>OY754945.1:10099514-11299514 GCA_963576515.1 Cryptocephalus primarius
TCTCTCTCTCTCTCTCTCTCTCTCTCTCTCTCTCTCTCTCTCTCTCTCTCTCTCTCTCTCTCTCTCTCTGGCTTTTAAATTTGTAAGAAATGTTACCAGCATAAAGTATGGTATCTGTTGGGCCTGACTCTCTAGCATATTAGATCATGTTAGGTTTGAAAAATTCAAGTTTACACTAGTGTGCTAAATACCCAGTATTAAACTTTTGTACTAGTTAAAAGCAACTTGATAGTAAGAACTTTGATCTAGTTTGAAGTCTAATGCATCTGATTTTCTACGACTTTCAGGTTTAGGTTGGTTGACCCTGGTTTGAAATCTCAGTAGAATCTAATTTTATTATCCGTATTATCCGTAAATCCGTAGATAACTGAAGTTTGATAGGGTAAATGCAAATTTAAATACTGAATATTTATAAGTTCAAGTACTCCAGAACGCCTAGCAGTACAAGTACAAGAACATTAAGTGACTAGTAGACTGAGGTTCAGTTGTTAAGGTTCGTAATCCATAAATAATTCAACATACTTAGTCTATGGAGTCATTGGTGGTCAAATCTTAAGAAAATTCCGGATGAATTGATTTTATAAGATTCTCAAGACGGAAACTCTATAAAAAGGGACCAACACCATCTAACCAGAGTAAAACCTACAAGTTCACTTTGAATTATTAGGAATACTGAGTATGAGAATTCAAAGTACTCTCAAGATTAAAACTTTAAATTTCAAACCATCTTCAGATTGATTAGGGTTGCTAAAATGGTTAGGTCCAGAGAAAGTTACAATTTTAGATTATGGATTTAATTAACCTCACCTTCAATCCTTTACTTCTCCAAAAGCATACCCCAATATCCACCGACGAGTCTAATAAATCTCGGTTAAACTAAAATCAACCGAACGAAATTCCGTTCAGCATGTATAAAACAAACATACAACTTTATCAGGCCACCAGATACATTAATCATCTAGATTGGGCCGTCATTTTCACGTTATACGTCCGATATTATGTATAAGCGTTTTTTTACTCCCTGTACCCATTTTAACTTTACCAATTTCGGGACCTTTCAATACACCGGGGTCGTTCTCTATGAACGAGGAGATTGTAAAATATTATGACAATCATCAGTAAAAAAATGAAATGGACATTAGGATGAAAAATTTCTAGTAGTTTCTAGTTCCAGTTATGCTTGAGATATCAGCCTCGCGTTAATTATTTATTTAAATTTAAGTGATTACTTCTAGAAATTGTAGTTCAGTACTGTGTACAGTAGATCCGTCAATTGTGGTACAAAACTTGACCAATTTGATTTCTACTCTTTTTAAAATCTTACTTTAGCAGTATATGAAGGTGAGATATACAATATTTTGGCTGAGATTTTTCTTTCTGAATGTCGAAATTGAACGAAAAATGCTATACGAGCGGAAAGTACTTGAAATAACTAGTTCGGAGGCAAAGCTTTAAGTATGAAGTGAAATATCATTAGAAAATTCATAAGGGGAAAGGTGGTTACCACTGCGAAAACGATTCGAAACCGGAAATCTCCAAAAATATATAAGGTGTAAGAAAAAGAATCACGGTTTAATACATACAGGAGAAAAAAATTATTAATAGTTGTCCGAATTCCAGGAGAAGTACGTAACCACCGACACGTGTTGCTCATTGGCTTTGTCAGAATGATGCAACCGTTGTTGAGATAACAAATGATGGTAAAATGGAGACCAAAACATTTAAAAGGACGTGATCAGTGGTCAAAATAAATTTGTGCCTGCATTATGAAATTGACAAATTATTTAATGACGAAGTAAATTAGCAGAAACACATGTCGGGGGTTACTTTCTTCTACTGCAATTCGGACAAATATACATAATTTTTTCTCTTATAAGTATTAAAACATCATTATTTTTCTTATATGAAATATAAATCTTTATGAATTTTCTTGTTATATCTTCTGGGAACAATTCAAATTTTAACTCTCTAGCACTGATGCAGATTCATATGTGGCGCTGCTGTTTGGGTAACCGAGTAAGGGTATTTCCACACACGTATTAGGAATAGACCAGGTAAGGTATAAGCCGGCCCGTAGAAAAAGATTTTTACCGCTAGTGGTGTAGCTATCTTTGCCTTTCACACGCATGTGATCGACCTTCTTCGTCAGCGATTATCCTCGGTTGGGGTGAAGGTAGGCAAGCAAGCGGGGATGGAGAGAGATGGATCATGTTCAATATTCGGGCTATTTGCCGTGTGTACTCTTAATTTGCCAATGACTATTTTAGTCACTGCCCACAATGACAAAACCACTAGACATAGAACGTAACGATAAAAGTAGTGGACACGACCGTAGGAAAGACGTTTTTTCACTTTATCATCTTCATACTTTGAAAGCAATTGTTCCTCTGTAAGAACACATTGCACGAATACTTTTACAGCGAGTAGTCGATTATTACAACCACCTTCAACAGAGCAACAAACCGTACACTAATGTGTTATGAGAAATAACAATATAAGGCCACTTCCACTGCCAATATTTTTCCGTTTGGAACGTCCTATACGACGATGTGCTCAGTCTAGAAATAACGAACAATGCGTTGACCATAGGCTTTGCAGACGACCTGGCATTAATAATAAGAGCCGAAAGTGAAACTACCCTCGTCGATAACACCAACATATGTTTGACTCAAATGAGCGCATGGATGAGGAAGGATAAGCTCACATTTGCCCCTGAAAAAACGGAAGCAGTCCTACTGAGAGGTATGCAGAAAAGAGAACGTATAGAATTTAGTGTAGATGGAGTGGATATAAGGCCAAGTATCAGTCTAAAATACCTTGGTATTATTAACGATGAACGCACCACATATGGAAAACACGTTGAGACAACTATCAACAAGCCACCATGAAAATATCATGTCTCAGTAGGTTGCTTCCGAATATAGGAGGCCCCGGACAATGCAAAAGGGCAATGCTATGTAGTGCCACGCACAACATAATTCTATACGGGGCACCAATTTGGCACAGAGCTGTGAACAAAAAGAAATATTACAATACGATCCATAGGGCAAAGAGGATAATGCTTTTACGGGTCGTCTCGGCTTTTCGCACTGCCCCTGCGGTGGCCCTGCAGGTAATCACAGGCAAGGTACCCATAGACCTGTTAGTACAGGAAAGAACTTGGCTACACCAGAATCCGCTAGAGGACACAGCAGAGGCAAAATGTAAGGCTAGGGAAAGGAGTATAGATATATGGAAGAACCCATAGGAGACAGAGATAGTGAATGGCAAGTGGACCAGAAGACTCATACCGGATCGAATACCGATCTCATACCGATACGAACCTTGGGTTAAATGCGAACATCGGCAGGTCGATTATTATCTAACGCAGGTACTTACAGCACACGGAGTCTTCAGAATATATGCGAAGCGATTCGGGTAAGATGTGACGGACTGTACAGTACATGACAAAAACAATAATGAGCAAGAAAGAAACAGGAGAGTTCAACAGACAAAATGAGTTAAATGCAGAAAACCCGAGGGTTCTCTGCGATATATATCTAACGATGGTTCCGGACTGCTCACACGTGGCAAAGAGAAGGAGGTTTAGTGGGTAGGCTAGGATGGCACCAAACAGCACCAAAAAAAATATTTATTTGTTTAGTAGTGTTAAATGATGGGTATGTTTTGGAATATAACGAATACAGATCAACAAAACGGTTTAATAACTAATAACAGAAACGTTTTAATGTAACGGTCGGCTGCACAGAATTGACAGGTTAGATTTAATTTTCAGATTTAATGTAGGTTGACCTGTAATCTTTCCTATATGATGGTTCCTTTCACTATAATCGTTTAAATGGTCCTATTTTTTTTTCACTTATTGTTCCATATTTTGTTAGTAAAATTTAATATTACCGTTTTCATTTCATCACACTTTAATACTGTATTAAGCGCGTAAAAATAATTCACCAGAACACTGAAAAAATTCACTGCGAAAATGGAATAATTTGGCGAAGTTTCTCAAAAGGTCCTTTTTTTTTTCTCAAAATGTACTGGTTTTTTCAACATGCAATTATTTTTCCCCGTACACTACCACTGTCCTCTTTTACTAAAAATGTGTCATTTTTTTAGGAGCAATATTCAATAAGAAAAATGTGTAGGAAGTTATAAGTCTAAAATATTACAATAAATTATTTCAAATTGTTTTTCCCGCCAATTTTGATCCTATCTTGTGATTTAAAATATATTTCATTGATCGCTTCCTCCTAATTACGACTCTGTGGCTTACATTACGTGCCTGCTTACCTCTGCACAGAAAGAATGCTGAATTTATAGAATGTTCATGAAATTTTAAAACTATTGTATGTATAATGCATATTAACCTTTTAACTGCTTGAGGTCGAAATTCGTTATATTCGTATTAAATTAAAGATAGAAATGTCGCCTAAATATGACATCAACCTTTTTATTATTCGAAGAACAAAAATAGTCATAAATATAATTACAAATATAATGGATAATTAACATAGATTACAACAGAAGAACCGTCATTCCGAAGAAAGGAAGGGAGAGTGAGCAATTTGTCAAAGCGGAGCGTTGTCATAAAAACTAGTATGTCGCGTTGCCGTAATTACAGACGGTTCTTTATGATTGCGTGACTTGCCGTAATTAAATCTGTACATTTTCATGTTTGGCAAATATCCTAAGTAAAATTAATTGTTAAAGATTCAACCGTCTGGATACCGTGACGGATGGTTCTTGAATGTAAACAGGAAAAATTAAGGAAGCACGACAGACATAAGACGGTTAAAAAGAGATTTATTAGTTTAGATTTTTGGGGTGATTATGTACGCCATAAAATAACAAAACCGCATTTTTTAACGTTATATAAGTTTCAGGAGTCGAGTCTAAACAGCAGTATTCCAGGATTTCCAAAATAAAACAATCCAACTGTAAAGATGTTAATGATGGTGTTTTTTCGTAGAACCTTGAAAATATCCGAAGTCGAAGAATAAACGTCGACTTCATCATTCATCTTCACAGATGTCATGGTTTTATTTGGAGAATCCAGAGATTATAATACACCGCATATCTTTATGACACCTATCAATTTATTTTTATTTACTTATTGTAGGTATATCCTTGTAATCTTCTTTGTAACTATCAATGTACGTATGTACAAGTGTAGAGCAGTGGTACGTATGACTGTAAATGAATTTAGAGATTAGATAAAATTCAAATAATCTGAAGGCAATTTAAACTCAAGCTATCTTATAGTGAGATTTCGTATAAGATTACACGTTGCATAATTGATCACTATGTGTACATATCTCATCTTAAAGCAATTTTATACTATCACCTTTAAGTCCTCCTTGAAGATTGAATTCATGAGTTTTATTTTTCACGAAATGACGGCAAATAATTCGCAATAAAATATCATTTTGGCACGTCCATTTATTCCGTGGCTGCCTGTGGCTACCACATGAATGAAACCTTTGGTAAATCTTAACTTGCCTTCTCGTTGAAAATTGAAGCACCCATGACTGATTACTCAGCAAGTACTATTATTATTTTTTATTTCCATTTATTTAATAATATTTCTATTATTTATGTAACTTAGTAGTTGTCTATTATAGCATTCTTTTTTTTAATATCAATTCGATTATAATTCATTTTGGTTGTAATTGAATAGAATGAATGGGCTTTTAAGGTCAATTATAAACGAGGTTAATTATAGTTGCAAAATACCAGTTTTTGGGAATATTTCGCAATTTTTTAATTCAATATATATATATAGCATTCAGGGATTAGGATTTATGATATAAAAATAGGCTTCTCAATCAGTACCTACTACTATCTATTTGAGGCAATCAGTGAAGGTACTAAAACTTAATAATTTGGAAGGAAATCACTTGATACCTTCCAAGTATTATCCTAGAAATGTCGTAAAACAAGACAGTGTAAAGAAAAGGTAAACATTTATTTTTCAATCTGTGAAACTCAAAAGTGAAATTTAAAGGGTTTAAGATACGTATTGTTCTTCGGTCCCTAGTTATTCTGACAGATTTCATCTTTAGCCTTTACTTCCCTGATAGTACAAAAAGTTTGCAGAAGAAGAAGACCGAGTAGACAGCAAATAATATAACAGAAACACACCTGTACTAAATCAGACATTTCTAGAAACTATTGCCAGAAATGAATCAAGCCTAGAGAAAATGTTTGAGCATGTCGAGAAGAAATCATACTTCTGGGAAATTTCGTGTCATTTCATTCAAAAACATGATGAAAAGTCTTTTCTAGATTACCGAGAATTTTATTGATCAGGGGGAACAGAATCAGGACAGATTTTTCTATATTCGACACCGCGACTTGGTTCGACAATCATCAAATTTCGAAGCATCGACATTTGGAGCGCTAAATGAACTATTTAGATGCACTTTGTAACCACGGCGCGTTGACCTAGACTCGCATCGAACTGGCCGCGAACAATAAAATTTGTTAATCTAAACAGGTTAAAAGGCGCGGAAGACGATGCCCTGGTTGCATCACATAAATATGCTGATTAATTTTTCGTTTGGAACGAAGTTAAATGATGAAACAAACATGTTTAGATTATTTTGAAACGGTTTGAATGGACCAATCTTTAGGTTAGGTAATAACTATACAAGCATTGATCAATCTACGAAAATTTATAAGTATTTCCAAAAGGTTTGAAAGTATTACATCTGGCTGTGTTCCAGTGGGGAATGCAACATTACAATAAATTTTTATGTAACGTGTTATACGTGTCTATTTTTTCAGAAAGCATTGTATACTTAGAACAAGAATTAAAGCCATATTAACTTCTCGTAAAAAATGCGAATAGGGGCATACGATGATTTCCTGTTGGTAATAAATCGTGCAATGCTGGTCACAAAGCCTGCCGCCGCTTTGATCATGCCGCCAGCTGTATCCTCTACATGTTACGATATTGTGAAAATATTGATTGTTCATGTGATTGGGAGTGTAAATTTAAATACTTATGAAGAAGTAATGCTTCAATCAGATTCACAAATAATTATCGTTTAAGATTGGGAAGTCTTAAAATTACCATATAAAATAGTAACAAATTTCAATTATATCTTCTCTTCTCTTTTGTTTTGCCTATGTTTAATTTCAGTCTGTTAGAAATGTCGAATTACTTCAACATTTTGAGACATCACTTCTATACAGTCGTCGAAGTCGGCCAAAGAACCCTGAGCATAGATTTGTAAATAGTTAGCATATACTAAATGTTGTTGAAGATTGCGCGAAATGTCGGCAATATATAAGGAGAATAGAAGAGGTAGTAAGACCGAGCCTTGAGAAACTCTGGTGTTTAAGGAGATTAATGACGATAGGACGACAGAGGAAAAACCCATTTCTTCAAGTTTACGCAGAAGAATCACATGGCAGACCATATCAAAGGCTTGGCTCAAATCAAATAGCAAAGAGAGAGTGACTTTCTCATTGTCCATGCAGAGTCTTATATCTTATACAAGCTTTGTAAAGCGGTATGCGTATCATGATCAGGCCTGTATCTGGACTGGTAAGAGTCAACAAGGTAGGAGGCCTCAACATGGTTTTGAATTCGACCATGAGCTAGCCTTTCTATGACCTTAAACAGAAAACAGAAAAGAGCTGTAGGACGAAAGTCACTTAGATTTTTCGGAAGCGTCGTTTTGCTAAGTGATAGAATAAAGAAGACTTCCATCTGCTGGGAAAAATTGACTGCGGCAAAGAGAAATCAAAAATGGTTTTAAGACGAGTAACTAGGACGGGAAGAGCGAGCTGAACAATTAACTACGGAATGCCATCTGTGATTCTGGCTTGAGAGCTAGATCTGTTAACGGTGTTTCGTATGTCTTCAATACTGACTTCAGAAAAGGTAAGCCCAACTTCGTGGTGGCTAGTCTCAAGAGAAGACAAGAAAGTCTCGATCTTTGGAGCTTGCCGATCATAGGGTACATTGGCGAAAAACTCATTTTGATTTTCTGTATGGAAGGAAGAAGAAGAACGATTCGGACCGAGGCAGATTCCTAAAGGTCTTAGCTCTTTGCATAGTGACCTAGGGTCGGAGATGGACACTAATCTATGAAAAAAAAATTTCGTCAAGAGGTTTCAACTCCTGATGGAGATAGTCACGAACCTTTCGGTATCTTAATAGGTCGTCATGGAATCTGGATTTCTTGTACGGCCTGTACAAGACTGCTTCTATGCTCAAGTAACCTTCTTATATATTTTTCTTACCATTAGAGACCACAGTTTTACACGGGGCACAGAGATCAACTGCAGGGGACAAATGAGAGTAAAGGTTGCCGAGACATGTATCTAGAGAGGTGGAAGTATCAGAAGCCCTCCAGTCTTGGTCCAGTTTGGTCAATCGATTTAAAATTACGGTATGTGAAATCATATGAAGGGGGTGCTGCCCAAGAGGCTTTGATTTTCGCTGAAATAAGGTCAAGACCGTCAATGTTTCAGATTTCGAGAAGTCAATGATAAAATCATTCCTATATATCAGGCAGATATCTAGTCTAGGATCACAAATCAACGTAGGGGTGCCCTTATGAAAAATTGCATCGAAATAGACTGAAAATAAAGGATGTTTTTTAACAAACGCTCTTACAAACTGTGAATCATTTGAGTCGGACAGCTAGTTGCCATTGAAATCGCCCATGAATACTTTAGTACAATAAGATGCATGTGGATCTTATCTGATTAGAGTTTGCGCCCATTTCTCCCTCTAGGAAATTTAGGAATTTTCGTATTGCAGTTTGTTCAAGTTTAATGGTTTATGGCTAGATGGCGCCTCGAATTTTTTAATTGTTGCATGTTTCGTTACGAAATGCGAAACTTGCATATTTATCACCTATGGCACGGGTACCGTTGGTTCCCCAATACTGGTCAATAGATAAAATTAATAACATCGCTAATATGTAGATACTACTAAAATTCATTTCCTCCAGGCTTCAACAATCAGAATACTTGTGCTACAAACTCTGCAAACAATATTGTATACCATTAACGTACTTAAGCAATTATACGTAAGCGATGCATTTTCTCAAAATCTGTTGGGTGACTTAAAAAATTAAACTATTGCCCTAAAAAGAAATTTTGCGGTTTTTAAGTGTTACCGTGACATTGAAATTATTGAGGATGAACTGTACTCGTGTTTGGGGGTCAAAGCGATGTATTGTTGGCAGTATTCCAAAAATGGATTTGTTTCGGCTTCACCTTATTCTCTTTGTCTTTGTAATCTTTTGTTCTCGTATATTATATTATTTCAAGCTTAACCGTCCCTCATCGCCGTCTCATCAAAAACATGACATTCATCACTGGTGCACTTAACGCTTAATTAATTGCAACGCATCTCCGAGGAAAAAGGGATCCATCATCGACCACTCAGAAGCGATTAAATTACATACAATAATTACGAAAAGCTGTTCTGCTTTCGTAACGATAACGAAACAAACTAGGAAATTTGCTGTTATCTACATTCGTGAGGCCAACACCCGACCTGACAGGATAATTTCCTGCAAGGGAACTACCGGTCAGAAGGGCGTAAATTGCAGAATATTCAAAATATATGCGAGAGCGCTGATGTAAAGTACATACATGTGTGTATGTGAGCGAAAATTGCTAAATGTTAGTCTTTGTTCGGAACGAAGGGAAATGGAAATTCACTGAATGATTACTGTACGTGATGAAATGAGCTTGTGATTCATTCCATTAGTTTCGAGTTAGTTCACACTCATTTTAGTTAAATTAAAAAGAATCCATAATTAAAAAATCGAAGACGTAGGTACTTTATACTCGTTATACAGTATGATTAAATAATAGTGAACGATTCTAATTTCTTGGGCCAAAATATGAAACTAGTCTACTATAAATCTGAAATGTTCTGGAGATTTCAGCAACTGCAGGAGCGGCGGAGGATATCAAGAGACGGGTCCCTCCTTTACCTGGAGAACTCGTTGGGATCGATCACCCCTGGAGTCATTGTTGGTCTGAAGGAGGGTTGGCCTGCTTGGTGTCGATTGGCTGCTGATAAATTTTTGTACAGGATTTGCAGTCCAACTCGCTCAATGGAGTTAATCACACACATATACATGCACACAAATAAATAATTTCATATTTACTTTTGCAAATGGATTTGGGTATGTCGATATTCCCGAAGGTGGACATCGTTCGAAAAAGAGGAATCAACTGCCCTCGGTGGATAAGCTGTGGCGGAATTTTCGAAGAGGTACATCGTCTGGAAAGGGGGAGTTACATTACTGCCTGTCCACAAGTTTACCAGGGTTTACTTTGGGTTCTAGCGAATGCTGAGACGAATGCACTGTGCCCCATGGACGTTATTATTAAGTTATCATTGTGACACATACTCTTCAATGCACTTTCTCCGATGGAAGCCTTCAAATGACTACTTCGGAAAACGCGTCTTTCGCTGACACGGTGTGCTGTTGAGGAAGACCAAAGATCATCTGAGTGTCGAGGATAACACTGAATACGAAGGAGGTAGTGTAACGACCGAATCTGTATTATGATAGTTTCCATGCCGCTGATGCTGTTTATGTGAAAAACAGTTAATGTCAATTTTGATGGTAGAATAAATCGTCTGTCATTTAGTCATACATGCAAGTAAATATTGAACAATTTTATTTTGCCAGTGAGATGTGCTGGAGAGAAATAACTACGAACAGGCTTTCTTCCATATAAAGGGGAAAAACATTTTTCCTAATAACAATTGTGCATAGTAATAAGTGCAATATGAAATGGATGTATTTTCGGTAATGTAGAAAAATTATGCAATAATTTGATGTGTATAAAATAACTGGGTGATTCACACCGCAATTCTACAGTTCGTTGGAATCGTTCTATTTATGAATTATTATGTATAAATGAGATATAAAAGCACGTAAACTTATATAATCGAATAATCTATTGGTTATTTAAATAACAGCATCCCACGTGTTGGATAGTTTAGGATTTATTACAGCGACAGCAAACCTAACTCGTGACTTGTAAAAGGTGAACTGAGTACCATTATGTAAAAGTTTAATATTTATACAAATATTCTACTTTACCTTTTGGTTAGTGCCAAACGCCAAATAAGCCAACGACCGCCAGATCCATTCAGCAAGAATTCCTAGCGGTTTATTTTGCAAATGAATAGTATTAATCACCAAATTACAAGGATTTAAATTAATGTCACAGGTTCAAAGTCGTCGATCCGAATAGCACTGTTAATTAATATTAAACAATGTACTAATAATTGCTATTCGTATTTTCGGGTCTTTGAAACGATTGAGTAATTTGATTGATCGTCACAATATTAGATTAATAATAATATTTGCAATTTTTGTTGTTTTATGTATTTCCATTTATACATATAATAAAGATAAACTATCTGATTAGAAATTATTTTACAAACACTTTACAAACAACATACTCACATAGTTTTAGTTTCCACACACATAGTGTGTGGTTCACATAGTTTAGATACGTAGTTTTATCATCCTAACAAATTCTTCATTTCAAGTCCTCTTTTTTAACCCTCTGTTGTTCTGTACTTTTGACCGTGATACATGAGACATCAGTCATGGGTCGCACTGCAATTAATACTGATAATGGAAGTTTTCTTCGTTCTAGAACTGCTTTGCATTGTTTTGCTTTCTGCTAATGTTAAAAATGGAAACTTTCTTCGAAAGTGCAGCGACGGGAATTCGGAAATCCAGTTTCAGCATCTATGAGAAGTGGATAAACGGACTCGCAGTTCTCATCGCAAAATTGTGGACTTTCTACGGTAGTTGTCCCAACTGAGATGGCATTGAATGCTACAAGACAATGCAAGAAGCAGATTGGGTCTTTGAAATTGGGACAGTTAATTGCTGAGCTCGCAGAGTTCGCTGAGAACAACAGTAGCAATATTCGTATTAATATTAAGAAGTTGCTTTCTAGAATTAAGTACAGTTACTTCCAGGCTAAATCAGTTATATAGAAACCATTAAAAAAATAGTGCAGTGTGCGGTTAATATTGTAGTTGATTATTCAACGCGTCGGGCGCTTGCACCAAATAAATTAATCCTGGATACTTTCCTTTCGTAGCTATTTACAGAACTGAGAAATTGGTTAAATAGTTTTTGAATATTAAAGAAGATCTAAATATTTGAACACTGGTTAACTCTGTTAAAATGGAGTTAGAGAGAGAGAGAGAGAGAGAGGGGGGGGAGGGGAGGTAAAGAGAGAGAAATTTAATGGAAATTTGGGTGGATGATATTGTGCGATAATGTCGAATTTAGAAGTCTTCATGTCAATCTGACGTAAAGAGTACAAGAATATTCACAATGTGAGAATTAAATATATAATCACGTACTAAAATTTTTCACTCCGAATGTATTTTTAGAGGTGTAAAGTTCTTTAGGGGTGCTTCTCACTATTTTGTAGGAAGAGAATAAGACGGCCGTCTAATGTAACATGTAATACTCATTCGGGTAAAGTCGGCTCGAGTCAACAAAGCGAGAGAGGAACAGAGTGTTAATAGGAATACTTTTCCGATACATTTTCTCCATGCACTATAACGATTCGCAAGTCACAAGAAGCAACATTTGATAAAATTGCTTGTAAGTATGAGAAAACCCATTGAATGACTTTATATTGTGATTGAAAGAAAACTCCTACATTCTATCACGGCCGAAGAGAATCTGCATCTTCCACGATTTACAAAATGAATTCCAAATGCTTTAACCCAACAGACCTTAAATAGTCACTAATGTTTTAATAAACTAAATTTCCACTAGAAGGGGCATATCAATATATTTATTAAATTTGAGAGGGTTTACGCGCATGTGGTTTGTATCTTGATAACAGTGTTACGCAACTTGCAACTATAATACTTGTATCAGAAATTGAATGAACAATGAAGAAAACGTGGACGTTCTCAATTTTCATTGTGTTGTTAAATTCAAAGGTTCTGATTGCCGAGCTTCAGGTCTAGCAATATTTAAAAATAAGACAGACAGACATAATCATGTGGATTCAATAAATCATCAATATGAAAAATTTGTACAGCAAAATGTGAAGCAGGAAATGGACAATAAATTGTAATGGTAACTATTTATATCTCACCATATCAAAGTATGAAGAAAATCATCGAATTCATCCATGAAAATTTTCTAATCTACACCAAAGCAGGATCTGCACTGCTCAAAAGAAATCTTCGGATATCATCAATGATTTTGAGTGGGGATTTCAATGTTGTTATCTCAAAAGACCAACAAGACACAAAGCTTTTAGTGAATTTTTTGAAATCAACTTTAGACCAGAATATGTCGAATGATCCAAATGAAAGTACAACAAAATATGTAACAACGATTGACGGATTTTTTTAGATGTTTAGAAAATAGATTTGTCATAGGTATTCATCTCATATTTCAGTTACCGTAAACCTATTGTTTTATTTTTAGAGTATGATACAAATCACGTTTAGTCAGAGCGAAATTTACTAGATTTTTTATTTACAATTTTAATTGTATACATTGTAAATGTGATTACTTTGTGAATATAGAACAAAAAAAAGATACTTTTATTTCATATTACTAATCTCCCCCTGATTAATGGTTTCATTTCTGTCGTGTAGTGATAAGCAGAAACTATTTTTTTATTTCACACCAAATGGAAATTTTTGGAAATTTTCATCAGAATGTGAAACTCGTGGTGCGATAAAAATCAATATAACCAACGCATTTATCGGAAGGGTGAAATCCTCCTTACTTTATTTATATCTGCTCTCTTATATTTAGAATCTCTCGATTAAAAATGTTTCAGAAAAAAAAAACTATAAGAAATACACATCAACTAACATTTTATGTGAGACTGAACATATAAACTAGTTTGATTGAAAGAGTTATGCTGTTACTATTAGTGTGATGGGGTGATTACTTCGTTTAGCCAAAAAATAACGAAACAGGTAAATTTTACTGTTTTATTTGAATTACTTCGCGGTTCGTCACCTACATGCGTACCACTTATAATTAGGCTGCAGTGGCGTAACAACGCAACTGCCTTTCGGAATCCAGGCACACCATACATCGGACAATTACTTTAATTCCCCGAGGACCATGAAAAAAAATCAAGATTTTCCTAAACGGTCTCCAGAAGAATTTATAATTTGTTATGATGTCAAATACTAGAATGTATGAATTATGCGGCAGAAAGATCCTAAATTTTTTTTTAAGGGCGTATCAATGCAGCAACTGGCCCGTTCGAAAATTTTGCTGAGTACCACATAAAATATAAATATTAACTTGCTGTGTGCTGTGGGATAGTGCGAAGTCTGTTTTTTACGATAGATGTTTATATCCTTAGCATATACCACGCTAATTTGAGTTTAAACAATGACATAATACACAAATAGCAGAAATAGAAATGATCCAAGTATAGGCCCCTGAGGATCTCCCGTTAAAGCGTAATAACTGAACGACTTATATTTGTGATATTCGACATAACTAGCTTTCTTAGTTAGATAAGACGGAATCGTATTTATCAGATCATCAAATTCTAAAGTAAGTCTAAAGTGAATATGGTCAAAGGCTTCTGAAAATGATCATATATCATATCTACTTGGTCACCATTATCAAGAGCTCAAGATATATTCTGTACACGGATAAATAACAGTAGATTTATTTTTAATAATCCCACGTAGACAGGGTTTTCCTTCTTCTCCGCATGACTAGAATTTTCCAGTTAGTCTCATATTCGGTATTCGTTGTTATTAAATGTATGTATCTTTCTACCTATTTGGTGGTTTCCTAATTGGTCTTCTAATATAGGTTACGTTGTTCTTTGCTAGTCGGTTCGGCCCATCCTGTCTGTTTGAACCATAATGTTAAATCTTTTATCGATCTTAATGTCTTCATTTCTACATTATTAATTTTCTGTTTTGTTCTTTTTGTAACTGCCTTGTTTCTGCTATGTTAAAATGGGTCTCACTGTTGTCTTGTATATCTTGAATTTGCTCTCTGTTGTCATAAATTTGTCCTACCATATGACCATATGATGATTAGGCAGCTGCTGACTTTCGTTGTTAAATTTGTTTGTCTTATTATTTCTGTTGCTAACTTTCGTTCATTGGTGATTTCAACTCCTCGATAGTTAATCATTATTACTTATTCAATGATATTCCCGTTTATTTTCAATTTGTTTTACTTTGTTTTTACTGCTGAAATCTGCATGTTGTACTACTCCGCTGTTGCACTGAATGTATGGAGTTGCTGTTGCATGTCATCCTCACTCCCACAAAGCCTTGTTGGTCCTCGGACATATCCAATGTTTCTTCTATCTTATCCTTTATTATGACAGTTAACAGTTTGATTATACTATTGATAAACCTGGTGGCCCAGTAATTTTCTGGTTTTATTCCCATCTCCTTTAGTGAGTATCGGTATTAAGAAACATTTTTTGCATTCTTTCGGTGCTTTTATGTCGCTGATTATGCATATACAGGCATAATATTTGATAAGATGTTTTCCATTTTTAAGGTTATTAGCATCATATGCTAGTCCACACATTTTATGTCTGAGATGTCATCGTTATAAATTTTGTGTATCAGGAGGCCCACACCATTTTGAGCTCTTTTCTCCTTCTCTACTCGGCTGTAGAATAGCCTAAATTTATCTGTACTGATGCTTCCCTTCCTTTTTTTTTGCTTAGGGCAAATATTTCGACGGTAGGTTATTCTAACTCTTTTTTTCGTTTCATGAAGTAACGTTCCATGTACCTATTTTTGATGTACTTTTTCTCATTAACCTTTTTCTCGTTATGTCCGTATTTGTACCCGGCCTATTCCGAGGCATTTTTCCGGTTCTTTGAGTAATTTTAAAAAAGGCGTTCTCAATAGGTTCCAAGCTTTGTTGGAAGTCTAGTCAGTTTTGGTCAGCAGATGGTATCTTATTTTCCACCTACCGTCATCTGGCTTCGTCGAATTGGATATTCCCCTATCAGCATACCTGGGAACTATCATTCTGTCGAGTGGCGACATGTTTTTCTGCCTTCTTGTTCGATGTATCTCTGTCTTACACACAGGTTTCCAGATTCTGTCTCTTTTTTTTGTACGCTGAGAGAGAGAACGAATGTCATTTTCTCAAAATCTTCGCAAATTGCATATTAAGGAAATAAGCCGATAATTGTTCACTGGACTTAAAATCATGTGTAATTTTCAACATTTTCGAACAGTTTGGAAACGTAGTTCTCCGAAGGATTAAATTAAGGACATGTAACAGTGACGTCACCAATACATAACGACAATCATTTACATAAGAAGAAGGCACAGGGTCTGGTCCATAGTGCCCAGACTTCGTAACTTTGACAGCATCAAAATAATTAGACTTAATGGACTCCTTCATATTACAAAGTAACAATGGAATTTTTGAGTTCCAGTTCTTCTCAAAGTGACGTAATATTGCTCATAAGGCTCCATTTAAACAGGAAAATCAGAAGTGTAGCAAGTGGACTAGGTCCAGTTCATATTTTTAGACTCTAGAATGCGAGTGTCATTTGGTCTTAGGTTGGCACAGGTAGAGCCATAAGAGATTTAGCAAATATAAGCTACAATTTCAATTTCAGAAAAAAATTACTCTGAACAGGCATTGAAGATTTAATTTTGTACCCGCTTTCCGCTTTTTGTGATCTGCTTGTATTGTATATTTCACTTCGGTTCAATTTAACCGTTCAGCTGATAGCAAGTTGGAATTTGCCGCTTTGGAATTAAGTAGAATAGGTTTTTAGTTATCACGGATTTCCCTGGTAATCCCTAATTATAACTACCCGTAGCTTTATTGAAATAAACCGTTTAAAACGCCTCAAAAATCTTTTAAATTCAATAAAAATGGTCCATGTTAGAATATGTAAATCAGAGAGATCTTGTCAAATTTTACTCTTCAGCCCAACGAATTCCATTTAGTTTCCTTTAGCCAATTAACTCCAGCACTGTCTACCAGAAATTGCTTTGAAATAAAATTTAAATCACTATACAGCCGCGTGTATATTCATGTTTTCTTAATGAAACAATAAGTATATATTTGAATATTTTGTATTCGATAGTGGCGAATAGTTTCGATAATTTAGTAGACAAAACGATTTATTGCCTGCACTTTCGACAGTTTCCAGTTCATATCGACTTCTCTTTGTATTTATTCATTACGGTCCCGATTCACAAAGTGAGTTAAGTACAATATATTCTGCCAAAGGAGTCATTAAAAAATTTACACACAATCACTAATTTAGCGCAAAATTCTGCTATTGTTGTTGAACATTCGAAGTGTTAAGTCGAATAAGATGGCACTGGTTTTGAAAAAAATATACTACGGATATTTTTGGCTGTTTAGTGAATTAAGAGGTAGGTTAACTATCGATTAATTATTAAAGATTATTCTAATATTTTAAACATCCATCTTAGTCACTATTTAATGGAAATTTCAATGATAAAATTGTATTGTGTGTTAAAACCCCAATTAGAAAATCTGTACTCATTTCGACGAAAAAACAATATACATACATTTATATTCAAAAAAGGACTAAGTAATGACATTCCAAATTTTTTCCTTGAAGTTTGTACCTTTGTTTCGTAGACATATTTTTTTCAATAGAACGAAATTATCAATAAACTTATGGGCAGGACGAATTCATCCTTACCACATCCAACAGAAGACAAATTTTCTACTTTGTGTACAATCTCCCTCAACTAAAAATTAAAAAAGAACAGAAGAAACATTTAGAAGTACATAGCAATATTTTGTTAGAGACGAAAAACATAAATTTTTGTAAAGATGGCAATATTATTATCACACTAAATTTCAATATTAGTAAAAGTTTAATTAGAATTAATTTCATATCTTTTATTTTGTAGTAAGTAAATTGTGCTTTAGATAATGCCATGATAGATATTGATAATGTATCCGTTTTTGACTCTAAGACAAAATTTTCAATTATTATTTCCTCGGTGGGATTGATTTTGGGAAAGCAATTTACATATAACGACCTAAAATGTGGTTTCCAACCAACGTCGTACGTTTTCACCTTCATTTAACACAAGTTTGGCTTAGAAAAATCCAAGCACCAGATTTATCCGTGAAACGTAAGGATCAAAAGTGAAAAATAAAACTGTATTTTAAATTATGTTTTGCTGTTCCCTTCTCAAATATTTAGGACACTATGAATTAGTAAACATATTAGTGACTATAAATAAAAAATCAGTATGTATCTCATTGAAAGCTAGAATTTGTAGTAATATTCTTAAATTGATTAAGGTCGTTTTGCTTCTATTGCTTCTACCATTGTTTCAGATCCCCGGACAGACGGATACCTGTTCATCGATTATCCACTACTTCCATTCGGGACTGTACTTCTATATTTTCTACTGGTGAAAAAACTGTTGCCCAAATATATGGAACACAAGAGGCCTTATGATATGAAATTCTTTATAATATTTTACAACATTATTCAAATCATACTTAACGGATATGTGGCATTGAAGGTATGAAAGTGCACTATTTGTGTTTGAATTAATTATTTATTCCATTTTAGTGTTTGCTGATTTTCAACGATCTCCACTTTTTTTGTACGGAAAGGGATAACGCTCATTCTCCAAAACAATTCGATATTATTCACATTGGCATCGTCTACTATATGCTGAAGTATTTAGATCTGATAGACACGGTATGTATTTAAAAATAAGGAGTAATGATGCTAATATGTGTGTAATATTTTTGGGATGAAACGGTTATATATATATATATATATATATATATATATATATATATATATATATTGTAATATGAATGAAAAACGTTTATCGTATTTATGTGAACATTAATATTTACACGAGACCAAATAAATCACAAACTAAGGGAAAAACAAAATGCAACACAACATGTTTTCATTGTATGTTACATATTTACATATTACATAATATATAGTATATATTTATATTATTAACGATCAATATCTGAGTCGAATTCAGATGAACTAGTACCAGAATCGCCGTTCATTTTAATGTTAATGAACTTTATGTCGATATCAAATTGACTTTCAGATTTCCAGTATATACGGTCTTATTCATAAACGCATATTAACGTTAAAATTGATTTTAGCTAAAAATACGTTTAGAATGTGTTTCACGGATAACTACAGTTTTAACATGGAGGTAACTATAATCACCTTATTGAAACACATTCTAAACGCATTTACGTTAAAATCTATTTTAGCGTTAAAATGTGTTTATGAATAACAGAGTTAGTGCTTAGTATTAATGAAAAACGCTATTCTTTTTTATATTTATATTTACACAAGAGTAAGTAAATTACAGAATTATCCGCAAGGATCTGCAAAATTATCAGAACTTAATGTTGAAGCCATATGTACCTAAAGCATTATTATTATTAATTATAAGAAAAAAAAATGGCCTTCCTTTTAAAAAGTTATGCATGGATTCTAAAATAGAGCATTCAGATATCAAACTTCGTCAAAAATTAAAATTTTTGTGCAAAAGTGCAGTACTATCATTTTTAACTATATGAAAAATTGTGATAAAAAAAAGTTGATCAGAATTTAAAACTACGTTCAGATAGCCTATCATACCATTCTACCTTGAAAAATTCAATTATTTCTTGTGGTGAAGAACTTCTTCGCCGTAAAGATTCGGCTTTAGCACTCCGGATTAACCTTACTTCTGTTAAATGAGTCTGTTAAGATGTATTGAAGTAGAGTTGGTCCTACCGAGTGGGTCAGTTTAAAAGGAAAATCAGCCCTGTCACGCAGCGTTAGGTATTTAATATACAAAGTAGAAAATTGACTTTAAATATTCTGGAGTATTTTCAGAACAAAAGAGAAACTAGAATATATTTCTGTGTTAAATATGTTATCTGTATTACAGCTAGTTGGCTTTTGTTTTGTTTGTAATTTGTGTGGTTTGGTTTTTCATTTATATTAGACAGAACATATTTTTATTTTTACAAAATCAATTAAGTACACCACTATGTTTAACAGGATTTATCCAATTTATTCCTAACAATGTAAGTAACCGATCCTCAGAAAGAATTTTGATGCTCAGCATGCCAGTATCTATGTACAATTGTATGGTAGGTGTGGTCTTCCTAATTTAAAACTTTTTATTTATATATATCAATATATCCAATTTATTTCTCCTCCTCCTCCATTCATGTTGTGATGTCATGTTGCAAGACTGAATAGATCAATCCATTATATGGTTGCAATAGCTGTTAAGCAGGGACTTTTTTAACATACATGATAGAACTGGATCTTTTTTAAATTTTGAACCAAGATTATTATCCACATCTTAAATGAATTTCAAATATATTGCCCATGTACTCAGTTTTTCCAGTTCCAACCAGGTTGTCCGCAAATAATATCAATCCTCATTACATTTACAATTTGATACACCATTTAAATATATTATAATTAATACTGGGTCTAATATGCAGCCTTGTAGCGTACCTATATTTATGGTTTTCAGTGAACTTATACATTGGTTTACTTTTATCATAAATTTACTATATATTAAGTGGCTGCGTATCAGTTTGTTCGAGGTTCCCCTTACGCCTATTTTATTCAATATATCCATCTCATGATTGACATTGTCAACTGTTATACCTAAATCAAAAAATACTACCAAATAGAAATTAGTCTTTTTAAGCATGCAAAAATTGTGTTAATTTTGTAAATGCTCGAGTAGTTGACGTTTTATTCCTAAACCCACATTGGTTATCATATAAGATTAAACACTATTCTAGAACGTGCACCAATTTTATTTTAAGTTTTATCTACTATTTTTCTGATTGTTGTTTTAATGAAAGGTTTATAATTTTATGTATTAATTTTATCATTGGCTTCAACATACTATACATATATAAATATAATTAGGTATTCTTCAACATACATATAAACATATAATTAGTTATTTGCTAATGGTTTCAATATGTATGTAAAATTACTTCAATTGCACTGGACTTTTCTTTTTCTCAATGATATTGTTAGTTTAACTAATTCATATTCATTCATTAGTTTAAAAAATTGCGAGAGAAATAATGTTTTTATGTGGTTCTTTTGGTACACTTTTGCAAAATTCGTTTCATTCGTTCGTAAGTTCCTTTGTTACAATTGTATTATCCGTCATGTCGGTTGTTTACACATTCCTGGGCATAAATTAGGAATAAAAAATTTGTGTGTACTGGAAAGGTAGAAATCACATATTTTAAATGGTTTATTCAGTTATTTTCGAGTCATATTTAAGTGTTAACCTGTAATGAGATAGTCAAGGTTCATTTTTATAGGAAAGCCAACAAAAATAACTCAAGGGTGTACTGAAATAGTGTAGTGTATAAGTGTACACTACTGAAGTAGTGTAGTGTATAAACTGGACAAATTTCTACAAATATAAATCGTAATTTTTCACTTCTTACATTTTTGCAAATACGATTAATTTTTTAATGCTAATATAAGTTATTTCAGTATATTATAGTGAATAAAAAATTTCATTAAATTCGGCATGGTTACATAGACCAACCTTTAGCGAAAAAGGCATCACGAGCTTCAGATAACCACGAACCATGGCAAACAAAACTTGAATAATGTTTAAGAAAAAGAAGAGTAAAGGAAAGGAAGGTTGGAAATCGCCCGAGTACAGGGTGCGCAAGCCCATTGGTTAACTCATAGAGAAGAGGAAAAGAAAGAAAGATTCGAAATGGATCAAATACATAATGCTTAAGCTCTAGGTCTGAATCAGAACAAATGAAATCTGGCTTCATTCGATGTGCGGCACTCACTTTTCTGTGACAATATCTAGAATTCTCTGGATTAAAATTGGAAAATTTATATGTTTCAATTTGAATTACTCACGCGTCGGAAAAGCTTCTAATTTATTCGTTTATGCGCAATACTAAAAAATTAAAAATAATGTGCATTGAAAGAAAATTCACTATAAAATCAAAATTAACAAAAGCTAATTCCCCGGCGATGAAAAGATTTAAATAAAATATGACTTGCGATTGATGACATCATTATCATTTATCGAAAAAATATTGATCAAGAAAAATAAATTATTGAGGTTTACAAGAACGAATTGGAATATTATGTATTTACTTAGATACTCTTCGCGTAGTCGTTCTTAAGTATGAATTACAGGTACAATTATTTAGTTGAAAAGTAGGGAGGGATGTGAAGGCTTGCTAGAAAAAGTGTGACAGAGAAGGTTGAAATAATCATAGGTGGTAGATTTGATTTGTGTGAGAGCAATTGTGGAAGAAACAGTGTGTAAAAGCAAGTGTATAAAGTCAGTGTGTAAGAGCAAGTATGCAAGTAGAGCTTATTTCATTTTCATGAGTCACTGCACTTCTGTTGCATGTTGTTTAACCAATCGTTAAACGTGTTCACCATTCAGGCAAACTGTTCATATCAACTGTATAAATAGTGTGGGGCAAGTTGCTTCTAAATCTCTACATGTACATCCGGATGTACCTCAAGATATGTTATTCCGAAATCTCATTAATATTGTTGCCGCACTTATGAAATCGTGGCTTTGTAGGTTTTCTTCGTACTGAGAAAGAATTTCCACCAAGTGAGTTTTCTTCATGTATCTCATCATTGTGGCATGATTTTGACCGTGTGGACAGGAATGAGATTTATCCCAACCGGACACAGCCTATGGTTGGTTCTTCTAAACTCCAGTGTTCACGTCGTTATGTTTGTTTACTATTTGCTTGCAGCACTTAACGACAATTGGAAGAAGAATCTCACTCTGAAGAAAGCCATAACACAAATGCAATTGGTACGTACAAAAGAAAACGCTTGACTATTAAAGTTGACGTGAATTAACTTTCAGTTACAGTTCGGGTTATTAATGATTTCCTATGGTGCAGCATCAAGACCAAGTTGTAATTATCCGACATTCATTTCTTCATCTTTCGTTATTTTAAACGTGATGATGTTCACGTTGTTTATGGATTTTTACCGGAGGGCCTATATGAAGAAAAAACAAGTGAGAAACAAATAATAATTAAAATCTAAATGATTGATATATCCTTTTTCAGATTGAGCCAAAGAGTTCATGAGCGTGGATTATGAAACGAATTATATTTATTTTTACTATATACTTACCTGTGTTGAAATTATATTTTCTGATGTTTAAATACATGTAAGCCTGTTGCTTTACTAGGAAGGTGAAATAATAATAACAAAGAACGTATTTTGTCATTTGGAGGAGATTTCGTTGTAAATAAAAGGTCATCCTGTCAAGCTTTATTACAACTTGGCTTGTAAACCAAGTTGTAAATAAAGGGTCAAGCCTGTTGCTTTACTAAGAAGATGAAATAATAATAACAAAGAACGTATTTTGTCATTTGGAGGAGATTTCGTTGTAAATAAAAGGTCATTGTGGATTTTCGTTACCTCATGGAGATATCGGTAAAATTATGTGACGAAATCGCTTTGTAACAGATTTTTAATTTTTCTTCATTTCCTTGTGCACCAGTTGAATTCAGCTTGATTTTTCAATTATCGGGGCCCAAATTCTACAAGTTTTTTCCTCTGAAGTATTTTGTTTAGAACTGCATATTTCAGTAGAATTATTGGGGCTAGTATAAGCAAATACACTGATTGCGATTCTTTGCTTGTTAGGTGCATATGACTGAGCCATACGATAAATGAGATGCTTTTAGGCCAACTCATAATCAGCATTAAATGCAAGACGTGATTCGCGGGATAGAGAATTGAATGCCTTGCTAGGCTAGGCATGACCCAGACTTCATTCCAGGATATGATCGACATGGTTCCTCTAAGGAACCCTAACTATCGCTAGGTCTTCCAAGGACCGCCACGCCCCAGTTCGTGCCCGAGTAGGAGGCACGCAGGAGCCCCCAGGAGCTCGTGCAGGACTAACCTCGAGTAGGAGTACCCCGACGAGGCCACGACAACGTCCTCAGGTTCAACCAATGGATCTCGAGGCAGCCCAGCTGCCGATTACAGTCCCCAATCGTGACGATGGCCCCGAAGACTTTTAGGACAGAACCGTACAACCCAAATTGCTCAGTCACGGTCTTCTGTGGAATCCCGTGACTTTCACCAAATGGACACCGATCTCCCGAGGAACAAGAAGGCCGCAGCCTTCTCCTCTCAATAACCCCTCCCAGATAATATGATTGATAATATTGTGCATAGAGATGAGTATTATAAAGATTTTCAAAACTTTTTTTTGATCCTTGAATCCAATTAGAAGATCCGTCTAACCTAACAGTCATAAATGACTATGAGAA
Organism: Cryptocephalus primarius; assembly: GCA_963576515.1. Classification (NCBI taxonomy): domain Eukaryota; kingdom Metazoa; phylum Arthropoda; class Insecta; order Coleoptera; family Chrysomelidae; genus Cryptocephalus; species Cryptocephalus primarius. The sequence goes on from OY754945.1 coordinate 10,123,838, forward strand.
ATGGTTGGTGTAATAATGTATTGGTTCAAGCAACAAATATATTTTTAAAGTTTAACTACTTACAAAGGTAAACCAAATACCTCTTGGGAAATTATACTGAATGTTCCAAACCAGGACAGGCCGATAAAATTTTACAGCTGGAAAATGTGACGTGTATGCGTAAGCAAATTTCTGAATTATAATTACTAGTTATCGTCAACACTCTTACATAAAGTTCTCTATTTTACAAAACAAAAATTAACGCGTTTATCTTTTTAAAATCTATTTTTAGACATTTCAAATCAAAATGCTTCCACTAATTAAATATTAACCATCTCGCACGTAAAACCATCCTGCCTCTGCGCGGCCCATCAAAAATTAAAAGCAAAAACACTTCGCTACCGTCGTCATATCACTTCGGATTCCGTGGATTGAAAATAAGCGGACGGGAATGTCGCGTGCCGCCATTATATTACGTTGACATGGGGGCATTCATCACCGTTCCGCGCCCCAGCACGGCTTTGCACCGCCACACTACTAATTGTGTTTTATGACACAGACCAACCCAACAATTTTTTTTCTACGACGGTAATGAAACTTTAGAGCGGCGACATGGTAGAATTTTTTTTATATTTTTATTCGCGACTTTGGAGGTTCGCTACGATTATGAGACTCAGGTAACTTGTAAAAATATTCGGAAATTATTTTAATATCATATTTATACAGATCAGATTTATAAAAGGGTTGCTTTAACTTTTGCAGATAATATAACAAGCGGTATTTTGTGGAGAGTGAATTTAATTAACAGATTTTTAAATAAATGCGGCATGTATGTCATTAGTTAGGTGGTGACTTGTACATTATCGACAATTCACGTAGGTGATGATAGATAGATAGAATAACTTGATGAGTTATTGAAGAATCTTGGAAAAATAAAAATCTTACCTTTTCTCAATTCTCACACAATTTCGCATTACTCACATAAAGCTTTAGTCCGTACCAATATATAGTACTCAGTGACATTTAATGATTGTAATTTACTTTGTTAAGTTACTTTGTTAGTGTCAGCCGAATAAAGTAAAAATGACGAAAAACGAAGAATGGAATATGAGGGCAGTTTAAAATCATTCGATTTAAAAAATTAACTCTAAGAATGACTAATTATTTTTAAATCTACGAAAACGAAATTGATACTTCAAATAGTTTTAATGAAAACTGTTTTTGAACGAAAGACTCATTTCATCAATTTTTTTAAGTTTTCATTATGTACAGAAGCAAAAGATATTAAATTCGTTTAACACCTTTATACATATACACAGAAATATTCGTCATTTATCCAATATTTTGAAAAATTTAAATACATTAAGGAAAACTCATACAAATGTTAAATGACCGGCCCCTATCCGTAAAGGGTTCGATCACAAAATAATTTAAATCCGCGATACCATGTTTTAAATCTGTACATTACATATTTACAACTAAAAGTCCAGATACGTACGTAATAATATCGTTGAGTTTGGTTTGCAGCTTCTAATATGTTTCCCTCTCAGGCACTATTACACGCGTGAATTTATTCTATGCAGTGCCATTATTAGAATAAGTATACAAAAGGCAGGGGTTAGATTCCCCTATATCTGTGTATTGGATCGGATCCCTCGCCTTGCTCATGAACACAAGTGAGAGAAAGGGCCGCTGATTCGGAGTGTAGCTAATAAAGTCGGGAAAACATCAAAATATAGCGATAAAGCCGGACGGAGACGCTTCACGCTTTCGACATAAATCTGAGATTCCCTCCCGGGATGTGAGAATCCTCTTAGTGTGGGACGCGCGTGAGCTCCCGGAAGATCTTCCTCACGCGTGAAGATTACTCGGTGCACACTTTCCTCGCACTGACTGACGGCTTCTATTGATAAATTAAACTCGATACAAGTTGAAGGATGCCTTTCTGTCACATTTACCGTTTGAAGGTATCAAAGAGGCGCGCTGGCATCCTAGGGGGTTTTCTCCGTTCGTATAAGTTTCGTTTCGTGACGAAATGTTTCAAATTGACGAATTGTTTACATACATACGCAATTCGGAAACAAATTAAAAACAATATTTACGAAAACTTGTGAGTCGGTTTCATTATCTTGGCTTGATAAAAATTGGTTCGATATGTCAAGTAAAAGAGAAAATATACCATTACATATTGTAGCGAATGCCCCGTATAAGCCGTTGTTATGGAAAAACAGTAGTTGTCTATGTGATTTGTAGATGTTACGTTGACATTAGGTAGTAAAACCTCTTCGTGCATGTAAAACCATTACAATATGAATAAAATAATAACATGAAAAACTAATGATAACATACGATGAATAAGTGAAATTCTAATATGTTTATTAGAAATACGGGTACATGATTAACAGATTACCCATATAGTCAGCTTAACAAGACCACCATAGATTCTTATAAAGTAGAAGATGTACTCGGCGGGGACTACTGAGTTGTGCCACGACTACCTGAATTAAATCCAAAACTGAGCGGGATGGGATTAGAGCAATAGCCGAGTTATACCAAGGGCGAGAGGAAGATACGTTGAATGGCACTGCAGAATTGTCTAACCATCAATTTTTCTGGGATAGGATTAATATATAATTATAATGAGAAACGATATGGAATCAGGGGAAACATTTCATTATTTTAATTATTTTAAGCTACCCTAACCTAACATCTTTCTCACTTAACACGGTTAAATTCAGGTACCCATTGTTAATCCTCTCCCAGAAATTTGTTGTGGTATAACTCGGCTTCGCTCTGGGGTCACTTAAGTACCAGTATTAGATAAGTAAAAGTTTATAAAATAGCCAGGCCCTATTTCGAGCTCGTGTTAACCTCACTTCTTCATTCCACCCCCCCCCCCGAGAGTGAAATTTTGAATTATATATTATAATTTTACCTCTTCACTAGAACCAATGGATATACTCACGTCTTGCTGATTTCTGTACCACTTTCGTTTAAGGGGCAAAGGAAATTTTTATATTCCCTGCTGTGTGGTTTGAATGAAATGATTGAATGACACAGTCTCTTGTACCACAAAATTTGCTAGAGTAGGTAATTTGTAACTGTTCAAACAAAGAATGTCTGATTGCAGGTTCTCCATAATTAGTAAAGAATACATGGGAGTCAACGGTCAAAATGCTGCTGTCCCAGATCTATTGAATAGGACATTGAAATAGATAAAGTTATTGGCAATAAAATTAGTGACGGCAGTTTTATAACAAAGTGAATTTCGGAGTATATCCTTTGAAGTTTAGGTTCCCATTACAGATTGTTGATAAGTGAAGTAAACCAAAGAAAATTTCCATATTTTTAAATGTACAATACTAGATCTACTTAACCGTAACATAATATTTATCCAAAATAAGGCAGCAGGTGGCGTTAGCTAGGAATGCCTATTTGTCCTTGACTAGGGGGTACACATATTCTGACCTTGGAAAGATTTGATAATAAAAATTCAGATTCAGATTGAATAAACATGACATAATGTATAGTGTTCCAACTCCCGTCGTGAGGGAACGATCCTTACAAGGATGACTACCTCTCTACACCGATTTCCTTAAAGGAGAGCAAACCGACATAGTCCTCTCCAACGTTCAGGTTTGGATCAGGGCTCCATCGACGATTCTTTTTGTTGATACCGCTGTTCTTCTGTTAAACAACTTTGGAGGCAAATTCTGACTGGCTTTATTCTTCTCCGAGTCTCTCCGATGAACGACTTATGGTGCAGGTTCTGTGGGGAGAAAGATGAAACCTCTTGTTACATCTTCTGCCATGTGCAGGGGCCAGGTGGACAATCTTCGGGGTAGACCAGATCTCTCCGGAGGAAGCGAGGAACCTCTCACTAGGAAACATACATACCTTCATGGGGAAAGTGCGACTAGGCTGAGACCTCAGCGGCTGGGGATGACACAATGGACTCCAGTCAGAGTCGCCTGAAGGCACCCTTGTTTCTTTCATTTATTCATTTAAGTGTTCAAATAAATTAATTAGAAGTTAATTAATGCAGTTACCAACCCAGGGCGGCATATGATTTTAGATTAAAGATAATGGAACGTTATATGTCGAATGTGATCTCAATAAGTAAAACCCGTCTTTTTTATGGGTACAGAGGTTTTTAAATTTAAATATTTAATGTCATATAAAGTTGTTACAGCCCAAATATTTTATGATAAATTCATTTCATATGTCAGATAAGCTGTTTTGATAAGTTCTTTTTCCGGAAAAAAATTGCTGGATTTTTTTGAAAAAAGTTTTTAGGGTATGCTGAAAACCTTACCATCCAAATCTTGAAAATGCACCCCTTTACTTAATATCATATTTAAGGATGTTTGAGTCTAATACGACTTAATGCTGAGAATGACTGAGAAATGAAGAAGAAAAAATAATCCACATGACTTTTCCAGTCGATTCAGAACCTCTTACTCGAGATATAAGAAAAACGAAATGTACAGTTTTATCGAAATTATCATGGGACTTCATGAGATTCAGCACTTCAAAGCGTTATATCTTTCCTGATAATACTCAGAATGCTCAGTGAAAATCTGAACACAGATAATATACTATTTCTCCTTCCCATTAATTCTTTTAAAATACTTGCATCACGAGATATAATGAATGAATAACAATAGTTTTTATTTCTGAAATCTGCTGGATAAACTTGTTAAAGTGGCAAGCTTCCTAACAGCGCAATAAAGAAAAAGGCGAATAGTGCCTGCTGTATTTTGCTCTCTCGTACGAATTAGCTTTTGGAAAGCTTGTCTGCTACTTATACTATCGTCATTAGCGACGTTGCCAACTGTAGAAGTAAGATACATGTGTCAAATTAGAGCAATACTTCATAGTTAGTCAAATGAGTAACTTCCTCTTAAACATTCCTAAAAGCTCGACAAACAGTTAAATACCCTCTAACGCAGTTCTTCCTTACTTTCCTTTTGTGGAGTACACAAATAGTGCCCTAGGATGTGAAAAAAAAGACTTTAATGCTTTATCGAAAGATAACTAAATAGGCAATGATTATCTGTCGTCACAATGCGACACCAGTTTGTGTAAGAAACTTCTTGCTTTTTACAATTTCGAAGTTAAAGCATTCTAGAAAACATTTCCGATTTTGGCTACGAGCGTCCTAACGGTGATTTTACTTCTCTCGCTTTTCCAGATTTACGTTCAGGATTAATGTTCCAATTTTCGAAGGACTAATCTGTAAGTCATCTAAAATAATATTGCTGCCACGTCATCAACGGAGAAGCTGTTGCCTAGGTTCTCAAAAAGTAACGACATCGAATGTAAATGGTCTTAACCTTACTTTTGTGACGAAGTTATCGCTGGCGCGACAGTTTGTCCCGTAAATGGATCACCACATGGAATTATCTCTCGCGCCATCATGCGGAACGTTCTCGAAATAGTCAAAAAAGTACCGTCTTGTTCGAAACGAACATAGAATCATTTAGTCGAAGATTCGAAGGTTCCGGAATAGAATGCGACAAATATAAAGACGAAGGCAGAGGCTATGGTGCATGAACGCAACCGTACAACCATACGGATATAATTTAGTGTTTCATAGATTAATGTAATGTAATTACTTAGGAGTGCGATAGTGTGGTTCGTGATTTAGTTCAGTACACCCATGCAGAACGGTACACTTCTTTTGAAACACCATATTGAAGTGGTGGTGGAAAAATCATAATTTCTTTTCTTTATGAAATTTTGCATCAATAAGCTTTGAAACTTCCTTCAGCGAGGATAACATGGGACAATTGGGGTGTTAGAATTGGTTTAACATTTTGTGCAAAATGTGGGTATTTTAAAGTGCCCACATAATCGAGTAAACTGCTTTGGTCGTCATTACTTTGGCGTCATGATCCTAATAATCCAGTAGCATAGTCTTAAATAAAAGTGTTACTAAATGGAGGACATATATTACCAATAACTAGTACATGACGGGAGAGACTTTACATACATATAAATAACAACCATCAGCAACACTAGAAATAAAGCTCTATCAAGTATCTCACAAGGCATATTTCCTCATACTCAATGATTGTTTTACAATAGAGAACATTGGTCTTATTATTTTTTAAAGGGATATAAGTTTCCTTTCTGTCATATTTTATACAAACAGAAATCCGTAACAATATAATTTACAATAGATATTTAGAGATACGTTAAACGTAAATTTAGAATAAAAAATTAAGCCCATTTGGTAATTTAATAAAATAACGTTTTAGTAAACCAAATGCATTAGAATTAACACAGCAACTTACTGTAACACTAATTTTGTTAATACATTTTTTGACACCCATCTCTAATAATTTATAAATCTTAAAATTAGTAAACTTATAGAATCTTCTTATCGTGATAGTTCAAATATGATATGTCAGTTTGTTTTTTTTTTACACAAAAATATTTACAGTTCTTGACTACTTGATCCTAGAACGGTCCAAATCGAACGACTGTGATGAAAATAAATTCAATACTCTCATGAAATGGTCCGAGTCGAAAACGTAAATATTGTATATATAACAATCCAATAGATTTTTAAACGAAAAAATATATTTGACTAACACTATGATTTGTTTATTTGTTTGTGAACTTCTGGGTGTGTTTAAAGTTTATTTACCAATATAGAAAATGTGGAAGTTTAAGTTTAAACACACGCAGACTTGCTATAATCTAGGCTGGCTTTACTTTATGAAAATGATATGATTTCGATACGAAGTTGAGAGGTCGCTTATTTAAAAGTGGATTAATGTCGAAAGTGGGTGACAAAATTGGGAAAAGATTTCGATGAACTGGTTTTTCATTTTTGGTTTCAATTGGCAGCTTCATAATTTATCCAATATCAATATTTATGATTTATGTCATATTGCTTGACTGAAGTTATGAATTCTCTTAAATGAAATTTGGCACGATAATGAAAGCTTTGAAATTTAACAATTTGGAATAAACTATTTATGCATTACATACAGGGTGGCCCACCAGGTACTTTAAATAGGCAGCTGATTGTCCAGTTAGAAAAAATGTAATGAACATCAAAGTATTCATACTAATAAAAAAAACAACGATTTTCTTGGTAAAGAAGAAAGTTAACTGCATTTGGAGATAGCTTTCATAAAATTTGAATTGTTTGTAATTTGCTACATATATCACACCGATTAAACACTGCAACATAGTTATTTCTATGAAAGATTATGCGAAAAACAATATGATCGACCACAGTACAACAATATATCAGAAATGGGAGAGGTTTTTTTACATTGCAATTGAACGGTCATCACTAATAAGCTAATTGTCCTAAATACAGTTGCATTAAAGCAAAAATTAACTCATTTAAATGAAAAGATGTGCATGTATATCACAATAACTTTAGTATAACGTTTATCATTTTTCCCTTGAGAGTTAATTTACAGAAAACCGATGTTTTTAGGGCTAGTCTTTGAAACGTTTTCGATTCAAAATCATCACTTAAACTAAGAACGCCTTGAACCAAAGGCAGACCACCCACGTTATTACACCTTATAGAATAGTACCATCGATAAATGTATTTTACGACCAGCATACAATTCGACTTTTCGCTTGAAAAAGCATTCTTACCGTGGCAAAAGGGTGCGATAACTGATAGACAGAGATAAGCAAAATGACAAAGGATTTGTAATTTTTTTAAATATTTGCTTGATTCATATTTGCATGTTAGATGTTTAACTGTTGGAAATCATACATTTGTATCGTTAATACGGCACTGTTTGTGGCTGTGGAATTATTTGTTATAATGATTCATTATATTTAATTTATTTAGTAATTTTTCTACTCTGGAAACGGTCCTCTTAATAGTATTTGTAAGTTGTGTTATCTCTTGTTTTCTCATAAAATTTCTGTGTTAAAGTACTATCTGAGTAAATGACGTTTCGTAGAATAAGTTTTTAATGAAATATCTACATTCTATTCTGAAACATTTTAACACACAAAAATTTGATTTTCCAACATGCTACTTTTTCACGTCTGTGAGTGTCTTTGCAAATTACAGAACCGATCCGGGCCCGGAATAGCTGCGGAATAAATCCCACCCTTATAATAACCAATTTGCAAATAAGGGTCGCCACCAAATTTCACGATGGTCGTAAAATACGTTTATTAATAGTCCTGATATACAACGCGCTAACTACGTCATCAATCATTTAAATAAAATTCACCACCATCTGTCACCGCCACCAGTTCTCAAACTAACCTCTCAATTTCGCACCACCTCTCGGCACTCCTCCTCCTCCCCGCGTCTGTTAACCCCTAGTACGACTGCTTGGGCGAGAGGTGCGTCTGCGCACCCTTCCAACTGGTGTCGCCGTTCTCCTGCGCAGCAGGCGGAGCAGTCGCGCCTAGCGGGGGCGGGGACGAGCCGGGCTGCGTTGCCGGCGTGCTCACGATGCTCAATGCGTGCATGATACACTCGGTCTTCGGCTCGACGTCCATCAGGTCTTCGAGCTCCTTGTCGTTCGACGAGTCGGGCGTGCCAGGGAGGCAGTCGCGACCGTTCGACATCAGGTCCTCGTCGCCGTTCTCCTCATCACAGTCGATGGTTGATTCGAGTTTAGAATCCTGGAAGGGAAATTAGAAATTCAGGATAGAACTTCTTGGGTAAAGTAGCGAGTTTGGTTAGAATGGGTGAGAATATACTTAAAGTAAACCAAGGAGAATAGCAAGTATATTGTCACGTAACGGTGACCCATGTCGCTTGAATAACCTCGAGTAAAAACGCGAATTCGGTAGCTGTTAAGCGAAATACTGGAATATTCATAGCCTTTCCTATTACCACTCCACTCCCAGTTATCGATTTATTGTACCGTTTTGTATTCGTGTTTGTATGTGTGATACCGAGTTACTTGCAATGGGTGGTGAATAGTCGCATCTTATTGTTTTAGCTTTTTATTTCTACCATGGGTTGTTACAAGGGTTACTATGTGAGTAAGCATTTTAGTGTGCAAGCCTCCTGGAACTAATCGTATGATTTGAATGCAGAACCCAACGAGTTGCACAAGGATTGCAAATGAGAACATAATAATTATATATATATATATATATATATTGTCACGAACACCAGACTTCGACGACCACAAATAAAAAACAAGGAATTAGGACACGGCCGGAGGCCACGGTCAGTTCGTGTGACGAACGAAAATGAAACCGAGAGTGTTTAACAAAACAAAAGTATAAGCAAAACAAAAACCGAACATAAATAGAAGGAGGAAGTTAGTAGAGGGGACCAGTGAGGTCCCGACGTACGAGCTTGGACAAGTGCTGTCCAAGGGACCGCCCGGAAGAGGGCCGTCCCTGAAGGGACCAGCCGGTTGGCCGGTCGAACGGTAGTAGAAAGAGCCCCGAGCGGAGACTGTGGTGGATCGTCGAAGCCTCTAGAACCCCAGCCGGACGCCCGAAGAAGAGCCTTCCAACTACCCTGTCAAGAGGCCCTCCGTTATGGAACCCCGAAAATCCGGACGACAGGCAACCCTGTAAGTTACCTTCCTTACCTCTCACGCTCCAGCCTTTTTGGGATTCGCTGTGCCCCCCATCTTTATTATTGTGATTTATTTTCGTTTTTTGTGCCAACCTGACCCATCTTTAGATTCACCGTTTGTGGAGAATAAAGCCTTTTTCTCTGTTTTGTTCTAACCTGTCTTCGTTAATAGCAAGCTCTACCCCCGTAGCTACCGACCCCTTACCTCACGCAGCCGTGACTCAGGACCTCAAGACGCCCCGGCTCGTGACAATATATATATATATATATATATATATATATATATATATATATATATATATATGTACACACATAGTGAGAATTAGTCTTGTCTCGCTAAGTTACTAAAAGAAGAAACTTTAACTTGAGGACGCAATCATCAACATCTGAAATAAATGCATCCAGCATAAATGAATATCTAGGGAAAATCTTTCGGAAAACTAGGTTTCTATCATCAGGACAATCTGTAATTGTATTAATAAACGAGTGTAACATAATAACACTATAAAGAAGCTGTTCTTAAAAAATGCATCTACCACGACGTACTGTTTTGAAATTATTTCAGGAATTATTAGCAAGCATTGAATTTTTTAAGTGGAAAACAGTTAGCAGCTTTCACAACGTAGATTTAAATGGTTAAATTAGTCCGAGGAAATCTCGCAACACAACAAGCACATAAGACACAAGAAATAGAAATTTTTGACAGCTTTTCATTTCTGACCTTTGTCCAACTGCACCCTCAAGCACCAGTTTATATTTTAACAAAAATTAGGACAAGACAGCCTTCTTCTTAACTCTAGAGAATATTTAAAATACAATTAATTATCACAATTTCTATTACATCTCGAGTTTAACACAAAATAACTATTTACCAAGACCGGACCAGAACTCCAGCAGGCTTGCAGAGTAGCGGAGAAGAAATATTTGTCTTTTCTTTCAAAATATTAAACGGTACGGTTGACGTTATTTCGATCAGTAAGTATACATGATACCAGTATTTAGCAATCATTCCATGCATCCATACTCAATACAAATGTTGATTTGAACTCGCTATTCCGATAGGTATAAGTAAAACCGAAATTATAGTATTAACAGTTATAATTCGATCTCAAAAATATTTGACACTGAAATGGCCTTGATTTTGTAACTACACAGAACCAAACTCAAATTTTTTCTCTTTTTCTCGTTTTCCGTGTTAACCAAGTCAAGCGCTGTTAGTATTTCTTCGCTATTTTTGATTTCTTGTGTGCCGATCAAGCTTTATATGCCTCCTCCTAGTCTACTCATTGAACTTAAATGTTACTATTATAACTTGTTCATTATATTTTTAAGCCTCCTGGATGCATTTGCGCTGTCTAGAAATGCTGGACGCCTACTTCTAGAACTTTAATGATACTATCATCGTATGGTTAATTAATGAGAATAATATACTAATTATATTTTAAGTATTCTGAATCGTTGTGTACAGTTTATAAGAACTATAAGAATCCTCCGAGAACTTCATTGGAATTATCACGAACTGTTCATTAAGTTATACGTCTTGTTAATGCTTTGTGTGCTATTCAGAAGCCCTCGACGTCGGCTCCTAGGAGTTGAGTGTTACTATTGTAACCGGTTCATTACCTCTTAAGACCTCGGAGTGCTTGGGTTTTGCTCAGAAACTCTGGACGCCTTCTCATGTGACTACACTGTTGCTATACTGATCTGTCATTTCATTTCAAGTCCATTTAGTACTTAAGCGCTGCTCAAAAGTTGTGCATAACCATTTCTGACACTTCATTGTCACTACTATTATCTGTTAATTACATACTAATTCTATTGAATGTTTGTGGGCTGCTCATATGCGTTCTAGGAGTACTTCACTTGAAATACTATGATTTGATCATTACATTTTAAATCCTCAAAAGTCTTGTGTGTTGCTGAAAAGCTCTAAATGTCTTTTTCGAGGATCTCATAATTACTATTAAAATCTGTTCATTACATGCTAAATCTTAAAAAGTTCTGTGTGGTGTTCAGAATGTCTCGACGTCTATTTCTATGATTCAGTTGCAACTGTCATAACCTGTTTATTATCATTATGTGCATAAAATGCTCCGGTTTTCATCAGAAGCTCTGGACTCTGACCTAAAGTTCTGGACAGCTACCCTTAGGAATATATTTATTAATATTACTAAAATTTAGTTTATATAATTTAGCCAACTGGATGCTTGAATTCTGCTCAGAAGCTCCAGACGCTTGTGCTTAGAACTTAATGGTACTACTGAACCTTTTACATTATTTATCTTGTTAAAGATTGTATAGCTGCTGTGTGTAATGTGTAGGTATAAGTAATTGTGTGCTAAGTAATTGTGTGAGGTATAAGTAAAGGGTTTATTGTCACTATTATACTATGTTTATTTTATTTACGTCCTTGAAATATTAAGGTGTTCCTCAGAAGCTCTGTAGGTTTGTCTTTAAGACTTCATTGTCCCCATTATAATTTAATATTACATTTTAATTTATCTGACCGACTAAGTGCTGCCCAGATGTTCTAGGAGTCTACCACCAGCTAGGCCTCATCAATACTATTACAATCTATCCAATTATTAGCACTTTTAAATGCTTGTGTGTTGCTCAGAAGCTTTTGACTTCTGTTCCTAGAACTTGTTTCTCACCATTAGGTATGTCTATTTATTGCCTTTTTATTCCATTGAATGCTAGTATAGAAGTTCTGGATGACTATATCTGTGAGTACGTAATAGTATTGGAATCTATTCGTTTATTTAGCAATATGTGCCACGGTATTTAGTTGTGCTCAGAACCTCTAGATGTCTACTTCTAAGACGTTTTTGTCAATATTATTATCGGTTCATTTCATTTGTAAGTCTTTTAAAAACTGCCATGCAGTCCTTGAAATCTACGGGAGTTCAGAAGCTCTTGGACTTCATCGTTAGTACTTTAATCTGTTAATTAAGTTTTCAAATATTGCTTGTGTGGCGCTTAGATCGATGTTTTGGGATCTTTGTTGTATGTCTACACTGAAGACTATATTACTATTATTTTCTGCTTAATGGTTATTAAGTCTTCTGAATGCTTATGTACTTCCCAGAAGTTGCGTACGATTACTCTTAGTACTTCACTATTATTATTACAATCAGTTCATCAGATTTTCCAGTCTTTTGAATGCTTGCGTTCAAAAGGTTGACTTTTGGTTTACTTTACTTTGTTACGTCCCGAGGACTGTACAATGTCTTTCGATTGTGTTAAGAGATGGGTGTCGTTATGTGATTGATTGAGTATATTTGGTTCACCAAACTAAGTTCAAAGTTGTATACGAAAAGGGGTTTCTCACGAAATTATTAAAGTTTACGTTCCCACGACAAGTAAAGTTGCCGTTGTTGATGAATTTGTGATTCTTAAGATAGGAATAAACATCCCTAAAATGATATCTCTTGCTTAAGAATTTGAACTTCAACAATCGTTTACAAATTTATGAGCCAAGGTTTTTATTCGTGGGAACTTTTGTAGACTGAAGAGGTATTAAACGTGACGTACACACTAGCAATTGGAACTTCCCCAGAATTTGCAGGGCGTTATCATATTTAATAATCAAGTAAGTAGGTATTCATAGTTTGTTGGTTTTAAGGGGTCATTTGGCGCCAAGGAATGAATTCCACCATTTAGGACATCGTATGGTTTACTTGAGGCAAAATACAGTTTTGAATGAAACACTAATTTAATTGCACTAAGGCATTCTTCTGCCGTCATAAGTCGCCACATCAAACGCAACACAAATACCACAACGAAGGAAATCCTCAGGATCGCGCCCTAATTGTTAACCGAACACCGAGCCTCTCGGTGGTCGAGTGAAGTGACTCCCCAGGTCCCGCCATTACGACGACTCCGCGCTATATCCATCGTAGTCGCGTCGTCCTTTTCCTCTCCGTATATCGCCCCAGTCTTATCGTAATTATTTCCGTCTCCGGTATCCGAGATAGGGATAATTATCTCGTTGTGAGAGGGGTTTTGTTCCTCTTGCAACGCTGATGAGTTGCGAACAGGTACACCCCACTTATGCTCTTCCCCATTACGTCTCTCGACTGGCTTTTATATCAATTTCAGCGTTGACGTGTAATTTTGAAGGAAGAAGACTATCGGGATGGGTTTCTCATGATTGTAATAGTACATCAATTCATACCACTGTATGGATCGCGTAAAAGTTTTTAGAGCGTCGAGTTTCGTGTTTAGTAAGTCACCAGGATCACAAAGATGTTGCGAATGATGCTCAAAGTTGTGTAATGGAAAATACCTGGTACCATAAAATACGTGTAGTTCTAACAAAGAAATCAGCTCAAGTCTTATGAACACCGGGAGGGGTGTAAACTGGAAAATACGATTATATTAGGAACAAAGTCATTAGAGATATCGTTTGTGTATGGTCGAGCATCCAAAATAAAAAACCTGTAGCGTGTAGTGCTTTAACATATTTTAGATGGTGAAAGTGCGTGTAGATATACTCCAACGATTCCTTTAGGGATTTGGTACAAGAAAAGTGAAAGGCCTACTGTTCACAGTTCATGTTACAGTTCTAATTTTCACTAGTTTTGATAACATCCATTTTTAGTACCAGTAGATCCAGGAAGGATTTAGGTAAACATATGCACCAATAATGATTGTTTTATAAGTAGAGACCATTAAGAAAGTTGTTGAAATCAAAAGTACCCCAGGTCAACCACCAATAATTTAAGTTAAATGACTTGTATTACAGTGATCCACGTTTACCACGTTCATTCAACCAACATGTCCTGGGAAAGGCAATTTCCAATTTAGAAACAACTTATGTAGTATATGACTGACCAAATAAAAACTCTAAACTACAGAGCTAAAATAGAAGTCAATGATGTATCCGTGGGGTTTTCTATAGCAGGATTCACGAAGCTGTGAAGCCAAATTCGCCAAAGAGTTGAAAACTGTACAAGTGGCTGTGCTGCAGTGGTTGGCTGGCTGATTATTATAAATTCTTTGATAACGTATTGTAAATTTCTATTTTTACAGAAAGTATTATATACCGAGAACAAAACAAAATGAAGTTATTATAGCTAAATGCCTTGCAAACATAATTTGACAAATACTAATAGACGGCTGATGATTCTCTTTAGGTAATATAACTTGCCGTACTGGGCTATACAGGCTGTCGCCGCCTATCCCTTATACTGCTACCCGTATCATCTTCATCTGGCGTTGTAGTGAGTAATCTGTGACTCGTATCTCTACGCACAAACAGTTATCTCGCAGTATTATGCGTACAAAAAGTCTTCTATTTATATCTCTAGTCTATCTAGTTCACGTTTCAGGTACCAACAAGTTGCTCCCCAAATAAGTGTACCGCTTAACAAAACACCGTTGTAAAAAAAGAGGACGATCGCATTTAGACAATTTAATCAGGTGATTTTACCGTTCCTTGGGTCGGATAGTTCTGGGATATCTACATGGCATTATAAAAACAAAACACAAAATAATCGAAACCCGCAACTGGTACTACTTCAACATAGTGTGTATATATCCTGAACCTTTTGGTGACGGTGCAGTTGTGAAATGGTATCACGCCATTTTATACTCCAGAGATGTGTGAATCGTAGTAACAGACATGGTATTGTACACTACAGCTCTCAAAATTCTCATCATTCCATTGTAATTGTTAAAAGTTCCTTAAGAACTTAAAATGGTATTGGTTAAAACTGATTAAAAAAGATAGCTATTTAAACATTACTAATTAAGACGGTCCTGAAATCTTTTCGTAGACTTCTTGAAACAAGAATGGAAAATTTAAAATAGCAAATTTCTTATTAGTGTTTTTACACCCATATTTAGAAAAATGATGTCGGTAACATTTGTTAGTAATATTGGAATGAAAACCTGTACTATTTGCTATATGGTACACGTATGACTAAAGTACAAGAACATATCTAGTGAATTAAACCCCATTAGACCAAATATTAGAGGAAACCAAAGCTGTCATAATAGAAAAGGCCCATCGATCAGGTGAGGCAACAAGAAATATAGTTTAATTACATTTGGCCTCTGTCAAATACTAACAGCTGTATTTTTTGAATAGAGTCATCGATTTTAATTGTTTTTATTGATATTCAGCTAAAAATTAGATAACAATTCAAAACTTTTAGAGCAACTTCTACCATGGAACATATTACACTTCTAAACATATGCATAGAAAGTAGGCCACTGAGAGCAGGCGACAATTTCAGAGGAGAGGCAAGTGGAGCAATCTCATGATTGAATTCAATTTATTCATTTGCACGTTTCTCTACTGGCATAACGACTCGGCATATCTTGCCATCTATTGACCTCTACCAAAAATAAACCGAAAATATATTGAAAATTTCACCGTCGTCCCATGTAGCCAGAAGGTACAAGAATACAAGAAATTGATATTCGATTCTATAGGCCCACATACCGGATACCGGTGGGTTTACTCCAGTGAAAAATAAACGTCACACCATAAATACTTTATACAGAAATCTCAATTTACGTGATGAAGGTGAACCAAAAATCGTTTTCACTCGTCTCCACTGGCTCGTTGCGCAGTATCTAATGCAAACCCAACATTCGAACGCATTTTTACTCAAAAAAGTGAGATACTGTTATATAAAAAAAGTGAGATATAAGATGAGATAGTGAAATAAGCAGTAAGTGATTAGGCAACTTAATGAAATCTGGTTGCTAACCTGACTTTCATATACTAACTTTAAGATTCACGAAGCTGTGGAGTAACAATATGGAGGATGCCTATGAGGATGACAGTTGTACACAAAACTGGTGATTTATTTGTAAGTAGTTCAAAACCGGTCTTTGATGGAATGCCTACGAAACTGTTTTTGATATCAATATCATGTCATTGCGCATTCATCAAAGTAATCTGGCTTTCTAAAACTGTTTAGTTCGACAGTTTTGCTGCAAATATTGAAAATACGCAAAGCGTAGGTTGTATTTCTGCGTACATTTATACTCTGAAATATCCAAATTTAATACTTGAACTGTATATCAATACAACATCATACTGAATCATAACAAGTTGAAAGTGTATTTCACAAGTAAAGCTCAACGAACTTTGTCTAAAGAACTAATTTATTGACTATTTCTACACCTCTCACGTGTGGAAAATTGGACGTTCTACTGTATAGTATTTCAATGGTTTCAATACATATACGTTCGCTTTGATTCTCTCTGTTACGGATGGTGAAATGTCAATTTTGTAATTAATTAGCGCAATTTTGACATCTCGTCGATGTTGTATAAACGCTCGTTAAAAACCAGCAAAAACAACTCCTCTATTGTTACTATGCCCAATTGAATTCCGTCGTTTTCCATCTAAAGCTAATTATCCTAATTAGTCGATCATTCCATTAGGTAAGCCCAATCAATCAAACGCTATTTAGTTATCATAATACATCATTTATTCAGGACGAGCCAGTCATCATTTATTAAAGCTCACCTGTCGATAGTAAAAGGATATGAAAGTCGTACGTTTTATTTATTTTTTTTTTAGATAAACGAACACAGGGGAGCGGTAAGCGATGGCCTGATAGATGGCTATTGCTTACGTTTTTGACCTTACTAGACGCCAGCTTTTAAACTTATTAAATTCGGTAAAAAGTGATAAACGTTCAATAAGTAATCCACTACAACAAACGGAAGTTAATTAAACAAAGGCGATAGTTAATTTTCAGCGAAGAACATTAGTTCTGTAATCAATACAATTTGATTGATTATAATTTAAACTCCAGTTCGTTTCAGTTCACAATTTCTGCGAAGCTTGTCACATTTAATCGGCAAATGAAAGAAATTTACAAAGACCATCCAGGTTAGAGAAGCGAAAATTTATTTTAAGAGAGATATATTTATCAGAATTAAGTTCATTAAAAGGTTAGGGAGTGAAAAATTAGGGTGGAAGTTAATCAACATTAATTGCGCTCGCGGGGCTAATATTTTACAATACAAACTTGAAAACCGACACGATCATTAACTTAAGGTACAATTTCAGTCTCCATTAGTGCAAAGGAGAGGGAAAATCAAAGTTATTAACGCCGTGCCAGCCACACTTTTACTTTTGCAAATAAGATCTTCGCTTATAAAGATAAATAGCGGAGAAGGTTTTTGTTTATGTTCTTGAAAATACATATACAAGGGGTGTATAAATCGACAGAAAATATACACTTTCTGAATATCCTGGAAAGAATTCTAAAATACCAGTACCTATATAAAGGTGTGACCTACACCTGTACATATGAATTACAAATTCAAATTGAATAATTAACACTAAAATGTTGTACAAAGTCTCTGATAGTAGAAATTATTTTAGTAAAACTGTATGTCTTCACATTGCTTCCTCTAAAGTATCAAAATTTAATTGAAAGGATTGAGACTTTGGATATCTTGGATGGAAACACTGAGGACCACTGGTTATCAGTAGTAACCACAAATGTAATAATTTTTTCTTAAGTGTCTACTGGATTCTAATGAAAACCACAGTATTATGTGTGTTGTCTGTATGTAGCAGTAAGTTAAAAGAGTAGTGGTAGTGAAATATCTTCATCCAGTTGACATTTTATAGGATGGATATTTGGAGGTTTTCCGCTATTTAAGTTAGCCTGTGTAAATTTGCGATTATTGGGCTTTTTACTTTTATTCAGTTAGAAATGGCTGGTAAATTTTGTAGTTGTTGCTCCAAAGACTTTACATTATACTTGTTTTACTTAAAATATTTTTATAAAGTACATATATTTTTGACTATGTTATTATAAATGACTATGGTCCTATCCGGTCTTGATACCGGCGTGAATAGGAACGAGATTTTGGATACATTTCTCACACTACCGCGACATACACAACACCCATGGTATTCAGTGGGACTCGAACCCACCACGACCGTGACACACAGGCTCTCGCCCCACAACCATGGCTGCTCTAACATTAGGAAGGTTCCAAATCTTGGAAGTGTGGTATCTTGTTAATAAAGGCAACGTAAAATTCCATAGCCTCACACGTTTTATTAGAAAGATTGTTCTTATGCAATCAGAAGCCTAAGAGCACATTTATTGTATCTACAAACCTACGGAAATTACGAACCTAAATTAATATTGCCCTATTTGTATTTAGTTAGTTATTGTTATTTAGTTAGAACATTTTTCATAGAAATTCATTTTAGTTAAAATTGAAAGTAATAATTTCAGTGTAAGTTATTAATAAAAAAAATTATAGAACATAAAAACCGAACCAGGACCACTTCAGAATTTTAAGGCAACATTCCATAGGAAAATATAAAAAGTCATAATACTCTTCTATATATCTATATGTCTGAATGGGGGTATGTTTGTTTGTTTGTTCGTTTGTTATTAATAGGCTCGGAGACGGTTCAACCGATCAATGAGAAATTTTGCATGAATGTAGGGGTATTTTCTGGCCTTCAAATAGACTAGATTAGGAGTAAATCGTGTAAAAATTGTATCGCGTCTAAAACTGATGAAATTTTTCAATTGTTACTGAGAAATTTTCATCTGATGAATCAATTATTTTAGACGGTATACCTAAGGAAGATCATTCCTATCAAAAACGCAAAAAATGGGATTTTTGAAAAGAGGTAACGTCATAACTGAAAAAAATCAATGATACCCCATAACTTTTTTAAACAAAAAATGTGGCAATTCAAAAATTGTAGACCCTGCCGTGTAGTTCAAAACCGTAGAATTTAATCAGATAGATAGACAGACAGACAGATAGACCGATAGATATAAACACTGTTCAGCTCCAAAAAATATGTTTTTCGATTCAGAGGCCCTTAATAATACAAAAAAATCAAATCTCGATTTTCAATTTTGGAGCGTTCGCCATACCTGCTGATATACTATATTTAAGATAAAGAAAGTAAAAACTAGTCGATTAATCCCGTATTAAATAAATTAAATCGATTAAAACCTTGCATTAAAATTTAGTTTGAACCCTGATTGGAATCCGACGTTACAAGAGCAATAACTGTACGCTTTAGCATTCGTGTTTCTCTCTGTCGAGATTTGTTTGCCAATTAAAAACAATCAGCGTTTGCAGTTGTCAACTATTCAAGCGAACAAAAGAGGAAAAATCTCTTCTCAAGCTGAAAATAAATAGGTAGATTGCCGGAGTATACGTATTGTTTCGAAGAGACGTCGAAGAGAACGTTCGTCCCTTAAATAATTTGTTAGACGAAAGACAAAAGCTGTAAAATTCACGTGCCCGAACGGATTATTAGACCGAAGTGAATAATAAAATAGCCGAGAGAATTGTTAATGGAAATTTTGGCGACTGTGTAAACAGTCGCCAAAAGAAACAAAAAGCAATTCCCTAATTTGAATAAACAAGTTGGAAGTGAAATTGTCAGAAATAGGAATTATAAAGAGAGGATCTTGAGCTGTTATTGTTTAAACTGTCATCTGCAAGTTCAAACTCTTCGCATTTTAGGGCTTTTAGCCGGAATATAAATTAGAAATTCCTTGTGTCTGGGCCCTTTCAATCGGAAAACAAAGACGCACCGAATCTAAACACGACTCTTTCCCTTTCTCTACCACGCTCTGTTTGCATCTATCTCACTCCCTCTCGCGACAAAACGCATCACTTATTCATACGAAAAAATAAAGCGGAAGAGAAATCAAATTTGTTTCGAGTATGACCGAGCATTTAATTTACTATTTACTGCTAATAACATTAAACTCGAGTTGTTTTCATCAGCACGCCTGTTGAACACTTCAAAGTCATTAAGAAAAACACACTCGTCGAGTAAATTAAACTGTCAATGGATACTTAATTCAGAATTCATTGGCTTACATTATGCTCTACATTTTATACTCACATTCTTGGAATAACCGTATCAAAAATCAGAAGCAGTTTGGTTTCGTCTCTTCGTGTAACTATGGCAGTAATTTTAAGTCAATTTCAACACAGAGAAGCTTTGGTTATTTTTCATATTTCAAACATTTAACCTTCCATTTTTGGGTTGACTGATTAACCTTGGTAGTTTTACGATATTTTCTTCATTTACTGTACGTTATCATTTACAAAGTGATATTTAAGATGAGTTCAGTAGGTAAGGGAAACGCTACTTTTAGATCCACGTAAGTCGCACACGTGATTTAACATTTTCGTAACGGAGGCATATGCACTTTACTCCCGAAACAAAAACATCAAATCAAAACGAACTTTGAAAGAGAAACGTATTTACTCGTCCGTAGCAAAACAAAAAAGAAAATTACCCACACGGTGATACGGTCTATTTGAGTTGCCATGTCTGCCGCTCTATCGGAACTAATCTGCAAATGCCAACGCTTTTGCAAACACGTACGTACACACTTAAACAAATAGATCGCAAAGGTGTTTTCAAAACTCGGATTCTTTCATGTTTTCAAGTCCGATGCATCACGACTATCATTGCCGCCGCCCTTCTTTAAATTCCCTCTACGCACACGCTTCATCTTAAGCCTTTTCGTTCACAGAAGTGGAAATGTGAAATATTTCTGTTTATATGCAAGGAAGTTATTAAATGTGACATGCTTCATAACTCCTTCGTCATGAAAGTATTTAGAGCGTTTTGTATTAGTCAGAAGGTATTTGCAAATCTCGCGTATTTCGAATATTGTTCTG
Source organism: Cryptocephalus primarius (assembly GCA_963576515.1). NCBI lineage: Eukaryota > Metazoa > Arthropoda > Insecta > Coleoptera > Chrysomelidae > Cryptocephalus > Cryptocephalus primarius. The sequence continues at coordinate 10,145,022 of OY754945.1, forward strand.
CTGACCCACTTCAAACAGTTTAAGCCACAACATCAAGATGCATAATAAACTTTTATTTTTAGGGACGACCTCAATGCCAAATCCAAAAAAGGGGACACCAACTTATCATAGCGAGCCACTGGAAGTAGATCTACCTTCAGGAGGCAACGAAGATCTTAACTGACAATAACAACATAATATTTGAAGTGGAGTTGACACAGACAGGCTCAGGGTAGCACACTGGATCTGGCGGCTGGATATATTATTGCAATGATGAAGGAGTACAACATTGTTCCTTCCTACGTGAAGAATTCCACAGAGATCAACGGAGAAATTCATTGAGGTTATCTGACATGGCTGTGATCGCGCGTTAAGAAAGAAGGACAGTGGAAAATGCAACAGGGAACCGGTGTACCGGTGGAACGTTGAGATTTTTTACAAAGAAATGAATTCAAGCTAGAACGGAGGGAACAAGGACAAGAACGAGACGTAAAGGAACGAAGAGTTCACCACAACCAATACAGTTATACTTTTAAACAGTTATAAACGGAAACTATAAAGACACATGCGAATACAGCAGAACAGCATTTCTTAAAAGAAAACAATAATACCTTGGGATAAAACTGAAGCAGGGAATATCACACTGCTTTTGGACAGTGAAATAGGAATGGCAGTAGAGGTAAAAGCCAGGCAAATGGCAATGAAAACTGACGGACCGGACTATATAATGACAGAAACACTGAAAAAGTGGGCCGGTGCCAACATCCAACCTTTTCTCCATGGTACTAAATGGAACGTTAAGATTTGTCAGAAAAAAGGAGGACGAAACTACATACCGTCATATATAGTATGTACCATATGTACCATGTCATATAATTAATACCAATGGAAAACTTTTAGAGGCACTAATCGAAACCAAATAGCGGAAGAGTTTCGAAAAAATGTTGACTGTGCTAAATACTCATTCGGTTTCAGAGAAGAACGTTTCACTTTGGATGACTGAATGATTTAAACAAGAAACAGTTAATGCTACATAAATGAGGTAAACAGGAAAATTCTTCAGATACAAGTAATTTTGTGTATTAATAACCATTGATATCAGGAATGCGTTCAACTCGGCATTGGACCAGATGCAACAACTGATACACTCGTACGATAATTGACTCGAAGGGAAAGTGATGAAAGAATTTTAAGAAGTGATCAGACCAAACCATCAATGGTCCAAAGGAGTGATTATTGCAGTATCACGAGGAAGGGATAAATCAATGGGTGAGTTCAGTGAGAAGATCACGCATAGCACAGTCTGTATGGAATTCTGCACCTTCTGACCAATAAGACAGTGTAAGTACGCAGCAGCGAAAACTCTCCCAAAAAAGAATTGCAGGTATATATGGATAAAAGCATTTTAACAGATATGCAATACGCACAGTACTAGTTTTTGTTCTGTATTGACCATTTTGTAGTGATGTAATTGATGGTTTTTCTGTTCTGGATAATATGGTTACATTTAATTTACGTTAGTTTTATAATATTATTAGTCCAGGTGATATAAATATGAATATGTTTCTTCCTCAAAATGTACTGCTGCATTTTTTTATAAAATATAGCTTCACTTGGCTTGTACTGCAAGGGCGTTTGGCAATACTTCCATCCTTTTAAACCTTTAGTATTTTACCTTTGGTAAACAAATGTTTGTTACGATGTGTAACTTCTCAACCTTCAACGAAACTAGTTTCCTTAAAAACCTTAGGTCGATGGAGTTAGGTTACCTATTTTCTATGAACTGTATTAATTAAAATGTTTAAAAAACTAGTGAGATACTCTTAACACTCTACAGGTCCACACTAAAGCATTTAAGGTGAACAAACCAGCTCCCTGGCTAACCCATGGTCTGAAAAGCATATTTAAGGAAAGAGACGTAGCCCAGCCTAACTATAAATCTAGCATAAATAATAGTGTGTACTTTTCTTTTCTTGAAATAACAATAGAGGGTTTTTGATTGATAGTTTCGATGCAAAACAAAAACAAGATACTCAAGCAATAATAACACCCTAAATCTGAAATTGGTATAGCTGAATAAACGCCCCACCCCAAATTTTAATTGTCTGTAAAAATTAATTTTAGTGGTTTTATATCAGGATCTATGACTCCAAAATTCAATATTTCATTGTTATCAAATGATCTCCGAATCTACATAAATCACAGTGAACCTATTCTAAGAAAATAGGCAGGTGGAATTTTAAACAAAACCTTCCTGATACAGAAACCTATAATTTGAATATAATTGAATAGGGTTAAGATTATTGACTATAATTGATATAATTGAATAGAGTTTTCTTGGTTTTAAATTTGAAGCTCCCACATTTCTCGTAGTTAGAAGATTAAACCGTTTAGATTGTGAAATATGTTACTGGAGTTAATTAGCAACTTGTCAGGAATTTTCAACTTAGGAAAAAATTAAATTTTTGCTATTCCTTGTTACTAACTTCTTGAACATAAGCTAAAAGTTTTGTACATAGTACATATTGTGTACTTAATTAATAATATTGTGACGATTTACGGGAAGAAATTAAATTGATTTATTAACCGACTATTTACGAACTTTTTGTATTATTGACTTACGTACTACTTTTATAAAATTACAACTAAGTACATTTCCCACATTCAAGTTTTAAGAATTATTGAAAGTCCATTTAAGAAATAACTGTCAGGAACATCTCCAATTCTATTACACGACTCTAAAATGTGGTTATTAACCTGTTTCGCCTGCCACTCCTACTAATTCATAAATCTGGCGATGATGATGATTCGGCTGGGCAGGGCACAGTAAAAGCCTTTATCATCGGCCGTCATGCAAAAACACCCCCTTCGCCGTATAACGTTACTAATTGGAGCGTTGGGAGATTTTCTATTTCCTTTTACCGTGTCGTTTTATGACTGTCTGAAAGTATTTCGATCGTCGGGTGAGTTATTTATTTAAGGGCGCAATAGGAAAGACTGCACGCGATATCTCCATTATTCTTATTCGATATATTAGAGAGAGCTTCGGGGAGGTATTGGGGAACGGAAGTCCGCGGTGTCATTGCTGCAATTATTTTCGTCAATATCGGTTCGTGTTGCTGAGATTCGTAGCAGGTTCGGAGGGCAACAAGGTGCTCTTTGCACAATTATTAGTAGCTTCATTGGGGTTTAAAAAAAATTACACTTACCACACAAACTTGACTGGTGATGGAGTGAAAAACAGTTAAATATTGCCGTTCAGTGCCAAAAAATGAGTTTTAGTTAAACCTGTGATTAGGTTAGGGTAATGTTACAATCTCATACCATCCTGCCAAATTATACATGCGAATTTTTCTTTAAAAGTGTCGGTTTTTAAGGCTTCTGTCATATCTCAACTGTCAAACTGTCAACATATGTCAAATTAAAAAATTCCAAAAAAAGATTCTATTAGATTAAAGTTTTATGAGAAACTCAAGATTTGACATGTAACATGTCTTGTAAAAATGGTGTGTAGCTCAGTGGTGAAAAATGCAATTAAAAGCAGTTGCACAAAGACTTAATTATAAATGTCCCCTATCCCTAAACCTTTTAGATTAGTTAACATTATCTCATATCTCTTAAGTATCTTAAAGTTTTCAAAAGTTTCTCAAAATTGTTTCTTCAGATCCATTAGACTCGAGAACCTGAAATTAAAAAATCGACTTCAAAAAGTCCTCCGGCCTTTATTGGGCCTATAATGCTATTAAACCTAACTGAAAGGGTTAGGACTGTTCCCAGGATCCTACAGTTAATGTAATTTTGGAGTTTTTCAAATTATAGAAATTATCAAAGGACATAGCAAAATGTTGATAGTTTAATAGAAGTTCAGACTTAACCAACTTTTCTATCCAAATCAGGTGGAAAACTTTAGGTTTAAGATAGTGACTGTCTATTTTTCAACAGTGCCTGAGACTACCTATAAACCGTACAGAATTGGGATTAATTGTCTCAGGTCTTATAAGTGTTTGAAAGTAGTAATATTTAATAATTAGAAAATCTAATCTAATCTTCTAAATACCTGGAAATTTAAGTCCCAAATTTCTTAGGTACTTAGATTTTAGGAACTGCAAAAAGCTGTTTAGGCGAATGGCGGTTTATGAGAGACTGATAATCCTGGCATATACCAGGTTTCATGAAAATAGCTTTTGACTCTCAACGGTATTAAACACAACTGAAAGCTGTTGTGTAAAGTAAACAATAGATATTCCCTAAAGTTCAGTAGATTTCCCTTAAGTTATCCCTGGTTGCCGGAATATTCCAAAGATCTCAATATTACTGAAGGAATGCTTCAATGTTGGAACTTTAACAGCATTTCAGGTTTGTCCAATTTTCCTATACACATGAAGTTGAAAACTTTTAGGTACAGAAAGGAGTTTCGTAAATATTTTTAGCCCACATAATCATTGATCTAATAGGTTTCTTAATAATTATTTGAAGTTTGTCAAACTGCTCTCAAATATCAACAGGTTTCTTAGATTTCAGAAACTGTAGAAGGCTATCTAGAAGACTGAAGGTGTGTGAATTATTGAAGATACCAGGCTCTTATAACATTAGAGCTTTTAAAACCCCATAGTATTGAACAATATTGAAAACTATTAAGTAAAAAATTGAGTAACACATAACTTCGAAAATCTCGGGTTACTTGGAATGTCTCAAAGGTTTCAAAGCAAATGTAATTTCGTGAGGCCTATTAAATTCTAAAAACTACCAACCCTGATAATGTTCAAAGTTTAACATAAATTTAGAATTATCCATATTCCTATCCAAATGAAGATAAAAACTTTCAGGTTGAAGATAGGGAATCGCAAGTTTTCAACTCCGTATGAAACCGACCAAAAACCTTACAGGTTTGTTAATAATTACCTCAGGTTTCTTAAATGTCTCAAAGTTCTGAAATGTCCTGACAGATTCCAGAAACTGGAGAAGGGTATATAGCAGGTAAAATGTTTTGTGAGAAATTGAGAATCATTGGCCTTGGAAGTCTCCATATTCCAACCACGTCTGAGAGGGATCAGAAAACTTACAACTTTATCCAACTTTCATTTTCAAATTAAGTCGAAAACTTATTGACGTAAAAGAGGAACTGATCAGTTTCTAACACCGCCTGAGACTTCCTAGGACGGTTGCAGGGTTGTAAACAATTATGTAAGGTTCCCTAAATGTTTCAAAGTACTTCAAAGTTTTACTTCCTTCAGGTTCCTTTGGTAACAGAAACTAGAAAATTACAATGGTACTGGTTTGCGAGAAGTTGAGAATTCTCCGACCTCTATCCATTCAGAAGAAATTCTTTCAAGCCCCAATCATATCTAAAGACGTTTAAAATTTGTTTAAAATTTAGGTAATAAGTGTTTTGGTTTTTAGATAAAATATTTTTACATTATTTTTTGGAAAATATCCAGACAATTTCATTTCATTTTATTTAAAATTTATGCTGAAAGATTCGCAATATTTCGCTAATAACACTGCATGTACATACATTGTTGTTTCCTCACATACAACAGGCTTGCAATTTGTACCCTCAGCTCATTAACTTAGGACAGTTACATTAGTAAGTTGGTACTTTTGTGTGTCTATTACCATTCCAAACCGACGAATGAAGGAAACTGTACTCATCAGTGTTGCCTTCAAAGAGAATATCGTTTTCGACCACAATTTTCTTAATAAACCAATTATTTTTAAATATGTTTTAATTTAGTTTTATTAATTTCTATTTATTGATTTGTACTTTTATTACTAATTTGACATTCAGAAAATAATATTTGTATTTGCTACTGCATGTTCATTTGTTTATAGTTCCAGTGCCCCAGATGAGGGGCGAAACGTCAACTTGTGTGACTCGTTTATGAAAATGAGCTACCAAGAATAAAAAAGGATATTTATCATAGGGCGTTTCATTAGTTAACATACATTAGTATATATTAGTCATACATCTACATTTAATTAATAGATACTGTAATAAATTCTTCATAATTCTTTCTAAAACTTTATTAACTTCACCAACCCTTGTTTTGTTTCACCAAACTCAAAACATCGTTTGGGGGTTTCGTGCATTTACGTAAAACTTTGAGTTCAATTGGATACAATTAAAGGTCATTTAAAAGTGTTAAAAGTATACACGTTCAGGCGCTATATTTTGGAAGAAACGCCCGGAATAAAAATGGAAATAGATACATATCTACATTTTAAGAATAAAGATTAAAGCATGTTTCTATCAAACCCATTGTAATCATGACGTAAATATTTCATTTGAGGCTCTATCACGTCTATAAAAAATTGTAGGGGGGTCAACGAGCGTAATTCATCTAATTCAACTTCACATGTCCCAGTATATCGAGTAAAGTCGAGAACAAATAAAAACATTAATAAAATTTTCATGGGTGGTTGATTTGATGGATAGAAGAGGAGCGGCGCATTGTCACAGCAAGAAAGTTTGAAACATTTTCGTTGAAATGCATATTAGCGTATTAACGTTACTATTTAATTTACATGTGTAATATTAATTTATGGGTACGTTTTCATGTTGTTTTCTTATTAAAATTTCAAAATTTCAGATTCAAAAAACCCAATAAGACATTTTGCACCTATTAGAAAGTTACATACTGTTTGAAACACGGAGTAAAACAAACCCTGTAATTTGTGACGGTCATTAACGGCTGTTTGTTCACAGTAACTCTACACTTAACGCAAGATGATGATGCCCCCAAGCAAAGCATTGTTTGTTGAAACAGTCACGTACTGGTTAGGAAAGTACAGCACACCAATTATTTCTTTTCCCTTATTAGAGCTTCCGCTTAGATATAGAATTTCAGGTGATCTTCCACTTGAACAAAAATTATTAAAAATAGAGGGAAAGAAGAAAAGTATAAACCTAATCAATATTAAGGAATGGGGAAAAGGTATATAAATCATTTATTTTAAATCTCTTTAAGAAAATGAACTATAAAAAATTGGGGATGTGTATATGTAACTTTCTCATATGTACGCTCGCTATTAGTTTACAAATCTAGAAAATTCTTAACAAGTCTTAGACAATCTAACAAAACTTAAAAAGTCTTAGAAAATTCTCAACAATACAGTGCTCTTTAGAGCGAAAAAATATTTCAAATGAATGTTTGTTTTGAATGAACGATATTTGGGACAAATCATTATAGCTGTTTTGGAGAAAATTAAGAAAAACGAAACATTCATAAGAGTAAAGTGTTCTTAAGGGAGAATTAAGAAAAAAATGTCTTGGATAAAGTTACAGGTATTAAATAGATCAGTTACGTTGGGAAGATTGAAATTAATTCCTATAGCCATTTAAGAGAAAACTAAGAAATTTGAAAATTATTAAGTGTCCTTTACGCTACATTAAGAAAAAAAACCAAAAGTGATAGGATTTATATATTCAAGTCAAATTTTGAAATCTGCCATAAATGACTAAAGATGTTTTTAAAAAGATTAAGAAAAATTGAAAATGCCCAAAAGGAAAGTACCCGTTACTGTAGCAGACACATGTTTCAAATATTAGTTACAGGTATTTACTGTAATAGTTCAAACATAAACATTAGTAGGCAATGGTTCGTCGGGGATGATCAGTCAAGAATATTCATCTCCTTTACTAGTAACTTAACTTTTTGTTCAGTAAAGTAGAACACAAAGAAAAACGAAAGTACAAAGTAACCCTCCTCAACAGAATTTTCTTCGTTATAAATCAAGTATGTCCAGATAACAATTATGGTGCTCCATATGAATAAAATAATAGACTAAATATGGTGTGTAAAAAAACTTTCGGCAAATTTTCAAGATGAGCCATGAAATGACATGAAAAAATTAAAGTGCCGTTTGCCTTTCTAATCCATATTAACCAAAATCATATGGATTGGAATTTTCAAGCGACCAAAACCAAACTTGAAGTTTTAGCTTTCCACTGTTTACGGTTTCTTAGAAAAGTCTTAACCCACAGATATTTAAAAAAATGTTTCCTTCTCAACTCAGGAGGTCTCAAAACCTCCAGAAAAGCCGATACCCCAAACTGCCAAAATCCACCCGAAATTATATGGTTACCTCGTATGAAAAAGGAATAAAAATAAACAAACTGTTAATGGTAATATTTTTAATCATTTTCTTTACTGAAGTGCAATAAACAAAATTCTTGTTAATCATTGATGCACTGCATTCTCCCCTAACCCTGGTATATCGACGGTTGATTACATATCTCATTCACCTCGTCATCTATTTCGATTTTCGTAATGATATAATTCACTTGGTCTGTATCTTCCCTTGATGCGACTTCTGAGGATCTTGCTTGCTGAGCACCGGTTGACTCCTTTGTTTCTTGTATCTATCCTGATTCCACTTTAACTTGTCCAAATATTTTATCTTCTCGGCGTCTTTGTCGAACGCAGCTTTGTAAAGATCAACTGTTCCCGACTTTAACAGGCTTTTCAAGTAATCTTCTTTACATGATGGAAGCAGGTTGGTTTTAGAATGTTGTGAGTTAGAAGAGTTCTTAAGGCACTCTTCGTTAAACTCGAATAGTTTCGACGAAATCGTATCCCATGCGTCTCTATGTGTTCCAAGTAGTTTCGCTTCAGAACTTTGTAGGTTGACTGAATTGTTCAAAGATTTGTTTGTGATCATATGTATAATCATATCTTCAAGCAGTAACTCATGAATGGATTTTGTTTTTTCGGGCTTTTTTGTGGGTTTTGTATGTCCTTCAGGTAGATGCTCTTCCAGGTCTTTCTTTTGAGTTCCATGTGAGTCGTTTCCTTTATGTATTATGTTGGTGTAGGCTTGGTTTAGTTTCAGTTCTTGTGAATTCTCTTGATTTCTTAGTGTGTTTAGTTTCTCGTGGAAATCGTAGCTGCTGGGTACCAGTACAGCGTAGTTGCCTACAGCTGCGTCCTTAGATTCCGATACTGTTTCTTTTTTAGTACAAACGTCATGAAGTACTTTGAGACGTTCGTCTTTCAGCTGCTTCAGTTGACGTGAGTACAACTCGCGGTTCTCCAGCAGGCTCTGGATATACTTTTCTGTGATTAGTTTAAGGTTATTACCCCCTAAGAGTACTTCGTCTTCATTACCTTTTGCTAACAACATTTCTGTTTGGAATTCTTTGTTGATGTCTAGCACTTTCTGACGGTGATTCTGCCCGAGGAAATTCCACTGGTTCTCCAGCTCTTCAAACCTTCTCTCACACTCGCTCTTCCCGTTTTCAGCACTAGCGATCTTCACATATTCACCGTTGTTAGCATTTTCGATGATTTTCTTGTCAGAAATTAAAGACGTCAATTTGACGTCTCTCGGTTTAGTTTTCTTCAAATTCTTCTTCTTACGTTTCAGCTCCTTGAAGGCCGAAAATTTCCAGGTTTCTCTTTTGAATATGTCCTTAATTTTACATTGATTAAGGTGCGCTATGAGTCTAATAAGGCAAAGGTCGTGCATCATTTTGTAGATGAATATATGGAACATTGGATTCGTTAAGATACTCCTCATTGAGATAATCATGGAATAAGTGGAGTTTTTCACGTTCGTTAAGTCGAAAGTTTTCATGAATTCCTTTCGTAGATCTTGCGATTGGTGGAAGAACTCACTGATAAGAGTATCGAGTCCTGTGGTTTCTTCAGCATCGGCGTATTCTTCTTCGAGTGGACAAATGTCGTCATCATCCGTTTCATGTGATTGCATTCCCTCGAAGAAATCTATGGCTTCTTGAATTCTTGGATAGTCCTCCAGTTTGCTAATGTTATCTACGAAAACCGGTGAGACAGGTTGCTGGAGTATCTGGATAGGTTCAGCTGCAGATGAGGCGAAATCGGAGAGCATGTAGTAAAGCGATATACCACTGACTGTGAGTAGGATGGAAATCAACTGGAGTGAGAGTCCGTTATGTGTGCGTTTCCGTTTTTGTTTCTTGGTCTTGGTTTTGTGGTTATGAGCTTTGGATGTAAAAGCGGTCTCCTGGGGGCAGTCGGCTTCGCTGCAGTTTTCCTCCGGGTTCTCGATGACAACGGTGGTGTCTTCTGCTGCCCCGAAAATCGATTCTGTGTCTTCCAATACGCTCCATGACGAACTCGACGTCAGATGCTGGTCGCTGTCGTCTGATTTCACCTCATTCATACTAATTTACGATACTTTAGATAGAAGCACTGAAAATTTTGATGTGACGACGGAACTTTACAACATTTTGTCAGAGATTGTTTAGAAATGCTACTGCGATGAAAGCAATAACGACCGAAACAAAGGAAGGAGGTGTCCGATCTAGATGTGGCCAGATGAAATGAAGTGACAACAGGAATATCACATAATTTTTTCAATGCAACAACTGAACCTCACAAATAGAACTATTAATTTCTTGAACTGGTGCAAAGTTAGCAATTACTCCCCAGCGGCCAAAATTAGAATAGTGAAAGATGGTGTAGAAAAGGTGTTTTAAAATTTATTCGCAGATTGCAATTATCTGTAGAAAACAATTACAATTTCCCTCATACATATAAGTACTTTGGGGAATGCTTCTTGAATCAGCTCTTCCAGCTCTTCCAGCAAGTCCGACTTTCATGTCCAAGGAGTCATAAAACGCGAAATCACTGGGGCAATGCATACCATGCAATGGTTTATGTTATATAGTTAACGACAGCGCGCCAAATGCGAATTTTTAGCGCCTTAAATCTTAAAGCTAGATCTTTCGGTTAGGTAAGACAAGACAAGAGAAATATCTGATCCATATAGTATTTGTATTATTTGCAGTGCCTAAAGTTGTTTCAGAGTCAACGATCAGTTGATAAAGAGCAGAATTTCCACCTGGATTATGAGGAATTTGGCACAGAAAAAATGAAATTGGTTAACACCTAGTTCATAAGAAAATTGACTTCGCAGCTCTAACAAAAATAAAGAGAAACAAAGCGATCCAAATAAGTATTTGAATATAGTATAATGACGTATCTCGTAACGTCAACTGATATTTTGTAGATGACGCACCGATTTTTATTGCTTTTTTCCAAGAAGCTTTTCCCCGGAATAACTCCAAAAATGAAATCATGGAACTAACTAAACTAACAGAAATTTACCAAACTCACTATGCTTTCTATTGTGTTTTCGACGTGGTCGATTAACCGAGTAATGTCCTTCACCGACGAATTTTTAAATTAATTTTCCAAACATTTCGATATTTCTGTGTCTTTGTTTTCTTAAATTCTACGAGAGAATACTCACTTTGTCTGGCGTATTGTTGCCGCTTGGAGAGCAAGGATTCGATGAACAGCCACCCACGTTAGGTACTCCAAGTTCGTAGATATTTAACATGTGGGCAGCTTGCGCGTGGACCATCAGATCCCAGGCGTTCTGGAAGGGATCTTTGCATTGAACGCAAAGCAAAGAGGCGGCGGAGTTCTCGTCCATTTGGGACTCTGGAAAAAAGATTTGAAATTAACTTGAATCGTACTACATTTCTTGTTTTTCAATCGCTAAGGAAATGTATGGAAACTTTCAAGTATACGTGAAATACCTATTATATTCCGTAATGTGACGCATGTCGATTAAGAAAGAGCTGAACGAATTGTGGTGTGGATTACAAAATACAAATACCCCGGTGTGTCAAACACAGTATGGTCTATTTAGTACCACTATTGAAGCAGTTTCTGAAAATCGATCATTCCAGTTATTAAAATTCCCTTATAGGTCATACATGAGTTTGGTTAATGAATTGTGCATCACAGTTTCTGACTAAGTGTTGTAACGTTTATCGTTAGTCAACTATTTATATCAGGATTAACTTCCATTAATTTATTTATTACACTACTCTGAGAGGTAAAATATTTTTAGGAACTCATAAATATCAAATGTTTGCTTATTTTACATCTCACTGAATGTTCTGGAATCTACTATCACTAGAATTAGACTTGACGCCATATTGGTGAGGGATTAACATCTAGGATTATTGTACCTTTCGGGTTATAGAGATAATAAAACCCGCCGCCTTCACGGATGTAAGGAAACAGAAAGAGACACATAGGTGGCACAGAGACATTTACAAAATTTCATCACATCATTCTCTATTATCTAAAATATTTCAGGTCTGTTTTTAACAAGTATTTAATTCCAAGTCGTACCTACATAAATTTTGGGTAAGAACTTGTGTAGGTAAAGTACAAATGTGCGTATTATTTATTGGTACACTTAACGAGAATCGCCTTGTCTCCTAAATCCCTAAGAAATGACCCATTTCCTCATACGTTAAATAATTTATTACAAAATCAAAGTCTAACTCCCGTGAAAAAGTGGAGCGTATTAAAATTCTCGTTTGACTATACGTGTACGATTAATGAGCGAAACGCGTCTCCTCCCCTCGTGACGTATCAATAAGTAAACAATTTTCCTTTAGGGTGTCTTTCAGAGGGGTCGAGGTTTCAATTATTTAAACTGTTGACACTTAGTTCTACAAAATAATTCACCATAACGAGGGTACGGCTGAATCGATAAGAGCGGCCCTGGAGGATATATGACGTTGCTTTAAGATAATTTTAAATTTCTGAGATGTAAGTGGGCGTTTTGGTACGACTGTAGTCTTTATGACATTTCATCGTGACTAATTATAACTTGTATGCACCCAATTAATACATTAATAAAGTCACCGTTAATTTTATTTTGATCTAAAAGACCGATTGAAGGTTTCTTAACGAATTCGATCAAAGAAATTGGAACTGCTTCAAAGACAATAAGGAAAATTTCGTATATTCCGGAATAGAGATCGCAATTTTCATGCTCAACAATTATGTTAAAAAATAATTATTGCTTTCACATGCTTTTATGATTCTCCAGATTCGTCGGATAAAGTATAAATAACATGTGAAAGCTAAATGGAAAAACAAAACGACCATTCTCTAAAACCAAACTGAGTTGACACCAAGCATCTTCAGTTTAAGCGTTATGTACTAAGAAAGTACATATTGAATACCAATTAAGAAAACCCACAGTAACACAGGGAAATTAGTAAAATAAACACCCAGTTCAGAGCAGGCTGTGTAACCAATATCTGATAGTTTTGTTTCGGGAAAGTAAGGGTTTAATAATAAATTGGATGGAAATAGATGTGAGATTAGTGGTCGATTTTTAGTTGTAAACAAAAATAAGTAAAAGTCCTTAGTAATTACGCTTTTAAGCATAAGCGTTTTACGCGTAAAGTAGATAAAGATATGCGTGGGAATAATAAACCATTTTTATTTATAAACAAAAACCCGTAAAAAAATTTTACCATTTACGCATTTAAGCTGATAAATTAAGATTGGTTAATCTAGTTAAATATCAACATAAATGTACTTGTCGGGCTTCAAAATCCCATCAAAATGAGTGTTGGTACAAGTCATCCTATTTATTTGTTGCCTAGAAACACAAATAAAATGCTATAGAATTGAATTTATTTAGTTGCTAATAATGTACAAAAAAAAATAAAAAAAATCGAAAAAGGTTCACATAACACCTAAAAGGGGGCCTATAGTACATAATAAGCGATAAAAGTCTCAAACGGATTCATTTAATATTTTCTTGCAAAATTGAAGAAGAGGAGCTACGTTACTAAAAACAATTGCTTGATAAACAAAAAATGTCGGTAAAATATGTTAAAAATCTTTGCAAAAGTATATTGTTATAAAGCTTATAAACACTTAAAATTACTTCGCCGGATAGAATTATACAATTTTTTTTGTTTATATGAATGGTTGGCATTTTTACGCAGTTTTAAAAAAATGTCTTCGACCCTGTAAATTAGAGTTAGCTTTTTGATTCAAAAATGTTTGACGATAAATTTTTTGAACTTAACTGTTATTTATACAAAAATTATATTTCTCAAACGTCATCATACCCACCCAAAATTTGGGTTTGCAAAACGGAAGAATTGTACCGTAGTACTAATGCTTGCGAAGCATTTCATGCAAAAATCAATCCCGAATTTTATTCCAGTCGTCTAAACCTGAATATTTTTTTAGATACCTTATTAGACATAAGAATAGAAAGTTATTGTAAAATTAGGTCAGTTTTAAATGGAACTTTCAAAGTATATTGTAAGCATTCTAGAGAAAAAGAGCAGTTTTTGCATACAATTAACGAATTCACCAATAACAATATTGGCCGTAACTTATTTGTGAAAAGTGTTGCCCATAAATATTTGCCTTGGTAGTAAAATTGTAATAAAATTATTAACAATATAATCCAAAAGGGCTAGGACTTTTGTTAAACTTATACATTTTTAACCACAAATAAATTTATTTAAGGAAATTCTGAATATTTAATGACTTTCGTCACAACCCTCTCACTTATTAAAGTTGTTAACAGTAGTCTAATCCTTCGGCCACCTTCTGCGGAACTCCACCTCGGATTATAGACTCAGGTAAATTTTTGCGAAAATCGACTGCACGGGCACTGTGCACCTGTGCACTACCTGTGTGCATGAGATACACACAATGATTTCAAAACCTAAAATAGTTACTATTGAAACACTCCACAAAATTTTTACCACAGTCTTTCCCACTAATTTTAACAATGACGGTAAATTTTATAGTCACACATCCTCAGTATTCTCTGGGACTCCCAGTTCCAACTAACTGGCATGTAATTCTTGGTAAGATTGGTAGGATAAAGCCGGATTTTACCGAGCATTTTATGGAACCGTTTGTGGAAAGGATTAAGTTACTAAGCGAGTTCGAACTGTGAAATACTGCACAAAAAGGGATATGATTTTAGGCAAAAGCCATTTGCCTAACTATCCGCTCTCTAATCGTGATAAATTTTTTCTTTCTATAGAAAACAATCCGTAGAATGGTATAGAAATATAGTTATGTGGTTTAATACGGAGATGAAGAGATATTTTCTCTTCAGAGAAGAGAATATTTTCGGTATAACTTATTATTGTTCAGTCAGAGTAATAGTTGTTTTTAGCTGTTTGAGAAATCTTCTAATTTTTACTTCAAAGTTAATTTTAGTTAGAGGAAAGTTGAAGGGTTTATGAAAAACCAAACAGCAACCAATGGTTGCAAAAGCTTTTAGGCTAAATTTAATACAACATTTTCTGCTTCAAAACCGAATATATTTTAATTTATAGAGGCCTTATTGGATATTCAATGCGAAACATATATTAAAATGAGGAGTAAACAAAACAAGTCTTATCAAACTTTGAAAGAATAAGAAGAAGAAGAAGAAGAAGAAGAAGAAGAAGAAGAAGAAGAAGAAGAAGAAGAACAAGAAGAATATCTTCGAGAATATATGATTCTTTTACAAGCTAGTGAGAGGTCAACAGCTGATTTCGTTAGTAATATTTCAAAAAAGTTTCTTACTATTTGCAGTTAATTTCATGAACGATATACATATGTGTATTGGGTGGGTTCTCTAAATATTTCCTTCAGACGTAACCTTTTCTTGCAAAGGTTTGACCAACTTTTTGTATATGTTGAATGTATATATTGAATGTATATATTTGAATGTAATATGTCTTGAATATGTAAAACTGATCTGATATGCTGTTTTTTAATGCAGTCGTTTTTAAACGCGCCAGTTAAGCGCATTTTCAGATATAAAATATGTATTTTAGGTATAAAGATGGATTTATTTTTTGCCAATAGATATTTGTAAAACAGTTAGATAAATTCCTTACTCGTTAAAGAACTGACCATCGTCTCCAGTTCATGCAAGAATTAACGGACGTGTCCCATGACACGTGCCAGCAACTCATGCACCCAGCTTCACTGCACCGTCGAAAGAAAACCGAAGTGATTTCCTTCTGAGAAAAAGGGTCTATTCATTTCGACCAATCGAACCCTGTTTGTAATTAATGCGCTTGCTACCTTCACAGGTATCTGCCGTGTATCTGCCGTGTATCTGCCATTTTCAAATATCATAGTGTTTACTAATCTGGGGCGATCATGTTAATAAAAGACAATGAAGAAAGTTATGAGTCAAACTACCGACTAATTTTTATTTCTTATTTATTTATTTATTGAATTTAAAATTAAACCGCAATAGCTTTTAAAAATTTAGAGACGGCAAAACAATTTATAAATAATAATAACGTGTTTTGTTTCTTGAGTTTAATTCAATGAGGTTTTCAAGTCATTACAGAGCATATCGAATATCACATTCTGGTACATATTTCTTACATGAGAAATGGATTGCACGCCAGAAACAAACTAAGGAAATCATAGCGGAAAGGTATTTGGGGCTTAAGAAGGTAAAGTCTGTTTTGTCAGCAAGAAAAGCCCTAACATCGGTGTTCCGAGTTGTTCGGGAATCTAGGGCCTTTATTTACTCATATTGTGTACTTAGTTAGCGACTTGAAGAAAGCTTACGTTTTCGCTCATTATTGGCTTACATTTCTATTCATAGTATATTTTCAGTGTACAAGACATTAATTTTGTTAATTTGTATATACTGATACCGATGAAAAGTTTATAAAAAACAAAATAACGTCAATCATACTGCCATCTATGTGTATTAGTTGAGGCAACTGTAAGGAGCGTTATTTATGACTGAGTTAAACCTGGAAGTTTTGTTCATTTTAACGGTTTTTCCTAATTGTAATTATTGTCCCTCCGTCTTGTTGCGCGTCGCACATAAATAATGTAGTTACTCGCTTTAAGATGCCCACCTGTGCCTCTCTGTGTAAATTTTCCTGCGTAACTAATCCTCCTTAATCCCTCTTTATTGCCGGTGGCTTCATTCCGACGGGGTTGGCTTCGGTTAACCGTTTTGCCTACTTATCAGCTCGTGATCGCTTTTATAAACTCGTGTTATCTACGCTCAGAAATAATCAAAATAATTTAGCCTTATTATATATGAATGTTAAGTCCATTCTTGCTCATACGTCCCACAAGTACTTACTCGATTTTGTATCACATTTGCATGTAAAGCGCAGCTTACAATAGGTCTTTTTGTGTTCTAAGATGTCGTGAAGTTCAGAGAACAACTCCCTGCAGTTCCCACAAATTAGGATGTCCTGATTACCTGAAAAAAATATAATTCATTTTAATAATTAGATTTATAAAGTTAATTTGAACTAAAGCGAAAGAAAAAATCCTGATGGCACGGTCAGGGGATTACCAGTTTCTTAAAATAAAATCTTTATAATTTTGAATATAAAGTGATTCCGTCGTAAAATATAAAAATTGTGAGTATTAATATGACGATTTTTAAGGTACGATAATAGGATAAGGTATGGTAATGACACCTAGCTTCTCATATAGATTCAGCTTCTACTATATATATATATATATATATAAGCATCAGAGTTCCCATATACAAAAAGAAATAAAAACCACCCTAACAATTTTAAGACGATAAAATAGCACGGGCAAACTATTGATAAAAATATTAACAACAAAAATTACTAACAAGATTAAAATAAATGAAGAACAATAAGAAGTCCCGCAAAATACATCTACAATAAACGCGATATTTATCCTACAACAAATAATTGAAGAAGCATTAGAATTTATTAAATCTTCATTCTTTCGCCGAGTGAATCTCAAAAGATCAGTTGATAAGATAGCATTAACAGATGTCCTACAATTACTCCAAGAGAATCATATTAGTCATAGCCATATTAATGTACTTGAAAAGACCAACAGAAACAATAAAACAAGATAAACACACACGGTCTGACTGAAGAGATCCATCATACCGGGGATACGCCAAGGTGACGGAATGAGTCCTACGTCCTTCAATTTGTAATGGAAAAAACAAATAGTATCAAAGAAGGCAATAGAGCACACAAAAGGGAAAACCAAGAGCTGAAAATACTGTGCCACGCTGACGATGTTACATTAATGGCTGCAAATGGAGATGGTGTGCAACGACTTGCAAAACAACAGCAAAGAAGTACAATACGTTAATATCAACAGCATAAATCGAATCGACGCTCATATTAAGAGAACCAGTTAGATGCGAATGAGTAGCGAATGTAACCGTTCGGCAAAAAATACGCTATACGTACCTAGGAGTGGAAATATCTAGTTGCAAAAACTTGTATCAAAAAGACACCCTCAAGCAAACAAAGCTTCAACAATGTCTGGCTATTTCAGGGAAAGTAAAGTTCGTATTTATAAATACATGGAAAAACCAATGTTAATTACATATGCAGCAGAGACAGAGAAGTTACACTAAGGGACCAAATCAGAAGCACAGTGATACGATAAGAACTAAAAGTACCAGAAGTGGTTCGATTTATAAGATCAAGGTGTAAGCACTGGAAGGATCGTGTAAATAGGATGGCCGATGACCGAAAGTCAATATAAGCAAAAAGTAAACAAACACCTGTAGATCATCTAGGTGTTCATCTAAAAGGTGTCACGAAGGCTGGAAATCCATATCACAAGAGGCTGAATAAAACAGAAAAATGCTAGACAGTGTTTAAATGATGAGGACGAAGAAATAAATTATATATTTTTTAATGTATCTCGTCTACCCCACTACAGCATTGATTTTAGGTTGGTCCCTGATTTTGGAACGTTGTTCTCTGTCTAGTAGTGAGTAGCTGGTAATCCCTTTGTAGACTGTCATTCGCTTCGTTATTCTTTTATCCGCTTGGGTTTCTGCTGTGTATATCAAATATGTCTCAGGCATGCCTTGTTTTGCATTCTATCGACAAACTCCTATTTCTTCAGATGATTATGGTATTCTTGACGTCTTACTCGTTTGTTGTTTTACGTCTCTTGTTAAATCTCCTCAGCTCGACATTGGAACGTCTAAATAGTCGAACGGCATAGTTTACGACAACGTTTTACTATTTATAATAAACATGCAGCGTAGGGGCTCTTTGATTATAGTTGTGCAATTGGTTTTGTTCGTAATGATGATCATGTCTAACCGTACTGCAAGCCTGTTGAATTCCGATATGAGGAGTTACATCCTCTGTGGAGTAAAGTAGTTTGATGTCATTGTTCTCTAGTCGATATGCTCTGGCTTTAAAATTGACTGCTTGGTTTATTGGATTATCTGGTTGAAATAATGTCGGAATAAGACTGTCTGTCCCCTAGTTACATAGCTAGGTTTGTGCGTATTTACAAATAGTCTCGAATCTTGTGCGAATAGTTAGGTTTTCTTGACCTTAACATTGTAGACATTGCTGTGTTAAGTTCTTCTATTATCTGTATATCTCTTTATTCAGCTCCTGAATCTTTCAGTATATTCGAGATATCCGTTAATGGCACTCGATCCAATGCTTTAGATAGGTCAATATAGCACATTTAAATTGGAGCATCATATTTTGGAATATATTCTGCAACGGTCGAGTGCAAGGAACTGGAACTGGAAATGGGCGATATGACATATCTGTAGACGAAGGGTCAGAAAGATTGAACTAAACAACTAAGAAAATAAAAATGTAAAATGGTTTTTAGTCAGATGCTCGGCTTCATCGGTTTGTAAAGATTATTTATTACCTATATTAATTTCGGTTTGAAGGTTGTCTTATTCTTATCCTATATCCCACTACCTCAGAAAGTAAATTTGAGGATATCGAATTTTCTGAACGATCTGGGAGCCTAATCTATAACCTTACCAAGTTTTCAGTGTCACGCTGAAATATTACGCTAATTAGTAATTATTGAATAAAAAATAAAATTTAAAATGTTTAAATTTTTTCGAGGGCCGAAGATATAACTGAGTTTAAAGTGTTTTCATATTCACAAATATTTCAGAGAATAAAATTGGCAAAGCATATTTCACCTCTATTTTTCACACCGCCAAAAAAAGGGAATTAGGAGGTATATCATTTATCTAAATCATCTCAGTGCTATGCTATAAGAATGATATGTTGAAATGTTCTGGTTATTTTGACATTAGTCAATAAATTTCACCTCGTCCTTCCAACCCTCAGAAAGGGAAATTAGATATTATACCAATTTTCTGAACCGTCTTGGAGATGTAGGTGTACCGAGTCTGATATTTCCTGCTTTTTGAGCACTGGTAAATAAATTTCACCTATTTTTTCTTTTCCTGTGGATAGTAAAATTCCGAACAATAATATTTCTTTGAAATGGCGAAAGCTACGCTATTCGGTAGAAGACATTCCAATGTTTTTAAAAAAGTTTCACGCATATTTCCTACCGACTATCTGTAGGACAACACCTATAAT
Source organism: Cryptocephalus primarius (assembly GCA_963576515.1). Lineage (NCBI taxonomy): Eukaryota > Metazoa > Arthropoda > Insecta > Coleoptera > Chrysomelidae > Cryptocephalus > Cryptocephalus primarius. The sequence goes on from OY754945.1 coordinate 10,165,141, forward strand.
ATTTTTCCCGAAATATTTAATAAACTAACCTAAGTCTTCTAAAGTGGTCAACACCTACTACTTCCTTAACCTTTAGTCATTCTCTCGTTCAAATTAAATAAACACTCAATCTACTCGCAATTCTCCCTATCCGTTGCATTTACGCTATATGCATTATACCCGCTTGCCACGTCACAATGGAAAGACCATTTTAAATATTTAATTTAATTGAGATTAATATAGAGTGCTTATTACGCTTGTTAGCAGCTTGAAGGCAATTCGATTCTCCAGCGACGGGCGAATTGGTCTTTGCATGAAATTAGGCTATAGGATAAGGGAGTATAATAACTTTGGGGATTGGAGTAGGAGATGGGCGGATTGAAAAGAAAGCGGAGTTAACATCGAGGCGTTATTGTTGATTTAGATATTTTATATAAACCATTGAGGGAATTAAATGAGACATCGTCAAATTATACAATGACTAATTAAAAATAATAAGCAAAGTGGGGATATATAAAAAAACCATACGTCAATAATAAAGTTTATCAATTTACTAATCCTTAAATTGCCGTCTCATGACACAACAGACAACTTCGCTTAGCTTGCTGGTAATAACCACCTGAAAAACAAATCGAGAATGTTTACGTCGATATACTCTTTCACAGCCTCTTATATTGAGTTCGGATGGAATATGCTTGCGTATATTGATCTTCGATCAGTAAAGTTTTTCCTTCTGTGTTACATACATAATACAAGATAATAACACAATCACTTACTGTACACTTTAAGTTGATCGAGAGGTGGGATAGCCGTCGTCTTTTGCGACTGATTGTTTTTGCCGTTTCGAGCGACCGTCATCAGTCGCTGTCTTTTGAGTGGAGGGACCAATCTAGTGGGACCGACCGGAAAACCTGCCGTCGAAGCGTAGTAGCTGAAAAAAATACAATGCAATTAATTTAGTGATACGTACTGGGCTGAAATTTTCAGTAAAGAGTAAGTGTAATTGATTAGTGTAGAACTATAACTAAAGTAAATATATCAATAGCAGAAGTGGGTAAGGATATTACTGTGAAAGTAATACTTGTCAACCCTTCTTGTATTTCAACAAAACTCAAAAATAACAATTCACACAAATGAATGAAGAATATACGAGGAAACTAATCTACCGTTTAGGAAATTTTGAACACTTTACTGTTTGAAACGTGTCCTAATGTTCCCAGATATACTTGTTTTCATACCAACGAAATTTCGAAAATAACCTCTAGAGGCATCCTAAAGAGTTGAAGGAAAAATATCCCAGTTTACAAAATATTCGAACCATGAATTTTAGCCTTTCGAAGCTTAAGCTACAGGTTTAACTAATTTAAAGGCTAAGAGCAAAATAACAACGCTTATTCGAAGGTTGTGTATAAATCTTACCGTGGTAGTCCATAATTGAGATTACCAGAGGATGTGGCGAATGCGCCAATATTTCACATCTCACAAGTATTGGCGTAAGGAACCTTTAAGGAAAGATAAGGTTAAATGGTCCGATAACGCTACCAATTCTTTAAGAATTTTTATATCAATCATAGGGGTTAATACTCATAAAAGGACACGATTTAAAAAGAAAGAAATGGTTACATGGACTGAAAAAGTGTTGATATAAATATTAGTAGAACTAATTTGCTAATAGACATATGTATGAATAAATTGACAAGATTAGCGTTCTATATATGGAACTTTAATTACTTCAATAAAGTGAAAAAATTCTCACCAAACACATAAAATATTTAAAAAAAAAATTATTTTGAGGAAATTTAGCATGGAAGAGGATGATACATCATTGAATTTAAATTTGATCTCATGGGATGTAAGTTGGAATCAGTCAAAACCTAGTAATATAAGTGAAAGCAATAGAAACAAACCTTTCATAAGCATACATCCGTACATCAGTCTCTAATATATTATAAAACAATGACTGCAAAATTGCTGATGACGAGTGACGTAGAGACATGACAACTAAAGAATTCGTTTGGTACATCGAATGTCGATGGTACAATACACTTCTCCACCTTGGTAAATACTAAAAACACTTCTCTTCGCTAATTGTTCTATTTGTATGTTTATTATATTCTATTTAAAATGAATTCCAGTGGACATAATAATAAAAGAGGTGGTAACGTAATATTGTCATATGGCTGCCCAGATTTCCCAATCGGTTAATATTCAACCGTAACTAATTTATCATTATTTATTATTACTCTATTAACATTTCAACGAAAAAGTTATTATACTGGACTCGAAACTGTCTAACAGTGTACCTGGTCAGTTTTTAAATTACATAAAACTCCTTGGAAACTTTTCTATACAACTGACAATGTGGAACAACGGTAACACAAGATTTTAAATCGGGCTAACATTTGTACAGAAACCTTAAATGGAACCTTAATAAACCCTTCTTTGAGATACGGAACCTGAAACATTCTAGAACGACTTCCAGAGAGTCTGGTACCGTAAAACCGTACAGAATGTTCTGTTGTCTTGTAGTTCAGAAATATACATATTCCATTTGTGTCCTCCGGGGCATTTCCACAATTTGCTCAAAAATCTACAATTGTTTGAATATGTACAAATTGCAGTTATTAACCGTACTAATAGAGCTAAATCCAGAAGATTTCAAATTGGATTGGAAAGATTAACGTTATTATTAATAATAAAGATTAAGAATAAAGATAATAATAAATAATAAAGATTAACGCATTAGATTGTGCCAAGGAACTAGGACCACTGTGTTCAAAAATCTAGAATTGCTTGAGTATGTAGAACATAAGTGTAATTTAAAAATTTAGAATAACAGTTTCATTAAGTCTTGACTGAGGTTTCAAATTTCATCTACAAAGAAATCTTAAATGAGAATAAATGAGCTCGACTAAGAAACCTAAAGACCTCTATCGTCAGTTCCAAGAAGACTGGAATGTGAAATCCTCCAAGAATATTATGATGTTTTCTTAATTCATACAGAATACATATTCTAAAGTCCTAAGTAGTACAGAACTCACTCGAGCCTTAGATACTTTTTCAGGATCTGTCCAAAAATTTAGAATTGCTTGAATGTTTAAATTTGTAGTTTATAACAACAGTCTATTGTGGATTGATCCAAAAGAATTCAAACTGAATTGGAAGTATTGGCGTCTGCAGGAATTTAATAAATGGAGTCTCAATAGATTCAATTAAGGAACCAAGGGCCTTCTAGAATCCCTCCAGGAGATCTGGTGCCATAAAGCCTCATAAAAATGTCTTGCCGTTTTTCAAATAAAACAGATCGAATATTCCAGACTTCTTAGTTGAATGGAGCACATTGATATATATCTCTTCCAGAATCTATGCAAAAATTTAAAATTGTTTGAAACAGTCAAACTGGAACTTTAATACAACAGTAAATTATTTTCAAATTGGATAGAAGGTGTTAACGGAACACCAATAGACAAAAGTCTGGAATTACTTCGAGGACGTCTGGACAAATCATCTAAAAAAATGTCCTACTGTGTATTAAAATACAGGCTGATATTCTAAAGTTTTGGAGTGCACTTACAATATAGACCGAAAAGTCAAGAATTCCTTTTGGACAGGGTATATTCTAAAATCCTGAAATGAAACTAAAAGCTACTGGTATTCATACGTGATTTTAAAGGATTTATCGTGAAATATAGAATTCCTCATATTTACAGAATTTATCCTTGGCAACTCTTCAAGGATTTAAGCTAATCTCTAGAATGGCTTAAATTTACAAGTTGATATTTAAAATATTTTAAAAGTACAAATGTTCTAGTTAGAACAACAGCTTTATTGATGATTTATTTAGTTTAAACTTGGTTTAGAATTGCTGAAGTTTTACAGGGAAATCCTAAATAGAATCTTCGCGTAATAACGGAATTCTCACTAACGTTTACATTGCATTCTCAAATTGAAACCCTTAGACCCATCTATTAACTAAGGGATTTCTAGAAGCGCTTCCAACAAAACTGCGGTCTTAAAATTCTCTAAAAAATTTTGGGAGTTTTTTAAATGGAACAGAGACCAGATTGAAATTTACCAATTGTGACTATGTGTTTTCGGGAATTATTAAATTACACGTTGAAAATGCAAGAAGAAAATATCACTTGAATCCCAAAATAAAAAAATCTGAAAATATTGCAATACAAACACATATTTGAATTAATGTTAACGCCAATATCAATATCCGCAGCTATTGCTCATGTCGCCAACTGTTAATAAAACAGATTTAAATTATACGAAATCACCCCTTACTTACACTATAAACTGGGTACGTTACACTTTAAATAGATCAACATATTAAATTGTCCATACTTGATCCACGCCGGTGATGTGCCGTACAAATTTCAAAACGTCTGATCATAAAATCACCCTGTTGAATTTTACTACAAGTCCCATTTATTAGAAAGTTGCTATATCGTATTCCGCTTTAATGACTTCATTAAGTACGCATCGACTTCGTTTTAGAGATTGTGTGACAGCTATTAAACCCGGTCCTGTAAATGACGCACGAGCTAATCGTTACCCATTCATTTCAAGTTTACTGCCAATGGATGGCGCTTTTATTAAAAAAATTTACTGGCGATACTTCTTTTATCATTTAATACTTTTTTACTTTTTATACTTTTAATACTCTAGTTGTTTGTATTAGTATTGGTATTAGTTGATAAAACAACATTTTCAGGTAATTAGGAAGTTAATAGAATATTTTTTTAGCAAAAACTTGAGAAAAGGTTCCTATGTCACTATGTTCAAAAGTGGTCTATTGTTGGTTATTTACCGTAACGTCTACTGACAACAATATTCTCTATATATAGGAGTATATCAAGAGACTGTCTCCCAGATGGTCTACGGATTTGTAGGTTTCTTATTTTGTTGTTATGTATTATTACATTATTTCTTCCCATTATATAGTATTTTAGCACATTTTAGCTGACTCTTATATACTTTTGTAACCATTTTCATTGAACTTCTTTCTTGTTCTACTCCTTATTTGTGTGAGCTGTAAAGCTCTAAAAGCTGTATATGTGGCAATAGCCAAGCAAGAAAACACCTTGTATTTTAGGTAAATCCTATCATTGGCACCAACATTGCCACTTTTCCTATATTGACTTTTTTATTATTATATAAGTCTTGCAGTGTAGTGTAATGGGGTGCAATGTAGTGGTGTAAAGAAAACCACCTTACGTACTTTATGTTACTCGACTGAAAAGTGATTAATGTCAAGGATATATTTCGCTTTCTTATCTCATCTTTCTCTAGCTTCATATCAACGCAATGCCACAGTGCCAAAGGTTAGTATAGGTTCGGTAATAGTTTTGAAATTAAAGAGTAATTTATTAAATTATCGTTCATGGTCAATGCTACACTGAACAAATACCTTTGCTTTAAAAGAAGTGTACTTCAAGGAAACTCCAAAATACTCACTCAGATTAACTAAGATTAATGTCCTACCGAAGAATGATTTGATGTACCTGTACGAAACGCATAGTGTTTTATTTATCAAAATCTTCACTTAATACATCCAATGTTTATTGTTCCGTTGAATCAGTTCAATATGACATATTTCAAACTGCTATTTTCGACGTCAGTCTCGGAATATTCATCAATTAGATCGCATTGGTGCTGACAGCGCGGTAAATGGATAAAACAGTTTTTACAACTTGTTCCATTGTTAACAATTCCGTTGTTATCGTTATTGACTGGAAAATACTCCGTCACACATGAATGCACGATAAAATTGTTACTTTTTCCATTGTTCCAATACGAATTTCAGAATCGTTCGTTAAAATCCAAGTTGGGTTTTTACCCGATTCAAATTGCAACAGTTCCTTCCCGCCTTATTCCCAAAAATTAAACCGACTAATGTCAAAAAGCATATGCATAAATTTTTGTTTGTAAAGAAATGTTATGGACGATAAACGAAAATTTAAAATTCATTAGTTTATTAAGTTACATTTAGAGCGTTACAAATTGCATATACGATTCTATGGTTAAAAAGTGTTCGTGATTATAGTAATTCAATAGTGAACTTCTATCGTCGATTTTGCCCTTTTATGAACAATAATGCGGTTAGTTTATTGGCGGAATAGACTGAATGTAAAGGATCGCTCCTACCATATTGGAGGACATAAGTAAGTTAAAAAAATAATGGCAATTTTACGTAAGGGTTAAATTTTGTCCTAAAGTTTTCAAAATTAGCAAAAAATTAGGCATTATCCATGGATTGTGGATGTTGAAACAAACTTCAACATTTACCACATTTAACCAAAAATGAACATAAATTTACACATGTAGTTAACAAGGTATATACAATACTAGGATTTGTAATAAGACATTTCAAACATTTTGAATATGACAAAATAATTTGAATAAAAAATGCTTTGATATGGGTATGCACTAATATGGGCTCCTGAATCTGAGAAAAATATTAATTCAGTAGTAAAAACACAGAGAAGGATTCTTAGGTATTCAAAAAACATAATACTTTTCATTACCTTATGGCATTAATTTAAGCGGCTTAAAATATTTAATTTGTAATCATTACAGCAAAGAAGCATTATGTCCTGTGTTCTGTTCGTTTGTCGTTAATAGTTTGTCGTTAAATGTCGTTAATAGTGCTCAATACAGATCATTAAAGTTGATCAAGTTTGTGAAGTTTCGCGTAGCAAAACATAAACAGTCATGACCTGTTTGTGAAAGTCCTATTAGTACAACCCCTATTCACTATATGCAAAACCAATCTTATTATAGTATTAAAAAATTATAAGATTTATATTTAGTAGTAGTGAAAATGATACTAATAATGCTCGATGGTACGGAACTTTAAAATTATGAACTTAAAGTAGTTTTGTAACATCACTCTTTTACGTATTTAAAAAAATATTAAATACAAAAGTTGTAAAATGTTTTAGGGGTACAAAAATAAGAACAAAAAGTGTTTAATGAAAAAATTGTAAGGCTAGTGATCAAAAATCCATGAAAACTCGAAATCATTTTCTGTGTATTTGACATTTCGAAAAGTTTCCAAAAAACTTCTTCTATGAGCGTGACGTCACAATAAGATAAATATTAGAGGTCATACACTTACTGTCAGCACCGGATATGACGGAATTATATCAAATAAAATTATTCAAACATCCGATAACATTTACAAATCGCTTTAAAGATATTTTGGAAATATCCTGGGAATTATCTCAGATTGCCTATGAATGTTCTATAGTTTTCAAAATTACTGAACCTTTATCTTGTTCCTTCCACGTTTTTTCGGTCATGGAATTACCAGAGACTATTTTTAAATGCAGATGAGTTATAGATCACACAACTTTTTATTGTTTAATACAAATACGTTCTGAAGCCGATGAAGTTATAATCTGATAGGTTTTTATCACAGCTGAAAAACGCCAATAAATTTTACATGTTCACTTATTATCATCAAAGGTTGCTTAAAATGTCAAAATTCCTATCACCTGAACTTCCTAAGGCTCGTCAGATTCTGGAAACTGGAAAATATGGGAGCTGTACGAAAAATCGCGGAAGTCTAACTTTAATCCCATTTAGTGAAATTACCTTTATGGTCAATGGCATCAGCTACTACCACCACTTACTGCGTAGGGTGTAAAGAATTGATTGCTCCTAATACCCTCTAAAATGTTGCAGATTCGCTTTACGTCACCTCAGGTTGGCTGGTATGTTCCAAAAATTCTCATAGTTTCCGTAAAGGTTTTCAGATTCAGAAAATTACCTAACCTAAAAATATTAAAGGTTTGAGAATCAACCAACTTTCTTATTGTTTAATGTAATTAGATTCTAGGGGACACCTGAAAGCAAAAATTTTTAGGTTTCAACCAGCGCAGACGAATGGCTTAGAAACCTTACAGTTTATTAATAACTGTTTTGAGTTGCTTTGAGGGTTTTGTCTATCAAAATTTCTAAGAAATAAACTTCCTAAGGGTCTCAAATTTTGGAAACTTGAAAACCCTTTCAAAAAATCCGGCAGGTTTACCAAAACGTGAGGAGGCTCAGATACTTATCTCATGAAGTGGAAATGATTTCAATTGTAGCAATCCTGTTAATACTGTCTAAATGCAAATTTGCTTTATATCATTCCATGTTGTTTGAAACGTTCCCTAATTTCCAAATTTGGTGTACTTTTCTTAAATTCTTTAGATTCTCACAATTGTAAACCAAAAAATTTTGGAAGTTCCGGGATCAACCAACTTTTTTCTTGTTTAATCCAAAAATGTAATAGGGAACAACTGTTGCATACGTCATTGAACATTTTCAGGTTCACAACAAATACATTCAGGTACCACCGTAGAAAACCTACAGGTTTATCAATGATTACTTCAGGTGGTCATAAACATTTGAATCTTCTCAAAATTCCCGGAAAAATTGATGGATTTCGCACTTTAATTCCGTTTAGCACAATAGCCTTTAATCGTAAAAATTCCCAGGTTTCTACTGGGGTAGAAGAATTCACATATCTCTTACACCAACCTTATACATGTGCCTCGTACGTATACTACGTACGCATATATTGTACATATGCTTCGTACACAGACGTAGAACAAGTCACTTCTACTTATAGTTCGTACGTATATTTCGTACAGATAGCACGCATGTAATTATTATACATATGCCACGTACACATACCTCGTACATATAATTCGTAGTAATACATAATAATACCTACCTAACAGGTTTATTTATAATTATCTCAAATTGGTTTGAATGGTACGAACTTCCCAAGGCTTCTCTGATTCTGAAAACTGGGAAAGGCTACCTACAAACTTTAGGTCTACGAAAAATTTTGGAAATTCCGACAATAATTACATTTAGTGAAAATAAGAGGTAAGTGTCAATTGTGACAATTGATTTAAAAAGCTGCCCTGTAAAGTTAAAAAAATATATTGCTTGTAATATTTCCTAAAATGTACAAGTTTACTTCATACCACCTCAGGTTATTTGGAAGGTTTGAAAATTATCAAAATTTGTTAAATCTAAAAATGATGAATAAACAATTTTCGTTCCTACGTAATGCAAATGGGGTACAGGGGATAAATGTATGATATGATATTGAAAACTTTCAGGAATACAGGCATATAGTCAAAATTATCAGGTTTTTCTCATGTTAGAAGGATATAGAATATCCCAATATTCTAGTTATACAAACATCCTATGGTGTCTCAGATTCTGGAAATTGGAAAAGGCCATCATAAATCTGGCAAGTTTACAAAAGATTTAGGAACTTTCGACCTTATTTCCGTTTAGTAGAAATAACCTATAAAATTAATAATTGTTAGGTTATACCCAGGGTGGATAAATGCTTATAAACTTCACTGGATTATTAACAATTATCACAAGTTGCATTTGAACGTGTTAATGCTCCCAAATTCAGTAAAAGTGCCAAAAGCTTTTAAGAATCTAGACACTAGAAATGATTTCTTAGAAATCTGGTAGGTCTACGACAAATTGAGGAACTACGGCCTTTATTTTCGTTTTCGATTATAGGAAATACCCTCTAATGGTAATAAATTCTTAGGTTTCTAACAGTGCAGAGGAATTTTTAGAAAATTTACACATTTGTGAGGATTCGCTCAGGTTACTCTAAATAATTTGAAGTTCCCAAATTGTTTGGGGGAAGATGAAAAGGATCAGAAATGTGGCAGTTTTACAAAAGATTATAAAACCTCCAACTTTATTTCCGTTTAGTAGTAATAACCTATCCAGGTAGAAATCCGAAGGTTTTTTCAGGTATTGAAAATTGTCAAAAATTTAAAAATGTTGAAGTTTGAAGGATCAACAAATACATAAAACAACTGGCTTTTAGAGGACAACTGTAGCAGATGACATGGAAAGCTATCCGGTGTAGAGTAAACATTCTCAGGTTTCTACCACAATATAAGAGTGCACAGAAACACCAAACGTGAATTAATAATTTTCTTAGGTTGCTTTGAATACTTTAGACTTCGCAAAATTTCTCCCAAGGCTTCTCAATTCTGGAAATTTGGAACGTCTACCAGAAACCTGGCAAATTTACAAAAATGTATGGTCGTTCGACTTTAATTTCGTTTAGAGGAAATAACTTCTAAGTGCTAATTGTATCAATTAATATCAATAACTGTGGGGTTTCTCAGATGTTGAAAACTCCATAGTGCTACCTTGAAAATTGGAAGGTATAGTGAAATTCCATTTTAAGAAAAGTTCAGAATTATTATTTATTAATCTTTCTAAAGTTTTTAGATTCTGATAATTGCCAAAGTTTACCAAAAATGTTCGAAAATCAACCAACTTATTCACCGCCTGATGCAAAAATTTTTAGGAAAGTGTTTAATTTAAGGTAGAGATTCCTATGGTTTCAATTATCATATGGAATTATCTAGGAACTTCACAAGTCTATTGATTATCACTTCACGTTGTCTCGAGTATTTCAATGTACTCAAAATATTTCATAAGTTTCTTTCCGTTTTACAGATTCTAGAACTGGAAAAAGGATCCAAGGAATAATTGAAAGAAAATGATCTTTCGAAGTTTATCTCTAGGGTTCACTTTTCTTTCATCTAGTGGAAGTGATCAGCTCGTATATATAATTGATTCTGAATTACTGTTACTACTGACTTACCACCTCAATAACGAATTTGCCTACATATTATTAAATTCAATATTTCGAACTTAGAGATTCAAAAAGCTTTCAATTAGCAATTATTAGTTAAAGTGAGTATATCTAAAGTGGCCTATGCTTACGGCTATTATCTGTGCGGAAGAATCTTGCTATTAATTATTACTAATCAATACACATTAAGGAATTATCGCGATTTAAATGAACTTGAAAGAAATAACAAAATCACCGGTGTCTATTCTCGTAATAAACTCAACAAGTCGATTCTTTCGAAATGCTAGCATCTCCCGCATCATCAATCATCCAAATACCGCGTTAAATTTCTCAGAAAATAACCATTAAATTCTTAGAAAGCACTCGGAAAGTAGTCGCATTGTTGCATCCTTCATCTCTATCAGCGCCGCGAGTGGAAAAAGACGGGGCATTTTCCAAAGGGATGAAAATATCTTGCGGTCGACAAGTTAACAAAGAAAAGCTGTCGGGAAGTCGAGTAAATGACATTCCGATGTCTGCACGCGGTTTTTCACGTTTCGCAATATTTCTACGGACGAGTTCGGGGATAATCGATAGTTTAGAGGAAAGCATGTAGAGGCGATTTTTGTACATATGAGAAACTCGCTCGAGCGAAAGGAGTATCCTATCAGCTTCGACTTCGGACATTGAAAGCTGAAATTATAATGTAGGGAAATGTTGCACTGAAATTTGATGCAACCGGACGTACATATGAACTAAAGCGAATAAGCATTAATAATAACATGAACAATCTTTAGAATATGAGTGTGAGCACTAAGAATGGTAATGTGTAATTTTGTCGGATTAGGTTGTGAATATTTCGATCAATACTTGACACCATATGAAAAATGAGACAATATGGCTTATTGTTACCTAAATTTGATTAATATGGATGGAAATGAAAATAAGTTTCCGTTAGTTCAATAAATATTTCTGTACAAATAAAAATATTATTAACTACCTTCTACTTCAATATATATAATCAATCTGAAACTCGCGACAAGTACAACTGACTATCTGTATCGAATTTCAAAAATCTCTCCAAATATATTCCAAACAGGAGCGACATTCTAAAATGATAGAGACGCTCAGATATCAAAATTATGTTTGGCCAAGCGCTAAAGGTTAACAGGATTTAATGAGCACACGTTTAGTGACAATAGGTATGAAGTTCAAGGAGATAGAGTGGTAGCATGATTAGTTTTTACATAAAGCTCAATACCTAACTGAACGGAAATGGCAGAAAAGTGTTAATATAAAGCCAATATAACGAACCACTTAATGAATTGAATTTTAATAAGCTGAATTCAAAATAATCTTGCACTTCATTTTAGCCAATTTTCATAAAATAGACTGTGCCATGAATTCCTGGTGAATTTCTCATAAATATGTATATATCTCTCTCGTATACGACGTCTAGCCGATAACACACATAAATTTAAATCATACTGACATTTCTTATGGTGGTTTGAATATCGACATGGCATTTATATTTAATAAAAATACGCACGTTAAAGATGTTTTGACCCGGGAATAAAGTGAAGCCAGAAATCACATTTTCGGTGTAAATAAACAATTTGGTAAAGTATATTTGTTCATTGTAGGCTTACTCAGATGATTAAACTTTATTGATCCCAGGTGAGTATATATCATAAAGGCTCTTGGTAAGTGAATTTACTGTCTTAATAAAGAGTAGCATCGGGCATTACCCAATATCGGGCAAGCTATATGCCCTGAAATGTCTTTATGGTGAAATTAACATATGAGACATATGAACATAATTAAAATAATGAAGTTTGAAAATTTATTTGTGCCATAAATCGAGGAAAAAGGGCACAGGTAGAAAAAGGCTACTAGTTTTTCTTTTCTCTCTCTCTCTCTCTCTATGTATATATATATATATATATATATATATATATATATATATATATATATCTTTCGGTCATTTGAGGTTCTAGAAGAACTATTAAAATTGATATTCCGGACTCTACTCAATATTTAAAATTAAAATGAAATGTGTGAAAGTTCCGAGGATGATCTAGATTTCGGGGGTAGTTTTAGATACTGAATGTGTCAAAAGAAGCCTCTGCAGCATCCATGTAGATTCCTGAAATTATTTAATGTTAGAATTAAAGTTGAAACATTTGCAATTTTTATGATTCTCTTATTCGTACATTCAATTATAATGCCATTCTGGCATTTCAAAATTTTAAAGGAACTGCTAGAACTTTTCTGTAGCATGCTCAAACTTTTTAAAGTTTGAAACCACAACGAGAACGGCAGTATCTAGAACCTATCTAAAGCCACGTAGCAAACCTGGTTTATTTGTGATGCTTGGATACAATTTGAAAGTTGCAAGGACCTCCTGATATTCTGATTTAAACCAATTTCTTTATTTTTATCTTTATTTTACATTATTTCTAACATTTCAAATTTAAATGATATGAAGCCAATCTACTCTTCCATAATTGTCAAGGACTTCTCAGAGATCGAAGGCATAATTCAGACTTTCTAGTATATAAAACCAACAGGAAAGTGGTTGTAGATTCTATTTGAGACAATTTAAACAGATTTAGATGTTTCCCGTGGTCCAAGAGAAATGAAAAAAAATCCTTAAATATTCTAAATTAGATGTTAAGGCATTATTAGAATTCTTTATTCTATATTCTTTGTAGAATTTAAAATTAAATTCAAATTACTAATTTGTTAAATCTCGGTAAATCTCAGTTTCTCCTTGAGCCAATGAGGCAATTGCCTCTTGTTTTAATTTTTAGTAGTATATTAGTTTTTCGCTCTCACAAAACCGCTTATTATATTTAACTTCCTGTATTTGATTTAACTCATTACGGACATAATAGATCCACTCAATCTTTTAATAAACCCCTTTATAACTTATTCATGTTCACTAAGGCGACAGTAATTTACAAATTCAAATTGGTAGTGTAAGTATTTATTGCTTATATTCAACAACACTGCTCGTCTTCCTGTGCAACCAAAATTCTCCAAAATTCTATTACGAAATGTAAGACTTTTTGCTTCAGCTTCTCCTTCTTCATTCTGCTAAAACCCTAACATGCCATCAAATAACTCCTGTTGTCTTAAACAAAATTAACTACCTCCATTCCCTTTTAGTAATTCGACTACTGATGAAAAGAGTTTGATTTATTTGCGCATAGTCTTATTGATTTATCCGGTTTTAGCTCTATGTACCATAATATACAATCAACGGACAAGTGAAACGAATCCTAACCGATTGGATATCTATTGATGTAGGCGGAGAGAATATATTGTCTTGCTGAAAACGGAGGCTCAAAGGAAGTAAAATGACAGCCAAAGGAACTTTTCAAGTCGACATACGAAAGAACAGTAAAAGTAGTAATGGAAGGTTCATCAATGGCATCACATTCATCATTGAAAAAAGACGATTTAAATCGATATCCCATCAACGAAATTTAACAATGTTCTGAATGCTACAATGTACATTAGTAATAACTTTTATGCAGAATGCACTTCCTATTGATGAAAATTGCTCAAAAGATAATTCTTTTTCGCTCAATTTCACTTTATTTTATTGTTGTTCAAGATTACGCCCGTAATTATTCGAGAGTAATAGCCCGGAACATTTAATGTAACACTATTTCTGTTTACAGCTGCTGTACATTTTAATGGACCATTTATAACGAACTGAATTTTTCACTTTACGATCCTGAATCATTACCGAAAACGAAATTAGAAATGGGGAGTTTCGGCGATGTTCCTCTTACACCTTTGTTGTTAATATTTATGGCTTATTAACATTTACTGTTTAAGTAACTCAACTATACTCAACCATACTAAGACAAGCATACACAAACCAACACGAAATTTAAAACTAAGGGATAATATGTAATGAAAACCGTATAGAGCAGATGCTTATATGAGGGTACAAGTAACATTAGTTCACAGTGTAAGCTTGCTCAATGGCATTTCTGTGAAAAGTATTATTTTTTGAATTGGAATCGCCTTAATATAGTAATTTTATATACTTACATTTTTACAAAATACAATTAAATAAAATAATTAGGTAATGACTGAAACAAAAGGTATTATTATCAAATGGTGTGCACCGGCGCCACTGTATGACCAGTAGATGAAATATCGTCGAGCAAAGCCTGAAAACTTTTTGGAACTTTCTCGATGTCGGTCATTTAGTGTCCAGGGACGAATCAGAATAAAAATTTTAGAAACTTCCATATGTATCCCGTGCCATTTGGCGGATCGTCGAAGGTTCGAGAAGCAGGATACTATACTAAATATGGGACGATAGGGGATAAACACAGAATGGTTATAAAGCAGGCGACCAGCAATACACGTAACGCCATGTAAATTAATATAAATCAAGTGTAATAATTAGTGTAAGCATGTAAATAAATTAATCAGGAGTTTAGTGTCGTTAGAGTCTTAATTAATTAAGTCACCCAGAATGGGTATTCCACCCAAATTTCTCGATATAAATCTAACTTCATAGTTGTCATATCTGTTCAGTTGAGCATCTTACCATACATCTGTTAAAATATGATTTTAATAAAAAAAAAAATAGCTTTCTATGTTTACTACCACTTTTGTACTCATAAGATTTGAACTTGTTTTGCAATTGATGAATTATTGTTAGAGATAAGAGGGCGAATCAAGTATTAACCGAACTATACTTTTTAATGCTCCCTAGGTGAAGTACCTAACGTGATGTCTTGATGTATATTGGGAGGGTGTAAAGTGAAGAGGAGTAAACCGGTTCGGCTTTCCAGAGCACATTGGCTCTGAGCAGCATCAAGTCTGATCAAGAGATGCACTCGTCTGTTCAGCAACGCAACATTATTAAATTTTTGTGGCGGGAGGATGTAAAATCTGTCGACATTTTACATCGACTAAGTACACGGTTAGCTTGAAAAACACTTTCAAGTACGTCTTCCACTTCCAAGTCTACGACTGGCATAAAAAGTTTTTCGGTGGCCGAGAGTCAGAGCAAAATGAGCCCCACGACAAGTACCAGTTAGACCAATAGTTTTGCGATCCATTAGATGATCGATAGAGACCGTCGCCGTACACTGTGGGAAATTGCTTCACACATCGGAATATCGTATCCCCATTCAATTATTTTAGATGATATGGGCTACCAAAAAGTGCCGGCAAGGTAGGTTCCTTGCAACGGAAGATTAAAAAGCAGACCGTCTCGCCGTATGCGAAAGACCTTTGGCACGATTTTGAACAGAGGGAAAGGATTTCTTGACCTCGGATGTTTGGGCCACCTAATTAAGAGCTGGGAGTTCATCACTTTGATGATGACAAATGTATAGAAACATTTATGCGAAATTGGTTTCAGACGTCACTAGATTCATTCTTTGATGACAGAATTAAAAAACTTCCGATCCAGCGAGCAAAATGTATGAATAAAAGAGAAGATTACGTAGAACAATAAGAAGCCAAAAGGCAGGCTGTTTTTAAATGAGAACATGGTGGTTGATCCCCAAGCTCCAGATTTCTTAGATACAAAATTATCTCGACAGCAAATGAATGAAGAATGAGAACAAATAAACTTTACTAGTGCAATAACGTTAATAAAAGTTAGAAAATTGGGTGCCGCAACCAAACTAGAACTTTCAGAATGATCATCATTTCCGAAGGATTAAAACTATGGAAAATAGAACTATGGAAAAAAGGAAAGCTGGTATTTAAAATTTTTACAATATTCACAATTTATTTCCTTGCAATCCCTACATTTACTATGTAGAACTGTAAAAGTTCAACATTATTATTATCAACTAACTGATACCTGATTTTACTGTCAACTGTAACTTATACATAGCTCATACATTAGGAGTTCATTGCTATTGGTAGAATCACTGACATTAAAGTTTTTGGATGGTAATTTTTATGGATTGGTAAGTCGGAATCTTTAAATTCTTTTAAATTTTAGATAAATCAAATCGATTGAATGTCTACATATATTTCAACAAAAACAAATAACGCCATTTTTGCGTCCTTAGTATAGTAAATTATTTGTCCAATCTTAATAATAAGATACATTTTTATATCTTAATAAACACATTCCAGCAATGAAACTGGTAAATTTCACTAGTTTAGTCATTCATCATCATCTGAGGACCAAATATAATCAGAGTTATCAGAGTTATTGTCGTTTATGTCGAGGAGGTTGAGGTTGATCAGTTCTCTAATCTCATCTATTTCGTGCTCTTGGCTCAAAAAACTATTTTCTGTTGCTTGAACATATGGTTACACACATTTTCCCAGAGTTCTGATGTAATGTTATTCAACTTTTCTTTTGTTAATTTTAAAACATCGTCCATTTTAAAAGTTTTATTACATTCTGCGTCCTCGCTCTTTACTACACCTCAAATTTTTTTTTATTGGGTTTAGCTCTGGATATTGTGGCAACCGTAATATAGTGTGACAATGTTCTGCTAATAATTTGTCAACAATATAGTGTTCAATCGTTGGTTTGTTATTTTGAATTTTTTAATAAAGTTCAGGCTTTGTCTCTCTCATTTAGAAGAAAATATTTCTTTCATTCAACCATTGTTGCATATTTGCTTTTTTCCATGCAAAACTGGGATTAGCATTTACACATACATTGTGGTAAGATGCATTATCTATGATTAAAACTGAATTTTTTTTCTAAATAATAATAATAATAATAATAATAATAATAATAATAAATGCCTTTATTACATTCCAACAAAAAATTGTATAAAAGTAAAAGAAAAGAAAATGTAAAGAATGTAACCACAAGACGAGGTGCAGTTGTAGCACACAAATTTGGAATTAATTTTTTCTTCAACCATTTAGTATAATTTTCATTATTCATCTCATTGTGGTAATCCTCAGTTTTAACACTTGATTTAAAAATCAGTTCAGCTTTTGAGATAAAACCGTTCCGTCCTCCACAGTGGACAATTATTAATATGCTTCCTTTGACTCAGTAGCGGTCATAGGGGCCACGGGGGCCATGCCCCCCACCCCCTTATGACCACCACTGTCTCCATCGTTTCTTCATCAATTAGAATAAAGCAGTGATGTTTAAGTGTGTCAGGAATGGTTTGAGACTTTTAGCTTAGCTCAACCGCAGAAATTAAAAAGAATAACATTCTCGTGTAATTATCTTTATGAGTAATTAACAATTAAAAAACACTTTAAAATAAAATAAGTGGAAAATACTTTTCGCGGTCTTATAGAGGAATTTAAATCTTTGGCTTTTATTTTGAATAAAGTTATCAAAACTAGCTGCATGTTTATTTTTATTTGTGAAATGCTGGTACCTACTTCGTAACCAAACTACGTATATATTTTTCCTCATTTTTTTGCCTTAATGTCTCATTTTCAGTGTTTAGGAACTGCTTACTTTAAGCCCACTTTAAGTTAACGATTTGGTCCATGGCCCCCCTCTCAAAGTGTATATGACCGCCACTGCTTGACTACAGGTGATTCCAAACAATTGTCGGTTCCATGACTCCACAATTTTGGAACAACATGTGAACTATGAATGTATATTTCATTACTGTACACAATATTTCGACCTAAAATATAAAAAATATGATGTATGTTAAGTGAACAGAAAAGAAATATAGTGACATGAATCTCATTTTTCATTTATCTTTTGAAAAATCTTTATTACACTTTAAAATAACTAGATTTGATATATTTTTTTTTTGGAAGCGATGGACTGAATTCAATCAAATAGTTATCTATACTTCAATAAAGATGAATAATATATAATGAGCCTACCTTCTTCTCTATACTTTTATAATGTCCTCAAATATTCTATACGTTTCAATGTAACGTCTGGTTTTTCCATAAGAAGTGTTCTGTTGTCTTCAGTTTTCTTCCAGCGGAAACCTAGTTTATGAACAATTCTTCTAAAAGAGGTTAGTTTTCCATCTAAACTGACCCCGTCTGTCTAAACAGCCTCAAATACACTATTTATTGTTGGGCGCCGTTTATGAATATTTGCAAATTGATAAATAACGGTTCGAATTATTTCTTCATCAAAGTCATTGACTGTCAATTTTGATTTTGAGTGGTTTATAGATTTTCTGGGTGAGGTAAACTTGCAGTCTGGTGGTTTCATTGCCCCTTCCTTAACAATTCTCTTCATACTGAAGTAACTGAGTGAAACACCAGTAGCTTCGGCCACGCTTTCTATTCCCGACTAGAAATTTGGCTAGGCAAACCCGAAAACGTATCGGGTCCCGATCAGGAAGTGGCCGGGCATGCTCGCCTAGCATTACCTGGCCAGATCCTGGTCAGGACCCGATCAGGTAATGGCGAGGCATGCCCGCCTAGGATTACCTGCCCAGATCCTGATCAGGGCCCGACTAGGCACTGGCGCGGCATGCCCGCCTAGGATTACCTGGCCAAATCCTGATCAGGACCCGACCAGGCACTGGCGAGGCATGCCAGGGTAGGACTGACACTGGCGAGGCATGCCCGTCTAGCATTACCTGGCCAGATCCTTATCAGGACCCGACCAGGCAATAGCGAGGCATGCCCGCCTAGGATTACCTGGCCAGGACCCGATCAGGCACTGGCGAGGCATGCCCGCCTATGATTACCTGGCCAAATCCTCATCAGGACCAGACCAGGCACTGGCAAGGCAAGCCCGGCTAGCATTACCTGACCATATCCTGATCAGGACCCGACTAGGCACTGTAGAGACATGCCCGCCTAGGATTACCTGGTCAGGACCCGATCAGGCACTGGCCAGGCATGCCCGCGCAATCTATTACACCCATTATTCATAATATACGTATTATGAATGTGACAAAATTAAACACTGAGTGTAATTAAATGTGATTAAAGGTAATTAAAACTCTGTTACATTGTGTAAAAATCTAAGTAACAAAATATATTTATAATTTTCTGATTTTTCGAATTTTCTTAATTTCGAAAATCATCAATTAAATAAATCTCCGAAGTATTAACGCCGGAATAAAATAATATAAATTAATTTTATTAATTATTTAGATCATTATCCAATATGCTCGAGAAGACAAAGGGAAAAATGTGTGATAACCGTGCAAGGCGAATTCGTGAACTTACTCACCAACGAGTTAGATTGTTCCTCGAGAGTCAAATTGAATTAGAGCGAAAAAATAGTGAATTTGGCATAACTACATATCTCAGTGTTAGTGGAGTAAATTCTTTGAATGACGATTACCGCGATAGTGACTAAGTAGCGCCGAAAAAGCAGTTGACGTAACATCATAGGAAGTACGAATTTGAAAAATTATTTCTATCTTTAATATTTCACTTACGCAGTTGTTGACAAAAAAATTTCGCAGCGCTATTAATTCGACAATACCGGCATTTATGATTAGCATAACGATTATTGCTTCCGGATTAACGCTTCAGGTAAAAGCGACCCTTCGTTCGTAACCTACTATTCCGATCAGTTTTTGTTCAAGTCTTGTGATGTGAAGTTCGCCGACGGTGGATGGTGACGATGCATGATATTTTCTACGACTATGATTAGGTAATTCATTTACTAAAACGTGAATATTTGTTAGAAAATAATTATTTCTCAATTTACAGAAGACTCTGACATTTCGAGATCCCCACTGGATAAAAGCAAACAGGTGAGGGCTTTCTCTTCTACATTAAAAAATCTAAAAGATTAGAATGGGTGCATAAAAAAAAATTGGTTTTTGTTGTATTTTAACTTTTTTTGCGATTCTTTGTATTTGTACTGTGTTTTTTAGTATATTATCACTTTATTATTTTATCCTGTATATATCGTTTATATTTCATGTGTTTATATTTGTTTATTTTATTTATTCATGTATTATTATTCTTTAATATGTTTGTATTTGTACTGTCTCTTTTGTATGTCGATTTTTGGTGTATTTATTATATTGTGATATCAATAAAATATTGTATAATATAAATTAAGTTTTCTTGACGTGGACCCGGTCAGGTCTTCCTGACCAGGACCCGGCCGGGATTGCATGTCTAGCGCCCTGTAAGGACTGTAACGCAGATGTCCCGTCGGGTCCTAATCAGGACGACCTGACGTGGACCCGGCCTGGTTCTCCCGATCAGGACCCGGGCGGGCATGCCCGTCTAGCACCGTATAACGCCGGCCCGGTCGGGTCCTGGTCAGGATGACCTGACCGGGTCCACGCCAGGAATGCCCGGTCGGGTCCACGTCAGGTCGTCCTGATCAGGACCCGACGGCACATCTGCGTTACAGTCCTTGCCGGGTGCTAGACGAGCAATCCCGGCCGGGTCCTGGTCGGGTACAGGAAATAATTTCTAGTCGGGTTAGGTTGCTAAATTCTGTTTATTTGCCTTTCTCTTTCTCACTTTTCATGTATAATTGTAACTTATATAATATATATATATATATATATATATATATATATATATATATATATATATATATATATATATATAACTTGTATAATTGGACATTGTAAATAATTTGTCGTCCTTGACTGTGGACAACTCTGCTGGAATTTGCTTCCTTGGTAATGGGAAATGAAACAAAGATAGTTATGTTATTAAATACTACTGGTATTATAATACTTACATTTTATGTAAACAGAAATCGACCGAGGAGTCTTGAAAAATACTGTTATTAATAATCGAAGATAAATCGCAAAGAAAGACAAGAAATAAAGGGAAAAACCGAACCAACAACAACCGAAAACAGAAATACCTAACCTCACTTTAACAGAATCCACACTGACATTGACAATTTCATGTCGATAAAAGTATAATGAAAACGTCTTACTATTATGCATTTTGTGACTATTACTACAATATTTTTAGTTACGATAGTAGTTCGGCAATCAGACGAAATATCGTCTTTACGCGCATGATGACGTCAGGTTCATGAGAGTTGAAACGAAGTCTACCACTATTTTAATAAAGAATTTTGTAAAACAGGAAATGTGCCTTTATTTTTGAAATTGCTATTGTTCCTCGAAACCGGCAGGAGCAACGAAATCAATTTCGTCCTCACAAATTGGTAACAAATTATGAAGTTGGTTCGGTAGTGGCACTATCAAGCGGCTACTGCAGCTAATATGTATACAATTATTTATTATCTCGGCAAGGTGCTTTCCTAGAAAAAGTTTATATCAACCCGACTAGAAATTTGGCTAGGCAAACCCGAAAACGTATCGGGTCCCGATCAGGAAGTGGCCGGGCATGCTCGCCTAGCATTACCTGGCCAGATCCTGGTCAGGACCCGATCAGGTAATGGCGAGGCATGCCCGCCTAGGATTACCTGCCCAGATCCTGATCAGGGCCCGACTAGGCACTGGCGCGGCATGCCCGCCTAGGATTACCTGGCCAAATCCTGATCAGGACCCGACCAGGCACTGGCGAGGCATGCCAGGGTTGGACTGACACTGGCGAGGCATGCCCGTCTAGCATTACCTGGCCAGATCCTGATCAGGACCCGACCAGGCAATAGCGAGGCATGCCCGCCTAGGATTACCTGGCCAGGACCCGATCAGGCACTGGCGAGGCATGCCCGCCTATGATTACCTGGCCAAATCCTCATCAGGACCAGACCAGGCACTGGCAAGGCAAGCCCGGCTAGCATTACCTGACCATATCCTGATCAGGACCCGACTAGGCACTGTAGAGACATGCCCGCCTAGGATTACCTGGTCAGGACCCGATCAGGCACTGGCCAGGCATGCCCGCGCAATCTATTACACCCATTATTCATAATATACGTATTATGAATGTGACAAAATTAAACACTGAGTGTAATTAAATGTGATTAAAGGTAATTAAAACTCTGTTACATTGTGAAAAAATCTAAGTAACAAAATATATTTATAATTTTCTGATTTTTCGAATTTTCTTAATTTCGAAAATCATCAATTAAATAAATCTCCGAAGTATTAACGCCGGAATAAAATAATATAAATTAATTTTGTTAATTATTTAGATCATTATCCAATATGCTCGAGAAGACAAAGGGAAAAATGTGTGATAACCGTGCAAGGCGAATTCGTGAACTTACTCACCAACGAGTTAGATTGTTCCTCGAGAGTCAAATTGAATTAGAGCGAAAAAATAGTGAATTTGGCATAACTACATATCTCAGTGTTAGTGGAGTAAATTCTTTGAATGACGATTACCGCGATAGTGACTAAGTAGCGCCGAAAAAGCAGTTGACGTAACATCATAGGACGTACGAATTTGTAAAATTATTTCTATCTTTAATATTTCACTTACGCAGTTGTTGACAAAAAAATTTCGCAGCGCTATTAATTCGACAATACCGGCATTTATGATTAGCATAACGATTATTGCTTCCGGATTAACGCTTCAGGTAAAAGCGACCCTTCGTTCGTAACCTACTATTCCGATCAGTTTTTGTTGAAGTCTTGTGATGTGAAGTTCGCCGACGGTGGATGGTGACGATGCATGATATTTTCTACGACTGTGATGAGGTAATTCATTTACTAAAACGTGAATATTTGTTAGAAAATAATTATTTCTCAATTTACAGAAGACTCTGACATTTCGAGATCCCCACTGGATAAAAGCAAACAGGTGAGGGCTTTCTCTTCTACATTAAAAAATCCAAAAGATTAGAATGGGTGCATAAAAAAAATTGGTTTTTGTTGTATTTTAACTTTTTTTGCGATTCTTTGTATTTGTACTGTGTTTTTTAGTATATTATCACTTTATTATTTTATCCTGTATATATCGTTTATATTTCATGTGTTTATATTTGTTTATTTTATTTATTCATGTATTATTATTCTTTAATATGTTTGTATTTGTACTGTCTCTTTTGTATGTCGATTTTTGGTGTATTTATTATATTGTGATATCAATAAAATATTGTATAATATAAATTAAGTTTTCTTGACGTGGCCGCGGTCAGGTCTTCCTGACCAGGACCCGGCCGGGATTGCTCGTCTAGCACCCGGCAAGGACTGTAACGCAGATGTCCCGTCGGGTCCTGATCAGGACGACCTGACGTGGACCCGGTCAGGTCCTCCCGATCAGGACCCGGCCGGGCATTCCCGTCTAGCACCCTATAACGCCGGCCCGATCGGGTCCTGGTCAGGATGGCCTGACCGGGTCCACGCCAGGAATGCCCGGTCGGGTCCACGTCAGGTCGTCCTGATCAGGACCCGACGGCACATCTGCGTTACAGTCCTTGCCGGGTGCTAGACGAGCAATCCCGGCCGGGTCCTGGTCGGGTACAGGAAATAATTTCTAGTCGGGAACCCATAGCTTAGATTTATTACCGTATACATTTAACAATCAAGTGTAGTGAATAGATTTCGTTGGACGACAGTCAACGACTCCGACAAATTATTAACTCAATAGTACAATTGTCTAACATTTAAATGATTACTGCTGCATGAATTGGAATTTTTAACATGGAAGTATTGCTCTCTTCGCTCGAGGGGCTGGAATAATTGAAACGAAAACAGACAGTAATGACAACAGTGCAGAACATCATTAAAATACACCATTGACAAGAAAGTGGCACAACGTTTTAAACACATTTACCGTCACGCTTTATACATAAATCTGATCCTAAGATCCTAAGTGACCAAAAAAGAAAATTAACAGACTCTCTATTTACTTTTTGCCCGAAGAAAGCAACTAACTTCCGCCGACCTTCCCATAATATAAATTACCATTTTTTTCTATCATCCCTCTCCCTTTATCGTCCGTAAGTTAACACAAATCTAAAATCAATACTCCGATACACACAGTGCAACAGACACCCCATTCTATCTGGGCCTCGACCATTAATGACGTAGCAACAAATCTTAGCCGCCAGTTTTATCATTGTGTCAACACCAGTTGCCCCCAACAATACGCACACACGTATCGGATGTTGGCACTCTTGTCTTTCTTTTCCTCATCGTTGTGGGAAGGAGAGATTTTCCACCTCATATTCCACCCCTTCGCGGCATTGGTGTTGTTTAACGTCGTGTTAACCAAGGCGGCAAAAGGTTTCCACATGTGATTCCGATGCAGGTTAACTTTACGTCGAGAAAGTTTAATGGGTGAACGTAGCAAATTCAACTGAACGAAAAATAAGGCGACGAAAAGTTTCGACGCCTTGAAATAATTGAATCAAGAAATTTGTCTGGAATTGGAACTTTCTCGAAGTACGAATTTCTGGTTTCCAATGACACCACTACACGAATTTCTAAGTAGAGAACCCATACTAGAATTCATGATAGTATGGGGTGTATAGCATGGCGTGATATCAGTGCTCAAAGGAAGCCGCCAAATCTTGGAATATAGCGTACTCTGCAGACTTAGTGGCAGTGGCGGTCGTCTGATTATTTTTAGTTTTATTTTTATTTGTAACTATCATACCAGAACCATCCGATTCCATGACTGGTGGATAACACCTGGTTGAATTGTCTATACTAGGGTAGATAGTCTGGCCATATGCCAAATCAGTTTTAACGATAATCAATAATGTCAGTACAAGTCTTTCCGAGCAAATAGCATATACATTGATCAAGTTAAAGAATTTGGGGCACCCATTCCGGTTCTTTTAATATTCAGCTCAACTGGGGATCAACTGAGAATCCTGTCACGTGGGCCACACGTTATTTGGTATTCATTTCTATTTAAGTTATTATTTTCGTGTTATTGTTATTTTTGTATGAAGGTTATGCTCTATTTTTAGATATGCAAGTTTCATGTTTAGGTCTTTTCTCATTTAGCAGAGTTGTGCTTTAGAAGGTATCAATGCAATTCAAAATTTTTAGGTGGGATATATTTGTGTTTATTTAGACTTCATTCTATGTACATATCAATTTTATTCTTATGTCATATTTTTAAGCATTTAAGAGTAGTAAGAGCATTTTAATAATTAAGAATTAAATTAAGAATTAAGAATTAATTAAGAATTTAAAAGTAAAATTATCTTACACTGAGTGAACAAAATCAAATTATTATTAAATTTTCATTAAAAGTTACATATAGAAGGTTTAAGAAAATATGGAAATAATGTGATGGTTTTATTTATTATTATTTTTTGGATGTATGAAAAAATATAAAACTAGGTATATCTTAAAGTATTTTCGAAATTTTTCACTTACCATGTACCTTGTACAAAATGTCGAAGGAGGGGGCAGACTTCCTTGAAGAAGGTTTTCAAAATTTAGTTGTAAGGTATGCCAAGTGCTTTAATAAACTTGATATCTATGTAGAAAAATGGGCAAAAGTATGTTCAATTCAAAAGTAAAAGTTTTTTGAAAATATATCTTGTCTTTTTAAGAAAAAAAATGGCCCTTACTTTAAAAACGACCCTCGTATATTGTTGTAAAATTAAAGTACTTAATGCAGTAAAAAAATCTAAACAGAGACACAACTGGTGGATCCCTCAGTATATGCAGCTAGCATTAAAAGTTTAAATTTAATGGATTTGTTTTCTTAAGTTCTCTGTATCCAGTACTTCCCGAGAAAAAAAAACCGCGTATAACACACTACTTAGAAATTCATAACAATGAAGCGTCGGCCATGGGAAAATAGCTACATGTAATTTTTCATATCTTTGGCGAATACCCCATACTGTCGCCATTTCGTAATCCGTAGCCTCGTGAATTCTTGTATAGTCGCAGAACGACCTAGAATACGACTGCCGATACATGGAAAACACGCCGGTAGCCCTTGTGTCACCGGTACAAGTTTTATTACCAACAAGAAGGCCCATACTCGCGTTTTTAACGTCGATTTTTTGCAAGAAGTTTGAATTTAATGACTTTGGTTTGTTGGGTTCGGTATCCAATATTTGAGAAAAAAATAGTTACGTATATGTAATACCTTATGAAAAATTAACAATAATTAGACATCCGTTTCTGCAATACAATTCCATTACATCAATACTATTCAAACTATGCCAATTCTACTATCTTATTACTCGTGATCTTCGGGAATCCTAGTATAGGAGTAAATATCTCACTTGGTAATATTCTGGATTTGTTATAGCCGACCATTTTCATATGCTGTATGAAAAACTTCAATTCATTTTTAAATAATGCTATAGAAGACATTCCTCAGCAAAAATGCTAAATAATATGATGCTAGCTATGCTTCCAAAACAAAAGTTAAATATGGGATTATCTTAGTAATTTATTATTAGATGTTTTACGTTTTAGTGAAGCACAGACAATAAGGTAGTAGAGAGAAATTACAATATAAAAATACTTAAATTAACGGCAATAACTGAATTACATAGTGTTCATAAAAACAATTTTTTCATTAAGAGGTATTTTAATATTTAGTTAGGCACTGAGTAGCAGATGTTGAATATATTATATAGTGGAAAATTAATAATGCTAGAAGTAAGAAATGAATGTAATTTAAAAAGCTTGACAAGTCTGTTGTTCTTTATTATTATAAAAGGTGATGTTTTAGTGTCACTAATGTGGATGATTTCTAGGAATAATCGCCTAGTCATATCTCATCCCTGATTTACTATATTCAAATTTTGATATAACTATGGCCTGCATGTAATATGTTTTCTGCCAAGGTCTTGTGTAGGTAGGGTTATTTACGAAGCACTTCGTAACTCGCACTCGCACTTTCACTTCTAACTAAAACTACTCGGGGTTGTTCACACAGAGTACGTCATGTGAACTGTAGATATTATTTGGCAATAGTGTTAAAATATTAGCGTTGCTTGGGATTCTAACTCATTAGTAAGCAATTGTTGTACTTGTTCACACGACCCGGTTAGTAACAACTGCTTAGTAAAATTGTGGTAGGGGTAGTCACTCCATTATTTCAATATAAAGCATTTAGTCAACATGTGTAAATACAAGGTACTAGTGCAACTGAAAAGTATTAAACATTAGCTACCAAGTCTGTGTAAATGCCCTATAATACGGAAAAATATGCACCCGTCTATATATCACTTTTGTGAAAAGTTATGCGATGTTTCAAAAATTTATAATGTTTACGTTACTTTTTTCTCTCTGAAAAATGTCTTTAAGCTGGACTTTGCACCTTCAATTCTAACTGTAGTGTAAATTAAAATAAAACATTTTAGGTCATAGCTGTAGGTTTCAGGTATACACCTAAAACTATTAATACCTCCACTACTTATACATTTCTTCGTTGACTTAGATCAGTTTCTACCTACCCATACGTTTCTCTCTCATGCCGTATGAATCGTAAGGGAATCATAAAAGAATTCAGTGTCGATTTACTGTCACTCCTCAGACCAAAGTCTCCTAACCAACACGTTCGTCTTACATTTCCTAACAATGCGTCGAGGGAAATCAATTTCTTATATCGTCGCAGTCTCGGATATCCAAATAACGATATCGCCCCCATGTAATTTTTCAACTTCGATGTCACCTTATTTTCATACGATAATTGGCGGAACGTGCTGTGTCGAATCTAATTTGCGGTTCTGGTGTCGCGAGTTGAATCGATTAAAATTGTGTTTTTTTTTTGTTTTGGTATGCGAATGACATCCCTGAAAAGATTAAGGTGTTCAAATATAGTTAACAAGTTCGAGGGTGCCGTTACAGGCGAAATAATTCGATTTTGTGGATTCTAAATAAGACGAAATATAGTAGAATAAAAGTATTAGGTAACTTTAAGCTAAACATAACATACCCGACAGGTATGTGATATTGTTTCATGTGATGATACTTAAAAAGGTTCTGACACAAGGTGAACATACCCGACTAGAAATTATTTCCTGTACCCGACCAGGACCCGGCCGGGATTGCTCGTCTAGCACCCGGCAAGGACTGTAACGCAGATGTGCCGTCGGGTCCTGATCAGGACGACCTGACGTGGACCCGACCGGGCATTCCTGGCGTGGACCCGGTCAGGTCATCCTGACCAGGACCCGATCGGGCCGGCGTTATAGGGTGCAAGACGGGCATGCCCGGCCGGGTCCTGATCGGGAGGACCTGACCGGGTCCACGTCAGGTCGTCCTGATCAGGACCCGACGGGACATCTGCGTTACAGTCCTTACAGGGTGCTAGACGGGCAATCCCGGCCGGGTCCTGGTCGGGAAGACCTGACCGGGTCCACGTCAAGAAAACTTAATTTATATTATACAATATTTTATTGATATCACAATATAATAAATACACCAAAAATCGACATATAAAAGAGACAGTACAAACACAAACATATTAAAGAATAATAATACATGAATAAATAAAATAAATAAAATAAACAAATATAAACACATGAAATATAAACGATATATACAGGATAAAATAATAAAGTGATAATATACTAAAAAACACAGTACAAATACAAAGAATCGCAAAAAAAAGTTAAAATACAACAAAAACCAATTTTTTTATGCACCCATTCTAACCTTTTAGATTTTTTAATGTAGAAGAGAAAGCCCTCACCTGTTTGCTTTTATCCAGTGGGGATCTCGAAATGTCAGAGTCTTCAGTAAATTGAGAAATAATTATTTTTTAACAAATATTCACGTTTTAGTAAATGAATTACCTCATCACAGTCGTAGAAAATAATAACATTTACACCGTCACCTTCACCAACCTCACATCACAAGACTTGAACAAAAACTGGTCGGAATAGCAGGTTACGATCGAAGGGTCGCTTTTACCTGAAGCGTTAATCCGGAAGCAATAATCGTTATGCTAATCATAAATGTCGGTATTGTGTTAAATTAGTAGCGCTGCGAAATTTTTTTGTCAACAACTGCGTAAGTAAAATATTAAAGATAGAAATAATTTTACAAATTCGTACGTCCTGTCATGTTACGTCAACTGCTTTTTCGGCACTACTTAGTCACTATCGCGGTAATCGTCATTCAAAGAATTTACTCCACTAACACTGAAATATGTAGTTATGCCAAATTCACTATTTTTTCGCTCTAATTCAATTTGATTTTCGAGGAACAATCTAACTCGTTGGTGAGTAAGTTCACGAATTCGCCTTGCACGGTTATCACACATTTTTCCCTTTGTCTTCTCGAGCATATTGGATAATGATCTAAATAATTAACAAAATTAATTTATATTATTTTATTCCGGCGTTAATACTTCGGAGATTTATTTAATTGATGATTTTCGAAATTAAGAAAATTCAAAAAATCAGAAATTTATAAATATATTTTGTTACTTAGATTTCTACACAATGTAACAGAGTTTTAATTACCTTCAATCACATTTAATTACACTCAGTGTTTAATTTTGTCACATTCTTTATGCGTATATTATGAATAATAATGATAGATTGCGCGGGCATGCCTGGCCAGTGCCTGATCGGGTCCTGGCCAGGTAATCCTAGGCGGGCATGCCTCGCTATTGCCTGGTCAGGTCCTGATCAGGATCTGGCCAGGTAATGCTAGACGGGCATGCCTCGCCAGTGTCAGTCCTACCCTGGCATGCCTCGCCAGTGCCTGGTCGGGTCCTGATCAGGATTTGGCCAGGTAATCCTAGGCGGGCATGTCTCGACAGTGCCTAGTCGGGTCCTGATCAGGATATGGTCAGGTAATCCTAGCCGGGCTTGCCTTGCCAGTGCCTGGTCTGGTCCTGATGAGGATTTTGCCAGGTAATCATAGGCGGGCATGCCTCGCCAGTGCATGATCGGGTCCTGGCCAGGTAATCCTAGGCGGGCATGCCTCGCCAGTGCCTAGTCGGGCCCTGATCAGGATCTGGGCAGGTAATCCTAGGCGGGCATGCCTCGCTATTACCTGATCGGGTCCTGACCAGGATCTGGCCAGGTATTCCTAGGCGAGCATGCCCGGCCACTTCCTGATCGGGACCCGATACGTTTTCGGGTTTGCCTACCCAAATTTCTAGTCGGGAAGCAATGAAGAAATACGACGACTTTTTAAAAACAACGGAACTTCATTAAGAATACCACAAATTAGTTCACTATTACTGTAAGAAGTTTTTTAAAACTCAAAAACTCCATTGAAGTTATAAGCACTTCTTTGTACAAATATTATAATTATAACCTAAGTTACAAAATTATATCGAAATTTGATATCTTCCCAAAGATACCTTTAACTCCTTTAAAAAAGTCACACTCGTAGGTTTGTTGTAGCTATATCAAGGTATGTAGAATCCTCTGAACCTTTTAAAAACAACAGGAGTCCTTTAAAGTGTCATAAATTTCTAACTCCGCTTTGCTTTTAAAATATTATGGTGACATTAAACAAGGAATCAGTTCATTGTAACTGTTTGAAATTTTTTGAAACTCTTCAACTTGATTGAAGTTATTTGAATTTCTTTATACAAATGTTATAAAATACATATCAAAACAAATATTTCTCCTATGATACTTTCAACGCTTGTGAAGAAGTCATAGGTGTGTCGTAAATATTACAAACAATTTTGAAACCGTACAACTTTTTTAAAAGTACATAACTCCCTTAAAAATGTCATAAATGACATTTTCAACTACGTGTTTTTCCACGATATTTACCACATTTCAAGGATACTCTCTCTCTCTCACTCTCATTCGAATTTTATTTCTTGTAGTCCCTGTAGCGGCCATCAAGCGCGAAATGGCTCCACTATCACCTCCGACAGATGGGTAGTATACCCATTACCCATTACCCTTGTGTAGTGGGGGGAGTCTAGAACGTAGTACCCTTCCGTGTAGTATTCATGATTACCATCAGAGGCATCAAATAGCCGATGTTCTAGAGGGTTGGTATTAATTAACAAACTGTTAAACTAATGGAAATGTTTGGACCTTATAAAAGTGTTAAAAGAAAATGTACATGTACATATATACTTTTTCAATATTAAATCATGGATTGGATTGTACGTAACGCCCAAACGAAGAAAAAAAAATAGAAAAACATTTTAAGTGGATGGCCGAATTAAACTATATACTAAATTAGTTGTATCCCACCTTGATTCGTAATATATTTTTTATACACTTCTGTAAGTCCCCTCTAACAGTAATCCTAATTTCTTTCCATCCCCAATTATTTAGATCAATATTTTTAATCTTCTAGTACCTAATTTTGTGTTTCAATTAAATTCATCTATTAAATTACATGATATTTTGATTTCGCAACTGAAAAATGTTCAGGTAGATATTTAAAATACTCATGTGGTGTGACAATTCTAATTCCAACAATCTTTTTGTCAATGACAACCAACTGAAATGAAAACGAAACAGTCACTGTACAAAATCAGGCAAGGCACATGATGAGATCTGTTTCTACTGGAAAAAGTGTGAATGACAGAACAGAAATACGTGAAAGGGCCAAAATCCTGATGTGAAGAAAAATAATGAAGTTTGGTGTAAATAATTTGCTGCATAACCACATTGAATTAGAATATTTAAATCACAATGGAGTTCCACGGCATGTATTTCTCCGAATTCTCCGAGGGTAACACACAATGATAACCTCTCTCCATATCCCTTAAAAGTATGGCCACACTATCCGCACGAAGGTTAACACCCTCCCGTTCTGCATGACCCGCCACGTATGCACATACCACACCACCAGGCCCCGCAGGACCGGAATACCACAGATGTTTACTTTGCACACAACAATTAAATCCGTCCCGGCAATTATGAAGTGGGGATTCTCAAGACAACTGGCCGCATTCCTTCCTCAGATAAAGCGGCTTTGGTGAGGTCACGGAATCCGTGACGGTGGTCGGTTACGACCGGGGATTATGTCCCCTTGTACAGTTAGACTCTCTTCTGTAAATGCAAATTGTTTATTAAAATGGCAGTTTGCGTGATTGGATTCCCTCTGACAGGATAGGGATTATTGTCCCACTCATACACATAGGTGAATACAAACGATGGAAAGTGCACATGAATTAGAAATTTGAATTATTTAAGAGTGATAAATACTTACTTATTGACAGCCTTATTCCACACAATGCAAATTCTCTTTCTTGAAAGATTGTCGATAATCCGATGGATCAATTGTCAAATTTCTTACGCTTCTAATTTTGTAATATGACGCCGTACTATTACCCATGTTCAAAAATCTATTTGCATCTTTAAAATTTTTATTTTAAAATGGCAATTAACGGAAAGTGCCATGAGTTTATTTTAACAATCCGAAAACAAATGTGTCTAACGAGATAGCACCAAGAATCCAATGTTATTTATTACTAGTTCAGTCATAACTAAAAATAATTATAAATATTGTCACGAACACGAGACTTCGACGACCACAAATAAAAAACAAGGAATTAGGACACGGCCGGAGGCCACGGTCAGTTCGTGTGAAGAACGAAAAATGAAAACGAGAGTGTTTACCTAAACAATACATAGTGCAAGTATAAGCAAAACAAAAGCCGAACATAAATAGAAGGCACAAGATAGTTGAGAGGATCAGTGAGGTCCCGACGTACGAGCTTGGACAAGTGCTGTCCAAGGGGCCGCCCGGAAGAGGGCCGTCCCTGAAGGGACCAGCCTGACGGCCGGTCGAAGAAAGAGTAGAAAGAGCCCCGAGCGGAGACTGTGGTCGATCGTCGAAGTCTCCAGAACCCAGCCCGAAGAAGAGCCTTCCAACCCCCCGGCCAAGAGGCCCTCCGTTATGGAAACCCGAAAGTCCGGACGACAGGCAATCCTGTAAGTTACCTTCCTCATCTCTCACGTTCCAGCCTTTTGGGATTCGCTGTGCCCCCCATCTTCTTGTTCCGTTTTATTTTCGTTTTGTTTTGTGCTGACCTGACCCCTTTTTAGATTCCCCGTCGTTTGTGGAGAATAAAGCCTATTTCTTTTGTTTTGTTTTAACCTGTTTTCGTCAATAGCAAGCTCTACCCCCGTAGCTATCAACCCCTTACCTCACGCAGCCGTGACTCAGGGAAAGACGTCCCGGCTCGTGACAATATCATTTGTGTAAACCAATTAAATGTAAGCACCGCGCCCATTCGAAACCCCTCATACTTCGATATGTGCTAAGTCAACTAACCTACGTCTCAAGGAGCAAAGAATTATTTATCGATATCCAGTGTTTTTGAGGTTCCTTTTGTGTAAGTTTAAATTAAATGACATTAAACTATATATTCTGTGTCTACTGGTGTGTTCAAACATAGCAGCATTAAGAGCTATGCCATCTTAAGTTCCTAAATAGACTTCTAGGTCGATTTTGATGAGAACGGTAAATGTAGCAAGGTGAATAGTTAAAATACTGTAAATAATCAAACAAGCAGTATTACGTAATCTGTGATTGTAATCTACCCATGCAGCTAATGAGCTACACAGATTTTTATGGGACTGCCGCGTTAGTGTATGCCGAAAATCGTAAAAAGTGACATTGCGTGTAGGAAGCTGTTTCCTTCTTTAATAGGTATAGAAATTTTATGTAGAATAAGTATAGCATTTTCCTTTTAACGTAAAAATTGTGCTCAACTTTTTATCAAACAATTAGTATGGCGAAATTGTGATATCTTGCGAAAATGCAAAATAGCTTAAAAATTAAGCTCAGAAAAGAAGCCAAGCTAATGTTTTGCTTCTAATGCGATTTAACATGTGAACGAATTATTCTCCAAAATTTGATCTTCTCAAGGGATTTGGAAATTACCTGGACAGCAAATAAAAAAATTCGTTTTTTATCACTTAAATAAAATGGGTTTGCATTCGAAAAATTTAAGAAAAGTTTCTGGAACTATGTTTTCTCGCTAGTGGAAGAAGACCCACAAAGGCAGTCGGTGTCACTATCAATTTTACAGTAACTGCATTACGTATAAAAATTTTCAAAATATAATAGTGGCCAGAAAACTTCTTGAACTTTGATCTAACTTATAAGAATCGTTAAAATTTAGCCGATGTGTTATGCCACTTTTTCGACATTCCCATATCTGAAAAAAATTTCAATCCTACACCGCTTCAAAATTAAAGCTAATTAAAAATTCAATGAACAATTTTTGTCACTTCGGAAATCTTGACCGCAGAGAATTTTAATTTCCGGAATGGGGTTGTACTCTGAACAGGGCTCATACTGAAAAAAAAAAAATTATTCACAAACATTTATGAAAGAATTCGAAGACAAATTTTCGGTAATTTGCCTCGTGTTTGTTTTGTGAGTTAAGAAAACTCGATGTCCAACTATAAACACTATATTTACACTTATACACAACTATTTACAAAATAAGAAAAAAACGATGTTGTTTCCATCGAATGCAGAAATCGAATTGAATTTACCAGACGGAATTTTTCTCGTCCTCAACATGAAAAGGGAACGAGAAGAGGGGGATCTCGTCTTGATGTACAAATTTCTGCCCTCTCATTGGTCACGATTCTCATAATGTCTAAGGCTCGACCAATGAGTGACATATGCGCGACGGTGCCCCCTGGAAATTCCCGGCTTACACTTGCGAGGAACCGTCCTTATGATATTCTGAGAAGGATAATGCAATTATACCTTTCGAAATCCTCTCGCATTTATTACCAATAAATGAGGGTCTAATTGCCCGTTAAAAGGACGATTCCTCACGTACAATACATTTTAACTAACACACAATAAGGAAAAATATACAAACATCGATACTTAGTACTTCATGATTTTAGGCTTTTGGGGAAGTTTGCCGTCCGTCATAACAATTAATATTTACATTACAAAGAAAGCTTGCAATTTGCAATAATTTATTAGAACCGGCGCTATACGCAACTTGTAGTTTGTAAGATGCCTAACGACGTAAGCTGTGATTTTTCTCAATCTATGACTTCCTCGTGCTCCCGCTACCCACTTTGATACATTTTAAAGTCACCCGTTATTGTCACACATGAATATCACACCATTATTGTTCATAGAAATATGAACTCTATAAAAAAAACAACCTAAGTCATAGTCTAAACGGTTGTGCTTATATATTGTAAACTTGTAGTAAAACTATCTACATATTTGTACATTTTATTAATAAGCAATAATTGTAACATTTGCGCCATTCGACGCCATTCGCTAAATTTTGGACGAGAGACGAAATTCGATCATCAGCCTGTCTGAATTCTTTTTACATGAGAAGAGGGTTTCCAGCTACAAGTTGCTCATTGCGTAGGACGTGTCACGCCCATTCTGAACCTTTATAAGAAAATCGATAAACTTCCAAATTGTTGAATACTTCTGTCCAGTTCTATTTAGAATCTTGTGTGGCTGTCTGTTTCATCGTAGTTGTTATAGTTCTATCCTCCGCAGTCAAAGTTCTTTGGTATAAATTCCGTATTTCAAAAGGGAAATGGGCGGCCGTCTACCATTTCCTCCTCTGCCAACAAAACACATATACACGTGTGTTACCAAATTATAATTGGGAATTTCATAATTTAAAATTATAAGTGGGGATACTAAAGGCCCAAGATATAGTTCGAGAACAGGTTGAAAGTAAAATCTCAAAAGATTTATTGAGTAGTCAAGCTTTTCGGTTATTTGCGCGCCTATTATACATTCGTACATATATGTTCCTACGTCCTTCATAATTTTCTTCAAACCAGTGTCAAGTAGGGCTTGAAGTTCTTCAGGAAGATCATGTGTTAGAATCTCAATGGCTTCTCCCTATCGTTACCATTTAGGCCTTAGGGCGAATTGAGGATTATTAGTTAATTCTGAATTAACAAATATTCTAACCAAACGTTTTCGGATATCTTATGTAAAATGAAAAACCATCCAAAAGTATTCATACCTGAGAAGCAATGTTAGATTGCCGAAATTGCAGCTTGCTCAAAATCACAATGTACTCCTGGTGGGAACGAACGATACAATATAATAATAAAGAAAAATTACAATTACAAATTACAACATTAATTAAAATTAATTTGAAAAATTCATTTTTCAATTCAATTTAACTTAGTAAAACAAATGAGCAATTTAATATCTCGCACTATCAAAGGCGACAAGAATAAATTTAGAAATCATTCTCGAGATTTCAATTCCCATCCATTCCGTCTACGTAAATAGGCACATTATCCTTCACAGTACTGTCGCCCGCGAGATATACGACGACCTCATACATATCTCTGCGTATGATAACCTTTCTCTCGTCCTAGATGATTACTCACGACGAGAATCTCTGATAATGATTCTTGTAAACAACCATTACACTTCACTTTACGTCCTCGCTAGTAAGTCGGAAACACCTTAACGAATATGGCGGAACATGTAAGGAGGGTAATTAGCACGGAAAACGCCCCATCAACAAAGGGTTACCCTTTAAAGTGAGTACATTTGTTTGCGATATTCTCGTTATGAGACGGGGTGAAATGCTGCTGTCTTGTTAAAAACTGTGACTGGTTTTAAGCAGTGGGTGCTATTTTAGATATGTTTAGTGGTATCGAGTTTGTAGAACCAAGTTAATCTTAATGCTATTTTCTCTCTCATAGTATATTAATCCAGGGAAGTAAAGTTTTTGCCATTTTTTCCATTTTGTGGCCTATGGATCGGTCAGGTATCCAACATATTCATTAGGTAATAGAAGCCTACAAAATCTCATCCAGAGACTTTTCGGCATTGAGCTTGTGTCGTTATATTGTACAATTTAGTGTGAAAAAATACATTTTTCTGCACATGTAGGTGTACCAGCAAAAAACACAGATTAATAAACAATTCTGAACAACTTCCTTGGGCTTAGGAACGGTTCAAAATATATTTTTTTAAATGTTGATATCTTTATTTGTTGCTTAGAAAATTGCGAAAACAGGTCGAAATTATCTTAATAATTATTTAGAAATAACTATTGCAAAAATGTATCTACGACTTTGTTATTGCATGAAAATTTGGGTTTTGTAATTCTTAAGATAGCGATTGAACGAATGGTTTTTGCAAAATTGCTTTGGTTTATTTCAGAGTATTTTATTTTGTAATAACATATTATTCGCATTCAAATAGCTGGTATATTAACGCACATACAAAAAAATTGACCGGGGTTAATATGGGCCAAAGATAATCATTATTTTAAAAAATCACCGCTCTTTGGTTCACAATAAGTGATAAATCAAATTACCGCCATTTTAAAGCCAAAGAGCAAAGTTTTTATTTTAACAGGGTCGTTAGTGAAACCTTGAATATGTAGTATTTGGTCCTTCGAGCCGGATTTATTAATCCAGAAACAACAAATAAGTGAATGGAGTGATACACGAGATCACGAGACATCCCAAAGAGTATCTAGAAGGAAGCAGCCACGTTGGACACCTAGAAGGAAGCAGCCACGTTGGACACCTACGAGGAAGCAGCTACTTTGGACACCTACAGGGGAGCAGCTTCCTCGTAGGTGTCCAATGTGGCTGCTTCCTTCTAGGTGTCCAACGTGGCTGCTTCCTTCTAAGGAAACCTTAACACTATTGTTACGACGTAACATGTAGCTTGAATGAAGACAGCTTGGAGTGTGTAGACAAAAAACGAAAATGCATCTTCAAAATGATATTACAAAATCTATATTTCCAGAATTTTTTAAAGGATTTTGATGTTAACTTTATCTCGTGGCGTATATGCAATTTGTTTATAAATTTATATTTTATTTAAACTTATAGTGTGCTTAAACAATTTTTCAAAAAAAATATTTTGTACAATAAATCAATATTTTTGTGCGATTTCCGTTTATCTCTATCTGTATTTTGTAATTACCAGTGATTTGTCAATAGGTAGGTAATTGGTAAATGAATTTTTCACGTCGAATCCAAAATACTATTATTGTTGATATTGTTGAATTTATAATTTATTATTTTAAAAATAAAGATTATATTGATTTTGACTAGATTTTGACATGATGAGTTTATTGAATTTACAATCGGTTTTAATGGAATATTTGCTTTGTGTAAAACTGACAACTAAATGATTCACCTCGTGCAACCCACGCAGAAGATAAATCGCCATCAAATACTTTTGATATAAAATAACATTAAATGCCGCTAACGAGAGATGTTTTAAGAACAATGCTCTCATACACAACTCTCTTATGAGGTATTCACTCACACTTTTGCAGAGCAAGTCATAAGAAGTTTATGAGATAGATTGATTCACCACATTTTTTTCCTTTTTCAGTCAAGCGATTTCCCTCAACGAAATGCTCTACGTTTCCGGAGTACTGGGCGTCAATAAAGACACCATGAAGTTAGTCGAGGGAGGTTTTAACGCCGAACTAAGGCAAGCGCTGACTAATTTGGAGGCAATTTTAAAGGCGGGCGATTCTTCGCTGGATAACGTCGTGAAAGTGACGATTTTGTTGGCGGATATCAACGATTTCGCGTCGCTAAATACGATTTATGAGGAATGTGAGTATTAACGAATGAGAGTAATAACAAGCTTTATTAAAAGTGGGAACAATGGGATCATAGTTGTCGTTTAACGCGATAAAAATTAGTGACTACACCATAAGTACTAGAGAACAAATCAAAGTTGCACGCAAAATAAACACTTGGATTAATTACTTTCCGTTAGGTGTATACACGACAAATTCTCGGTAGTATGCGGGCGATATCAGAAATGAGCGTAGTGTAATATATAGATTTTTTTATCTTGTCCTTAAGTTTTCACTTAAATCTACCCGACTAGAAATTATTTCCTGTACCCGACCAGGACCCGGGCGGGATTGCTCGTCTAGCACCCGGCAAGGACTGTAACGCAGATGTGCCGTCGGGTCCTGATCAGGACGACCTGACGTGGACCCGACCGGGCATTCCTGGCGTGGACTCGGTCAGGTCATCCTGACCAGGACCCGATCGGGCGGGCGTTATAGGGTGCTAGACGGGCATGCCCGGCCGGGTCCTTATCGGGAGGACCTGACCGGGTCCACGTCAGGTCGTCCTGATCAGGACCCGACGGGACATCTGCGTTACAGTCCTTGCCGGGTGCTAGACGAGCAATCCCGGCCGGGTCCTGGTCAGGAAGACCTGACCGGGGCCACGTCAAGAAAACTTAATTTATATTGTACAATATTTTATTGATATCACAATATAATAAATACACCAAAAATCGACATACAAAAGAGACAGTACAAACACAAACATATTAAAGAATAATAATACATGAATAAATAAAATAAATAAAATAAACAAATATAAACACATGAAATATAAACGATATATAC
Source organism: Cryptocephalus primarius (assembly GCA_963576515.1). Taxonomy (NCBI): domain Eukaryota; kingdom Metazoa; phylum Arthropoda; class Insecta; order Coleoptera; family Chrysomelidae; genus Cryptocephalus; species Cryptocephalus primarius. Next base: position 10,204,802 of record OY754945.1, read on the forward strand.
AGGATAAAATAATAAAGTGATAATATACTAAAAAACACAGTACAAATACAAAGAATCGCAAAAAAAGTTAAAATACAACAAAAACCAATTTTTTTTATGCACCCATTCTAATCTTTAGGATTTTTTAATGTAGAAGAGAAAGCCCTCACCTGTTTGCTTTTATCCAGTGGGGACCTCGAAATGTCAGAGTCTTCTGTAAATTGAGAAATAATTATTTTCTAACAAATATTCACGTTTTAGTAAATGAATTACCTCATCACAGTCGTAGAAAATACAATGCATCGGCACCATCCACCGCCGGCGAACTTCACATCACAAGACTTGAACAAAAACTGGTCGGAATAGTAGGTTACGAACGAAGGGTCGCTTTTACCTGAAGCGTTAATCCGGAAGCAATAATTGTTATGCTAGTCATAAATGTCGGTATTGTCCAATTAATAGTGCTGCGAAATTTTTTTGTCAACAACTGCGTAAGTAAAATATTAAAGATAGAAATAATTTTACAAATTCGTACGTCCTATGATATTACGTCGACTGCTTTTTCGGCACTACTTAGTCACTATCGCGGTAATCGTCATTCAAAGAATTTACTCGAAATATGTAGTTATGCCAAATTCACTATTTTTTCCCTCTAATTCAATTTGACTCTCGAGGAACAATCTAACTCGTTGGTGAGTAAGTTCGCGAATTCGCCTTGCACGGTTATCACACATTTTTCCCTTTGTCTTCTCGTGCATATTGGATAATGATCTAAATAATTAACGAAATTAATTTATATTATTTTATTACGGCGCGAAATTAAGAAAATTCGAAAAAATCAGAAAATTATAAATATATTTTGTTACTTAGATTTTTACACAATGTAACAAAGTTTTAATTACCTTTAATCACATTTAGTTACACTCAGTGTTTAATTTTGTCACATTCTTAATACGTATATTATGAATAATGGGTGTAATGATAGATTGGGCGGGCATGCCTGGCCAGTGCCTGGTCGGGTCCTGATCAGGATATGGTCAGGTAATGCTAGCCGGGCTTGCCTTGCCAGTGCCTAGTCGGGCCCTGATCAGGATCTGGGCAGGTAATCCTAGGCGGGCATGCCTCGCCATTACTTGATCGGGTCCTGACCAGGATCTGGCCAGGTAATCCTAGGCGAGCATGCCCGGCCACTTCCTGATCGGGACCCGATACGTTTTCGGGTTTGCCTAGCCAAATTTCTAGTCGGGTAGTAGTGAAGTATTGTCAAATTTAAGACAGATAATGGTTATGTTCAAATCATTTGTAATTTTAATTAAGCAGTAGTCTTATGCAGAATACGGCGATTTGTGATACGTAGATGGACAAGCGCAATGCAATTCTTTGGAAAGAAGAAGAATTTATGCACAGATATTTTCTGAATATGTGTTTTGCCTCCAAGAATCCTGAATTAGGAGAACGTATTCCACATAATTGACAATGCTGACAATCTACTAAACACCTAACAAGAACACTGAACTTTCAAAATCAGCTGACAATCCTGACAGACATTTTTATTCAAATTGGTTTCTACAAAATATAAAAATAATTCATATTTATTGGAAATAATTTATTTATCGACAAAATTGGCTTCACGAGAACAGCATATAAAACCTCACAAATTTGCATGTGTGCTATGAAGAAAATTCTCATGTAGTAAGGTCCGTTAGGCCCGACAGAAATTTGTGATAAACGTTTGGGCGGAGATCATAGGAAATCAATTGATTGCGTTTTTCGTATTTCAAATAAAATCAACTGGCGAAACCTTTTTGTAACACATGTTTTTGGTACTATACTTTTGCAAAGTACCTATGCAAGTTAAAGCTCAGAAGAGGTACGAATCATAAGTGTACAATACCACATATTAATAACTTAGTGCGATCCATTTGACAGATTTCTATGTCCAGATAAATTGCCTTTTTGAGGCATATCTTAAAGGACCTATTTATTTTACGACAAAAAACGCCAAGGAAGATTTGCTTGACGAAATAACTGGTTCCTGCAATATTATTTAAGATGTGCCTGAAAGGTTATTTCAAGTATCTGAAGAAATATTCAGAAGATAAGAAAATGTATCGTAGAGAAAGGAGCCCAGTTTGGGCAGTTGCTCAAGTAGTCTGAATTTGTGCTACAAACCTTTTAATTTCCAAAATTTTATATCAAATAACTGTTCACTATTTCGTTAAGTCATATAGAATAAGCGACTTACCTTCGCAAAACTGGCGCATTTACGAAATTTTGTGTGGTTATTGTGGGTTATGTGGGGTAATGTGGGTTATTTCCGAAACCGTTAATTGTGTCCAATTAAAATAAGAGTATCTTTTTTCTCTGGCAAGCTGCATGCACAACTCATTGTTGTTACTTATGTACCATAATTGTCAGTATGGTTAAAATTTAACCATAGTAATTAGTCCGTAAGTTTTCGATGAACATTGCAAATGTGCTTAGCACCAAAAACTGAAAGTATACGAACATTCATTCGAAATATTATTGAAGTCAATTTTGAACAAAAACCTGTTTTAAAATCCTAACTCTTAAGTACTATAAGTGAAAATTTCAGGACAGTATTTGAAAGAATTATCTAAAACTACATGCACCCGATTTTCTCACACAATTGGATAAAAACTTTCAGCAAAAACAAACAGTCCCACGGCTTTTAATTCAATTCATGAGAAATTCGAGATTGTTAAACATGCCTTAAATCTCCATGATAATTCGCGAATCACAAGAATAAAGCAAGATCAAGAGGAAACGCGAAGAAAGCGAGAGAGGGATAGAGAGAGTTTAAAGTCGATCTATTAATGTTTCAGTTTTCACAGAAGGTTTTCCGGCACGGACCGCATTCCAAGTAGGAAAACTTCCTTTCGGTGCCACGGTAGAAATTGAAGCGACTGCGGCCACAGGGGTTGTTAAAACAATTTGCGCTCGTTAGGGGCCACCACGTGATTCTAATTCAGAAAAAATGTTGTTAATAAATTTTTTTTGTATTTCCTGATAAGAATTAATACTGAAAAGAAATTACAATTTGTGAATCTCTTTTCACCTGCTATGCAGTTCTAATTCGATCCAATAAACAGAAAACGTTACAAAAGGTAACATTACATTCAAGATGAAAAGAGTAAGTATGAGGCGTATACATATCCAGTGGGGTTGCACAGCAATCTGGATCTAGATTTCTGATTTATTTGATCGCTTGATTGTAGAAACGTTTTACGTTAATGTACTTGCTAGTTGATCTTGTTTTATTGTTTTGTCATTCGCTTCCTCTTCTGCCCTATGAATTGTTATCCAGTCACCTACTTCAAATACGTCAAATATATGCATTTCCACCACTTTCCTTCTTCTGCGGCAATAATACACGCCTAACTGCACTTTTGTTTCTCCTAACGTGGACCTACCATTTCACAGTTCTTTAATTTATTTTTTGATTACATTCTCTCCATTTAGAAGCATTTCTTGGTATTTTCTTCTACTAAACTCAACACTTGTTTCTTTATTACTGTTTTGTTGTTATGCTTTTCTACAACCATTAACCATTTCTTTTTTCTATGATTATCATAAAACAAAATCCCTTCTACTAGTGCAATATTGATATGTCTTTTGCGATTTCTCTATCTTCACTATCTCTAGTTCTACTGTTCTATCTTCTTCAGTTATCACAGAAATTGTCAACCGCTTTCAATGTTCAAGTTCCTTTAATATTCCTTTCCCTTCTACTTTTCTCACTTTCAAAAATGTTCATTTCGGTTTATTGATGTGTCAGACCACTTTTTTAGCTATCCGATTCAGTATAACTGTTATAGTATCCACTGTTTTCGTAATCAGTACAAAATCATCCACATAAGTTATAAATAATTGTGCTGTTCTACGTTTTACGGCTCCATCATTGATTTTTCTTTCGAGGGTTGAATTAAAAAGTGAAGTAGAACATGGATTTCCTTGTATAATCCCTTTATCACTTTCAAATTTGTAACATTATTATATTTATCATTCTAGGTCTTAATGTGGCATTGAATAATTTAAACTCAGCTGTAATTCCCAACTTCTAAAACTATCTAAACAGCAACCCAAACTTCTGCAGCATCCATCAATTTGACTCTTTTAATCCATTCAAAAGTTCATTGGAAGTCGAAAAATAATAAATTGATACTCATGTTATGATTAATGGATCTTTCAAACTATGAATGTGAAATAAATATTATCTGTTGAAGACATATTTGATATGAATGGAATTTAATATCCTCCCGGTGACCTTTCTTGATATAAGACCAAAAACAGTTTGTACGTTGTATGAAGCAGTATTATACTGCTACAGCTTGACATATAACGTTTCTCTTTCTTGTTTATCTTTGTATATGTGCCGCCTCTCATTCCGTTGGAATTTATCCGTATTTCAGTGTCATACAGTGAATATTTATCGATTACTCTGTCCCATAATTTATCAATTCCATATTGATCCCGTCATTCTTAGATGCTCTTGTATTTCAATTTTTTTTGTTATTTTCTTTTCTTCAAATGTAACTTAATTTATATTTCAACTGCACTTTTCTAAAGTATTCTGCCTTGCTCCACTGATTTGATATATCCTCATAACATTTATTAAAGATATTTTCGGTGTATTCTGATACTGGATTTCTTTTTCCTCTCCACTGTTTTACTTTTTGCCCGTGTTACCATCTGCGTCGTTATTAATTATTTAGTAATAATTTATTTCTATTATTAGTAATTACTTTTCACATAGGATTTTTTTGTAAAGCTTATTGGGCCATTTCAATTTCTTTCATATTTTTCATGTATTCATTCCCTTTTATTTTTCTGCATAATTCGGTTACAATTTTCTCTTTCATCATCATTATATCCTTTTCTATCTTCTTTGGCAGACATATCCACTATAATGCATTTACATTCATGCCAAGGCGGTTCTAGAATTGTCATTAAACCATTATATCTCTTATTTTACGCTTCCTTTTCCAATTTTTTCTTAGGTAATCTTGGTTATTGTATCCCTTGGATCAGTGGTGTAACAAGGCAGCAACTCTTAGCACAAATGCATTTTTGTGCCACAGCAACAAATAGCTTAGAAAATTGCTAGGAAACATCAATTATGATCCCTATAACTTTTCATGCCATTTACTGAAGGCTCTCCTACGTCGGTAATTGGCATACGATCAATTTGCATATCTATAGACTGAAGATTCAGGCAAATGTTTTCTGCCTCCCTTTTTGTATTTTTTAATGAGTTTTACAAGTATTTGAAAACAATGTATTTTTTGTCATATGCAAGCATTTTCAAATTAATCTCTGCCCTGTGATTCTCGACATCTTGGGAGATCTGTCAGAAATATCCTCTTGGTTATAAAATAAATACAATTAATTCTACATAATGGCTGAAACTCACAAAAATGACGTGATAATAGGAACTATTTTAGATATTCCTAGAGTTACAGGCCAAAGAGTTATCGATTAATTTACCTATATGATTAGTAAAAACAGTGATTTGGAGCTTAATTTATAATATGCAAAACTCCATAAGGGGCTTCAAGGAGCATTATATGTTGATAGGTTTTAGTATTAAAATTTGCCCTAGTTACAAGTCGAAAGATCATTTTACAAATACTACTACATTCTTATGAATAAACGACAAAATTTATAGCTAAAAAATACTGAAATATGTGCAATTACTAGAAAAATAAATGATAACGAATTATAATTTTATTTACTTGGACCATATTCAAATAGATACGTTTTTCACACTATTGCGAAAATACAACATTAATTTGGTATGCCTTTTTAATTTGACGTTTGCTGTACCTTGCCACCTTCCGCCGTAGGAGCTGTGATAATTGCTACTGATCAGGAGGCTTAGTAGCTGTTCTCAGCAGCAAAACTTGCTCTGAAGCAAAGCAGCACCTCAACAATATCTTTCAGAGCTAGAAAATAAGGGGTCCAGCGGAAAGGAACAGGACACCCCCACACTCTTTATAAGGCCGAATTGCAAGACTGGGCGGGAAACACACGGGCACAAAAACAAGAGAAGGGCCGGAGGGATCCGCAGGCACAAGAAGGTCAAGAGAGAAGACAGGGACAAACAGAGAACAACAGCAAGAGGGATAACCTAAGAAGCGATACACAGCGGCAGAAGGCAGACGGAACTAAGGGCATGAGACAGACACACAAGACGCAACACAATACAGGACAAGGCGAGGAAAATCCAAACGGAAGGACAACTCACAACTAAACAGGAAGACTACAGGACAAGGCGGCAAACAACAGCAACAACAAAGACTTTACCTCACACCAAAAAGACAGTGAGGTAGTGAGACCTCACTTCCTGACAGCAGAAAGTTTCACATCATACTATTGTAGAGAGGCCTTATTACATAACAACGCTTAGAGGCTTCATCTTGAAATCAACAGCATCGACAAGTGAACAGCTAAAGACCCCTTGTAGAGAAGGAGACATATTAGTTGGTCGGAGGCCAGCTACTCTCCCCCTTTCGGCTCCGACAGGAAATTGGATGGTCTCTAAGGACGGCTTTCAAAGACATGTATGAAGGCAAGCTGAGTAGGCTGCTGGGAGTGGATGTCATTACTCTGGAAACGGCGCCGTTGCTGTTGAGAGTCGACGCGAGAATGCCACGACAATTTTAGGAAACCCCCGAAGACCGTGGCTGACTGGTCACGTATAGAAAAGGAGGAAATGGGAGCCAAGATGCGGGAGTGGGAAAAGCACGGAGCGACTACGACCTGTCCCGATTTCGGATTCTATACAAGAGCGGAATATAAGCGGAAAAGTCGAGGAAGAGTAACAACCGAACCCAGAAATCACCATCATCGCACCACATTCCACCAACAAACAATTGGATACCGTCCTTCAGGCGGATATCGAAAAACAGTGGCTTTCTATTCGAACGCCATAGACAATCCCCACGTCCCACATGTTCGGCAAGTCCAAGCAAAAAAAAAGAAATCCACAAGATCCATCCCAAGACGAGCATGAAACTTTTCAGATCATCTGACACCTATTATCTTCCCAATGCAAGTGCCAAAAACAGGTCGGTTGGGGTTAGAAGAAGGTTAGCAGAGGTTAGTTAGCAAAAGGTTAGTAGATATACTTGAGATCAGATGTGGTTGGATTGCTCGATGAACTATGTTTCTCCATGAAATCAACTCCAATTGCTCCATTGCTTTTTTAATTTTTAAAAGCTGCGTCTCGAGTTTTTTAATACTTTTTAAAAATCAATTTAATAACAAATCAATACAGTAAGTGAATATATTTTCAAAATGAAATAAACTTTTATACAATTTTCCTAAGGTATTACTTATGTACCACTGATCGTACATAAACTGGTGAAATAGACAAAATAGGTTCGTTATGAATCTTATCCAGTTGCTGCTGATCTCTGATAATATGGCATATACAAGGCTGGGAGACCAATCACTTCATATGAAATATTATCCGCACAAGGTAATCAAAAGGTATGAAAAATTAAAAGAAACGAGTATTTAAAACTGTGTAAACTGTAATATTTGGCCTGAATCCAGCTCTCGAGTAAGCAAATTCGCACTGGAAAAAATCGCATCGCACCGCGCGAACTCGAGGTTCATTAAAACTTCCATTATTTTATACATCCAAGCAAAAATCTAGTCCGCTTGCAGTTAAAACAAAAATATTATGTTAATGAACTTTAGAGTGAAACAAAGCTCATCAGCCAAAACCAACATAGACAATAATCAGAATGTAAATTTCAAAGTCAGCACTTCCCAAAGTAAATACAATTAAATCTGGAAAACCGCAGAGCAAAAAGTCGACCACAAGAAAATTAATCGGAATAATAAACAGACGTTTAAGGTTACCGAGGTCCATGAGAACAATGGGGATCGAATGCTATATAGGAGGGAACGAGCGGCATTTCTCAAACTCTCAAACTCTTATTTAATGTTCGTAAGATAATCTCATTTACCAGTCTTACTGGTTCTACTTATTAGGTGGATTATGAAGGTATTGCAATAGGGCTCAAACTACGAAAATGAAACGCGTTCAAAATGTAAGTTACATTTTACGTACTTACAATATGTAATTAACATTTTAAAAGTACAATACGACATGTTAAGCCACTTAAATATAGGCGAAGTGGGGTGAAGCTTGAGGGAGCTCCCTCCCTAGAAAGTCCCTTTCAAAGTAATGCGAACATTAAACTTTAAAGCATATGTTTAGCTCACGATCTTAAAGAAACATTGGAACAGTCAATAACATACATCAACGAAGTTATGCTGAGTTCGGTCAAATGGATATAAGATTTTGAATTCTCAGTGCTTAATTGCTCAAATCTTAGTGTTGGGATATTGTAAATTTGTCTAACACTTTTTTCTAAACGAAAAGTTGTTAAATTTTGTACACCACTAAACTGTTCTGTATTAAATTTATCATTTTCTCAAAGTAGTCTTCGACAAGAATTAATGAGGTGATACAAGGATATACCCCATATCTGTTAAGATGATATTTCTTAAACAACTCTTTTTATCGAGTTAATGGTTAAAAGATGAGACCTATTGACGTTAAACGCTTAAGATTCATTATGCCAGATGTTGGCTAAAAATTACTCAGTAAAAAGTTCGAATTGTTTAAAATTTAGTATAGTAGCGGAACAGGCATTTTTTTTAACGAAAATGTCTGATTGTATTTAAATTATGCAATACCAAATGACAATTTCGTCTGGAGTTATTGAAATGGACAATAATACAAAATAAGAACTTAACAATAAGGAAGGCTGAAACGGTCCTTTATAATAATGAGAAAAATTAAAAATTTACTGAAGTTGACCATGGATCAAGATTAATCCAGAATTTAAGATTGTGCATTACAAATAATACAATCCCAGAATAAAAGATGTTCTTGAAGAGTTTATTAAAGCATTTAATATTAAATCCGAAACTGCCCATTCAATAAAATCTTACCATTAAATGTTGGTAATTTTTTAATTTCTACACTTCTATCACTATTAATATTTGTAGAACATTGATTCTACACTAAGAAATAGGATTACTTTACACTGACGCCTACACAGAAAGGACATTTTATATTAGGGTATCAGCGCAGTAACCCTCCCTCCCAGATCTTAATGCCTAACTAAGTCCATGCAACTAAATGGGATATATTAAAAAATTGACATCAATATGCAACTGTACAGCCATATATGTTATGTAAACGAATAAAAGAACGTATTTTTTGGATATAATGAGTACCTTCAGAGAGAGGTACACAAATGTTGGGGCAGTGTGGGACATTTTATTTTAAATTTTTTAGTTTTATCTATACTGCTAGAACCACATTTTTACTAGTGATGGAATAAATCGAATTAAAAATTCTTCGTAATCCGATTATCAAAATGCTCGCTACATCTCGATTATTAATTCTGAGTATAGTTGAATGCTTAATCGGCTGGCTATATCGAGTGATGGAATTTGAATTATCAGCCTTGTGTTCCCATGATGAGTACCTTATATGAGAAAGTAAAAATAGAGCGGTATCTCTAAAACCCCAAAGAAATAAATTAAAATTTTAGTAGCATTTGAAAATGACTATAGTTAACTAGTTTCATCATTGTAGTTGGTTCTGCTTGTCTTACATAAGATGTATGTATGCTAGTAATCATTATTAAAACAACTACATTGGTATCTCAAATATGGCAAGTGAGACAATGTTGCAAAGTTTTGTACTATCCAAAATGGTGAAATGAGAGGCTGAAACTGAAATGTTACAGTTTTTATTTGCTCCATAGTCTTTCACTATTCAAGCAAATGGCATAATTTATGGTAGGTTAATACATATAGGCAATGTACAGAAGGATATAAAAATGTCGTAGCCTTATCAGTGTTCATCACTGTCAAATTTCATCAGTCTTAAAGACAACAGACGTATACAAATAGCAGATATTTCAGAAACGGATTTTATTAATCAATTCAATATCTCAATACAGAGAAAATCCAAATAATAACATCTCCTATGAACTTGCGAATATAAGTTTACCATCACTGATGATCTAATTGTACATAATATATTCCCCTCTGAACGTAATAAATCCCCCTTCCGTTTCCACTGTAAGCACAGGCGAGACGAAAGGGATATATTTAAAGCGATTTAACCCATTCGAATCTTCCCGACAAATTCGATAGAATAATCCTCGCATTTAGAAAAGGACCGAGAGAATTGGTGCATCCCTGCAGGGTCGTCTCTTACATATTCATCAGAGGTTATCTGTCGGACAAGCTGCGGCCTGGTAGAAACGATAAAGGAATATTTGCTTTACTTACACTCTCTCTAATTAAGCACACCTATATTTGCATGAAAGATTAGATCAGGACACCCTCCGTTGCTGATAGCCATTTGCATGAACTTTTGTTTGTATTAAAGCAATCATGCCACATTTGGTTAACGTACAGTTTTTGGGGAGCGGAAGAGAGATAGAGAAAGAGGATTAGTTATTTCTGAGGTTTGTGTTGGGGCTTGGCAAATAGAAATCGGAAAAAACGTCGAAATCGCGGTTTTTACAATTTTTACTCGAAGTGGAATATCGCCTGAGGTAAATGTTTATCTTCGTTCACTTCTCTTACAATAAACAGATGTAGTAAACAGACAATAACGTTTCCACAACTCTTCGTTATGAAGCCAGCGGTTAAAAATTTGATTGACTTAACTTTTGAAATGTAAATCTTACTGAGGTTTATGAGGGTTTATTTAATCCGCTATTCCTCGGGTCCAGATGGCACTTGTGTCGGCTCGTGGAAGTTTTATTTATATTCACTTACTAAGCCTGTTTGTCACCTATTATTTAACATCTTTGGAGTTTGGTGTGTGTACAGTTCCTTGAAAGAATTGCTAAATCATGTGTATTCACAATTTTAGCAATAGAACTGATGTTCTACGGGAGAACTAGAGTTGAGTCTGATCGGTTCGATTGTATATAGTTTTCAAATACACTAGGAGCCGACCCTTTGCGAGTGTATTCTTTAAGACTTTCACATTAGACCTGCCTTTGAAAATGCTAGTTAGATTGATATGGTCTATCTTGACTCTGTATAGGATGTAGATACGATAATTCGTACTTTACTAGAACATTAGACCCAAATGATGTCGTTAAATTGCAAATTGTAAATAGACTTCTGCAAATATTTACCGTTTGCAGCTTCATCTATTTTTACAAGCAATATGGCAATCAATTGCTATTAATATGGCAATCAATTGCTATTAATATGGCTGTTGAATAACACGCATGGAAATATTCCTTAGTGTGTGCCAAAATCCCGCAGATATGATGAATTTACGAGAGCAATCACTTAACATTAACGTGAATCTACATAACTTCTAACTGCTGCATTCAAATATTCCAGATTTTAAAAATACGCGTTTGTTAATAAATAAATACCGAGTTGTTTCCTAGACTTCCCTTCAATAACAAACATTCTAAAGCTAGCCAATTCATATTGATGCCGCAGTGACAAGAACCGTACTAGGAAAGCCACAGCAGGGCATCAGCGATGCTGTCAGGTTGACTCATACATCAGAGAGCAACAGGTGAGGGTGGAGATGCTTCCGCCGCCTCTCTTTTGTCCCTTATCCCTGGAAAGGGTACAAAGGAACCGAGAACTGCTTTCTTTTGGGGTGGAAACGTTAAGGAAGTGGTGAATATGTTTTGAAAATATCGCGAAAAAAGACGCGAGGGGAAATTGAGTTGTAAACTTTCGAGTTGTCGATGTGTAAACGACGTAAGGGATCCGAGCGACGGAATTTTATTTTTCGCTTGGTAGATTTCGAAACGTATTATAAATTTGACGTACTATCATCACCTAACAAAGGAAATAGAGGAAAGTGGTTTTAAAAACTGTTTACTAGAAGTACAAAATCTCGCCGCTTTTTTCGTATATGTATTCTTTTGCAGTAAAGAGTCCTTAGTCCCATCTATTCAGTGTAAAATCGAGGTCTTATCTTAATCTCGATCAAAACTAAACTTGAAGTGTATTCTTCCCTCGTAGTCAGCAGATCCTTCCATCAGAGCCGGATAATTTCCGATGGCACGTCTCCGTTGAGGCGTCGCTATCTTCGACGTCACTACCTCGTCCTTGTCTGGTGTGCTTTCCATCCGTTACGTCCCACTAACCGTTGACCCTTCCGGAACATGCTGCCGATGCAAATGGCCGGTACGGGGAAGGGCGCACCACCTTCGCCCTCCTTTAAAAGCGGACAGTATCTATCTGCGTTAGGGCATCGCCAAATATGACTCCGGGGGCAGATGAGGCATATCAATGAAGTGCATAAAATTTAAATTGATTCCCCTGCCATACATTATGTATGAATATTATGTTGTTAAGTTGTTACAATGGTGTCGTTTCCTGCTGCGGTCGTGGAAATGTAAATTCTTCGACTCGATATGAAATTGAAATGGGCCGTTTTGTACGAGCGATTCAAAAGTACGGTGATGTTGTCTGTTTGGAAAAAATGAGGGTTTCTGTTTAAGGTTGTTCGATACATTAAAATATCCGTATACCATACAATGCAATTTTCTGTAAGCTCTAGAAGACAAACTAATCAGTCAATCATTAAATTTCTTTCACTAGGCAGTTCATATTCTGTATACGAAAAAAAGTGCGAGAAGCTTTTGTCAATAATATGTTTAGATTTTCCAGAATTATGATTTAAATATAGAAATAAGTAAATACTGCTGTAAGTTGCATATAAAGACTAAGAGGCAATGTCGGACCACGCAGAAAAATAATAATGAAGTAGTTGTTACTGACAGCTAGAGTTATTACTCTAAATTTTTGTAATTATCAACTGCAGAGCTAAATTAAATTAATGAATGACGCCCCTCCACAGCCCCGCCCGCTTTGTGATAAGCCACTTTAGGGAACCAATAGCTTAGGTGTGGGAGGTTTCGACTCGACCACGGTGACCGGACAATAAAATTTATGACCATTATTCTCATTCGTATACCTCGAATAGATATTTTTAAATACTACACGAAATCACTATCTTTCACACCATAAGGGAGACGACCTTTCTTTATTGCTGATAAAATACAATTTCGATCTCGTTTTTCCAAAAATGTCATTTTTATGAAGTCTTTCTTTATACAAATCATTACTTGAAAATAACATAAATAATAATAATGGCACTTATACACACGTTCGCAAAGGAATACAGTAAATTTCGATTTTTACCATTACAAATTGTAATGTTCCAATTACAATTCACATTCTTTATCTCTACAATCTTTACCTTTTTTCTAACATATTGCTCATATCTTTCGTTAGCACATATATTTTATATGTTCTTCCAAAGGCTTGAACACTTTTTTATTTCATAGTAAACTCCCCTCAAGTGAATTTGTAACAAGTAAGTGTTTGGTCGGAACAGAAACTAGGAACTGTAAACTAACGAGGTAAATTTATCATTCAAAATGTGTAATTGAAATATTTCCGCCTCGTCTGTTATCGAATATGATCATTAAAAATAAAATTTTGAATCAGTATGAACCAAAGTTATAAATAATGAGAAAAACTGAACTATGTAACATTTCAGAAACTTTTATTATTTATTAATTGTGTAGTCTTGAGTACCTTGCAATACCATTTTTTTGAGAAAGGGTCACTACAAAATGTAAATAAGGGGTATTACAAAAAAAGCTAGTTTAAAAAAAAAAGTTTTATAACTGCTCCGAAATTGGAGGCAGTTAAATAGTCTTTCCTTAGTTCATGTCATAGTGTGCAATTATGTTGCTCTCTGGTAGAATTCTCTATATCTTTAAGCTTATCAAATGTTGAAACCCTATCCTGTAGTTTTGCTAAAAAGTTAGATTTTCTATTTGAAAGCTGCTCCTCCGAAATGTCTGGTTATACTGCATTCGGTCCATAATCAAAATCTGGTCCAGAACTCACATGCCGAATTTTGTGTGTAACGTTCTTTCTACTACTGTTTTGTCTGTTAAGGTGTTTTTGCTGTCTGGATTTGAATACTTGTTGGAATGTTTTACCACCTCTCCGTACATGCAGATGCCAAGCTGGATCTGTAGTGTGAAATTGCAGCCGCATATGCACGTGCTGTATAAGAAAAACTAGTAAAATTAATTCTTTTACCCCCTGTACATTTAGCAACTTGCGTCATATATGGCGCAACACAAGTTCATAAAAAAGTTGATACCAAAGAACACTTAAAAAACACTCGATACGTAATGATTTCCCGTTGTCGCTACAAAGGGCACCGTAAGAGTTCAGATCTTATAAACATCTGTACCTCTTAGATTGTATTGCAGTTCCGAGGATAATTTATGGCACCCGGGTGGGCTGGCCTTTATACTCTTATCTTTTATTTCGGTGTTTCTGGTACTACCACCATCTAGCGGTATTAGTTTGTCTCTACAAGGTATCGAACATCCTTAAAATGTGCTCCAATGAACCAAGTATGCCCTTCATCAACTTTCACATCACATCTTTATTGCTGTACACATAAAAATCGGCACTAAGATTTAGTGTAATCGTTTAAATTGAAAAAAGTAAAATGTCAAACGATGTAAAGGCTTGAAGTTCTCCGTGACATGATAGATGAACTCGGAATTTCGGTGTAGACTAATCTAAATCACAATTTGCAAATATTCAAAAATTATACCTGCGGCTGTGTAGCGATGGTGAATATCACATAATTTCGAATTTTCTTGATTACATTGATGTACATTTTTATTTATGGCAATATGTTGAATAGTATTAAGAAATTGCACATGTCAGACTAGCTACCGACTAGACTGTCACTATGTACGGCTACTCGATTGATTTATTGTCTAAATCGGTTTTGTTAATTTTATTAATGATTTCATTTCCACCAGACAATTGAATTTGGTAAATGGAGAGAAATAACCTGGGATGCGATCTTCATTTCCATTACTGTATAGTGGTAGGACCAGTAGATATACCCCCAGGTCTTCGTATGACTTTAAGGTGTCCATGATAGAGATTACAGACCTTCGCACACGTTTTTCCGGGATAATTTCGAACTTAATGATTGAGCAACATTGTCTATCACTAAGATACTTATTTAACTTTCCTCTCATAGCGCACTTTAAATATTTATGAAATTAGAGTTCACCTAAAATTTATTGCGTCATTAATAGATACCGCATTTAAAACAGTACATTTTCTTTCTCAATGGTATGCTTCAGCATTAGTCTTACTAGTTCTGCGAGTCTAAGAGTTCAGATACTCTCACGTTATACAATCATAAACATAGTTTTTCTAATAAATACATCGCTTGACATACATTGCTTTGACATTGTTTATAGGTAAATTTACCAACAGGTAAATTAAAAAATACACAATTATAAAAATATGACAAAATCGGGGGCGTCTCTATGATGACTATACCAAACGATATTACATAATCCTGGAGTCACAAACTCAATTTAACTTTGTCTAAAAGTACACTGGTACGCGGCTATTCGATATTAAAGGTTTAAATTCAGTTTCAGCTATTTTATGAGTAATACTCTGAGATTAATAATAATATAAACAGTTCGGTTCATTCTTTATTTATTCTCTGTGATTGCCGCAAATCAATTATTTAGTGTTTTTTCCCTTTCCTTTAAATTTCTCATTTGATTTGACTTTCATTAATTTTCTTTTTGTTTATTATTTGCATGTAACTTCCAAGCGAAAATAAGCTTCAATCTTTTTACTGAATTTGGTGAATAACATTTGAATCCTTTAATGAATGAACTAAAATTAATGGAACCCTAGCGCACCTGCGTATGTCGACCTTCTTCGGTATAGGAGAAAAATTATAATACTTTCGGATTATCCAGATTTTGGCCAAACGAAAAGGTCAATGTCGACATATACCGGTGAATATCGACATTTACCTCATTGCTGTTTTTGACAGGAACACATACAAATAATAGTATGTTTTACGTTCCATTTATTTGGGAATTTTTCATGAGCTGTAAAACAGCAGCTGTATAGCTTTAAAAGCTATACATTTCATAAATATACATTTATCCATGTAAGTCTGATAATACCTTTTATACTTTCAACGCTTGGGCAAAAGCCTATATAAATATTGTTAATAAATTATTCGTGGTAGGATTCACATGAAATGGTAGTTCTACATGAGGATATGGTGGAGCATGTGTAAATATGAAGCGGAAATAACTTTTAAAAGATATAGAATAAATAATCACAAACTGTTAAGACTCATATTTTAAGATATATATACAGTGATATTTATACACTGATATAGAAAATTTATTTTTATTGGGTGTACAGAGAAGTGGTAACGTCGAACAAGACTGTGCACACTTCAAATAAATGATAACAATTTTGAGCATATTTAAAACTTCTTTTAAACATATCTCAGTTTTTTTGTAACTTTTGGTAAACTTTGAAGAAGAAATTTGAGACAAAAAATTTTAAGAATTTCGCCATCTCTTAAATATTACGGAAGACGCTTGAATTAAGTATAATCCATCATAACGAACTTAGATTAGATTCTTCCGTTTCTAAATGTTCGATTTCTCAAATGATAAGGATACTTTTGCAAGAAGATCCTTGCAAGAAATGAAAACCGTTTAGATCACAATTTCCTTTGGAGCAAATGGCTTTGTTTAATCTAATTTCCAAAGGAATATACTTGTACCATAACCTGAGATAAAATCAAGTCAATATCATCTAACGTATATCGTCTATTAAATGTAACTATCTACATGTTTCTGTTAGTAACGTTTAAATTAATATTTCACCGCAGCATGCCATGTAAATCGGGCTGTAATAATTCATAAAATAGTAATAAATAAAAAATCCCTTAACAATTCAGCCGACATTATAAATCTCTGCGGCGCTACTCAACACCGGGTGTAGTGAACTCGAGCAAAGTGTGCACGTTAACGTATAACCAACCGTTCCCGCGCTGTCGCCAGAGGACGCCATTTAGTCTTGTCAGAATTTGTCGACGTTAATTACAGCCCCGCCATTTGTTATTTTCTATATTAAAAGCACACGAGAGGGGGAGCGATGGCGTTTTACTTTAGCCTATTAGGAGGATTTACAATGTACTTTCCGCATATTGCATATTAACGTTATTTGCCACGGTTTGTTTGTATGTCGGACGAAAGATATCGCTCGTTAGGCCTGGCGGCAGTTATGAAGTCGAGTACGGTAAAGGGTTGTTTCTCCTATTTCGGAAGATAATGCGTGCAGGGAAATGCTCTTCTAATATTTCTGTTTTGGTCGCGTACTCAAGTCAAGCCCATTCTACTTGACGGCTCAATACAGCAGTCATTGCTTAGAGTGAGAGTAAAAGTTGCGTTAAATACAGGGTGTTTCGCAGGCATAATGGCTTGTGTAAAAAGTCGGGGGATGCTTTAAACTGGCAACATGTCGGTTCTGTAAAATATGGTTTTTCACGTTCTAACGTATAGCCAGAGGGAAAAATTATGGTTAACTTCCGAAGGTTACAAAAATTTATACACAAGAACCATGGATCAACAAATTTTTTAGCAATGTTGTCAAGAGAGAAAAAAAAACTAATAGGTAAAAAATAGGTGTTTTCCATAAACAATATATATAACTATTTTATAGTTATAAATATAGTTATATAGTTATAGTTAACTATTTTATAGTATATAGTATATAACTATTTTGAGCATTAGCGTCGTCGTCAAAACCACTTCCTTAATATAAAACGATCTCAGGGGCAGCAAACATAGCAAGATTTCCATGGACCTAGTTGGAGTTGTTTCCATTCTTCCCTTAATGGTAAGTTCCTTGGGCCTTACTCAGCATCATCATTGCAGTTTTCTGTTAGCTTTTGGGTCACCAGACTGCAGTTCCATAGGCAATCATAGGCCTTACAATGGCAGAGTATTGCGACATTTAGCAGACATTGTGACCTTAGGTTTTAGACTTGAGGTTTTCCCCACGGTCCTGCGACAGTGCTCAAAAGATGTGTAAGTGATTTTTAATGTGTGTTCTAGGTGCAAATTTCATAATAACTTCTGATCAAAGGTAGTACCAGGGTATTTCACTTCGGACGTGAAGCCTAGTTGTGGATTAAGGAGAACTGGCGCCACCTGGGGTTTCAGTTATCTTTTTCTGGTGATGAATATATTTCAGTCTTAGTGGGGTTTACAGATAGAGACTGCTCCAGACACCATTCCTCAGTTAATCGAAGTGCATGTTAAATTTGGTTGCAGATAATGCCTTCGTATGTACCATTGAGCAGTATCGTAAAATCGTCAGCGTAAGCAATTGTGTAAAGGCCATTAGCGTTCAGGCTGTCCAAAGCAAGGTTCCACTGCAAGGGTGATAGGAAGCCAACTGCGGGCAGCCCATTGCAAGTGTGCAATTGTGTACCCAACTTCTGTTCCTCCGATTTTACCTGCACTCGTCTTTTTGAGAGCATATTGAAAATTTATCTATCAAATGCAGGTGGAATGCCTTTGCTAGATAGGGATGAGTTAATTTTTCAGAAGTTGATTTTGACAAACGCCCCAACTCTTTCTATGAAAACACCAAGGGTGGGTTCTTCAGTGCCCAGCGATCTTTCAGTGTGGCTCACTACTGAAAGTACGGCCGTATAGGTAGAACTTACCGATGTGTATACACGCTGACTGGGCTGTAAAGTACCATTATGATATTCTCTAGGATTCGCTTACACAGCCTTTCAAGGCTTTTCAACAAGAGAGACATTAAGGTAATCGGCCGGTAGGCTTTCGAAATGGTGTGATCAATCCTTCCAGTCTCAGGTATGAACACTACTTTCGCTTCTCTCCATACCTTCGGGATATAGTGTAATGCTAAGCATGCTATGCCCTATAGATTCTCAATAGGCGCGGCAAAATTATGTCCAGACTCCACAGCAGTAGGGCTGGACGTATGACGTCCTATCCTGATGATTTGAAGGGTTAGAAGCTTTGAATTGCCCATCGTAGTTTATTCTCACTAACCATTTGGTTCGCAAGGCTCCAATCTGACTTGGTGGTTTAAAATTCTCTTCAATTATTACTGAAATTCATCATTGGAATATTTATTTTTAAATTTGGATAATTTAAATAAAATTTTGGATTTACGAATTTCCTTTTCAACTGAAGTTTATAAGTTCGTTAAATTAAGGTTTCCCAAAGAATGTCCATTAGGCAACTGAACAGTTTTCTGCCCCTTCATTACAAAGTGGAAAATTTGGTGAATTAGAAATATTTATCTCAAAACTTTCAGCGTATGGCTAAATGAGCCATAACAGAGAACAAATTTGACGCTTCATGAATTTGTGGAAGTTGCACGAGAATTCGAATAAAACAACCTCTCAGTTGTGCTTTTCCTACGGAATTTTATTATTTCAAAGTCGACTTGAACTTTATCTTCCGTAACATTACGCTCCATCTTATTTCTCGGCGATGTCAATTTAAATTATGAATTTTAAATGTTTTTTCAAAGTTTTCCCTTGCAATCTCGACCCATGGCCTCTCTGTCTCGTCCTTTGTTTATCCCGTTGCGTAATCACTATGAGGAGTTGCTTTGAGTTTTTATTCTATTTATTTTCCATTTTGTTATTTTACGAAGTTTCACACCGCCCAGTTCCGGAAATGTTGCCCCGGATTAATGAAGCGTGAATGTTTTTTTAGCGAACGTACAGTTTTCTATTTTTAATCATTCTAAGGCATTTGTTTAAATTTAATGCCGGGAAATTATTAGTCCTTCTTATCGGGTACAATTGGTAAGAATAGTGTTATTACTTGTTTAGTGTGGATAACTACAAACTTTTTGAGACAAAATGATTTTTATCTAGTGCGGTGTTGGAAATTGATGATACAAATAAATTTATAGATATTGAATACAAGGTATGTCTTCCAAGAATAAACTAAAAGAGTTAGTCGGTATGTGTTATCTTAGTCAGTAAATTTAAAAAATCTGTTCCTGTTCCAATTTCTAATATCTCTGAATCAATTACCCTCACTTTATGGCTGTAGATAATTAATTCATAATTGAAGGTAATTGCTTAGCTGACTAATTAAGAGCTCATTTACACTTCAGATCCTCCACTGGTTACTTGAAATTAATTAATGTTTTTAAAAATATTCGCAATCCTCGTTTCATTGTATATACATATATAAAAAAGTTAGGGTCCGTAGGGAACCGCTTATTTAAAGTTTCAATTCCACTCGTTATATTTTAGAAATGGAATACGAGAATGAAGAGAGGGAGTCCGCGCAACAATAAATATGCAATAAATATGCAAATAAAACAAAAGTAACGTCTCCCTAGGAAGCCATCACTTAATTCTAAATCCATTACAAGGTTATTATAGGGCCGCGGGTGGAAAAACACTCTCCTTTTCCCTTCTCCCGGTTCCCATCCTCTGAGAGCTTGTGCTTTTTTACTGCTCACCGGCAATGGTCGGATCAACCATTAAACTTAATTGAATTTGCTCGGTGTCTGCATGCGGGACGTTGAGTCGCTAAATTGACTTGGAAATGACCGTGGAAAGCGAAGGAATATTCGAACGGTTGAGCACCTTGAGAGCCAACCATGAATACCTCTAACTGCCGTCGACTGAATTACTACGTGATCCCGCCGATTTCCTTTACATATTTCGGGGTGGAAATGAATTTTCGAGGAGAGGGTGCGGTCGCCTTTGCGGTCGAATGGAAAAACGGGTGGCGGCGCTCTCGGGGTAATTTTCTGCTCGCTCTCCTTTCCCTTCCTCACCCTCTCGATGATCTTTTAATTCTCTCCCTATTTTTGAAAGGGGGTGGCACGTTCCTTCTTCCTTTTGGTGTCACCCTCCTGAAGGAATGTTGGAATCGATGCGATAACAGCTCGGGGGTCTCCGCGGTAGGGGTGAACAATTTAATTTAATTATATCTGAGGAAGTCGTTACTGGGTATATAGGAATGTTACTCTGAAAGCTACTTTACTGATAATAATGATATTCTTAAAAAAATGTAGGAAACTTCTCTTGCTATTATTTTTCAAATTTGATTGAGCAGTCGACTTACTTCCTATATTTGGAATAGTTTTTCCCTTGCAATCTAATGTGAAATTATGAGCTAATAATAATAACTTCATGCTATCATGCATGACTATATGTGCAATTATCCTTTGAACTGCTTATGCATTGTTTGTACATATCAAGCAACCAATCAAACACTACACAATTAATATTGTAACGAACGTATAGGTTGCTATTTATATAAAATGTGAACGATAATGTTGACATTAGAGTAGAGTAAAACCTATGTGTGTTATTCGCGTGTAAAAACTGCTACAACATTATAAAATATAAGATAATAAAAAAATACTCATAAATCATACAAAAACTTGTATCGGTCAGTTTTTTGGACCTAAGTACAATAAGCGGCGCATAGCACATTTTACTATGGAGTACAAATCGGGAACATCTTATATGATTGAAAGTATTACAAACAGGCTACTAATATTAACTAGATATTTCTAGTTCTAGATATTTAATAACCGAAATATCTTTAGTAACTCGACAAGGGGTTAAAAGCAGGCGAGTCAAAGCGTGGTTATATAGTAGCGCACCTCTTATTTTCCGTCGTCAGTTAAAGTTACAGTTGTTAAAATATGAGCAGTTAGATGGGGAAAGCTAAATTCATTTTATTTGTGAAACGGATAAGTTTCATAACAAACATTATTGGAAAATTAAATTTTTAAAAAGGTAATTTTTCTAAAAACTGATAGTTTCAAAATTCTCAACTTAATATTTAAAATCTCTGTCCAAATAATAAAGGGTGACTCCTTGTTCAGAAAATTGTTATTAATTGTGCAAAAACTGTTAACTTTTACAAATTAGATAAATAAATAAATCACTCACTCACCGCGTATGTGCAATTTCGTCTTACCTGTCGTAGTAGTAGTCCCTGAAAAAGAGAAAAAAATATTAACTACCAATGTCCACCATGTAATTTATTTAAATGGAATCAATAAATATTGCGTGAAGTTTTTACCTGTCGTGAAGTCGGTACATTGATAAATAATCAAAGAGTTAATGATCACATTATTGTGATAATTTTTATCATCTATTATTATTAATTTTTATTCATTATCATTATTAATAACATCTATTGTTAACTGAAATATTGTTTCATGGTCCCACAGTTATTATATTGAAAAGTAATTTAATACTTTGAAGAAACCCAAGCAACCATCAATTATGGAACGTTTAAATTATTACCATTAATTATTACCATATTAATTACCATTATTATGGAACCATTAAATTATCATTCATTATAAGAATAAAGAGCTAAAACCGTCCTAAATGAAGTAACGGGTTGATTAAGGGGGCAGTCTGGGATTATTTTCACAAAAACCGACTTTCCAAAAACATAATTTTAAGGTATTATATATATAGATATAATTTAGCGTGGGCGCTAAACAAGCTTTTCGGTGGGCATCTGTCATTCCGGTGCGCTTCGTTTGCACGCCCGCTATTCAATACATATAGATTATGTACTCTAGTATTAGTATATTCTAATATAAAGGCCGTTGAAAGTCGGGTTTCATTTAGGAATATTGTTAAAGAGTTCAATATAACACGCGCTATATAAATTTGAAATAATTCGAGCGTAGCCAAAATTTTTCAATGTGGATAGAAAACGTAATTACCCTAGCAATGGGAAGTCAGATTGCAGCCTATTGGGCTGTTTGCACTTTTAACGAAGGCACCTTACCTTCGATAAAAATTATGACTATGATTATGAAGAACTTAGGTCAGAAAGCAAAAACCAACAGAAAATGATTTGTTTGAGGAATAGCAAGGCATTATGTATGGAGCAGGCATCGCTAATTGATCGCAAAACAATTTATTTCAAAATTTTATACACATTTTTAGGAAAAACTATATATACGTTTTTTCTCGAAACAACGTATTATCTATCTGTACATTCGATTGGGCTGATGGGTTATGGCCTGTAGTAAATTGAAAAAAAAGTTCAACACTCCTTTGTGCAATTTTTTTGCTTTTATTTTACTCAAAATATTTAATTTTACCACTGATGACAGCCACCTACTTATATTTAAACATGTCGCTCGAATCTTTTGATTCAGACATATCTGAACAAACATATCATGCCTACCACCTTTTTATAGGATTTCTATGTCCGTTTTGTCATTAAATAGGCAAAAAACAATATTATTTCCGTAAACTTTTATGTTTATAATTTGATATAAAAAAGTTTTGAATTACTTGAATAAGTAATCCTGTAAATAGAAAATGGGTAAAATTTTCTGTAATAAACGTAGTCTGCCATCTATAAAAACTACGTAAGGCTTGAGAACTGAATTTATGAACTCAAAATTAATGAGTGATAAATCAACTTAGCTTACTTACTTAATTACTAGGAACTTGCAAAAGGTTTGCTATAAAAATGGTTAGGTGTAACAAATACTTATACCTTTTAACAAATTCAACAAAGTGAAAGCTATCGTTCCCACAGTACATTGTTTCCTTATTAAATTTTATTAATGGTCACTGCGATATGTATACATAGATTTAAACAATAATATCTACATAGATGTTTCTTGATTTACATTCAGATTCTATCTACATACAGTAACATGGTTTCAAAATGAAAACAAATATATGTCAAATATATACTTACATCTTTATAGGAACGATTAATATGTAAACTTAATAATGATGTAAGTTAATAGAAGGTAACTTCTATCAAGGGAGACTTTCAATTTCTACCATTCGTAATAAATACCTCGAAGTCTAAATATCTGAATGTTAGGAAAAGGCTTTACTTTGAAGTGAGATTTTTTTTGGGAAACAAAAAGAAGTGAAACAAACGAACAAGAAAAGTGGACCCCAAGCTCTGGCTTATTTCTCTTAATTGGGGCGTCTGTTAACAAAGCAATATATTTTTACAAATTTTATCCTCACAGCAAGGCAGGGAGAGAGAAGAACAGAAAGAGAGAGAGAATATTAACAACAGATTCGTCTTTTTGCAGGCGCATATTAAACTGATGAATTTTCGAAAAGTAGCGACGAATATCATTTTTTCTGCTGTTCGGTATGTCGAACACAATTAGTGAATATTAATGGACGTTTTTTAATTAAAGTAGTCAAGCGGTTGTGTTATTCGAATTTACAATTTCGAAATTTTTGCGAGAGCGCCAATTAACGGTGCCGTACAATAGCCAAATTAAAATTGTTCCTGTGAGCAGACTCATTTTGGTGATGTGTTTGCGCCGAATGTCGGTTTTCAATTAAACATAGTATTTATATATAGAACGTGTCTATTTTATGATGATTAAAAAAATTTGAAATTCGAAAAAATAGTGATAAAAACTATTATTGACCAGCGTGTTATTTAATATTTTTATTTGTAGCGTAGAAGTTTTAAAACAAATTTTCTCTCAACTGTCTATCATATTTTCCTGGAGGATTCGTTAAAGAAGTAATAAGTCGGAATAAAATCCGACTAATGCATTGAAACAACATGGCGCATATAATATTCATTGCATTATTTACATTCCACCCCTTTTAATGTTGTTTTCCTTAAGAGATCATATTTTTGCACAATCTTTTGAATCGGCCTTAAAAAACTCTTAACGTTATACCCTTCTCTTTAATAATTTTTAACCATATTTTCTCGGTTTTCGTGATCATGAATATTCATCGAAGCGTTTCTCACTGTAACGATCCAAAGTACAAAGTAACACATTTCTTTTACTCTTTACAAACCAGGAAATTATTTTTCCCTTATTATATTTCAACAGCCCCAACTTCCTTATCGCGAACATTCCTTGTTTGTTTCTGGGAGACTTATATTAAGCCTGAAGTCATACACTTATCTGCGTTACACCAGAAAGTAGAATTACTGACCAAACACCAACTTTGTCCAATAATTTTCAGACTAACTACGGTCAAAGTCAACAAAACTTCAGTAAATATATTTCGGCGTTTGCATAATATGCGAGTTTTTCGTGATGATTATATAACACGAACTCTCCGAAAGACGATCGGGACAAGGAGAGTAAACACATCCAGATATATTACTACGTATTATAATAGACTTCATGCAGTTTAGTCGAACAAAATTAACTTCAGATTCATAGTTTTTTGAAAAGAATTGTAGCCCAACTTCAGCGAAAGAAGCTTACTGTTAATGCTAAGGGTAATCATTTTCTATAAATGCGGTACGAAAGTTTGTGACGTGGTTTTGTGAGAAAACAAGTTATAGAAGACTTAAGAAGCGAAAAAAACGCTTTTAGAACTTTAGCAAAAGACACTGATATCACGGCAAAATGTTAAATATTTGAAAATATCTACAAAATGATTGAAGGCGCATTAAGGTTGGTTTTATACTCAGAGTATATTTTCTATTTCAAAAAAAATAAAAGTTGTTTTTCGGCTGTAAAAAAAAAAATAAAAATAAAAAAACAAACCGCACATATGAAATATTTCCGTAACAGATGGCCCCAAAGTAAATAAGGACAAAACTGGGTATATAGTGGTAACAAACAATCTAAGGCAATCCGACAAAATATCTCTATAAAGGAACATAACTATGAGGTTGTAAATGAATTGAAATACCGTGTGACAGTAATCAGGGAAGGGACAAAGATATTAGCAGGAAATAGAGTTTTCATACCACATAACATCCGTTCAGTTCTAAACTCATTAGTAACAATACAAGAAATATGGTATAAAACAATATTAGTACTAGTAGTGACATATCTTAGTGAGCTCTAGACTTTAAATCAGAACGAAGCATATTAAACCGCTCCCACCTAAATAAATTATTAAGGTCCAATGTAAGATCCAACGTGCTATATATAGCTCATAAAGAGACACAACAATAAATGAATGGAGGCGGAAATATATTTGAGAGAGAGAAGAAGGATAAGAGAACGAAAATATTGTCAGACACATCGAACTTAATCGACTAAGATGGGTCGGGTATGTAATGAAAACTGTAAAGAGTAATCATCCTCATGACTAATTATTTCGAGGTATAAGATTTCCAAAAGTTTTTATACAAAATTAAAATCATCTAAAACGCTTTATGTAATGATTTTATTAAGACAATATTAACTAATTTACTGTAATTGTCGTTTATGAAGATTTTGTTCAGTGAATTATAATTTGATTTTCTGACACTGTCTTCAGAATTTCTACACAACGATCATTCCTAATGTAGCTTCTTAATTGATCACTAATGTTTGTAACGACTGTCACCTTTCCATTCACAATATTTTTACAAAACCTTTCTTTTTTAATTTGTTCAATTCCACAACATATTCGATATTCGCCGATATGTTACCTGCCTAGTTGATAGACCTATGAGAAGCTTTCCAGGATGTTCTTCATAAACTTAATCTGAGAGATTTATGAAAATTATTAATGAAAGTAAGTACTTTAAAATAATTTTTTGGAACTTCCTTTCCCCTGGAAATTCCAATGCGAATCTTCCGGTTTTATTGGTCAGGAATTAGATAATTGTCACACAATTTCAGCCCAATGAAAGAATCAGGGAACGCTTAAATTAAATCTCTGAGAAATTTTTTGAATATTTCTCAAAAATTTAAAAATAAATTTGTAAGAGAACTTAACAATAAAACTAGTAGATTGGGAATCATTGAAAATAGCGACAAAATGGGGGAATTTGATTCACCGTAGTAGCTTCTGTGTAAAATTTCATTTTTTTTCAGGATACGACCATAAGAGTTTTTAAAACGTATCTGCGTAATAAAGGAATCAGTTTTCTAGAAAATAAATAAAGTGTTCCAGAAAGATTTTTACGAACATCAAAGAGGATTTGGGTAAGAATCCACAATAAACTTTAACATAATCGAAAGTGGAAATTCCTCTTCCGTGTAATTCCTGCCAGAAATTTCACTTGGTATTAATGTTCTAAGTGAATTAACATTGAAACTGGATACTTTTCAAATAATTGTAAAGAGCAAGATTTGTAAAGTTTTCCTTCTAGGCGAGTTCTTTTAAAAATCCCTAGAAGTTCAGCCCTTCTCGGTTTCTAGTATTACTTCAACTTTGTGAAGAAAAACAAATGTGCTAAGAAAAACGTGAGATCGCTTTGATCTCTAGGTATTTATAGTAATCTTAATTTCTCTTCTAATAAAAAGAAAATCCTCTTAAGTCAATTTTTATGAGAGCTGCAAAAGACCTTTAAATAACGTTTTCATATACAAGATGTGAAACCGTTTATTTTTATTTACCGACTTCTCAGACAGATCCAATTACTTTCATCTTCGTCGTAACGACTTCTTCTCAACCGGGAGAGAATCTTTGATGTAGCGGAATGCTGTGAAAGATTACTTCTGTGCATTATAACAAGTTTTTGATAAGATTAAGCCGCTAGATACCGAATATATATCTTTGTGTCTCGATCTTGTAATTTGTTTTGTTTAACGCATTATCCGCGTTGGAATTGATGTCGCCGTTTCATTTCGGCAGAGACTGAAATTTGAAATTAATTGCATCCTTAACTAGTTTTTGCACGAGTTTATTGCTATATCGCCCGGACGATGGAAATCCGACAAAGAGACTTTTATCAAAGGGTTACCGGAAAGTTCATTTAAAATTCTACTCGAGTTTTATGTACCCCCGTGACTTTATTAACAACTTCTTAATTATCAAAACGTACTAGAATTAAACTGTACACAAGTATACAAATAAATGAATAGAAAGTTTAATGTATTAAGGAAATGATTCGAATCCAACCGAAATATATGTTTATTCGACCAATCAATCTTCATTTTGATATACAAGTTATCGTAAGGTAAGTTAAAGAGGTTTGAAATGCGTCGTTCAAAAGTTTACAAAATTAGACTATAGGAATTTACAAATAACCGTTTGAATGCAACCTTATATATTATTTTGGTTAACCTACCTTGGGCATTTCCATAAAGATGTATAACTATAAGTTCACTCACATAAAATATTTTTTTAATATCTAGTTTGGCAACAAAAGTTTTTCACAGACAGGTTCAGACAGTTTAAGTTAGGTATATTGCTACGTCTGTTGATAGGTTTCTGTTCTTGCAGGGTGTATGTCATTTCAATGAAATTTCTTTTAAAATTGTTTATTTCCTTAGCTAGAACCGTTGTGTCATTGAAGATGATATTATGGCCATCCTTCCTTGGCAATACACATGCATCCGCTCTTACTTTAATGTCAATTTTATGACTCACAACTATTGAGATTTCCAGAGGTGTGGTAGTTAGCTTGGCTATATATAACCAAACAAAAATGTTTGTAAACTCTATAAAATTTGGTTCCCTAGTTGTAAGGACGATTTGTCTTTGAGAGGAAATGTACAAATCACAAATGCAATATTATCAAGTTTCGGCTTTTATCGACATCTTAAATTAATCTGATAACTTTTTGAGGGTGCTTACTAACTCAAATCATTAACTAACCAGGCGATAATTAAAGAATTTTTTATTTGGCGGACGCGCACAAATCTGGATCACCAAATTTCGAATTTTAAAAAATTTAAAAAATTAAAAAATTGAAATAGCAAAAAAAAATTTTATAACAATTAATTTTGAATATAAGATCTTACACTATAACTTTCATTTTAAATTTTTTCTCTATTTACATTTTTTTTTTAAATTAGATCGAAAAAACTGAATACCAAAATATTTTCTAATGCTTCTAAATATCGATCTCATCGATGGCAAAAGAATTACCTATCGATAATACACGCTTATAGAATGTGTACTTCAGTATTAAACTTAAATTTTATACCGATATTATTAGTAATTTAAAAAAATACATTTTATAATATGCTTATTTCATATATTACTCGATTAAATAAA
Organism: Cryptocephalus primarius; assembly: GCA_963576515.1. Taxonomy (NCBI): domain Eukaryota; kingdom Metazoa; phylum Arthropoda; class Insecta; order Coleoptera; family Chrysomelidae; genus Cryptocephalus; species Cryptocephalus primarius. The sequence goes on from OY754945.1 coordinate 10,233,669, forward strand.
AGCATTAGTGATAACTTCAGTTATTCAGTTGATTTGTTTCCAGTAATCTAATTTTTACTTAAATCAGTCACATCGTATACACGGCATTGATTTCCTATGATAAATAATCAAATAAGTGTTAAAGTTAATAAAAAAAAACATTGAAAGTTTATCAAAATCCAAATAACGTAGGGTGTGAGAACATTTAAAGTGAGTGTTCATTAAAACTTTTCATATAATACATTCTGGGCGTAGGTGACCCACTTTATCACGAATTAAGCTTAGTTAGGATAGGTTAGGATAGTTAGTTACGCTCAGATTAGGTTAGGTTAGGGTTTAGGGTTTAGGAAAAGAAGAAAGGAAAGCGTAAAGATCATGATACGCACACTAGGGAATATTTCGTACAGAAAAAGCGAAATTACATAGAATGACACCAGGTGGTACGAAATTCCAGATTTTCTGTATCGGACCCTACTGCCTGGGATTATCATATCGGATATAAATTCTGATAACCCTAAGGCATTAATGGATTATATAGGGGCCGAACCAGTTTTAAAATGAGATTTTTTCGACATTCATGAATTAAGATTACGAATTTTCTGACCGTGCCCTATTTGTGGAAGCCTGATAGATTGACTTCAACCATCTCCGACAACTTTTAAATATTTTGACCTCCGCGAATAACTATTGCGTCTATCTATCTATCTGTTTATTGCGGATACCTATATTGTACATGCAACTGTACTTTCCTTTATTATCCTGACTTTTTACAAAAGTTGAGCTATATAGCTCCCTACTTCTCCCTCTAAGTCTAAATTTCCTCCGCGATCCTTGCGCTGCTTTTCTCTTTCTCTCGTCCAAGTGGCCCTGCTGTCCTATGCTTCTGGTTTCCTCTTCGTGGTATCGTCCTCCTTGGTCCTTCCTTGGCGCCTAGTCCTCTGCCATCGCCGTCCTGGATTTCTTCCGCCTTGATGGTGCGTCCTCGTCGTAGTCCACCGCCTTTCTAATGAGTGTGTTCCTGTGCTCCATCGCCTTGGTGATCGTCCCCCTCGTTCTCTCCTTGATGGTCCTCTTCAGCTGTTCAATTCGCAGATCCCGTCATAGTTGTTCGTTCCTCATGTACCATGGTGGGTCCGTCGTCTTCCTCATCGCTTAGTTTTGTATCCTTTCCAGTCTCTCCAGGTGTGTCCTCACTGTTTGTCCCCATGCTGCTGTCCCGTACGCCATGATCGGTCTAATTCCTGCCAAGTAGATCCTCCTCTTCGTCTCCAGTTTCAGCTTATTCCGTCGTCGAATGAGTGGTCCTAGTCTACTCAGTCGGTCCTACGCCTTCTTCTCGGTCTCCTTGATATGTTTCCTCCATGTTAGTCCTCTGTCGATGTGGATTCCTAGATACTTCACGTCTTCCTTCCAGTCCAATTCCATGATCCAGATTTTTGTCGTCGGTCGTCTCGTCTTCGGTTCTATGTATATTGCCTCGGTCTTCTCCGCGTTGATCTTGATTTTCCACCTCGTCGCCCATTCGTCCATCTGGTCAACTTCTCGCTGTAGGTACTCAGCCATTTATGCAACTTTCCTTATTGCACAAATAAATACTGCTCACCATTTGTGAACCCTGGTTATAGATTAAACAATTTCACAATTTTCTTACGAACGCTGTACATATGATATTTGTAAAGGACATTTTGTTATATCAGATTATGGTAATCCCCATTTAAAAATAATTGCCTGCAGCAGTACCTAAATATATTGATCATTGTCACACAATCAGTATTATTGTACTATAAATTATAGTAACATTTACCATGATACCCAGCCCACTTCTTTAGAGGTGAGCATCCCTTGTAAGTGGTTCTGATAACTCTAATCTTTATATAAATCAAGAACATGAGATATCATTTCTGAAAACAAGATTTCTGTTTTTATGCAATTAAATTTAAATAAATCAGATTTATCAAGTCTTGAAAGTAAAATGTATCGGATACATAAAAATACAGCTAAACAATGTGAACTGTATAAAGTGATGAGAGAGCAGCAAATCAAACACTTAAAAATTTATATGAAGAGGGTAGGTTCAAGTTTATTTAGTTTTTTGTTTCTAGTTTTAAGACTATCGAACGAAAAAAAAATTTCATATCATATCCATGATTTTTCCTCTAATCCGGAATATGTTTTAGGAACCATGCAGTACAAAACTAAAGACGAAGGATGGCAAATTTTACTGCAAATCGTTAGAATTAAAGCTGTCGGTAACTATTCTTGTTATTAAAATTACATTTTAATAAACGGTCTCTAACAATAGGATACTTTTATTTCTATTCTCTATCGCTAAATAGAAATGTTGTGTTTGAATTTGTGTTTTCTTTGTTATTCGTCATTTAGTAACATTGCGTGAAATGGGGGTGGCACTTATTCATCGATTTATAAAAATTTATCATCATTTACCCATTTACCAAGCAATATATAAGATTATTTAAGATTATGGAGCACTTATATATAGAAACTTTTTTAAAAGAAAACGTTCTTGTAGGTGTTGCGTAAATTTTAAGTGAGCCTATATTTTGTTTGATGTAAATGGACCAAGAAATGCAATAATAATCGCATTTTGAAATTCATGCCAATTTAAAAATCTCGTAATTTTCGAATTTCTCGCCAATTTAAATAGTCAGTGGTAGGGAGAGCAAGGAATGCATATGGCGGCAAACGTCATCGGCGTCGCCTTCAGATAACATATATGGTACTGACACTTTTCTAACTTATATGTTTTGTGGTTGAAACCCTTTATTGCTTACGCTCGGTTTCCTGCTTTCACCGCACAGCTAAGACACCCCGATTAATTTTTACGTTATTTCCACTAGATCGCTTGTGTTAAATAATTATTATCCGGCATGTATATACCTAAGTATTTTTAGAGTTTTCTGTTTTCTCCCCGACCGACTGACTTTCACTCTACATACTTAGTTTAGCACTGATATTAGACACTACTTTCGCTTCTGTTACTTGCATCTCCATTTGATTTTGATTCTGCATAAAGGTAACTGACCCTTCTATCGCTTTCCATATTAAATTACTTTAAGTATTTTCCCATATCTTTTATTTTCACGGAGATCCCTGGTTCCCTTCGAGTTTAAACTATCCATAGTTTTTAGGGAATAAACTTTCTGAAATCTGAATGACGCGTTGCATTAATTCAAATCCGAACTAGCCAAAATCTCAAAAAGTAATAGTCGTTTGGTTAAAGTACTTGAAACAAATCCTAGTTTCTAACACAGACCAAAATACTTACGGCCAAAGAAAATGCTTCGGTTTCAATTATGACATTCACTTTTAATAAAAGTTTTTGCATCTTATAACTCGTTAAGTCATAGATTGCACTCAAAAATAAATTCGGTATTATGACAGCTTTTTCAAAATTTGGATTTGACATCAGCAAAACGTGCGATTTGGACACGCTACCTTGAAATAGCGCATGTGATTTGTTAGCTGATTCCACTCGTTTCACTTTCCGTTTCGCCTAATTCCAAATTAATCAACTCGTTCCATAAGGAGCTCCACTTCAAAATCGAATGATATCTCTTCAGCTGTTTAAACGGGAAAGGCATTTTATTCAATTACCTCAGGGTAACAAATGCCGTAATTATATTTTTAACCTCCCTTGATTCCCCTCCCTATTGTAACGATTCCGATAAATTTGCATTTAGAAAAATACATCGGATCGAAGAGGGTCTCAATTTTCAAGAGATGGCGTGCATCGATTCGTGTCGTTCGTTTCGCGTCCGGCGCTAATGGAAAGAGTCATCTGTGAATACTCCGACGTGACTGACATTTAATCACTACCTAGCCAATAGATAGGGAAGCGGGTTTTTTCATAACCAAATAGGTATTAGTAAGAGCTTACATTACATACCACTCAGATTTTAGCGAAGTGCAATGAGGTGCATCTGATTATTTGTTTATGATTTCTGTAATTAAGTCTCTAGAACATTCTTGTCTTAAGCTGGCAGCATCTTGATACATATGGTAACTAAATAGAAGGTAAATAGTTTGCTAAATGTGTCTAAGCAACTTTGATTCCATCAAAAACCCTCAGTACACAAATGAGAGCTTCCATGTACAGTTCAATATTAGTCGCGGAATTTATTCGTTTTCCCACTGACCGTTTTCAACCGCTAAGAAGATAATTCTCTTCCTAAGTGAATGACAAATTTACTTTTTCTTGGGCTTTTGGCTGTAGAGTTACCTGTTAGAGATTTGGGAGTAATGAAATTTGTTTTCCTAAGACTTCTGACTTTGGGATTACATATGTGTGGTTTGAGAGTAAAGGATTTCGTTATTTATTCCAGACTTATCTACTAGTTAATTATATTATTACTCATTTGTTTCTGTAACATTATTTGTATAGTGTATAATGTCTATATTATTGCCATTATTAATTTCGTCTACGTCGAAAGGTCCCCCAAAAGTCATTTTAATATAATATTTGTGACTTACCTTACGCCAATGAATTCAAATGACGACTGAAAATGAACACGTGCTCGGCGCTCAAATTTAATGGCTGTAGTCCTGCCCTAATTGCCCTAATAGTAATGCCCTAATTGTCGATACTAATAGGCATTTCATATATAAGCATGTATTGTAGCGACTAACAACATTTCTCCGCGCCAAATGTACGGCGCAAGGTCAAACGGTACGTCACATAAATATTCTGCTTTTGTATATGGTAAAAACCCTATTTTTTGAATGTGTTCGGTATAAAGTCGGTAGTTGTCTCATTTTTTAACTGGACCAACTCATACTGGATTACTTACCGAACTAAAAATTTTTAAGGAGACTAAACTCTAGAATCATCTGGTTTCGTTTTCTAATTATTTACTACAGCTAATAAAATACTTTTCCTACTTTGTCTCATCATGGATTCACTGGACAGTACTCGTACTGGATTACTTACCGAACTAAAAATTTTTTAAGTAGACTAAACTCCAGAATCATTTGGTTTCGTCTTCTAATTATTTCCTACAGCTAATAAAATACTCTTCCTACTTTGTCTCATGGACTCACTGGACAGTACTCGTACTGGATTACTTACCGAACTAAAAATTTTTTAAGTAGACTAAACTCCAGAATCATTTGGTTTCGTCTTCTAATTATTTCCTACAGCTAATAAAATACTCTTCCTACTTTGTCTCATGGACTCACTGGACAGTACTCGTACTGGATTACTTACCGAACTAAAAATTTTTTAAGTAGACTAAACTCCAGAATCATTTGGTTTCGTCTTCTAATTATTTCCTACAGCTAATAAAATACTCTTCCTACTTTGTCTCATGGACTCACTGGACAGTACTCGTACTGGATTACTTACCGAACTAAAAAATTTTTAAGGAGACTAAACTCTAGAATCATCTGGTTTCGTTTTCTAATTATTTCCTACAGTTAATAAAATACTTTTCGTACTTTGTCTCATCATGAGCTCGTCTCCACCATGTAATAGGATAAGATATAATAAAAGTCTGTGGAGTCGCGAGGCATTTATTTCATTTTGAGGAAATATATTAATTTCGCGGAACGTCCTACACTCTATCCGCCGACCTACGACCTCGCCAAGGAAGTCGCTAAATTAAGAATAAATTGGATTTTTATTCTCGAACCAGAAAATTATAACGAGATACAACTAGTGGACGGGCGCGCCTAATTAAAGCTGGAATTAACGCTGCCGTCGAGGGAATGTGGGTGTTTTTGGTTTGGCGAAAAGTTGGTTAAAGAAATTACGAGGACCAAAATATATTGGGCTCTTCCCATCAGTTAAGCACGTGTTAAATAAGTAAATAACGCTCTGTAAATACAGAAAGTTTGACCGGATTTCTAATTAATGTTTTATAATAAAACACCATGTTTTTATAATATTAAGAACTAAACTCTAAAAAAGATTCAAAATACGACTGTTCAGTTTCCTGAACGATTAGCAAAAATATGGAATGAAATGTCTAATTAATAATATTAAATGCAGGTATACATAATATACACTTTTATTCATTAATATATATGTAATGAAAAGTTCCCTTTTGTCAACTGTCTTTTACATTCGAAATATTCACCCCATGTTACAACTGAAGGTCTAAGAAATTCTATTAATAATCTGAAACTTCTAAACCTCCCTAACTCTCTTGACTTTAAATGGCTTGAAACGAGTAGGAAGTTGAAACGTCAGAAATGGCCATTAAAAACAACTGTATCGTACATTTATACAGGGCATTGATGACATCATAGTTTCAATTAAAATTTGATAAAACAGAATTATGTTATGAGTATTGAAATACTGAAGTAGGACACCTGATTGAACGTCCATTAGACAATAATCAGAAAGTATTTTTGCACATACTGACAAATAATAACTTCTAGGAATACTTTGCCTCCTCCATGTTCTTCTGTACCTTGTATAATCTTGGAGTTCTCACGAAATTATTAGCTCACTTCACACAAGTGTGATAGGATCAATTAGGGATCATGAAATAATTTAATGGATTATTTGAAATTCAAGAAAGTTTCTTTGAATTACTGGGACTGAACTCAAATGTTTAATATCGTTCAGGAGTCACGTAAATAACCTAGAAATTTGGAATTTTTATTTGTATTATTCGACTCCAGAGTAGTCTTAAAATTATCTCTAATGTTTCGAGATGTTATAAGTTTAATCTATATCTTCCGGATTACTACAAACTCCTCGAATGTCTTTTAAATAATCTAATGGGTTTGTATAATCTTTACATGGAATCTACATGGACAACAGCTAAACTCTATTATTTTAATTTTCTAATCAGCTTTCAGAAGTTTATAAACCATTTCAAATTTAAATCAGATTATAGCGCATCTCCTATAGTTTAGGTGAAATTTCGATATTAAATAAAGCTCCCGTACTTATATTATAATAACTCTTGAAACTGTAGGTGCATCTCTATTTCAACAAATGAGATTATGTCTCGAGCACTGGTACTACATTGCCCATATTCCACTCCATGTCGACATTGTGTCATCCAGGTTATTTAAACGTATGTTTATATGTTGATGGTCTCATGTTATGTACATACTTTCTTCTCAGAAATGTTACAAAAACCTTAGTGGCGTCGATGAATTTGAAATCATTTTCATCTAGAATCCACTTACTAATTAATGAAAACTTCACTGCACGATCCATTGACTTTTTCACTCCCAACGTAAATTTTTGAGCCTTCCTCGACTATTTATAGTTTTGAGATGACAAAATCAAAAATTACCATAAAATTGCCCTGCCTTAATTTTATTGCCTTAGAAGATAAGAAGAATGATTAATGAAGAAGGATTAATGGGTGAAAGTAAATATAAGAAAAACCCAAGTAATTAACGCAAATTAGAGGTGTAAACTGTTTAGCAAACGTGTGGAGGCTATAAAGGGATTATCACCTGAATAACTTCCGTTAATTTACTTCACCAAAAAATATTGTAAATGTAGCAAAAATATGCTGTAACCGGGGAGAATGGGCTAAATATGCAAATGTATATAATCCAGTCTCTGGTTATATATATATATATATATATATATATATATATAACTTGCACGTGCGTTCCCTGTGCTGATGGCGTCAATGAGTATTCCTTCTTCTTTTTCCCTCTCGCATTATATACACATATAGTTAATTTAGGCACACATATAGAATGCTGGTATGGTATTGTATACAGTTTTAAAATTTAAAACGATAGAGCCACGTGTGTTTAAATTCGTCTTGAAATATTTAAAGTTCAATAATGTAATTAAAGCCTGTAAATAAGTCATCTACCGATGAACAAAACCTCTGCTTACCTGCTTCTGATTTTCAACAACTAAAATCTCAAAATTCTAGAACGGATGAAATCATATATGATAAAACAACTAAAGAAATAATATCAAATGAAGCGCCAAAGTACACATATATAAACGACCTTGCTATGTCATCAGTTTTCCAAAGCCATTTACAAGTCTATGCACCTGGGCCGTATATAATTAATATAATCAAAAAGTTTCCAAAAAAAAATTGTTAAATTTTACAATACGTATTTCTCTAAAATAAATAAAACTGTGTACGTCCCGGGACGCACCCAAGAAGTGGAATACACTCTGTAATGCTCTAGCTCTAGCCTTAATGAATTTCGTGGAGTTTTGACAACTATATATTATTTAAACTTAATAGCTTGTTTGCTTCAGTTAAGAAATTATGAACTTTCTTCAACTATTGAAACCATTTGAATAATAGAATTTTGAGCATCAGCTAAAGTACACACAAACTTTTGCTAATATTTTCGATATCGTTGAATCATCTTCAATATTTTTCGCCAGAATTATTTACGAAATTTACTCGATTCACTACAAGTTAAATGGAATATCGCTATGCGATGCAGCCCCTTTATATTGTGGGTTTAACAATATGCATCAAGTTGACCTAATCTTTTGCTATGGACTAAATTTACTGATTATATTGAAGAAATCGCGGATTCATCAACCTCAGAGCGAGCTTGACATTTTATCATTTTTTCAATGTGGCCAATTCCAAAAGTTCCAATGAGCCTGAGTTATATTAATTTGCATAATATTTCGTTCCAACGAATTATAATCGTTTTTTCTGACTGAAATATTATCGGTCTTCCAGTTACTGGTCTCGAGACTCATTCATTTTGGACATTGCCGGTTTCACCCCCTTTCAACCCCCATGGTGACAAATGCGACTTTTGAGCTAAAATACTTTGATTGGATCAGTCTATGATCGTCATTATTAATTTTGGCGACTAGTGGCGTACAACGTTAAAATTAACAGAGATGGAAAATATTATCCATGATTTCTATGATATCTACTGTAAGTAGATCATTCACAAAATTCAAGGAATATGGCTTTGTTTGGGATTATCCTAAATCTGGTCGTCTTTCACTTAATGGTGATGGTCAGGTAATTTTATTATCAGTACATATTGATCCTAATGTTGCTACTAGAATAGTGGCTAGAAGTTATTATGTACGGTACTTCATTGCTCATTGAATAGTTCGTAAGATAGAATATCTCTGAGGTCTAGTTTGTTTTCAACTTCAATGCCATTATTGCAAAAAAAATAATTATATAACCTACGTCAGTTTCTACTATATTACATATCATTAAATTTTTAAAATTGAGTCTTCCCTCCCACTATACAATCCCAATCTTTCGATATGAGTCATACAATTCAGAACGCTTTTTCGTTCGTTTTTCTCTACTTAGTTGCTTTGCAACGGAGGTCTGCGATAAGAAGCTGCGCATTAAGAAGTTATTTCAAATTCCTCTGAAAACAGCTGGTTATAATTTAGTAAAATACTAATACTAATGCTCAATGATGTCGTAGCTCCGAGCTTAAATTACAAAATACACAAGTATATCAAAATATTTCAATTTAAAATGTACCGGTGAAGCGATTTGAAAATTCTCAATTGCAACATCATGAATTTTATACAATACGTTTGAGATGCAGTGCGTAGATTATGCGATATAATTGTTTTATCCAAATTACACTCAGGACTGAATGTTTACCTGCTGAGTGCTAAATTAAATGAGGTTAATATTCCGTGACGATATAACGCGGTCGCGACGTAATCGAGTCCGAAAATAGCGCACATTCGAAGGTCCCAAATCTGTCGCAAATACAATACATACTTTCACTGACTTTTTTCCTTCTCTTTATATAAAACGTCAACGTCAATTTGTACAAATATTTCGTGTATAATTAAAACGGCTGTCGAAGAAATGAGTGATTGCAGCGTGGGAGCCGTTGTCGTCACCGGTTGCAAATTCTGACATTTATTGAAATTGATGGAATTGTCCCGTCAGCGGAACGGATCAATCATAGGGCGTGCGTGTGCGGGATGTTATTGGGATGTTAGTGCAAGCGGGATTATTTGCATTTCCAGCGAACATTTTAAACATTTCTGAATTATTAAATTAATGGTTTTTCACGTTGGATGTCAGAAGCATTCGTATTGAAAAACTAGGTAGGTGTGCATATTTCATAAACAGTTTCAGGAAACAGGTTTTGGATTACAAATGTATTCTACTGCTAAAAACACTAATTTAAACACTGGTGGAAACGTCAAGAAACTTTGTTCAAAACAAATGATTTACACTTTGACTTTGAACATTATGTAGACATGAATACTACTCGACCATCGACGAGGGCGCTTTTCTTTCAAAAGACGCTGTTAGACCATCCTACAAATATTTTATAGTTATTCTTTAGATTGGTTTCCTTCTTTAATTGCGTTTGGTACTATGTTTTTATGTTACAAAAATTAGACAAGTAACGATTATTAAATAATATCAATAACAAATTGTAGAAAGTAAAAAAATTTCACGAGCACACGTTGACCTAATTCCAAAAGCATACCAAATCAATAATCGCAATAAGTATCAAATTTACCTTATAAAACTGTGTTTATTTAACAATATATCATATACAACACAATACCAAGCGGACCACATTATTACTTATCAGAAAAAGTCAAGGGCGGGGGAATGGTAAACATCTGTCTTAGTCGCGTGAGTCGTAGTTAACTAAACGTACCGATACCGCGTTCCCCCTGAAAATGCCCTTCGCCGCCACCCTGACATTGTTCGCTCTTAGCTCCCTGTCTAAACTTAAATTAAATAATATTCTTTCCACACAGATTTTGTATCCTTAACATTGACTCATTTTTTTCATGTCCACTTACTTAGCAATTCGTTTAATTAATGTTTCTTTCATTAAGAGAATTATTACCCCCATTCAACATGTTCTCCTGTAAAATCGCATAAATCTAAATAAATGTAATATTCACGTTTTTAAAACCTTTCGTTTCACTCACATGGGGTGAAAGGGAAGTTAAAATTCCCTTTCGGGGTCGTAGTCCTTTTTGAGCAACGATCCCTAAAATGCACTCCGGCACACTTCAGGCGACCTGGATGATATAATATATAAACTTGTGAAATGTTTTAAATAAATAACAAATTTCGAGTTGTCTTCAATCGAACAATCCTTACATTGCACATTATAAACCATGCTAGAACCAATACTGGCGCTTCCACCCTAATCAATGAGTCTTACGATGTATTCACTTAAAGAGTATGCACTATCACCTGGCACTGAAAATGTCGCCCACTACAGCGTTAACCATTAATTTAAGTCTTAAATTTCAAAATACGAACATGAACACCTCTTTAAATTATATCATGGCTAAGAATAATATTTTTAAACTGCTGTATACTGAGGGAAACTTCTGAATAACATCCCTATAATTTTGTTTACCAAAGACCTTTCCGGTAACCAAATTGCTTATGCAAATTGGTAATTGACATTATTGTGCCTACACGTTTCATATCTATTTAAATGTGAAGTACATTACTTTTTCTGATTTAGTAATATCAAACAACATAAGTTTTAAAACAAAATTGCATTCTTATTTTACACCTTTTTAGTGCATATTTTCCAGTCTCTGTATATAACGTGTACCGGCAGCATGAACAGTACAGATAGAAGAAGTTCCATTTCACTTTATAGGTATGAAATGAGAGAGAAAGAGAGAGAGAGAGAAGTATTTAGTATAACAGTCGGAATATCCACCCGGTCGCAGTGACTACCTAATAATGTTGTGTATATATAGTAGAGGATATATAGTATGGATATATTTACAATGACTATACTTATAGTAGATAGAGCAGAATATGTACGTATATATACCTAGATAAACTTTCGCAAGTTTGGTCTCCAAGTCCCGGGAAAAGAAGTGTTCCACTTCAATAATTTAAACGATTAAACAAAGTACTGTCAAAAGTCTGACTAAAGGGGATTTAAAAAGTCGGAAGTCAGATATTAACACCCAGATGAAGTTAAAATTGTCAAGAATAGTATAAACGGGCAAACGCAGTTATTCTATTAAATTTAAATTATTTTTCAGTGTTATCAATGGATCATAGGAAGAAAATAATTAGTAATAATAGTAAAAATACTCCTAAAGAGTAGTAATAATTTATTATATATTACTTCAAAAGCTTCAAGTAAGCTTTCATTACCAAGTATGGGGCATAGTATTGTGTGATACAATAGTTTCAGATACAGCCGTGGCTAATGATAGGTAATAAATATGTACAGGGTTATTCATTTTATTCGACAGGAAGCATTATGGTCAAATTAATTGTTTTAAAAAAAGTTTTTCCTTTGTGTTCTAGTATTCGATAGACAAATAAATTTGACATCTGCTGTTGACATAATATACTGGCCGTTCCATTTAAATCAAACAGTAACAGTAATCAAATGAAAATTACATTAAGTAATGATAGTCTACGGAATATATATATATATATATATATATATATATATATATATATATATATACTGTATACATGTATATACTGTATACTGTATATACTGTATACTGTATATACTGTATACTGTATATACTGTATATATATATATATATATACTATACATAGTATATATATATATATACTATGCCCCATACTTGGTAATGAAAGCTTACTTGAAGCTTTTGAAGTAATATATCATAAATTATTACTACTCTTTAGGAGTATTTTTACTATTATTACTATTCTCATATTAGGTTGTTTTTAGGTAGATTTGTCCTTTTCGTTATACACCCGCGACTGCGTTGAAAAGTAAATTTATATATATATATGTATTAAAAATGTTTTTTTTTATAATTTCTGAAATTCGATTTTCCAGTTTTCTTGTAAGTTAAATAATGTTTTCTATCAAAATAGTATATTTTCATTTTTCCAACAAAATATAAAACCTTTGAAACATACTTTCCTTCAACATATGAAAGTCGAAGCCTTCACGAAGAAAATGCGCTTGCCAGATTCATCTTTATAGGACAATAAAAAGCTTTTCGACTTACCTAAAAATAATGCATTTTCATGAAAATCGTGAACTTATTGGAAACCATTTAACTTTGTGAAATGAAGTTTTGGTTTTCAGAACAAAAAAAAGCTCCAATTCGACCAAATTTTGTAAACTTTTGAGGTTACGTCAAAAATTTTTAAAGGTGTAGATTTCTTAACTACCTACAACTTTTACATTTATCTTTTTTGGATAATAAAGTATTTACGTGATAAACCGAATAAAAAACTCATTTTTTACGTCATTCAACCCCCACCCTTCTATAACTGGAAATATTCACAATTTTTTCCTGCATTAGTTTTCACTTTTTCTATTTTTTACAACTCCGACGATTCTGGTGGTAAATAATTCGTCATAAATTTTTTATTCGTTTGGTCTATATTTAGTTTTAGCGAAGACAGGTAGGTTTAAAACAGCACAAGCTGCATTTTGATCAATGATCGTGTCGCAAACCTCTCTCTCCTTTTCTCCCTCTCTCCTTTCACTTTTCGTCGTCACCTGTTCCGCCCCTTTTAAACGTTTCAGCTCATTTTAATTCACCATCCGGACCAGATTCAACGTTTTACCGCACCTGAATACAAATCAAACTGTAATTTATTCCGCAGCTAATCCGTTTATAGTGACCGAGTGTGATCTGGACCCGTCTTCCTATCCTCCTGTTCGTCCCGTATTTCCGCTGATTCATTTCTTCAGCCCCGTGCCCCATGAGACGGACATCCGCTCTGCGGTCCTCCCCCAGGAGTTATATACCGGCTGGATGCTCTTCGATTTAACCGGTTCTTGTTGTACTCTTGTGGTGTTTTTCTTTCCATCCACCGAAAATTTATGCCTCCGATCATCTGCGGGCTTAATCGTGTTTTAAGGGGGTTGGGGGCCTCAGGTCCATCACATGCTATCGGCTACGGTTTGTCGGATAAAGAAACGAGTCCATTAATGGCGCAGTCGAAGGATTTAAAGCTGAAAATACCAGGGCGAGGTGTGGATAAAATTGTGTTTGATTATATATTTCATACGTACATAAATGAGATTTTGAAATGTTTTTAGTTGTGGAAAGTTTAAGAATAATTTTGTTTAGATAACTTCAATAACAATTGATTAAAACTTTTTCGCTGTGACTTTGATATTTTTAAGTTTGTAGGTTGAAAATTATAAGTATTTATTCATGTAGCCTTAACCTGCTGTAGCTGTAGCCTAACAGTTACAATGGGGTGTTGGTGGGTACCGCGCAATGCCGTTGAATTAGTCAAATTACTTTAATTAATTTGCTGTGATGTGTTGGAAAATTATGAATAAATATGGAATTATGAATAAAATTATGAAGGAAAGGATATCCTTCGTGTTTCTTGGTATAATTTATACATCACTGACCTATTTGCTTCATAAAAGGTAGATGATGTTATCCATCCAGCACCAGCCCAACAAATATTCCAGTAAATAAATTTTAATTTTTAGGTATTGTCATGCGTTTCGCTGCCTTTCTCTCTCTCTCTCTCTCTCTCTCTCTCTCTCATCATTCCATTCGAATTTTATTCTTTGAGGAACTTCACAATCGCCCTTGGGAGTGACGTCTCTTCCTCGTCTGAAAAACCGAGAACACTTTCCTGCCTTTGGCCTATTCAACTTGATACCCCTCTCATGGTTCACATTGATTTGTAACTACAGCTGTCAAATAATCGTCGTGTGTGAGAAAATTGAAAGGACAAATCATAGTAGTCTCAAAGGGGTTTGTAATGTTTACAGACGGAGAAATTGAAGAAAGTGTAATGATAACACCTGTGGTACACTTGGAAAGTTATTAGTTTTAACTAACTCTGCAATCAGAGCTGCTACATAAAAGACAAAGACAAAAGAAGTTTTGCTTCATCTGAGTTCTAAATGGTACATGGACAACATCTAAAGCCTGTATTTTATGGCGGCAATGAGGTGAAAATGGTTACAAAATAAAACCTTCCCCAAATAAAATAAAAGAGTAAGTAAACTAAACGGTCTGAGTTTCATAATCATTACAATCTGCCAATAGTAGTAAAGAAGTTTCTCTACCACATGTCATATATTTGTATACATTACATAGCATTGATGAATACAACTTATGTTTGGGTCCTCACTTTGATCCAAAACAAACACAACTTCCTGGAACACCAATCAAATATCCTTCCGTAATTATGATTTGTGGAAATATGTATATTCGTGATATTCAGCCTCCACGTACATATATTATGCCACACAAAGTAACCAAAGGACCTCTTCATTTTAAAACGACTTTCCCTACTCGTTTCTCTTCAGTCTTAACAATTACTCCCTTGGCGCTTGAAATACAGTTGTTATACCTGTCTCGTCCATATTTATTCTATCTGGTTCTTCCTGGTTCTTATTAAGGTTTGCTTGATAAGAAAATTTTTATAACTGTCAAAATATAGAACTACAGTGCGTTGATTACACGCAGAAAGTTTCACCTTAGTACTGGATAATTACTTTGGCTTTCTGATGGACACTTGGGATGTCTTTTCATATAAGATGTCATCCGATTTCCACAGTCCCTGTTTATAACGTCCTATGACAAAGGTTAATATTTTCCTATTTGTTTACAAATTCATATACTAAACTTCAAATAGTTTTATGTGTCAATGTTCATATACCAAAACATCTGCAGTGTAATTGTCTTTGTCCGTTATGTTAATTTCTTTTATTAGTGATATGTTCTGTTTCGCTGCTTTCATTTCAGTCGTTCTTCCTTTCAATCATTCAGTTATATAGTGTTGAATTTTAATATCATAGTTAGCAGCAGCCGCCTAATTTTCCTTGATGTCATTAATGGCAGCGTAGGTAGTCTGTTCAAATCAGTTTGCTCTGTCAGTTTTATATCTGTATGTGCATAAACGAAATACTGTTAAATTGTAAACGAAAGTAAACAGGAAGACTCGGTATGAACCTGCTCCTATTAGGTTATCCAAAGCTACCATGACATGCATGTTAGGCAATTAAATAAGTTGAAACATTACAGGTTATGTCTATTGATAATTTCAGAGGAAGCAGGTGCTTGATCCACCGCATTTACATAATCTATGCAAATCGGCCGTATTATGTATTATTAGGTACCTCAAAAAGGTTTAAAATGGGGTACTGAAAAGATACAAAAGTAATCAAAATATATGAATATTACTATTATGTGCTAAAATAGCAACAAGTTGCAAACACGGGCATACCGAGTGTTAACCGTCAACGACGTTTCAGTAGCATAAAGTGTGATTCTACTTTCTTACGGAGCATCAGTAAAATTGGTACGACATTTCATTCCAATGTAACATAAACCATCACATTTCTCCACAGAATTTTTCAAATATTCCTCGGGCCTTATTTATCCCCGCAATATCGAAAGGGTTAATCTCGACTTTAGAAAGATATAACATGTTAAGTCTTAAACTAGAGACATTTATTAACCACATTGAAATTCCCTTACTTTCATATATTTTTGAACTAATAAATTAAGCAATACTTGAATTTTCACACACTAGAACCTTTTTCTCAGAAGTGAACAGGACGATGAGTTCAAGTTCAAAATCACATCCAAAGGGTATTCCGTTTTTGGTAATAAACATGCTTAATACCTTGTTTTTTTCGGTACATGAAACCTTATCAGATTTTTTTCGAAAACTATAGATGTAATAAAATATTCACAGAACAACTTTGAAGAGAGCAGAATCTATAATCTGAAATTAAACAGTACACGAAGAGAAGAAGCTGCGCCTTTGACGTTTTATCGACATCACACGTCATTACGATATAAAGTGTATCGAAAATGATATGATATGACTCTATCATTGAATATGATTTATGGCTTAGCCATAGGTTACTGAGCCCAAAGTAAGACATTCTAACTAAACTTACCGATAGACAAATGCTTTGCTTGCCTTGATTACAGCTTCAAAGTCCATAAGAAAAAAACCAAATTTTTGCTTGTACCGATGTTGATGATATTTGGTATCATACTCCACAGGGGCTGTCTGGTTCCAGTTATGTTACATTGTATTATATATTATTTTTATTATTATTTTCGATTTGTAACGTGGATATCAATTCTTATATCGGGTGCAACCATAGTTAGCTGTTTGGCCGTAAGACGGATTACTTTAGATCCATCTTTTTTAGATTTAGATTTTTTTGAAGTGCCAGTCAGTAGTGAACTTCATATATCTCCATCATTTGTTGCATCAGTTACCATTTGGACACAAAAAATGCAGTCCGACTTAATGCACATATAATTTAATAGAACTTATATAATCTCGTAATGTGATATTGGCAGAAACAAATGAATAATGATATTAAAATTTAATAAAATATAAACGAACAAATAAAAAAATAAAAGGATTTTAAACTAAATGCTTAAACATGGCAACCATTTTCAAGGATGCAGACACGAAACATTAATTTGCACTTTCTGAAACATTTCGGCATTATTTCCTATTAACTGAGATGAGACCATTACTAAAACCACCAACAGCCGATGAGACGAAACCGACTAACTATTAATGAGTGATTTATCGCTTTCTTTTAATTTCTTTGTACAATTACATTTTCCACCCTATTCTTTTATTAAAAAGTTCACCATAATCGCCAGAACCGTATAACAAGGCAGAGCAAATTTATACCCATTAGGTCTTCAGAGACGAACGAAATCCATTCTCAAGCCTCAACAAAGCTTCCCGATCCGAATGCGAAAACTAATTCCGCCATCGAAACTATGACCAACACGCTCGGAAGCAATTATATCAGCTCAAATCAGATCCGAGTCTATAAGTTAAGAGGTAGTTCGGAGTTCATCATAGAAAATAGATTAAGGGAGGGGTTGTTTGAAGCCAAATTCCTCGTCCATCGCTCAATTTCACATACCCGATCGTTCCTTATTAAATGAAACTCAATCTCGAATCCAAACTCGATTCGAGCAGTTCTCCTTTCTGTAAAGAGAGGACGATGCAGCTAGTCGAACGTTACAGGATAATCAGCCGTTTTTATTCGTTTATAATGTATAAGGACGGAATTAAATTAGAGTAGGAATCGATGTGCGATTCTGGATTATTATTATAATTGAATGTAATCAACACTTTAGTTTAACATGTTTTTAGTTGTAAAATGTCTTATAAAGCAAATCTAGGTCTCGTAAATGGTCAATTTCCCATGGAAATATCAACCGACAAATAACAGAGCCACGGGTTGCTATGTGAGTGTCGCATCGTGGTAACTCGTAAAGTCAATTGATAGCATTACTCTATAACGTTTGTGATTGTTTTCTTCGGTTTTAACGTTATAAAAATGGAGCAAAATAAATAGAAGCGAAACAGGACGTTGAGCTGATTTTAGATATTATAAAAGATGGAGCGGAATAATGTGATGTAAAGTCATGCAAAGTTACACTTTGTGACATGAAATTTAATTCAGGAATCGACTGCTTAAATATTTAACAGAAAAAATATTTCTACTTCACCAAGGATAAAACAGTATGACTGGGGAGGATGTGGGATAAATTAAGAAATATACGCATAAAACATCAAAATGCTATCGACTAGAATGGGCAGATATCTAAGAGGGAAATAAGGCCACAATTCGAGATTAAATAAGGTACACGATAAGTACGATTAATTTTTAGTAGTGCACAAGGTTATCAAAATAACCCTAATGTTTCATATATTTTTTAATATTGCCATTAATTTTTAATCAGTAGCCCGTCAATTTTGAAATTCATATATGTTCACAATTTCTAAACCGCACATTTGATTTCAATGATATTCGGTGAAGATACGTACGTAGGCGTACCTTTATTTTTTTTATACGAAGCTTATTGGCATGAATAAAGTTTCGAAATTTTAACAGTATTGACAGTTATATTGACAGTATTCCTGTTCGTATTTGATATTATATAACTGTTTCGGAGATAATTTGAATTTGGTAGGTCACTCTCATCGAAGCACATTCAGCATTTTTAAACCGCCTACGTAGATGTTGAAATGCTGCCAGAAAACTGTAACCAGTAAAAATGGTCTTAATATTCCATGCACGTGATAAGATTTCCAGTTTTCGCCAACTGTTTGTTTTATATGACGTTAAAGAATTGTGAATTGTAAAGAAAAATTTGTAATAAAATTTTGGAAATTAGTAACTCTCAAAAGGTAATCTAAAAACTACTCGAGTAGTTGTTCAAAATGAGCTCCTGGTACTTCAATAAAAAATTATTATTTCGAATAATATGACAGCAATGAAAGAATGAAACAGTTCTTGTAAAATTTTATTAACATGTTTTGAACGGCCTATATAAGCAGAGTTACTTTAAGCCGATAGAATTGTAATTAACTTCAATTTACCAATAAAACTATTTCTTGCTCTTCTTTGAGGCTCACTACGCGGTTTAAGACTTCCTAAAGTGAGTTTATAAAAATTAATACCGGTTTCTCGTAAGCTGAAGTCAACTCATTCAAAACATTTCCGATTCGGTAAATTTCGATTAGGGAACCTCTCGGCATAAATTCCTTGAGCCTCTAGAGTTTGTCCAAAAATCAAATGAACATCATAGCATATTCTGAATGAGATTAAGATTCCACTACTTAATTAAAATTAGTAGAGAGCATGTCAAAATAGTTGCCCGTCATAAAATTGGCGGAGGAGATTACGTTAAATATATAATTGTCTCTATGTACATTTTTTCCTTCAATTTAATGTATATTTTTAATACATCACCAATTATTCCATGCATTGGAAGAGTTCCAAATAATATCCAGGTATTAATTTAAATTCACCATGGAACTTTCAGAAATATTAACATTTGAAAATGTTTTTAAAGAGCCATTATCACTTCAGAACAGCTTTTTCTTCATAGATAAGTGTATAGAGGACTGCAATAATGTCTCCAAATTAATTTTATTATAAACTGTTATTCTATATTACTAAAATTAATGTCTCCAAATTAATTTTATTATAAACTGTTATTCTATATTACTAACGATGAAAACATGTCCTTGAGTTTCAAAAATTAATTTTAATAAGTTTTTGCAGTAATCACCATATTTATAAATTTTTTCTTGTAAAGTCAAAAGATGATAATGAAAAAGTTAACCTTATTTAGTTATCCTTAGCTAAATTACTAATCATAATTTTGCGACCACCTAAGATCTAAGAACCTCTTATATTACTTCTTATATAATAAAAAAAAAGTGGAAAATGAAGAAGTAAACGTTTTATAGCTTGAAATTGTATAATTTCGTGACATAAATTGTGTTTTATATTTTATAACATATTTAATGATGTGTTGTAATATTTCAACCCTTAGAAAAACAAAAAATTACCAAATTTTTCCCTGAAAAATGAACAAATTTTAAATTATTTCATTCTCACTTCGGTGTTTAGTTTTTAATTAATGTGAAAAAAAAATAGAAAATTTTAAGGATGTTTAGGAAACACTTCGCATTTGTAACATTCCTTTTTCAATTGTAGACATCTCACACTGGTGAAACTTCTTGAATACATTGCTAGCTATATTTACGGGTACAAAGTAAATCGTAAGTGAATTATGTTCAATCATAATTGTTATTGTGCAAAAATTCATTGGTTTCATTTTCATCATTTTTTCGACAAAATAGATAACAATTTTATTTTCAACAGAACTCTTTTATTTCTTATGCTAGTAATTTTTAACTAAAGCCTATTTTGAAGGTTGTTTCCAGTGGTTAAAAAAAGGATTTTCCAATTTTGACGAAATTTTTTTCGTTTTTCGATATTTCATTTGAAAGGTTCGACTTTTCAGAGAGCAAACAGGTGCTTTTACCCAGCCATAGCTCGAGTAGAACTTCAAGAGCCTCGAAACTATCGTTTCAGATGGTTTTTTACAGAACCCAGGGTTTCTGAGTTCTTCATGAAAAATTGTGCAAAACACGCATATTTCCAATCACGTTTAACTCAAAAACTAGTGACTACCAAAAAATTTTCTGGATTATTTTCCCCTTAGAATTTATTCCTTCACCGTTTGCAGTCATTACTTTTTTAACTAAAAATTTCAACCCCAGAACCTATAGTAGAAATGCACTTCAGTTTAAAATAACTTTTGTTCCCTGAACAAAAAAACGCCAAAGGCAGGACTATAAATATTGTGTGAATTTTCCACATTATGGGACAATTGAAAAACAATTAGAATTTAAATATTATTATAAATAATATTTAATAGAAATTAAATATTAAATATATTTAAATATTAATTATTAATTGGGATAAATCCTTTTCAAAATTTCTTTTCCCCAAAATGTTCTAGAATTAGGATATGTTGTAATTCGTTTATGAAGCTCCCTAGGAAAGTGGAAACGTAGTACGACCATGGCCTCAAGTAAAGCTTGTAATAGAACTGGGTTTTTATACATACCATAACATGCTCGTATGTCACCAAAGTGGTTGCGTATTTCTGATAAAATATTATGGTGAAAATTACTCGTTCCATTTACCCAATAAACGTGTTGAAGACGGCGTTAATCATCGGCTTATTCACTAGCCATCGAAAATTTTTAATCCTTTGCATTGATTATCAGCGACCTTCATTCTATCTCAAGTATTAATTGTCGTAATTAAATTTCTCAAGATTTTTTCCTTGTCCTGATCATGCGGTGAAATTATCAGTACTCATTTGCTACCTGTTGGATCACGACTTTTGCTAAAATTTGTAATAATACCTGATCATTTTCAGAAAAACGTCCACTCCAATACCCTCAAAAACCGGCATTTTACACGAGCACCATCTAAAACGGACATATCCTAAGGGTCCATTAGCCCGGTTGCAGGCAATCTTTTCATGCGCATTTATTTACCTGAAATGGACACCAATTTTCCCCGTCGGGACTTGAGCTAAATCGGCGATGTCCCAGAAGGCAAAAGGTATCCAATGGAAGAGCCTGAATAAATTACGGGCATGCCGGGGCACAAAGTGTAATGAAACACAACCCTTCTTACACACATACATACACACACACATTCACGATTCACTTCGACGAGCGCCGCTCCCACTCACCCTCCTGAAAAAAGGATTGGATTAAGATCCCTGATTTTAATTTACTTTTCCGTGTTACTATGCTTGCCTGGAGAGCCGGCCGGAAAATATAAATTGAAGTCGAGCGCTAATGCCTGACGGAATGGGGGGAGAGAGAAACGATTTCTCTGATACGCTCGAACAGAAATCAGGACAAATTTAAGAATAATTCATATTTATGGAAAATTCTTGCAATAGGGTTGAGATTCGTATTGCAACCATCGACCGTTACAATTTTAATACAGGAATATATTCATGCCAACCTTCTTCCATCTAACATGCTAGTATGACAGTAAGATTACGTATTCGCCAAAGCTGGTTATAATTTAATCAGAACACTAAAACACCGTTAAAATAATGATAAGCTGCTTTGTCATAGGGACTCCGTTACATTAGTATAGTCTAATCAAAATTTGAAGGAGAATTATTGTTGTAATCCATTTCAAAATGTGACATAGTTTTTTATTACAATATTGCGGATGTACGAGTAAACCAGTAAAAGGTGTAGTAGGAGAGTTTACTTGCTAATTTGGATAACTTTTATTACTTTTCTATGGGTGTTGTACAGCCAGCATATTTAGCACATTTACCATACCATCTGGCAATCGTAACAAAGGCCTGTTGAGGAGTGGTAATACTATTGATATGCCATATCAAATATGACACAATATTAAAATTAACCTAGGTTCCATGCTTATCAAAAAGACTTATTTCCTATACACGAAATTCTTTAATTGCCTTGAGGTAACTTCTTATAAAACAAGTCATTTCATCCAGTGAGGAAGAGATGGGTGTTACTTAAGTTTTCCAGCAGAGCCTAAATTGCATTGTTATCCGCAGTGATTGGATCACTGAACGAGATTTGCATTTTGCCGGCCAAATAAATCACCATCCCACTCAAATGTTGCGAGGTACCAATTTCACATCATAGGAATTACTAAAGTAATGAACTGTATTGTAACTATATTTTAAGGGAAAGGGATAAAATAAGAATGAAAATATACAATAAATTAATGATAGCACATAGACTCGGGTTCGCTGAGTCTTGATCAAGTAAGTAAGTCTAAATACCTAGGAGTAATGATAATTAATGATATAATAATTCTGGTAATAGAGAATCAGAAATAAAGGAAAGAATAATAGACACAAACAGAGGGTATCAAGCATATGAAAAATTACTAACACGGAAATATTGGAAAAACAAATCAAAATGTTGGATATATGGAACGATAATAAAACCATCATGTATGATGCAGAAACGATAACGTTGACCAAAAAACTAGAGGAAGAACTAGGAGTTCATGGAAGGGAACTAAAGAGAATAACAATATAAAACAGAACTAGAAAGAAAGAAATACTAGATGAAATGGAGGGAGTATATGTGATTAAAGTACAAAAAAAAGAAGAGTAGGTGGTTGGGAAAAGCAGGAGCCAGACCTACGGTAGAGTTGAATGGTCATCCAGAGAAAAAAAGTGGAGTGGCAGATCAAGACCGAGTTGGCTACAAGAAATCAAAGCAGACTTAATCAGGGCTGGAGTACGAAACTATCAACAGAAAACAACTCATCGAAAGACATGGAGACATTTCTTCACATATGTGAAGAAATTCCATAAATAAAAAGAGAAAGACACTAATCTGTACTCCAAAAAATAGATCTTGAAGGTTAGGCTGGCCGTTAGCGGCTGGCCACTGAATATAAATCATATTATTTATTTGCAACATCAGAACAAAGCAGATAAAATATCAATGATATGTTTGGATGTACACGCATGCACTCTGCCTTATAAATTACATCAAAACATACATGAGCACTAATCTCGCTTTTTCATATTTTGTTGTTTTGATAGTGACTTTAATCAAATAATATATAGGTAGAAAAGAAAATTTGTTCAAACAAATATGTATACCGAAATTTTCATAAATTAGCAATAATTGGGCAACTTATGTAATTAATTGCGGTTTCTACCATATTAAAATATTATTTTCCATATTAAATATTCTACCATATTAAAGTTCATTTGAATAATATTCATTATCTCCTGCAATTTGTTAAAGTATGTATGTCTGCAGTTTCTGCCAATCATGCCAACCTTAAGTTTTCAGCTGAAGATATTTTAATATACACTATTGGCACATGGGAGAAAGTTGCTCTTAATTTTGAAAAAATGTAACCCTTTTAATAATAGCTATCACATGGTCTGACTGACACTCTTAATTTTTCCACCAGAACAAAAATACAATATTTAGAAAAGTCAGTTGAAACAGAGCAAATCATATGCGGAAGAAAATCGTTCCATATTATAGCATTTTAATAGAAGTGTGAAAATTGTTAAGGATTATTTATAATATTTGAGATTTCCTATCGTTCACTCTATGGTGTATAACAGAAAAGACAGAAGGTCATTGACCGTCACGTCCGACTTTGGCGGATTTTATACCAATCTGAGGTTTCTGGTATTTATAAATTGTCGTCCACTTTTTATTATTTCAATTTTTTGACAGACGTAAAGATAATTCTCCAAATAATTTATGGCAGATGTGATAACATTGATCTAAATTTCGATTTTCTTGACATTTTCAAATTTGAATCTCGGTGCGGTGTTATACGCAGGGCGCTTTGACACATATTATTTTTTTGTCTACAACTTATTGCACAAATACTAAAAATCGTTAATGATAAGCGGCTGAAGTTAGTTTCAGGAATATGTCGTTATTCGCCGGTCTTGGATTTCAAAACATGAGTCAAATTCAGAAAAATCACTTCTTTGAGGTAAAAATTCCCCCAAAAATTTACAAAAAAAAAAATTGTCAAATATTTCGAAAGCAAACAAAATATGTTTTGAATAAAAAAGGCATTGAAGCACCTTAAATTTTAAAAGGAGCAACCTTCGATGTTTCAAACTGGAACCTTTTGTTTTTTAAGCAGCTTTCGACTATGAATATAGAATATTTTAGATCTATCCAAAACTTGGTACATTTGTAAGGATATTGAAAAGTAGAGTTGATATGTTTCAGAAATTTTGCCAGAATAACTAATTTCGAGAATAACTACACCTGACCAAGTAACTTTATAATCAATTATCCTTTAATATGATTGAATATCGGGAATACATTAATTCCTTTCAAAATTAAATAAATAATTTGCCTTCCTAGTAAGACACATTGAAACGACATATTTCATTACACCATTATACATTTGCACCAGAAAAAAATGAAAGATAACAGCAAAACCAAACAATTTGAACGGAGAAAACGGACTCGACCTGTCACCCTTAATTCCAAGTACTGGCATGGAACAACTTACCAACTTGTTGACCCTAAAAGACCTCAGTTGTATTAAGAGAAATATATACGCTGCAAGAAAACATACCATTACCTAAATCGCAGGAAGAAATACTACATGTTCTAGTTGTGCTTAATTTAAAGACAAACTTCTGCGAAACGTTTTTGTTGCCTTCATCAAACAACCCTGCATTCACTTTTTGTGTGTTTTTCAGACCATACTCTACATATTTAATTAAATTGTAATAAATATGATTTATGTTCAACACTGAGATATAATTAAATTGGCCAAATTATACTTATTTCTGGGAATACATATTTACGTTTAGGTTCTGGAGTATTATTTCTACCTTTTTGCAAAGTTCATACAGAACAAGTGGTATTGGCTAAAAATATTTTTGCGGTTATCGAATATAATCGCACACGTATGGAATAAAACAGGTACCGTGGATGAGTTCGTAGTCGTCGCTCAATCCGACCATTGGTCGAAGTATACTTATAAGCCGTTAACTTGGATGAGCATTAGTCGTCCAATTTTAAGGAAAATAACAGCGGCTTCAAAAGAAATGCAAGTGTGAATGTAAGTAAATATATTCCAAATCGAAATTTAAAATATATGCACATTTTTGGGAAATGAAACATGAATTCATTGGAATTTCTAGCCAGAATACAATGTCAAAAGTATTAATAAAATTTGATCTCACGTTTAAGTTCCTGAATGTTAAAAAGTAGTCACATAAAATAACTGATTTTTGTTCTTTTGCGCATACTGAAGGTTTTGGTACTAAATTTAAATTTTTTATTAAACACCAAAAGTTCGTAATATAAATAATTACACTGTTTTTAACAAGGCAGATTGTTTATTGGCCTCTTTGCGTACATAACCAATTCACGCAACATTGACGAATTTGATTTAGCAAATTCAAAAATCTCATCACGTAATTTGTCACTATCATCGACAAGCTATTCCTACCTCCGCCGCCTCATTTGTCATCATTACCGTCCGCTGGGCAGTTTTCTCTTTTCTTACTCTGATCCAATCCCTCTCGGGCATTTAGGAAATATGTTTACGTCTTTTCCGCACGATCAAGTACCAGAGAACCGAATCGCCGCCGATTTACTTCTTTTGCTTGGAACAACCACTCCAACGGCCGTAATGATTGTTTTGTTTGAATTGATGAAAGCGTTTTCTAGAAGATCATATCGACTTCCGCTTGTCGGGGACTTTTCATTTCCGTTTCGAGAATACGCAATCGTGCACATGGTGGATTGCGGCCATTTTGTTCTTTTCGGGGTTCTACGATCGGCCCATTGTTGGCTTAGTTCAGGTCGAGTTCACACGAAATTCCCATCATAAAGCAAAAGGTATTTATCGTGTATTGTTATGGTCCGGAGGAAAAATGTGCGCCTTGCTCTCTCAAATGGGGGATTTTCCTTATTGTAATCTAGGCAGTAGCGGGTAATGTTCTCGCCAGCTGTAAAACTTTTATCTAGATATTATTTGCTAAGGGAATATAAAGAATTTAACTTTCAATTCCATTCATGAAATTCTGCCTGAAATAAAATGTAGGTGTAAACGGAAGTCAGGTTGGGGTAAGTCGATATCTCGAAAACTGTTTAATGAACAAGGGTCATGAAAACTGGAAAGTTTTCCTCAATTTTAGTTTATATGAAATTTATTGTAACATATTTCAGACCACCTTCGACATTAATTTCAAAAGCTCAAATAAGAAATTGTTTGAAAGCAGATTTTAAAAGTTGGCGGAAAAACCGTTTCTGTTTGTAGTACAAAAGTGCTTCAAGGTAATTTCACATTTCCGGTCACTTAATATTAATTTAAGAAAGTCAAACAGAAAATCATTACTTAATACTAAAGAGCAGTATTTATGCAATGCGTTTACTTTGCATACGTCATGTGGTTTTAAAAACATCTGCATATGTCTTCACAAACCTGCATAAAATAGTAATATCGATATTACACTATGACTAAAAGGATTTGAAGTCGTAAGTCACTTTTATTTCTACGTTCGAAATTATTGAGATAAATTCCTAGGTAACCCTTAATTACCGTAATAAGTCAGTTGGTAATGACGAGGAATAGAATGGTTAGGACTAGCGTAAACGATAGTATATTTTATGTGATATCTCTCTGATAGTTGAAAATCCCTTACTATTACTGCTTTAAATAGAATAATAATTTCTCAATACTGAAATTTTCTACTAACAGATTAAGGTAATCGGGATGACTTTGGGTAGTTTAATTTGCTTACAGAATTTTAAGATTAGTTGTGATTATTACGCTGAATAGCTCACATCGATTTCTGTCTTGTTAACTGAAAATATCTAGGAGAACTGCTTTCTTATGATTTTACTTTACATAGAATATATTTACCTAGCTTGGAATAAAGTTGAGAAATCCTTGGAAACCTGCTCGTGAGTTAAAATTATTACGGGATAAACTGACATGAAGAGAATCTAGAGTTAGGCCGAAAGTAAACAAATTAGCTTCATTCGACATTCGACGTCAGATGGAAAAGGGCGAGAGGGTTGTCTCTGGTCAAAACACACCGGAAAGTTATTAATAAAGAGACTTACCCGTCTCAGGAGGTTTTGGGAGAAGCCATCAGGTTACTAGAACTCGGAATAAGGATAGAGGAAAGAAACAGTACCGCAACCGACTCTATATCATACAACTGAAGACCAGGAGAGAGAAAATGATGAAAAAGGTAGATATATAGTATGTATGTGATGAAAGTACGTGTACATATTTCAAAGATCAGAGAGTCCCGACTGTGTGAAAAATCACTACGTCCGAATAGCACTTGAAAATTTACCAGAGACAAATAAAACGTAGAAAATGGGATAAAACAGGTCCTTATATCAGTAGAGTCCAAAAATAAACATTGTTATAATTTCGCAGTAATGGCGTGTTCGGCTAGATTAGAATGCAACTTATCGCTACTCTCGATGTCTATTTGATGTTGCATCGTTTTTAGCCCGCGATTTCTCAATATGCTTTCTATATATTGTAAAAATTTTTACTAAGATAGAATAACTGTAAACTTATTTATAGCGTGTTACACTGAGTTCTCAAACAACCTTTCTAAATGGAAACCAACCTTCGACTGTCTCGAAAATGTATTATATAATATGGAATCTATATGTATATTGAAAAACGAAGCACACTGAAATTATTCAGCAGCTGCCGAAAAACACGAATGTTCTGTTGCATAGCCTCCTGCCTAGAAATTTGGTTAGGCAAACCAAAAACCTATCGGGTCTCGATCAGGGACTGGCAGGGCAAGCCTGAGCAATGTTACCTGGTTAGGACCTGGTCGGGACCGGATCAGGAAACGGCAGGCATGCCCGCGTAGGAGTACCTGACCAAATCCTAATCGAAACATGGTCTGGAACTAGCATGGCATGCCCGCGTAGGACTGTGACTGGCGAGGCATGCCCGTGCCAGGCTACTTGGCTAAACCCTGATCAGACCCAGACCTGGCACTGGCGAGGCATTCCCGCGCAGGGTTACTTGAACGGGTCCTGATCGGGAGGTAGTCAGGGTTTGGTGAGGCATGCCTGCGTAGGATTACCTGGCCAGATCCGGATCGGGGCCCGATAAGGTACTGGAGAAGAATGCCCACGTGGGAGAACCCGACCACATCCTGATCGGGACATTGGCAGGAACTGGTAAGGCATGCCCGTTCGTGATTACCTGACCAGAACCTGATAAGGGCCCGATCAGGTACTGGCGAGGCATGTCTGCGCATTCTTATTTTATCAGGAACTGATGGAGACCTGGTTCCGGATAACCTGGTTTAAAACAAAATAGACTTCTTTAAGGTTATGGAATATGGAAATGTTGTTTACACCCATTATCCATAACATACGTAATAAGGATATGGAAAAATTATACACAGGGTATAATTAAATATAGGTAATTGAAACTCTATTACTTTGTATAAAAAATAAGTAACAAAATATATTTGTTATAGTTTTCTAGCACATGTAAAATACGAAATGGCGCATAGCTAATTTAAATTCTGGCTGTTTTTTTTTCCAGCTGCTTAACTGCGAAGATTCGCGCACAACATTTAATAAATCTGAGAAGTACTAACGCAGGAATAAAATAGTATAAGTTAATTATGATAATTATTTAGATCAAAATCCAGTGTGCTTGAGAAAACAAACGAAAAAATGTGGGATAACAGCGCGAGGCGAAAACGTGGACTTAGTCACCAACGAGTTAGTTTATGCCTCGAGAGTCAATTGAATTAGAGAAAAAAATAGCCACTTTGGCAAAACTAAAGATTTCAGTGTTAGTGCAGAAAATTGTTTGAAGGACGATTACCGTGATAGTGACTTAAATAATGCCGAAAAAGTAGTTGACGTAACAATCATAGGAGGTACGAATTTGTAAAATTTTCTTTAATATTCCAGGTTGACAACAAAATTTGTCAATGCTACTAATTCGACAATACCGGCATTCATGATTAGCATAATGATTAATACTTTTTCCGGATTAGCGCTTCGGGTAAAGCGACCCTTCATTCGTAATTTGTATCATTTTATTGTCAACTCTTATGGAGTGTAGATAGTGGACTTTATTTTTTACGACTGTGATGAAGTAATTCATTTACTAAAACGTGAATATTTGTTAGAAAATAATTATTTCTCAATTTACAGTAGACTCTGACATTTCGAGGTCCCCATTGGATGAAAGCAAACAGGTGAGGGCGTTCTCTTCTACATTAAAAAATGCAAAAGATTGGAATGGGCGCCTAAAAAAAATTGTTTTTTGTCGTTTATTAAGTTTTTTTTTTATTTGAGATTCTTTGTATTTGTACTGTATTTATTAGTATTTTATCAGGTTATCATTTTATGCTGTATTCTATTCTTATTCCATTCTTATTCGTTAATAGGTTTGCATTTGTACTGTCTCTTTTGTGTGTATATTGTTGGTGTATTTCTTGTGTTATGATATCAATCAAATATTATATAATATAAATTAAGTTTTCCTGGCGTGGACCCGGTTAGATCTTCCCAATCAGGACCCGGTCGGGCATGCCCTCTAGCCCCCGTAACGCAGATGGCCGGTTGGATCCTGACCAGGATGACCTGACCGGGTCCACGCCAGTAATGCCCGATCGGGTCCGTCAGGTCGTCCTTATCAGTACCCGATAGGACAGCTGCGTTACCAGTTCTTACAGGGTGCTTGACGGGTAATCCCGG
The DNA here is from genome assembly GCA_963576515.1 of Cryptocephalus primarius. NCBI lineage: Eukaryota > Metazoa > Arthropoda > Insecta > Coleoptera > Chrysomelidae > Cryptocephalus > Cryptocephalus primarius. The sequence continues at coordinate 10,264,139 of OY754945.1, forward strand.
ACGGGTCCTGGTCAGGTACAGGAAAAAATTTCTAGCCGGGGCATTGTTACGTTTCAGTATAAGTTTTTAAACAGAAGGCTTATATTCCCTTATTTAAAATAGGCCAGTGCTGTATTTCCTCTTCACAAGAATACATAGGTACTCCTTTGGTTGTAAGAACTTCCTAAGGATAACAGTAGCTAAGTTACCTATTGATGTATAATTGTCATGAATCTATCTCAGATTCTGAACAATAAATTACTGGACACTTACTGGTAGGTGCGTAAGAACTGAACGATTTCGGAAAGATGTAATTTCTGTGTACTGCTTGTAAATTTGGTGGTGTTTCGTATCCTTTGTTTATCTAGACTATCTGCAAACTGATCAAAGATTTAGGATTTTCATAACTCTTCATAAATAACGTCTTTAGCTAGTCCTTAATTGCAAGGCGAACATTTTTATTGGAATTGTCCTTATTATTTTTGAGTTTTTCTCACAAATTATATGCTTGCCTGCGAATAATTTGTTTGGGTATGAAGCTTTAAAATATCTGTAAATTTCGTAATCCCATTAGATGCCAAGTTTCCAGTTCTCGATTAATTATTAAACTGCAGCATATTTTCTTTGCAATTCTACCACCATTTACTGAGTGAAATGCATTGGATATGTGTAGTATTTAGAAAGATCTGTTGCAGCATGTTGCAATATAACACTAAAAGAATTATGAAAATATTTCCAAAACATCGGGAATATAAATCACAATAGAATGTTTAAAAATTAATAGTGGTAAAAGGTTGTTTTAAATTATTCATCCTTTATTGTTAACTAAGGTCATTGCACAGACCCGATACCAGAGAAATTACTGGATGAGTATTAAGCAGATTCATATGAAACATATTACACGTACATATAAATGTGAGATAATAATGCATAGGACTACGACTAAGGAGCTCCTAGTGAAATCACTAAAAACCTTGAGATTACCTGAGAATTTCATCACACAATACCTTGCCTCTCGCTTACAAATCTTAGCGAAATGTTTAAATTAATTCAATTTTACGAGTATCATGAACCTCACTTTTAACGATTGCTTTACACAACTGCGACACAAATATTAAGTTGTGTCGTTGAAAGGGTCAAAGAAAATAGAATATTGTGTTCCACATGATAAAATTGCCTATGTGTGAAAAATATGTTAGATAGTTTCTATTTTTTAAAACGTAACCGTTTCTATACATTTTAGCACACCGAGTTTTTTACACCCGTTTTTATCCCTTATCCTACAGGAAAATCTCCAAGTTAAATTTCCTCATACGATTTACTGGTTGATACGAAGTCATACTTGCTGTAACTGGCATACAAACCGTGCCGCTTTTCCATAAATATTATCACAATTTCATCGGTACCATAAAAGCAATTTTTACAGCATAACCCAGTTTTTAGTCGCTCGACGCGGAGTGAAATATACATAAATCTTTTGTTTTGATACGCCTCTGTGTGCTGCGATTTTATTTGGCCGTCGGTCGACGAATGGAGCTTATTTACTCATAGGGATACATGGCACTGCATCAACGTCAAAACGTTCGGCTTTCGGACCCGCAAATTCTGGCTTTACTTTTCCTCACAACCGAGGAAGAAATAGATGGCGTCTCGCGTAATAGTCATTTGTTCGCCGCAGAGCGTTTCAGCTTTATGAGGTTCCACCTTCCAGGGTATATGAATTGATGGCGAGATGACGTTTCTTATCTATTTTTTCTCGTTGCGCCCGGCCCGGCCTTTGTAGCTCAGATTAGTGTTTAAAGGACCCTTTCGGGTTTTCGCTATTTATTCTTGCTATTATTTGACGCGTCTGGGTTCAAAAGGTGCCAGCGGTTTTTTTGCAACTAAAATGTTTTAGTAGAATGTTGGAAGACCAGAGTGGTTTTAAAATGAAATCTAAGCTAATGAAAATTTCAAATCCATCTATCTCAATTCTAAAGTGCATATACTACAATAATAACGAAAAGAGATTTCATATGGAATGTTAAACATTCATAAACGCTTCTAAAGGAAACCTAAATTGTTACGGAAGATCTAAACAATTTCATTTTAATTTCAGACGTTAGTCACAGTCTAGAATACAAATTATATAGATACCTCTAAAACCTCAAATGAAAGTTTCAAATATTTTTATTTTTGCGACGACTAATGAAACTGTCATGAGGTAATTCATTTACTAAAACGTGAGTATTTGTTAAAAAATAATTATTTCTCAATTTACAGAAGACTTGACAATTCGATGTTTCCACTGGATGAAAGAAAACAGGTGAGGGCGTTCTCTTCTACATTAAAAAATCCAAACGATTGGAATGGGTGCATAAAAAAATTGGTTTTTGTTGTATTTTAAGTTTTTTTGCGATTCTTTGTATTTGTATTGTGTTTTTTAGTATATTATCACTTTATTATTTTATCCTGTATATATCGTTTATATTTCATGTGTTCATATTTGTTTATTTTATATTTATTCATGTATTCTTATTCTTTAATATGTTTGTATTTGTACTGTCCCTTTTGTATGTCGATTTTTGGTGTATTTATTATATTGTGATATCAATAAAATATTGTATAATATAAATTAAGTTTTCTTGACGTGGACCCGGTCAGGTCTTCCTGACCAGGACCCGGCCGGGATTGGCCGTCTAGCACGGCAGCTATTACGGACTTCTTTGGCCATGAAAACCGATTTTATAAAACTTAGATTATATTGGTCATTAATTTAATAATACACAACTGAAAAACGGAGTTAAATATATTAAGTCATATAATATATAGGTATGTATATATGCATGTTTCTTCCAAGGTAATTTCCTAACGGTCCTAAACGGTCCTACTGATTTTAGGATAGAGTGACTCGTTGGATTAATTACTTCACCAGAAATTAATTCATCATTTGATCGGAAGTGAACAAACCAGGTGAACGGATTTTGTTGTACGATAAATCGTTGATTTTGTGAGCAAAGCCAACGCTAATTAGCGGTACTACTGTAATTATATTACTAAAGTGGGCTACAAATCACCAAAAGTTCACTTCCGATTCCAACCTAAATTCAGTACAATTGTTCCAGTAACTTTAAAACGATGTCATGTAGTTTTTATAATTGACATTAGGTGTTTTTCTATTTTCAAAGTTGCTTGTATTATGAATTCATTACCAGTTTTATTTGTGATGATGGTGCACTCAGATTAGATATTAGTAACGTAGCAGTTTTACACGGAGTAACATTAACATATCAATCCATCATACAACATATCACTTTTTTTTAGTAGACGAACATTGAATGATGTTGAAACGATATTGATAAAGATAATGAAAAACACAAAGACTGAAGGGACGTTGTTTGACGGAATAATTAAAAAGAAATATTGGCTCATACTTGTCATTGTTTCGGCTGGAAATGACGAACTGGATTAGTAATCCTTTCACCATACAGCAACAGACTTAAAGATAAAAGCTGTCTTTGTGTAACATAGATCATAGCGATTCCTACTTTAGCTGTATTTCAAATGATTTTCTGGTAGGGGATAACTTTGAAAGCTTCTGCAAGTTATTTTAAGACACAAAGAACGAAAATTGTATCATCTACATTATGACAAATTAACTGATACAATACTAATGAGTGTTCTCTCATTACTACCCGAAGTAAACTCGTTGGTTGTCAATATAAAGGTGTTTAATGAGAATGGGCCGACATCTTCATGGCATCAAATTTATTTCCAGTTGAGCAAATCTACAGTCCTATTCGGTGTTCAGTTCCTGTTGGTCAATCCAGTCAAGTCAATTCTCAAGAAAGATCCGAGTGGTTTCTTATTTAAAAATAATGGCCCTCGAACTGAATTCAATCTGAACACCGAATAGGACTGTGGATTTGCGCAATTAGAAGAAATAAAATTGATGCCATGAAGATGTCCGAGATCCCGGACGAAACACGGCCCATTCTCATTAAACACGTTTATGTGGACAACCAACGAGTCCATTTGGGGTACTAATGAGAGAATACTCACTAGCTGTCAGCCACATCCCCCGAGACCTTAAACATTTGATACAACACTAAATTGGTGGTATTTTTGAAAGAATTTACAAGTAGTGTAGGTGATTGTTGCAAACAGAAGTCTATGAGAAGGTTCTAAGATTACTTGTAATGTTGATTGGAAAGACTAAAATATTTAGCTCATAATTCTGGAAAATGTTTGGCGCCTCCATGAGAAGCAAACATTGGTAAAACACGTTCACAATTTTGTCAATTATTTATGGTACATTTTACTCAAATACTCAAAATTTACTTAAAATACCAATACCAAATTCCTTGTTTTTCGCTTATACTCCACTATTTGCATTTTCCGCTTAGTTGTGAATTATCCTTTGAGAGATGTATTCTTATACGTATTTCGAGGTCCAACGTTCTGTTCTAGTAATGTGTATTAACGTGTTTATGTATTTACCTCTCTCGACTCTCCCATTGGCCGCAAGTAAAGCAGTACCTAGTTCAAATTTAATTCAACCCTTGTTTATACTCCAAAGTACACACACGGAATGGCTAATTCAAGAGCAGATGCCGAGGCGAATAACCGCAAACAATTTTCACGAACCCATACGACGTTTATGCAGCATAAAATACTGTCATTTTTATGATTGTTTTTACTATCAATTCCCCCTGGGGGACTATTAAGTTTTACGAGAGAATAGGTCAGGTGGTCCAATGCATCATGTCCGCTTTTATAGGCCGGACCGTAAACATTACATGGCGAACGCATGTTTTTACTTTTTAGTTTCCCCTATAACGAGCTGCACGGTTACATCTTTTTCCCATTATCCGATTTTAAATATTGGAGGTATCCCTATGTTTCTTCGCCCGTAAATTTTTTATTATTACGACTACGACGCGGGAACGCTCAGGGAGAATTCTATTTTATGCGGATATTCCTTTCGATTAATTATGTACCACCGTGTCAGTCGCTTCCAACGATATTAAGTCCTCCCAATTTTAAATCCGGGAGATTAGGTTGGAGAGATAATTGTTTTATTACATTTATGTATGTAATAATTGCGCGGATGAGGTCGTTCAGTACGGTGAATATTCCTAGGCAACACGATGCATTTTTAGTTCATTTTCACAAAGAAATCGCGTTTAAATTATTTCTCGGGACATTCACCAGAAAGTAGAGTTTGTTACGGAACTACTGTTGCCATATTAACCCGTCACATTTATATCACAAGAAAATTCATAAGGAAAAAGCTGTTTACAACTGCGAGAAGGATTCGATAAGATCGAGAAAATTTCGAAATCTTTTTCCTTATGAATTTTCTTGTATATTTTAGTTCATGCTTAAAGGCGAGAACTTGAATTGTGAATCATTCGGCATAATTCAATGCCTTGAGTGGTACGAATCCAGGAAAAAGTTCTGCGGGAAAAAGTTCCGCCGGTTAATATTCCCTGGTCATTAATGGATCTCAATTATGATTACCACAGTATTTTTTTTAAATTCTAAAATAAAGGACGGATTAAATCATATTGTTTATTTGAATAAAAATATGCATATTAATTACTAACAATATATAATAATATAATTACATAATATGTTCATAGTGAAAAATGCAATTACTGCGGGCGCAATCTAATATTATGGCCGACAGCTGTTAAAAACTGTGCCAAATTTCTAGAATTATTTAAAAATTCAACAGTCACTTCCTTTGATGTATGTTGGAGCCTAGTATATGCTGCAGGAATCCGTTGTTTTGGAATGACACCGACGTTGACTTTTTGTAACACCTATGACCACTTACTTAACGCAAACTAATGCGTGATAAATATCACACAGATACTGAGGATTTACATGAATTATCTTAAAGATAGAACCTGAAATAACCTTTATTTAATCACATATGGCCATTTGCTTAAACGTTTAGTAGCTTCATTGCAATATTTTCCAAGAAACCAGGTTTCCTTGACGATGAAATTATTTATGTTTAAATAATGTACTTAAATAATATTTTATATTTCACGTGACTATACAGATCTGTCAGTCCTTTCCACATTGACTCATATAAGGATTGCAGCTCCACAGATTTTTGAAACTTTTTCCGCGTACTTTTTCCCGCGGAACTCCTTCCGGTTACGGAGTGGTACAAATTATAGGAGTTGCAACTGTATGCACTATGGAACTGAAATGTGTAAATATGTTATGCAATTAATTAAAATTAGGACATATCCCCTATTATTTTTCAAGGAGTATAGGTAAATAAACACTTCTTCCTAAAATGCCAGACAGACCTCACACATTACACCGTAAAAAATAACAAACTGGTTTTTTTTGACATCACAACGCATGTTTTGTTCATTTTGCACAAAAATTTACAATCTCTTGCGTATCGATAGAAATTCAAAATTTTAAGGACAAAAAGAACTTTCAACAATTTTATGAAGCTGCAACAGCTCTAACGGCGAACACATGATTGAATAAGGTACAATACCCCAAAGTCAAGAGTTATTTGGAAAATGTTTCCAACAAAATGATGCCCGACCAAGTTACATTGCGAAAAATTTATGTGACTCCATGGTATAATATTGTGACAGCAGAAATCAAAAATAAAATAAAAGGTCATTTGTTTTCACCACTGTAGAATAGACAGAACATACCATGTAGTTGGTAGATATATTGTCAATTTATTTCAAGAAATATTCAATGAAAATTGTATTTTAGTTGTTATAAATATGATTTAAAATAATGATAATATAGATCAAGTTGTCAACACATTTGTTGTAAATTGAAGGTCTGAATACATGTCATCGTTAAAATACGAAGCAATTAAATCGATCGATATGCATTGATGGTCATTTTGCGAACTAATATGTTTTAATAACCATCGAAATTGTAGAAAAATTTCAAATTTAAATGATAATTCATGGTTAATTACTGCTTTTTTGGGACATTTGGTGTATGTATAAAAATTTTATTTTATTCACTTCGAAGTTAATTTAAAATTACCTCTGATCTGAAAATGTCAACTTCGTATATATTTTAAACACAGTGTATATTTTGCATACATTATGCAATAATAGCTAATTTTTAACTTATTCTTAACAAAAAGTGTGCATGAATATGTGCACTTAAGTTAGGAATTTCGAATGATACACCGAGCCCTACTTATAACAGTCCTAAGTATATGCAATTTTTATAGCTACAATCATAGACTTTGTAAATATAAGTTAAGTTAGACGTTTAAAGCCATAGAAAATACATGGACTTTGCTTTATATGTAGATTTGTCTGCATGATACAAACTTTATTCAGGCTGTAATAAAATTTTTTGGAAATATATCTGTTTCACATGTAGTTGGATGCTATAAAGAAGATGTATACAACTAACATGGAGAAATGCTGGCAGATTTTGCTACCTACACTAATCTAAAAATATTTACGTATTTTTTCAGAAAGGAAGAAATACATACACTTGGACAGTTAGAACACCAAGACTACAAAACATAAATAGAAATGACAAGCGAAAGTCACAAAGGAATATAAGATATACGATCAGTCTACTTTTTGGTGATAGCAACAATAGAAACACATAGAAAGTGAAAACGAATTAGGGCACCAACAACAAGTGTAAATAAAAAGTTTTTAAAGAGTAGTTATGCAAAGAAAAATAAATGAAATCTATACCAGAATAGAGTGAACAAACTGCTAGAGCGGATAGAGGCAAAGGAAGATACAAATGAAAAATGGCATAGAATAAATCCGGCACTAGAAACAACTGCATTTAAACTTTTCGTTAAAAACAAGGGGTTAAAAATATGGTCGGATGAAATAGAAGAAACATGGAAAGAAAAACAAAAATCTTACAAGGACTATCCACAGAGAATCCTATAAAATGCAATCGTTAAACTTATATGAATAATAGAACAGTTGTAAAAGAAACATCAAGTAAAACAAACGAAAAGTATTGCTATAGGTTTATAAGCAACACTGAGATTGACATACATGGAAGGTAAAGCATTTGAATCATAAAATATTTAAAACATCAAAGAAAATGATAGAATGCAAATAAATATAAAATTATTTTAGGAATTGCCTGATCAAAGCAAAACATTAAATAATATAAAATATATCATCCACACTGACAAATTGGTATCAGATATTGTCTTCATTCCACTCCAGTCAATTGTTTTGGTCAGATTAAGCAAAGGTTAAACTCGTATTACTCGACTCATATAAACTCAAACTATCAAAGTAGTCATATATGTAAATAATCCTAAGTTCTTCCAGATTTATTCTGTGCCTGGTCAAAATTAATAGATAATCGTATAACGACTTCTTCTTCTAGAAACATCTATAATATCCATTTGTCATATTCAGTTGAGTTAGGTACGTACCAATAAATTGCTCTAGTAAAATATACCTATTATCCTAATAAATTTCAACATTACCTTCAAATTTAAATAAATTAAGGCCCTCCAAGATTGGAATCGTTGGAACGTTAGACTGTCAGAGAATCTCAGAAAATATTGTAGCATCTAGCATAAATATCAACAAACGTTAGGCGGAATATATACATACATGAGAGATAAAATACATTTTATTAACGAGGTGTGTCTTAGATGTATCTACGTAAAGCTACCAAATAGAAAACTAGGGATAGTCCAAAACTGTTACTTTAATAACTACCTAATATAATGAAAAGTAGAAAAATATTAGCACAATATTTTTCGGAAGAAAATTATTGGCAGTAACGCACCATGAAACTAGCTTACTAAATTCTGTGAATTGGCACACAATGACATTTCCGTGATCATTTCTTTAAAATATCCATATGTATAACAAGTAATTATCGACGAAGAATGATTTTTACATTCATTTACCCAAAGAAATCTAAATGAAGGCAGCATATAATTTAAACATTCACTCTACTTTTGATATATTTTAACTTCGATATCTGTTAATTAGTCAACGAGGAAAGCATGGCTCCACAATCGTCAGACTGCTACATAATGCAGTGGTGGCAGCGTTTTCTGATCCAGTTCGTTCGTTATTTCACTTCGGTTACGTCAAGCGGGGTGAATTCGTTCTTCTCGTCTCTTTTCCACCAATTAGTCCTTAATGGATTTCCGACATACCGGATTAAAAATTGAAATGGTAACACGTCAAATGAAGCGAGAAATTGTCGGCTTTGTAAGCGGCCAACGTGAAAATATTCAATGTAGTATTTTCAGAATATATGAGAGAACGATTATTAGAATATACATAGGTACATAACAAAAATATAAGCATAAAATGGGGTATACACAGTTTACAAATTATTTATCTCAAGAACTTTCTATTGACGAAAATTGAGAAAAATTGTTTGTTTGTGAATAAATTACACATCGGTAAATTACACACTTCTGTTTTGAAGAAACTACCAACAAATCATTTACTGATAAACGACGATAAAGACAAAACACATTTTTTTAAAATTTTGTTACGATTTCTCATTTTTTATTTGCTAATATGACTAACATCTGTGAATATACAGCTTTGCAGTAAAACTTGTTTTCTTGATCAGAAGTCATCTACTACATGAACTAATTGTGATATCACATACGAAAATTTCGTGTATAAAAAGCATCTGAATTAATTGACTAAACCAATTTATGTAGTATACTTAACTAGTGAAGGTAATAGTCCTATGAATTCTCCCAATCAACTACCTCTCTTAATCCTTTCTCAGATTCAAGCCCTGCCTCATGTAAACTCATTAAATCATTAAGCAAAGTTTCTACCAAGGCAATATACCAAGAACTTCTACATTTCGTCCTATAAAACACCTTTGTTCTCCTTTTCAAATCACTGCCAAAATGTTATGGCTTCTTTATTTTCGCCATATATCGGTAAACATAAATATTTGTCTCCTAGAAATAAGTACAATGTATTCCAAACCATTACTAATGGAAAAATACTAAGCATCAGCAAATTTACATCAATTCTTTGTAATTGTACTAATGTTTCAATTATTATTATTTAGAGAATGCACTGGTCTGATAACCATGTAGGCATAAAAAGTGAATATAATTTTGCAATACAGATTCTGTTCTATTTCGTCATAGACTCGGTATGTTAAACGACTCCAAAACAGGGAAAAAATTCTAAAGCAATGTTTCAGAGTCCATTTCAGATTTATAGTATATTATTAAGAGAAACTATTTTTAAAGATTTAGTTTTGGAGTACTGTAGAACAAATTTCATTACCCTCTCTGATTCTATTATATTACAAATATATTTATTTATTTATTTATTTAGAGTTACGTGAACAACCTTAAGAATATGTTGTTGTATTGAGCTCAGTAACTTACGATAACATTGGTTATTTTTATACTGTCTTCCCTTTCTTTTCAATATTTTGTATTGACCTCTGCTTGGTCTTTGTGTTTCTTACAATTTTACTATTGGTAAGCACATTCTATGTATTACAAAGGTTAATAAGGTTAATAAGATTAATAAGTTAAATTCAACAGCACCAAAAACAAAATTTTGTACATTTAATATTCCTTGGGCAGTTTTTGTGTCCGTTCATTTGTTTGTTTTATTATTTTTAACACTCTTTTTGCACAATAAGTAATAGCGGCACTGCGGTTTCACATACAGAGCCTCGTGCTATAACATCATAGCTGGCTGTACTTTGAAATAACTCACGATAGATATTTATTAATGACTTAAAACTAGTACTTTTTTTAATATAGCAAAAACAAATTTGACGTATTTTGTTTTATTACATGCGATACTGACATGTTCTTGCCATGATAAATGCGTATTAAGGACCACTCCGAAATATTTAATATGTGTAACAATTTAAATTTAACTGTTATTTTTTTTTATAAATTAATTATAACGGAAAGTACTACCGTTTGAAGTGAACATAGCATAAAGGGTCTTTGTGTATTTAACGTCAAATGATTATTGCTGAGCCATTGTGAACTGGTACTAATTTTATATTCATGTCATTTATAACTGTTTACATTTTTCCTCAGGGAACACTATGACTATTTGTTCAGTATTTGATATAATTATACATTTTGATTGGTATGCTTAAGTAAATGAAATCAAATGAAGTAAGATATTTGATGTGTTCAAGAAATAATCATAGCCCTAGTGATCCCCGTGATCCTGGGATCCCTGTGAGACTGTGAGACGTAATTACTTATTATTCCATTTATATTGACTTGCCGCTGCCGATTGTTTACACAACTTTTAACAAAATCTAGCGCTATCCCTGGAAAACTCGATCTCTATAATTCTCAAATAATATTTTATGAAACTGATAATGTCGAAATCTTTTGTTAGCTCTAAAAAGTTGCAATTACCTGGTTAGTATCATCTAGTTTACCATAAATATAATCAGTAACATAGGTTAGGGCACCTTCACATTAAATACCTTTTCTACAACCAAATTGCCTAGGAAAAATATTATATGCATTTAAAAATCAGTAAATATATTAAAAAGTAGGCCTGTAATTGTGTCCTTTTGTCGCCCACCATTTTTATATATTCGCCTAACTTCCGCTTATTTGTAGTGATTTGGCAACATAACTTCAGTAATGCAATTACTGAAAATTACAGGATGGTTCGCATAAGTAACCGTTAAACTTTTTCAATCCAAAGGCATAAATATTATCAACCCAGCCTGAAGCATTTTTTTTATCATCTCATAAAATCAGGATCATCGAAGGCACATAGTTTTAATATTACATTTTAAAACGCTTTTATTTTCTATTTAGTGTTAGCTAAATTAAAATTACTAGCCAGTTTGAATCCAACAAGTACAAACTTATTTGTCACATTGATTTGACACCTCTTCTTCATTTGTTTTTCTTCTAGTTTCCATTTCTTTACATTCGACTTTTGTGTATAACTGTTTTGTTGAAATTGTACTATATATTTCCATGTTCCATGTTCTAGTTAATGTCATAACTAGAGCAGGGTAAATTTTGCCCATTGGCTGATTTTATTTGTTTTAAAATTTATTCGCACATTTCTTCATAAAATGCATAACATATTAGTAACAATATTACAGTTTCACTAAAAAACTAAAACTATGAAATTATGAATAAGTTTCATTTTTTACTTTCAAACATATTCAGATTAACACCTGTTAATTAACATTATAAGCCTCTTAGTGACGAGGATTGAGGTGATTAAGAAGATTAGTATTAACAATATTTGATGTCCTCCAGGAAAATTGGGAAATAAGTTTGTAACACGTTGAAAACAATTTATATTTGATTACAGTTTATTTTTGAAGCAGGCGATATTCTAAATGACAATTTTAATGAATTGGAGTTTTATCATTTGTAGCATATGTATTCAGACAGAAGGCAAAAGTTTTGATCTAAAATTTTGAGCAACACGTTGTTTATTGCTTTTGTAATTATATATTCTGTATTTTAATAAGTTCCGTAAAGGCACTATATCCAAAATATGGCCAAAAAAGATTCTTTTGGATGTTTGTATATGCAGCCCCGAATCTGGAAAATAAATTAGTAAATAACCCAAATATTGTATCTTTTGCATATTTCTTATAATTTTGAGAATGTTGAGCAACATGTGGTTTTTTACCAGTTTTATAAATAATTATTTAGTATTTAAAAAAAAAATCACAAAAAAGTTATCTTCAATCTGTTGCATATTTGTTAGTTTTTGGAAAAATATGAATTAACATGTATCGTTTATTGCTTTTATAAACAATGATTTTGTATTGTAATAAATTTCATAAAAGCATCATATATTATTTCTAGTTTATTTTATAGTATATTCGAACATTTGAGAGAACATGTGGCTGTTTGTTGCTTTTGTGTTTATTTATTTTGTATTTAAATAAATTTCATAAAAAACGTTATTTCCTATTTATTGCATACTTGTTAGATTTCTTGTAACTTTTGCGCTACATGTCTTATTTATTGCTTTTATAATTAATTATTTTGTATTTTAAGATATATCATGAAAGTATCATGTTTTATTTATTGAATTTTTCATAATGCTTCGTACATATGTAGCAAAAAAGTATATATCTGCGAATATTTTTTGTAGATTTACATACATACTGCACATCTCTAATCAATAGCAAAGGATGTTACCAAATTATTTCCATAATTGATGGCTTTAGCATCATTTATCAGATTTTCTAAATTATTCTTATACACTTTGTACTTATGTTTGAATTTCAGATTATTGGATTCCGTTTTTCACAATGTATACAAAGTACGGTTAGTTTAACATAATTTATATAACTTATTTAGTGCTTTTGGTATTCGTTCATTTCTGGGATTCTTCCTTCTATTTGGCCATGTTGTGACAATACTTTTATTATATTTTATACGGATAACACTGGAGTTTTAAAATAAATTGCAGGGCTGGAGAGCCCAAAATTCGAGTTCAACACTAATGTGCAAATATTTTTAATTCTGAATTCAATATATTTACAAAATTAATGTCGGTACAAGCCACACCAAGCAAACTATATTAAAAACAACTACATTAGCGACAATCCCTACACGTCCTATCCACGATTCAATCTAATTAGATTTCACGTTCGGACCGTATTAAAAATTCCCGTTTCATCAGTTAACCCAGCTCCTCTTCCCGTTTTCGTCATTCAATCGAGAAACAAAATCGGGAACATCGGCATTTATCTGGATACCTTGTCGGCGGATCGCCGAATTGAAACTCATTTCATTTCGTCCTTTAGACATTAAAGTGGCACGTTCCTAATTTTCCAGGGAGGGAAATGTCATCCACATTAGTTTCGTACGTCTCGACGCCTCCGTTGAAATCGGGCCGCGGACGGGTTCAGCCGAGAGCCCTGACCGATAGTCGATCTTGGAATAAATCGAGAGAAGCAGAGAGAAAGAAAGATTTTCGTAGTAACTCACCGTTTCCAATTTACACCGTTCCGGGAAAAGTATGGTTAAAAACTTTCGGCTACTAATAATTTCTTTCTCGAAAAGTTGAAATCGTCAAATTCTTAAACTGTGATCCAGTTATAGTGTGATACAGTTGAAAATGGAAACGTACGATACATTTGTTAGTTGAGCTGTTTAGCTACCGAGACATGTTTAAGTACTCCACTTTCTTTATATTAAGATGCATTATATGTTGGGGTGTTGCTTAGAGTCTTTCTCCAGATTCATATCATCATATCACTGAGTTTCTCTCTGATCTGTGCCACTTCACTCATCTTTGGACTGCATGGCCTTCGGGCCCTTGTAACATTTGCAAATTGAACAATACCCGCCCATAATTTCATGCATGACTTCATTAAGACGAGTGTGCCACATTCTGTATTGGAAAATTCTCGAAAATGGAGAAAATATGTAAATTTTAACGATGAGGTAATATTGATCAGTAATCAGGTCATCGAAACTAACTGTCACTAAGTGCAACGATTTACAGATCTGTGGGTCGGTTCAAAAGACCCGAAAATAGGAGCATGCAATTATTAAATGGCTGCGATATATGAATTAACGGCATTCAACAGGCCGATCGACGTAACATTAATTAGGGTTGTGAATCAGCAAATTTTTAAGGATTAATGTCGTGGAATAAATTAATGAAAACACCACTTCGTTTAATCACCTTCATTAGAAGTAACCACCTCACCACTAGGCCTTACCACGTTTTGACAGACACCCGCGACTTCAGACTACGTAAGATGACTCCTCAAAATGTGATAACATGTTTACTTTTGTTTGTTCTTAGAAGTGTTTACTTTTGAAACTATTTTTTTAGTTCAATTTTCATTTGTGTGTTGAACTTCTTATATCGATAAATATATTTGTGAAAAACTCATATTTTTTAGCCCTTCTTCATAGTAATAGACAATCGGTATCTGTTTTTTAAAATTAGTAATTACAAAAGGTTTTTTAAAAACTCCTCACGTCCTATATTTATGCCAGTGCGGCTTCAAAGCGATTCAGGTTACATTTTATGTAGACAGTTGCAAGCATTGAATGTAGTCTTCCCATTACCTGTTATGTGATAGAATTTTCTTAGTAACTCCTTAACGTTCATCAGGGACAAAACTTCTTTAAAACTTTACGAGTAACATCTAAATGTCATTTCTCTTGTATACCATTGTAGCGAAGCTAATTTTCGGTAAACCTAGGAGTCGTGGTTAGGCATAGGGCGTAGTTAGAGTCGTGCCCTTTTTACCTTCTCTTCTATAGATGGTAACAGCCGAGATTAGTAAATCATAAGTAAAGTATTATAAGTAAAGTAATTAATTAAAGTAAGTAATTAAGTAATTTAATGGCAGAAAACATTGAACATATTTTCTACTATGGACCATTTGGTTTAGATATATATTACAATTATTATACGATAATTTCCATAACTACGATAACAAAATTTTTACCATTGGCAACGCTTGACGATGCAACTGGATATACGGAAATATATATGATGCAAGTGGAACAGTGAGAGAAGCACGGTAGCATATAAGTGACCTTAAAATTACATATTGTTTTGAGTGAATTGCAGTTCGTATTATTCGTGAATAATTTAGAAACATCTCATCTATTTCCAATCATCATCAGTTCTGTATTAATATAACTCCTCTTTAAAATTCGTCTGTGCATTACTTTGTGAATAGTTTCCTAACGACTCTTTCCAAACATAAAACTTCAAAAATCGAGTTACCAAGGAATAACGGTTCAAAAACTTTATGAGATGCTAAATGAGAACTATTAGGAATAGTTAAGATGATAGTACTGATGCTGTCAAGTTAATTCATCAGATTCGTTATTGGATTCAAAAGACAGCAAGAATTTTATCTCTCTTTTCTCAATACTGCATTTGTGGATATGGTATACTTTTCACTCGACCAACGGTAGAATTGAATTGAAAGTAAATTTACACATTGAACGTGTGTGTAACACAGTAAGACAGTAAGAGTCTACTTACCTTATGTACCTTGTACTCTAGTCGAAAAGGTTCGATTAGATTACAAGAATATTATTTTATTATTATTAGCCTACTTCCGTGCATTCCTGTTAGTTACCTGATACATATTGCTCTGACACCTGACTACCTTTTTGACATTATATACTCTGCGTTTGCTTTGTTTTTAGTCCAATCAATGAGCCCAAGATTTCCTAAAAACTTTGGAAAAATATAAAAGTTTAGAATGTGATAGTTAAATGTATGTAAAACTAACATTTTTGGAAAAAGTGAGCTTTTATTTTTTGCTGTTTTTATCAAAAACCATAATTAAGTAAGAACTATTTTAAACAGGTGTTATAGCAAATGCACTTATCTAAAAAATTATATTAAAAATATATTATACATCTCAATTCGTTAAGGAGATATGATTGTTTTTTTTAACGAGACACAGAGGGAAATTGAACAATGTTTTTCTTGCTGAATCTTGTACCTATTTAACTGTAAATTTATTTAGTTATTCATTTGGGCAATCCTAATCATGACGAAGTAGTCTTTGTCAAAAAATTGTCTTAGTCAAAAAATTGTCAAAAAAAATCCTCTAAAACGGACCTATATATATATATATATATATATATATATATATATATATATATATATATATATATATATATATATATATATATATATATATATATATATATATATATATATATATATATAGTATATATGTATACTGAGATGTATGAGAGAGTATATATATATATATATATATATATACTGAGAAAATAGCTGCGCATCCCTTGCCTTTCACTGGTTCCCCATACTTCTACCTTAAATAGATGTAATGTACAGATATAAAGCTTAACATTTAGATGATAAATATTCAGTTTTAGGATATCAAGCGTACTTTTTGCACTTGTGCACAGTAATTAGATAACATTTAAAAGTTATAGAATATGTTACATAAACAGAATAACTATTCCACAGGATACATTTTAAAGTACATCCAGGCAATTTTTGCTAAAATATTGAAGTTACAGCATATTAAAATGTCGGAAAAAATTATCTGATTGCAAAGAATGAAAATTCAAGATTTGATTACTTTTTGCCCCTGTAAGTGAACGCCGTTTTGTTTCAATAAAGTTCAAAAAATTATATTCAAAAATATATTTCTGCAGGGAATATGCCTCATGCTTACCCTACAAATGCACACAAGCACAAGTGTTTGAAAACTTTTATTTAGTGTCCTATTTCAAAAACTCAGTTTTCATTGCAAAAAAAGTTCTGATCGTAGTTGCAATGATATCGTCTTAAATGTTTAGGTTCTTATCTACAATCTTTAATAATTTTGTAACCATTTTAGATTGCTTACAATTTCAAGTTAATAATTAACTGGGCAATGATTAAAGAATCATACTTATCTGGATGTCGCGTGCATGCGCGGCTTTACAGAGGTTCCGTTTAAGAAATTGGCTATTTCTCTGTAACCGATTGTGATATAAAAAAAAAAATTATAACAAATTTTGTAGATAAGGTCTAAAGCTTAAAACTTTCATATGAAACATTTTCTCTATATTCATTTTGTTGTAAGTTTCAAAATTCAGATTTCGCGCTAGCAAAAGAACTATTTATCGAATAGTACGTGTATTAAAGTACTTCAATTCAAATTTTGATACGATAGCAATTTCTGTGACTCGGAAAAGTGTTCATTCATTCATTCATTTTCTCTATATTCATTTTGTTGTAAGTTTCAAAATTCAGATTTCGCGCTAGCAAAAGAACTATTTATCGAATAGTACGTGTATTAAAGTACTTAAAATCCAAATTTTGATACGATAGCAATTTCTGTGACTCGGAAAAGTGTTCATTCATTCATTCATTTTCTCTATATTCATTTTGTTGTAAGTTTCAAAATTTAGATTTCGCGCTAGCAAAAGAACTATTTATCGAATAGTACGTGTATTAAAGTACTTAAAATCCAAATTTTGATACGATAGCAATTTCTGTGACTCGGAAAAGTGTTCATTCATTCATTCATTTTCTCTATATTCATTTTGTTGTAAGTTTCAAAATTCAGATTTCGCGCTAGCAAAAGAACTATTTATCGAATAGTACGTGTATTAAAGTACTTAAAATCCAAATTTTGATACGATAGCAATTTCTGTGACTCGGAAAAGTGTTCATTCATTCATTCATTTTCTCTATATTCATTTTGTTGTAAGTTTCAAAATTCAGATTTCGCGCTAGCAAAAGAACTATTTATCGAATAGTACGTGTATTAAAGTACTTAAAATCCAAATTTTGATACGATAGCAATTTCTGTGACTCGGAAAAGTGTTCATTCATTCATTCATTTTCTCTATATTCATTTTGTTGTAAGTTTCAAAATTTAGATTTCGCGCTAGCAAAAGAACTATTTATCGAATAGTACGTGTATTAAAGTACTTAAAATCCAAATTTTGATACGATAGCAATTTCTGTGACTCGGAAAAGTGTTCATTCTTTCATTCATTGTTCATTGTGGTTGTTATGCTATTATTATTGCATTAGGATCTCTACACGTATTTTCCAATCACCGCGAGATTAAATACGTAATGCGTATTAAATCCTACCATTTTATAATTCCACTCGTTTATAAATACTCATCCAGACGTCTCCCCGGATCCCATCCCAGTACCTAACTGTAAATATTTGAGCTTACCGACTCCCGGAATCTAATCATTCCGGCATTTGATTCCGAGAGCGATATTTATTTTGTTTGGGGCGAAGGAAACGGGGTCGCTTACAAGACACATTTTTTATATTACGACTTATATTAAATCTCGGCTCTAAGAGTTTTATAATGGAATGAATAATTTAGGGACCTCCTTCGTACAGGGAGAATATACGAGCAGAGAAGCCCGAAAAACTATACGCTTTCGTTCTTTTATAGCTTGAACTAATATCGCGCGCATAAATTTAACAAAGCGGCGTTTGAATATTTGTGAGTTAGGAGCTTGGAAAATGGCAGTGCGGTCAATATCAAATAGTGGAGTGTAAAATTTTGATTCAGAATTATCTGGTTAAACAGAGGGTTCGCCCAGAAAAAAATTGTATAAGTAAAATTGCAAAATGTTACTTTTTAAATTCTTTAACAGGATTCTAGAATAGGTAATTTTCAAGGATTACAGGTGTAAATTGAGAATATTAAAATTTATTTCGAAAATTATACACAAGTAATTAAGGTAATTGATGAAGATCCCTTAAAGGTGGCAAAAGGACGAACTAAAGTATTTTAAAAGTTATTCACCATGAAATGTAAACTCTGGAGTTAATTAGTAGTTTCCAGAATAATTGGCTTCTACATATAATATTTAGTTACTATCAATAATCCTTAGTTTATAAAAAAGGTTTACGCTGCTAGAAAAAGTCTGCAGTTTTAATGAATATTTAATTAAAGACCCATCAAAGGGAATCAGCTATTTTCAGGTTAGGAAGTAGAGAGTTGAAATCGTCACGAGACGTTTAAAACTTCATTCTTACTATACTTAAATATTTCAGCTGGGGGATAAAATAACACTATGACTCTGTGTCACCACGTGAAGGGGGTTGGAAGGTGTATGAAAATAGAAAGGCAATTTGGAAGTAAACTCTTTGTACATAGCATAGTCAACATACCGGGTGACAATTTAAAAATTTACAATCAGGTTTAAAATTAGAACACACGACAATTATAAAAAGTGACGAGACATGTCGGTTTTTATTTCAAGGGGGAACTACTTTGCGCATATTTTCAACCTTGTCGCTTCAACCCTTTAGTCAGGGTGAGTTATAGCCCAAAAATTTAAATAGGGAAAAAAGGTCAAGTGATATCTCATTTTAATGCTTATCAAATTCTGAATAAGAGGGCTTTTTGTTTTTCAATTTGGTTCAGATATTTTCGACAAAATAAACAGTAGGTAAAAAAAGATAAAAAAATAAAATGATAATTTAGAAGATTTTTTACTTAATTTAATTTTTTACTTTGGTATTCATTTTTTGTATGGTTTGGTTTTTTTAATCGTATTTGTTTTTGTAAAAATTATAAAACGAAAAATAAAAAATATGATTGAGAACGATAAGAGTAGAGTTCCAAGTGTGGTTCGGTTTGATGTACCAAATATCGTTCCAGTTATTGTGTTACTTCTTCGAAAATTATTTCAGATTTTGTATTTACAATACAGTAGAACGAGTTGAAATAATTTTTATCTATGGCTTCCAAAATCGTTAGTGCTTAAGAATAGCACAGTTTTCGACAAAGAAGCAATGTTTACATTCGACTGTTAAATACCAAATTTGAGGAAACAGGATCTGTCGCTAATGAAAAAAATTATGCCAAGGTTGTCGAATGAAACTGCTCAGACATGTGACGCATGAACGCTAATGATTTCATATGTGGATCTATAAAATAAATTTAAAGATGTCTTAGACTTAGTCATCAATTAAAGCCCTGATGGTACATATAATCGAGAACTTTTCAGCATTTTTTTCCTGCTTCATGCAATTAATTCTTGAAGGAAAAGCTGAGTACTGTAGAAAACATCGAGAATTTTCCGAACTTCGTGGCTTCTAATGGATTATTTTTGGACCTATCGTAATCGCGGAACCTCCGGAAACCATAAAATGTATGAAATCCGTCCCAAGCTATACTCATTTACGAAGTCTTGTATATAACCGTCATATATTAAAATATGTTGTATTTTGCTGAAGAAAATGAGCCAGAGCGATTCCCAAGGGCTGAAGCATGAGAGTCGAGGGAGGTGACTTACAAGATCGACTATCGTCCGGACCTTCTGACTTCCATAAAGCGTGAGGTAACGCAGGGCATATTGGTATGGCGGATAGTTGGTTCTTCTTCGGACGTTCGGCTTTTCCTTGGACCATTCGACGATGGAACACGGTCTCAGACCGGGTACTCTTTCTACTCTCCTCTTCTTAGACCGATCATCCGGCCGGTCCCTTAAGGGACGACCGTTTTTCCGGGCGGCCCCCTGGACAGCACTTGTCCTAGTCTGCACGTCTGGACCCAACTGCTACCCTCCACTCTTTACCTCCTTCTATTTATATTCAACGTGGTTTTGCCATCCTTTCGCTTGTTGTTGCAATCCGTGTCGTTTTCATAAGCACTCTCGCTTTCGTTGTTAAAAGTTTGTCGCGATTCACCTTGCCGCCGATCATGGTCTAATTAATTGTTTTTTTTGTTTATGGTCGTCGAAGTCTCGTGTTCGTGACAATATGATCACCGTTCTTAACCGTTTCAGAGAAAATTATCTATTTTAATACAATATTAATAAGCAGAATGTATCCTTTCTCTTTCAGTACTTAGATACCGCTTGGACTTCACTTGCTTTTGTAACCTCTCGCTTCATTACTTTTTCACCGCCGCTTTGTAAATAATATGATGTATTCGATCCTATAGTTGGAATTGAATATAAACAGAATTTGTCTTCGGTAATTGTGCTTTATTTCCATGAACTAGTCTGGTAAGAGAGTAAGAGCTTAGAGTTAGCTCACAAAAAACTGGCGCTTGTGTATTCCTATCCTTATTTTTCCTAGAATTACCGACTGTGCCCAATTTCGACAAATAACTGTTTTTTCGTTGTAGCCGCGAATGACTACCATCGATCGAAGAAAGGTACGCAATACTGCTCCAATTTACATACACATGGAAGACAAATGGAATTCCCTTAGAAGAAAGAGGACACGAAATAACTGGCTAGTTGGACCCTCATAGGATAAGAGAATGGGAATAGCTAAGCAAAGAGAATAAAGCTTATTACACTTACATGTTTTGAGGGATGCAAGATGTCTACTGCATCAAATCAGCATTACGAGGTAACGAATGATCAACGAATAATCTGCGTTTGTGGCTTCACCTGTTCTTTAAATTGGAGCGTTTACTTCGAGATAGCTACTCTGCATTAATCATATCCTCGCACTATTGTGTGACGCATCTGTAGGGTAAGTTAACTGGGTAAATAAAAAAAATCTTCTTCTTACTTTAGAAAATTCGTGTCTAATTAAAAACCATATTTTTTTTTCATTAAACTTGAGGCAGGGGAACGTATCCCTTCCATTTCGTCCTTTTAGACACAGCGATTTTTTCCCGCGATTTCTATGCCTTATTACTTCGTTATTAATATTTGAAATAATAATTATCAATTTGGACAATAACATTATAAAAGGAGATTTTTAATTTTGGACCTAGTCTGTCGTTGGTGATTGTATTTGTATCTGTACTTTAATTAAATCTTATAGGTGTGTAACTGATGAGTTGTGAAACAGTTATTTTGAATATTTATTGATTTATCGCATTAATAATAGTTTCGTGTAAAAACGATTGGCCATGTGTAATGCATGCTTATATCTCAAAAGATATTCTATATACATGCATGCATATTGTCACGACTAGGTATTATCGATTCACAATCAGGTCCCCCATATTACCTATCGCTAAGCGCGACGATTAACACATTATTCGATCAGTTCAAAAGACCCGAAAATACGGGTTTGCAATTATTAAAAGATTTCTATGCATTATTAAACAGCATCTGATGGGTCGACTGATGTAACATTAATTTGAGTAGTCATCTAATGAGTAACTTTTACTCTATAAAAAAACACGTACGGTATAAATCAGTAAAGGCACCACTCGTTTTGCTCACCTTAACCTCGCCGCTGTCCTACCACCTAGCGATGCCACCCTTTCGCTCATAAAACATATAAGATATATATATATATATATATATCTGTTTTGTTTTTGTAATTACTTATTATTTTAATAATTCACTTCCTCCAATTGTGTTTTGAATATAATACTTTTTTCATTGTTGTATTTATTTTGCGACACTCGTAATAACCGTTAACATCTGCTGGACGTGACAATATAATAATATATGATATTAGTCGCGTCAATGAACGCAGAAAAAGGCCATAATAAGGAAATTTTTTCGGGCAAGACGGATCGGAATGCGGTTTTTTGCATTCGCTTCTAAAAATTATTTGTAAAAAAGTTACATAATTTTCAATATGCCAAAATTGGAAATTGCATTGCTGTAGGCCAAAATGCATTCGAAAAATGCATTTTCCGAGACGCCCTTTGGAAAACGTAATAACTTTGTAGAAAAGAGTCAGAACTGGCCCAGAATGGGTGACCTGGGGTTTTTGAGGTCGCTGATCACGATTATGATGTTCAAATTGACACACTGACCACCTGGGGCTCAGGAATGCCGACGAACGTCATCTCCGTGGAACTCTCCCAGAATTCATGCGGGGGAGGAAAAACACTTGGCGCCCGGGGGTTTTTTGGGTCGCTGAATTCAAAAATGGCATCGGCGAACACCCCACACACACCTGGTGCGCCCCAACCTGGATGTAGAGGTCCTCTCCGAGAATTTTCCTGACAAGAGTGTCAAAAACAACCCAAAAATCAATGTGGAGGCGTTTTATGGGTCGCTAAAGCAGAATTTGGCGTCGAAAATGATCCCCCGAGCACCTGGTGCACCGCAACCTGGACCTGAACGTCTTCTCCGAGGCTTTTCCAGGCACATTCGAAAAAGACGAACCGAAAATCGTTAAGGAGGGTTTTTTGGGTCGCTAAAGCAGAATTTGACGTCCAAAACGATCCCCCGAGGACCTGGTGCACCGCAACCTGGAACTCAACGTCTTCTCTGATAGTTTTACAGATACAATCCCAAAAAAACTCTGCAAAATCGTCTCATAACTTTGCCCTGTGGCCCTCGAAAAAATTCCTTTTTTTTCGCGTTCGTTGACGCGACTATATTTCTATTCTGAAAATTCGCCGCAGAAATCAACCAAATAATTAAAAATATTTAAACTCACCTAGTATGATTAATTCAAAAGTAGTAACTCAATTAGTCAAAAATCTTGGGCGAGGTTGGTTTTCTCCACCATGGAATGATCAATCAGATTGACTCGGCCAGATAAAATGTAACTGTACATATTGACAATATCACAAAATCGAATGTTATGTTCCGAATGCCCCTAAATAATGTCTAAGTAATCCAAACAGGCAAGTTTTAATAAGTAGCAAAATTAGCCAAATTACAGAAAGACCAAGTGGAAGTAATCCAATTCCACCCCAGCGCCGAACGGTACTCCTCTTATCCAATCTCATTTCCGCAAACAAATAACAGATAAACCGGCACGAACAGTCTTCCTCCTCCGGCTTTGTCTCGCTTAAATAAATACAATTATAGTGCCACAGAACACCGAAACGAGAACTTATCCTACCTAGCCGTAGTTTCATGTCGTCGACTCTGAACTTAACGCGAAATTATAGATTCCTAGCTTCCCTGCAATTACAATGCGAACCTGTACTAATTGTGGCTTGTTCTTTAATCTCGTCTCAAGACCCTTTCGCCCTTGCGATTAATCGTGAGCTTTTCTCTCGTTCATATCGAGGGGAGGAAAATTTTATTGGACAACGAAGCCCCCCTTTTTGGATTAAGAAGGAAATTGGGTGGGTGACGAAAGTATATAAAGGAAGAGAAGTTATTAATGGAAGGTACGGCAAGAAGAAATGATACGTTTCTCCTGTATATAACAGGCGGAGTTAATAGGAGAACTTTGAATATTGTTGTTTTTTCACTTTCGCAAAACTTTGTAATTTACAGAAAGGAATGCTATGTGTATTCAGAATTGCAGCACAGATTCAGAAGCCATATCTGTTACGTATACTAGATCCATAGTCTGAACCTACATACAGTCTCAATGTGAGCCATATTTGTTGTATATAAATATCCGAACGCATTAATAGTTTTACCCTAAGCAACAAATAATATGCATTCGTACACGAAAAGAAACTCTCTTTATTATGATATTTATAAACATATCTCGAACTCTTCCATACTGTCATTCAATGTTTGAATAATAGCTTCCTGTAAGTCTAAGGAAAGTGGAATTTTGAGCTGATTTTGCGTTGACAAAGTTTTCGCAGAAGTTAAGTTTGGTACAAGTAAATTGGTTCCGAAGATAATGAGGGTCAAAAATAACATACCAATTGGTTCCCGCAATTTTTGGTTTACCAGATATTTGAGTGTAAATCGGTTCCCAACATTTTTTACTTACCTGAGCTTATTTGTAAATTCGTTCCTTGATTAAAAGACTAAAGCGAATTTCGTAGTCAGCATAGTAAAAATTAGAGTTCGAAACGTTATCTACCAACTATTTTAAAAACACAAAAAATAAACATAATCAGATAGCATTTTAATAGTTTTATTAGGATATTTATATATAAGATATTTATATGTAAGTATAGGTAGAACAACACGGTTTCGATGGTTGAAAATTGCACTAAAACAATTAAATTTAAATATATTAACAATATTGTTAATCTACATAAATTATTTTTGGATCATCTCATCCCCTACAGCACAGTGAAAAAAACAACACTTTTAATAAAAGTCAATCTATTAATTTTATCTTTTGAATAAGATTCTATCGTTTTTATAATAAATTCTTGGGGGTTGTTAATTTAAGTGTTATGTAGTATTCTAGCCGCAGCATTACACTTTGTATTTTTAAATAGATTTCTAATTGATACTCCTTAAATTTTTTCAAAAAAAAAAAAACTAAAATACTTAGATGTGTTTCATCAAAGGATTTACTAAAATGTTTGTGAAAAGATACACAGTCATTAGTAGTGCGTGTAAGTTCTGCTGAATTCTCGGCTTCAAAGGGAGATCGAAAGGGAGGACCTTCTGATATAGTTATCTGTTAAATAATTTGAATATTTTATAGCTTTTGTCGTCTTCTGGTGCTATTGCAAGCAAACCAAAAACGAAACAGTCGCCTACCTCATCAGGACAAATGTTAGTCCAAAAGTTATTCATAACCATTTAACAGTCTAAGATTTTTTGTTATATTCAGGTGTGAGTAATTATTTTTGAATTTTTCTGTACCAGGATTGGGCAAAATGAAATATGCATCCAATTATTTCTACCAATGAATAAGTTTGTTCAACGAAATTGTAGTTTTGTTAAAATAATATTTTAATAACAACAAATTTTTAATACTGTGGTAGATATGTTTTTATGTTTCAGTTTGTTTATTAGGTAACAATAAAAAAATTAATGGAATGTAATGTCTATTACAATAACCGTGTAAACACCTGAATATTAGATTTACATGAAAATATAATTGTCTGTGCAACTCTGCTATTGATAAGCAAAAACTGTTCACCCTTGTTGGTTGGGATATCCTTACCATCCAAGAAGTCAAACGTTTCCTCAACATTTTTTTGGCAAAGTTGTCTGCATTTTTCTACGAGCGTTGTCAAGATTTTGTCTGACGCCACATCCAATGTTGTAACGCTTGATGGTAGATTTTCTTGAAGAGTCTTGCAAATAATTTTGGTAGACTTCTCGGATAAGTTCATCTTCAGCTTTTCGTTTACAGGCAGAACTAACAGCTTGACGGTTTAATATCCTTACATTGGCATTGTGATCATGTTCCTGTTTATGTTATGTAACTATTATATTACTACCTTCGTCCAATGTTAGGACGAATGATTTGCACTAATTGTACAATTCCGCCCCTTCTTATCACTTTAAAGACGTTTTTGGATACCATACTTATAATTATTAAGCCCTAATAAATGTTCTTCACGTTCACTCAAAACTAGTTCGGGATTCATGATAGAAATTTTACTTAAACACAATTTAATTCAAGTGAAACTTACAGAGTGGAAATAAAAATTACCCCTCAGCTAAGAAGAATTGCAAACAAAGAGATACACCCACTCTCCCCCACAACCCTCTTAATTCTTTCTGGGTATGAGATTAAGGAATTCCCGAAACACGCGTTGTAAACCAATTTACCGATAATTGTCCGGTAAACGAAAAACCCCGGGAACAAATTTGTACATTGATAATGACTACTAAAATCCTACGTTTTAGTTTCTTACCTACAGGGGCCGGGAACCAATTTACATACACCGGTTAAGTTTGTTTAACAAACGATAGTTTCATAATTCTATAATTGTTCTAGAACTACTCCGAATTTTGTGTATTGTACATATAACTGCATAACTCTATCGAGTGCATTCACATTTGAGTTCTGTAGCATATCAGCTAAGATATATGAACTGGTAACGGTATATTGAATTTATAATTTCATTTTAGAAATTTTATAGCCCAACTTATTCGGTATTGGCGTAAATCATCCCATAAATTTCAAGACTTACCACCAATTCTCCTGTTACTACATTTCTATTTCCGATTTTTTGTTTCGCATTCCTTTCTTATTATCACAAAAATTTTATATTCAAATTACAATTTGAGCCAGAAACGTATCAAAATATTATACAAAAGAGAAAATATTTTCATCTTTCGAGTGCCGTTCGTTCCACTCGTCCGACGATGTTATATCAGCTAAATAAAATTCCCTTTGTGTTTTCTTAATAAAACACTGGCATCGTGTTTATATTACGACTTTTTGTTCTAAGGCTACGTTTTCCGATACCACTCATCCCTTTCGGTAGGAAATGAAACTGACAACACTATCATCGCCCGGTTGAAAATTATTATTCTTGAGAATCCAAGCTTAAAAGGACTCTCTTGCAGTACTTTTAATCGTCTAGGATTTAAAATTATGCGGAGGATTAATTCGATATTAATGTAAATGTGTTGCTCGGAGTAAGAAACATGAAACCGCCGTTACTTTGCGGTACGGGATACGGTTTGTTGAAGTCGTTTTCTTTTCAGGACCTTTAATAATTAGTCAGAAATTCATAAATGTGGTGTTCGATCGATGGTGAATGGCAATAATAAATATTTATGTAGATTTTGTATTGATGTGCTATGGCAGTCCTCCAAATAAAGTTTTAGTGAATTTGCAACGAATTAATGACATTAGTGGTTAACGGAAGTTTGACAATCTGGCCGCAATTAATGCAAACTTCACTTTCCATAAATAATAAATTGGTTCAATTTTGTCTAACAAACGACATAAATAGTCTCACCAAAATTGAAGAGGTGGAAAATGCATTTATATGATGTGGATTTGCAAAGCAACGCAAGTGTGTTTATGAAAAACAGAAAAATTATTTTAAAAAATGGAACCAAAATCTCATAGTTCCCTCACGTTATACTTGTCTGACATTTATGTAGTATTAAAACACAAATAATATTTAGCTTTCATTTTGATTGCAATTATTTTGAATAATTGCTAAATTAACAATAAATAATATATTTAATTAAATTATTACACCTATTAACTAATTTATATATATATATATATATATATATATATATATATATATATATATATATATATACTACCCACATATATAATATATTAGGTATTATATACACGTCTATACTATATATCTGGATAGAATATTATATATCAACACTTTACACAAATGATTAAAGACGTTTCAACATTCAACAACGACAATTCAACATTCTTCAATTTTTTTTACAAGAAAGTTTCGTCTTTTATAAGCGAATATATGTTTAAAAATATATGTTTAATGTTTAAATAGCTTATTTCTATGTCGATTTTGCTAATAGTGGCAGATTTCTAATTGGGTACAATATTCGCAATTTCGACTTCAAAGTCTCCCGACATTTTCCTCCCCCCGACACATTTTTAAACCTTGAAACCCCTCTTATTATTTTACTACAGCTTTTTGTTTAAAATAGTTGTACAAATTTTTCCTTGAACACTTTAGATTACCTTTTCGCATTTTCTGTTAATTCCAACTAGAAATGAATATGTATTTTGTAATTTCGCAAGAGCATTTGAGACAAATAATGTGATTGTGTGGATATAAGTTGTTCTGGTAAATTCCCATTTTTAAATAACTGTTGAAACCCTGGAAAGGCTTCTGAACAAGAATCTGATATACCAATACTGGCTGTTTCGACGCAAAATAATGCTGCATCAAGCCACGTGCAGGTTTTTGTGGCAACGAATACCTGAAAGTACTTTCTTTGTAAAATTGGAATTTTAATGAAGCTATAGAAAATATTTTTTAACGTTATTTACCAAATTATTGGCAGCTGAAAACTGAAATGTAATACATTTTGCAACTCTATTAATACCATGAGCCACACATATTACATGGATCAAGTTTTCATAAAAAAATTAAATTTTGGTCCACTTAAGCACATAAGCCGCAGCATCCGATACCAAAAATATAGATTTATTTGAAGGCACCACATCTGTTAAAAAATAGTTAGCTAACGAATTTTATATAAATCTAAATAGAGTTAAATAGTGTGTTGTTTCAAGCTGCTTGGAAAATATTATATATGCATTCTCTGGTTTATCTTCATGTAGAACCCTAATTAACAAATGAGCGATACATCTATACTATATTTCTCTTCAAGACGAAGTAATATTAATGAAGTGCCCGTTAAACTCATAGGCGCGCGAGTAATTATGCAGAGAGGTTATCGATTGCAGAGAATTCGGGTGATAGTATAAGGGCGGGTTAATGCTCGGCATACCGTTAAAAAAATGGTGTTACAAAAATATTGAGAGTACTCGTCCAGCATGTAGAGGCATTATCACACCCTTTGGCAGTGAAACAGGATTTGTTGAAGGTGGACTTTTGCCTTTGTTTCTCAGAAAACGGGCAATTATCACAAAGATATGAATGCAGAGGTATTTGAACAATAATTTGTACAAATGTTAGACCTTATACCATTAGGAAGTATAATTGTGATGGATAATGCGAGTTATCATTCCAGACAAGTCGAGAAGGCACTTATTACATTGTAGAAAAAAGCTGACATAATTAACTGGTTAGACAATAAAAAAAAATCATGATAAATCAGTACACTTTGACATTGATGTTATTAAAAAGGAACTACTGGTCATTGTAATTTGTATAAAATCGAAATATAAGAAATACGTTGTATATGACATGGCACGACATCGAGGCATCACGATTGTAAGACTTCCACCGTATCATTGTCAACTAAATTCAATCGAATTGATATGGCCCAAGTGAAAGGCCATGTTGCAAGATTCAACACAAATTTTACATTAAAAGATGTAAAACCAATGTTATCAAATGGAATAAAAAGTGTAATCCCCAAAAATTGGAAAAAAGCTGTACATCATACCACAAAGGAAGGGAAAAAACTTTGGGAACTTGATAATTTCATTGATAGAATAACAGAACCCCTGATTGTCAAAATAAATAACGAAGATAGCTTCTCTGAATTTTCAGATGATTAGTATTATAAGTATTAACGAATTTCAAATTGAAATAGTTTATAATGTTAATTTTGTATATTCGTATATTGTATTGTTGGTATGCAATTAGTATTGACGAACTGCAATAACCAAGCAACGTTTAACTACACCAATCGTCGGGATAAAGTGGGAAGGAAATGTTGCGTAACGATTATTACAGTGAAGTATACTATTCACAATTCAAACAGTATGTATTATTCCGACCTTTCTGTGGAAAACGCGAAACGCCACTGATATTTCGATATCTGATCGCTTAAGCGCCGGATTTCTTCTTCTACTTCGTCTTCCTCTTCTTCTCGATTTTTGTTCTGACACCACTATACAGGGTGGGCAATACACAATTATTGAAGAACAGGTGAAAATGCAGGGACTGCTTACGATACCTACGAAATATTTTCCCCCCGGTACTTGAAAAATGCCCTCTTTTGATGGATACCTCATTAACATTACTTCGCGTTAAAGTGAAATAGGGTAGGTACAGCATAAGAATCAGTGGTTGCATCAACTTCGATGTAAAAGTAGTTGTCGACTATATGACTTTTTATGTTGATTATTGCGGTTTTATACATACAATCGACATGCTTTTTGCTTATAGTGTATTCATCTGATACATGAAAACTGTAATGTATTTCCAAAAAAGACCTCAAATTTACATTATTCAATGTATCCAGGGGTACATTTGATGAAATCATAGCTTTACACAGTTTTCATCGCACTGAATTGGATTTATTTTCTGAGAACGTTGTTGAACACAATTTTTAATGTTTCCTCACATTAAAATTGCTTACATTACATTGGTCTTACATTTTCTTTTTTCTCAATACTGCAAGCTTTGTTTCTTAAGATGTTTTATGAAAAGGAATACTGTTCTTCAACAAAAATTAGGGTGTTTAGAAATTATTAATAAAAATTATTATATAGGTGTACAGGAAGTACTTATAACTGATTAAATTTTACGTTTGGTGTTTTTTTAATACATATATTCTAGTACTCAATCCACTGATACCGATCAAAACAGAGTCCGAACAAGATGTGAAATAAGCTGTATATTTTTAAAAGCCTAAAATCTATATTTCAATACTTATTTCCTCTTTATTGAGCCTACATTGTCTACAAGCATTTAGAGCGAAATCGTTAAATCGTAATTATTTGAAGAGTGCAAGGATTTTCTGTGAATTTACGTGCGGACCAGATAATGGATGGCCGTAGTTTATCCAATCCGCTTTGTAAACCTGCTAGTTAAGTAAACCATCGTATCTGTCTATTTTTTATTGCTCTCTAAAGCAGTTATTAGCATAAAATTCTCATATATGATACAGTAAATAAGTTTTCGTAGAAAATAACACCCCTGGGATATAATACCTCGAAGTGAATTTTCGTTATAATAAGCGAAGAATTCAAAAAAATGCGATATGTTTCCTTTATGAAAAAGCAAAATGAATTTTTGGGTGCTTGGTTTTGATTTTTATTTGAAATTATTCAAATATAAACTGGTAATGGAACATTCCATTTCTCATCTTTCTAAATATTTTAATCTTCCTAAATCCAACAAGGGATTTAAAGCGTTTTCCCTTCATCGTGCTATTCGCAGAACCAATACCCTCGAGACATTCTTAAATTCACCATATTACCATACTTCCGCTCCCAATACTTTGGATCTATGCATATGTATTAATAAACGATTAATTCACGGCATGAAGTCAATAGGACTCTTTAATTTTGTGGATCGAGAGTTACAAAGGATTTGAATCGATGTCGAAAGCTTTTGAGTTGGGATTAGTCTGGAGCTTATTTGAGGGGCGATTTATGTCTACTGAAACAGATATGATACAGTGGTATTAAAATTACCTTTAACGGTGATAACACCATTGGGGGTATTAAAGGAGAAATAATTGACCATGGTCTCTGACAGTTTTTTCAGATATAAAGATGCGAATATTCTCGATAACTAATTTAGATTCATGTTTTTCTTAGACACTGATATATAAATTAGGTACATAATGTGTTGATTTAGCGGTGCACTTTCAGGTATTCCATCCATCAGGTATTTTCCTAAGAAAATCACAGGAAACAAGAAAATGCAATGCTTTGAAAATTTTAAAAACAAAATAAAAACAAATAGTTGTATGCCTAGATGTAATACAAAGCCAAGCCCAATAACTGTTTGATAAATATAAAAAAAGACTAATAGGCAAGCACCAGCGAAAAAATGTAGTTGGGGTTACAACAAAGAGAAAACGTAACTCTGGATAGTGCAAAATAGTGAAATGTTTGGGGGTTGAACGTGTTTCTTGCGATTTGAATGAAACAAGACCTCTTGGCGAAAAATGTCAAAGAGCATTTTGCATTTTTGTCTAGCACAAAAGTTACTCGATATACATGAGATTTACCAAAAGCATACTTTGTTGGCACAGATTAAGCCTATTTTTACCGCCACCTGAGAAACAAGTAGTTTCCGAGACATTGGCATTGTAGTAAATTAATTTATGTTTTCTTCAATTTTGACATTTTGTATAGAATTGTTGTAACTGCTGAAATGTCTACTGCTTATATATATATATATATATATATATATATATATATATATATATATATATATATATATATATATATATATATCTATCTCGTTTATTTTTCTTGAAATATTGAAATCGCTGAAAATTGCGATTGACCAAATAAATGACAAATAAACAACAAAAACAATCAATAAATTTTTTTATCAAAGATTTAGGTGATTTTTTTCTAAAAATGCGAATATATCAAAAACTACCTGTTTACCTAATTCCAATAAAACAGGCTTTTTCAATGCCAACAAAGTATATTTTCACTGAAATTTCGGTTATTCGAATAACACTTTCAAAAACAAAAACCAGAAAATTCGGTCTCTCTCTTTTCCGGAAAATTTGTGGTTATGTAGAAAAATGATTAATATGGAAGATTTATATTTTTCCTGAAAATCCTGAAAACATTTTCTACCTCGAAACAACAATCTCATTTCAACATTTGGCGTGATCTTGAGTTTAAATTTTGTTCTGTTTCTATGGTCTCTACCGCCACTACATTTTCTGGTGGATCCTTGTTACTAATTTTTTGTTTTTCCGGCCTTTCCAATCCGCATTGGCACTGATCTATGGCAGAAGTTATTCTAAACAATGTCATCACTTTTATACCAATTACACTTTTATTAATAATCCTTTAAATTCCTCTAATATTAAAAACTAAGGTGCCCTCAATAACTCCAAGCAATGTACAGCACCAATGTGAGGCATAATAACATAATTACTCCAACTAAACACAGCTTTAAAGAATCAAAATCAACAAGTAGTACAATTAATTCCTTTTATGAAACTTTAACGATCTTATTAGACACAAGAGAACGCCCTCTGGGAATATTCTGTGATTTCAGAGGGACTTTTCACTGTAAACCATTCAACTCTAATTAAAAACTAATTATCATTGATGTAATCTTAAAGTGTGTAAGCCGATTCGAAGCTTACTTACAGACTTGCCGAAATACTTTGCACAGTATTGCTAATATTCTGTATACTCGGCGAAACTCGATTAATTAGACTGATTACTTTTCTGAGGTATGTCAAGGATGTCAGTAACATCAGTTTATCTATCCGTTTTCGTATAAACGCGCTAGTGTGTTTGCCTTCAATAATTTCCACAATTTACTGGGTGTGTTCAACAATAAGCTGCTTTAACATCAAATAATTGTTATGCGGTAATTTCACTCTATCTCGATGTAGATCAGATGACCTACATATTCGTAATGAAGATATAAAAATAGTTTTTATAAGACTGGTGGACGTATACTGACAATATTTTTTTCCAAGACGCATGATTTAGTATGGAAAAGCATAGTAAACCAATTATGATAACTTTATAAGTAAGTACAGCTACAGTTTAAAGTTAAATTAATATTAATTTTTGTACTCACCAATCATTCCCAGTTTTCGTCATATTCTGTCTTTTCCTCCCTGTCTGATGGGGTTTAGGTTCTGCCACCATATTTACATCTGAAACAAATATATTTTTTAAAAGTAAATCAAGTCAAGTAAAATGAACAAAATATATGTTTGTAAGCCGGATTCATTAAAAACAATTGAGAATCTTCTGTACTGCGGTCGTAAACAAAATAAATTTGTATAACAAACATAGATCATTTTGTACATATGGATCAAAATGATTAACGCACAGGAAGAAATCTGCCTACTAATAATTAACGTTAAATTTAAATACATATCCTAGAGACTAGAAATTTTAGAAATATGTGATATAATTATTCATAGATAGCAAATAGTATTTTTATAGAATGTAATTTCTAATTAATTACAGGTACAACTAAGACTGAAATAGACAATAATAAACGGCGAATATTTCTAAAAGTTACTGATTACAACGCTCCTTCGGACGTTAAAATAGTGTTCCGACGACTCGATATTCCTTCTATATACTAGGATACACAAAGCTATGGAGTAATAAAATGGCGGAATTGATGATGTTCCTCAAAGGTTCGAATATTTTACAAGCGCATGTGTTGCAGTGGCCGACAATTATATTTTCAATTTTTAGATAACGTATTTTATGTGTTTATTTTTCCTGAAAGAATTGTACACCGAGAACCAAGAAGCTTGCTCCTATTAACTAGCCCTCCAGTCAATTTTCTAGAAACAGTATTTCTAATAAACACCCCAATTCATAAATTAGGAGGTTGAACCAATACAAGCATTTTTCCTATATGTCAAGTCGAATGAAATCTATTCACATAAAAGCAAGTGGCTTCTGTTGAAAAAACATCTTCGTTTCCAGAATCTGACATTTTACATAGTTAAATGATCCAAAACTCCACTTTGCGAAAGGTCTAATAAATTTTAGTGAATTTTCTAAGAATCCATCCGTGTGTTACATCATAAGGGATCTTGCTGTTGTCCTTTGAATGAAATTCAGCCGATTCCCCACATTTACCATGAATTGTGCTCAATATCAATAACAGATATAGATAACAGATAGAATAACAGACTGTGCACAAGAGATCAATAACAACTTTTAAGCTTTTGTGCATAATTCAATAGATTTAAAACATTTATGACGTATTCCAGCCAATTTTCTAAAAACTACAAAGTTAACAAAACCACTCATCCATAAATTTGTTTGTTGTCCTAAATTTCAATATGCTTTCCAACAATCACATGAAGCTAACTCGATTGCTCAGAAAAATTTATATAGCTTTTCTTCAAGAAATTTTTGCGAATTTTCCAGAACTTAAGATTATAAATAAGCAAATGTTTCATAAACATGACTTTTAATCAATTTCATAAAATTTCCGAAAAATTCAATAAAACCTAGGAAATTTTTTTAAGTATCTCTTAATAAAAATCCAGTCCTCAAATCTGTCTTTTCAATCAAACTCTTTTCTTTTTTAAATTTCTATCCAAACTATGACTTGTGTACTATTCTAACTGTCAAGAAAATTGGCGGGTTCCAGTCGTTGCTTCAGAATTTTAGCCCTTTCAGACTTTTAACTAGGCACCTGATTTGTCAATTTGGAGTTGAAACGAATTCCAATAATTTCTTTAAAAATCCAATTAAATCAAGTCAGTTATCCAGAAAAAATCATGTGGCTTTGTACCAAGAAATTAATAGACTAGTCAATTTCCAGAATTAGAGATTTTAAGTAAGCAACTGATATAACAATCTCAATTTAAAAGTAATCGGACTTACTAAATCGGTAAAATATGTATACATCTCGAAGATTTGGTGGTAGCGCATATGCGAAATAATTTCCTAGTTTAGTCTAATTTCCTTGATATTAGAATAGGTATTTGAATTCAAAAAGTCACATTCACACACAGCTACAACAACGAAGCGTGACAAAATATTATACGTTCGCCACATACAAATCCTAATTTAGGAGAAGTACAAAACGTCGAAAAGCTGTCACAATATCCGATAACAATCCCAATAATATTCCGAAATCACGATACACGACTTTATAAATGTGTGTATTCGACGTGTATCACTATCTGTGAATGCTACTGGGGAAATCGAACAGTTTATCTCTAACTTTTGTTGACCCAGATTGCTAAAGTATATACACCACCGTTAAATATTCATGAAATCGCGAAATAAATATTTCAGGCACTTGTGTATGTGAATATGGAAAAAAGTGAATGTGATCCCGGGGTAGATGAACGTATGAGTTATATTTCTGTATATACATATACGATAGGAGGTGTGTACTGTCTAATAAGGAAAAAATTGAAAACTCTAGAAATTGACTGTTGGCAAAAATTTGTTTGTTGCAAGTTTTAGCTTTGAAACCTTGAGGTGCAAGACACCTCGAGCATAGACTACTTTGGTCATTGACACTATTTGTTCACACTTTTAGTTACTTTCTTTCTACACTAGGATAATCCGTTATATTCGGTATGACAATTTTATACTTTTCATAAATTTGAGTACTGCGAATCCTTTTTTTTGGTAGAGATGATCTGCCTTGTGTGCAGTATAATCAGGGCCTACTATAACATTGTGGATAACTGATAAAGTGACCCCATAAGTTTGACATACTACTTCTGATGTCCCTTTGACTAATTGTTCATGAGTGAGATTAGTTTGTCAAGTACGTAATCTGTATACTTTTTTATATCGTATCTATTTAAATTTGTTTCTAGGTATTGATTCTTCACTTCTAGCCTTATTTTTCCAAGTAATGTATTATTTTTCCCACCCTTGTTGCCGCTCATTAATAACTTTAGATTATTGGATTCCTGAATTCTGCTCTTCCATTTGATACATTGGGCGTTTTGATGTCAAACGAATCGTTAATAAGTTGGTCTGGTAGGTCAATTTCCATTTTTCTTAGAAAATTCATGAATCGTATGGTAAGGCTGCGAGTAATTGTACTGTTCGTGACAAAATCCTTGAGTTACCTGAGTTGCTAGTGTACGATAATAATTCTGACATACATGTGGTCATTAAGAAGTTTACTCGCTGTTCTAGAGGCATTACCGCGGTTTCACTGTGCATATTTTGGATTGGTATAGTGAGGATTGTTCATAAGCAATACCTTAATCACAAATTCTGAAGCCGGTTTAGTTTTTCTATAAAACTTTCTCTAGCTGACAAAAAAATTATGAATTCGTAATCTACTCGAGATAATATCATTGCTTTGTGGATCCAGATTAAAATTTGTAATAAAGCACCCCGCTTGGTGTGTGGAAGGACTCGTTACATATTCGCATATTTCTACTAGGTTTAGAATGTGATCATTCCAACGTGATCATTCTATGTCAATCAGCAGTCGAGAATTATTCCAAAATATTTAATTTTTTTCAAGCACATAATAGCTTCTCCGTGCAGGAATAGATCGGGGTGATCATTCTCTATAAGCCTACAAAAATAAGTACATTATATTTTCTCTGTCGACAACGTTAATCCGTTTTGTGCAATTCGGTCGATCGCTACTCACAGTGTCGTAATGACTCCAATGGTTTTTCGTACTAGAACTATCGCCAAGTCGTCAAAATATGGGCATTTGTTAATTTCTTCATCGATATCCTAAGCTATTTGTTAAATGCAATTGCATATAACGTACAATTAGCGATGATCTCTGTGGAACTCTTCTGAAAAGGTTTAATATTGGAATTCATATTCTTCACTATTACTTCAAAGGACCTTGTGATAAAAAAATTTTTACGAACAATGGTATCATTCGTTTCAGGCCATTGAAATGAAGCTTTTCGTGTATTCCTTTTCTCGAAAAGCCGTTTGTATTATATGTTCAATACAAACTACGTGATCTATGGTAGATCGACCCCTTCCGAAATCTGCTTGGTACTTTACGATTAGGTGATATTGTTCTAGGTATCGCGTTTTTCGCTTATGTACCATTCATTCCAAGATCATTCCTATACAGCACGTCAAACTTGTCGTCTAGTCAAGATAATTAGCCGGCTGTAGAGGATGTTTCCCAGGCTTTGCTATAGGGATTGTTGTTCTCCTTTCCATTCATTAAGGTAGTTACCAACGTTCCAGAGTTCATTGTAGTTTTCTCGTAATATGTCTTTAGTTTAACCTGTTAGGTTTTTTGTCGCACCATTTGTATTACCATCCGGGCCAGGAGCTGTAAATTCTAGTGGAAATTTTCTTCTGTGGTATAGTTTAGATCTCCCTCCCTTTCAGTTTTCACGAGGGTTAGATCGATATCTGAAAACGACCAGCCTGGGTATTAAAGTGGGTTAGAGACCTATTATTAAAAATCGTGATATCTCCTTCCCCTATCAATTTGCCAATTATAATTCTGGCTTTATTTATTTATTTATTTTTAGTTTTAATAAATGGAGGAGTCAACTGATTTAGGATATCAGTCATGTGTTTAATGTTACAAATACATTTTGGAAGGTACATATTGCATACGGTTAGTTTCATTGGGACTGTTAAAATATTGCTGTTACTGTTATCTACTTATTAAATTAATTTTCTTTTATTGGCAGTTACGTTTAATAAAAGTGGCCACTCCACCACATGCGCTTTGATCTCCGGCAAAACTTTCCTTTTATTATAATAATTCAATAAAATATACAATAATGCATATATATTTATATAAGTCATTTTGTACATCATCAAAACAGAGATTTGCCAAGATTTTCAAAATTTGATGAGATCGGATACAAGTAATCTTAACCTCACTTATTACATGGAAATACAAAAATACAATACTTCATCTTCAACAAAACTAAACATTAGATAAGTATTTCAGACTTATTGTTAGAGTTTGGTAAAAGTGACTCACCTTACAATTTAAAAATAATTATTATTGTTTTTATGTACACTTTCTGCCGAACGTTGCCCAACACCACGGAGGTTGTCTAAAAATACACCCCAATCCGTAATTCTGGATTAAGGAACTCTTAGCAGGTCGTAGATTTTAGTCAGAAAGCTCTTGGAATTTATGGAGAGCGGTAATTGAGTCAATTTTCCCAATAGAAACTTCTTATTGATTTTTTTTTTAAATTTCTATTACACATTGTTGAATAGAGCCTTAATTTTAACTTAGGGTCAGATTGGTTTAAAACGTAGGAAAACTCTCTGCATATTGTAATTATTGAGACCCCTTTTGCATCCCAAAAAAGTTTATTTTTGTGTTATGAATATATAAAAATATTGGCCCAAGGTAACAGTGAATAACCAATTATATCAAATAATATGTTTCTTATTTCATTTACACTTATACCCTTTTTATTATTTCAATATTTTTGCCATTAGATAAAAATATTATTAGGAAAAGTTTAACCCTGAATAGAGTTTACAGTTAACACATATTTATCTTTAAACAATGAAAACACAAGGCTTCACAACGTTCAACGTGGTCAATAAGTTCAACATTAAATATGTTAAAAACTGCCTCCTATGTTATTGTAACAAATGACATATTTAATTTTTTTCATGTATGTTTCTAAATGCATAGCCCATAAAAAATGTCTAAGGCAAAAAAAATTTGCTAGTTCTCATATATCACGTACTATAATAATAAATTTTAAATTCAGATTTATTTATTACTTAGAAGAGCTTATACACATGTGGCTTTTTGGAAACTACACCATTATTTCAAAAAAAAAAAAAAAAAGAGAAAATGGCAGCGATGGAAACCGATTGTTACACAAGAGAAAGGTAAGAAAGAACAAATTTATGAGAACAAATTTATGAGAATTTATGAGAACAGAGAGTAAAATCAGGATATACAAGACCACAGTGAGAGCCATTTTAATATCCGAAAAGAAATAAGAGCAGATACAAATAGAAAAAAATAGAAAATAAATAATGTATAAACGAAGACTAAATGGAAATAACATTAAGTGACAGACAGACCAATAATTAAGAGGGCAATGTGTCATTGAGAACGTCAACAAATGCACGAAGATAATAAAATAGAAATGGAACGAAAAGGTAGACAGGTTGGGGCAGCACCGACTTGCAAACATATATAACAGCAAACCTTATGGTAGGAAACCAATTGAGAGGCCACCAAAAAGGTGGTCAATCAACAAAAACGGAAACTGAATAGGAGGCAGACAAATGGGCACATTCCTAGCCATGCGAAGAAGAAACGTAAAAGTTCCTTAGATTATTCAAAATAAAATCTGAGTTAGAATGGATGAGGATTTCTAGTTTCAAAAATTGAATTATTGAATTAATTCTCAAAATGTAACGCAAAAACCCCAAATTTAACCCGTAGACATATTTTTCAGTGAAATATGCTTCGTAAAATATGGAGTAACTATTCCATCCGGATCCTGAAACTTGAAAATCCATTTTTCATAGATTTAAAACAGTGTCAAAGCGAAAATTTCATATGAAAGAAGCGGTGATTGTTTCGTCTTCTATATAGTCGAATGTAAAACAAATAAAAGAAATATTTTCTAACACAGAAAGGAAACCAGTACAAAACCTGTGAGAAAACTTGTGGGAGAGTTAACGTAAGCAGTCAATATAGTAGGATTGTCTGTAGGTATGTCAAGTGATTGTTTGTCCTGAACCAGGAAAATAATCCAAGAAAAAGGCAACTATAAAAAAAACATAATCTCATGCATTGGAATCTTACTAATTATGTTCCAGCAACCAGAAGACATGTTACAAACATGTTATTTCTTGGCACTCGTATATTTTTTCCTTCTAACTCTATCATTGTCAGTACATATATGTTCATAATGAAAAATATTGCATATCAAAGAAATGACGTATTTTTAGAATTTTTCTAATGCATTAGAACTGCTAAAGCTATAGAGCACAAAATAAAACAAACTCGTTAATGTCGCAGCCAAAAGGTCGAAATGGATACGTACTCGTACTATGTTTACTTAGTGAAACCGGAGGATGTCCAATTTTTCTTGTTTAATTTTTATCTGTGTATTATATACACAACCATAAGACACAGGAATAGTAAAAAGACCGATATAAAGTATCTATACATAAAATCATGCCTTTTTACAGTGGAATCTCTTATTTCTATATGTTTGCATATCGAAGAAAGCATAAAACTCGGTCCACTTTAATGTAATTTACAAAATTTTTCACCTGCTGCAGTAATGGGGAATCGGTGCCTCTGCCTATTTTGGCACATTAAAAATAATATTCTTCTCCTTGAACTTTATAAAATTTTCTAAGCATATTTTACCATATTTTACGAAAATCTCCATCTTTATGAAATTTTTTACCGACAACTTTGCTGTAGAATTTTAAGTTTTTCTTCTTCTTAATATTCACATATTAATACGTAATACTAATACTAATATTATCGTATAACTGAAATTAGTAAATACTTAATGCAAACGAACGATTCGCACATAAGCCATGGATGCCATAGAGCGTAAGGTTTACTACGAAAGTAATTATTACTAAAACAATAGTATTGTGTACAATGAAAAACACGTGTAGCTAAATAGCAAGAATGTTAACAAATAAATTACTTGTCTATTATTACTTCTGGATGGATGTCAACAAAATAATCATCTGCTGCATTATAGACAATGACAGCTGATTTAATACTTGTTAGACTTGACAAATTTCATTGTGATTGGTTGACCAAAGAAGAAACCAAACTATTTTATTTGAAAAATGATTTCAACGACGGATAAAAATTTAAACTGTACTAAAATGAAGAGTTCAAAATTTCGATTTAACGCGTTGTAAAATCGGATATTGGTACATATTTGATATAAGATTAATACTGTGGTATTATTGTCATATATTGAGTAACACCCTGGCGTGTTACTCTTTATTATAGGACGCAATGTGGCTGGCTAGCACAAAGTTCTAATTTCGTGTTTTGTATGTGGTGCCTAGAAACTGTTTATAATTTATTATATTTAGCAGGCAGGTAATTCTCGGTAAACACTGTCGTATATTAAAAATAATCGTGTAGGCTTTAAAAAGTCTTCTCATCGTGTACTTCCACCTCCACTCAACGGCATGATACTTTTTAGCTTTATGCTAGGATAATACCTGCATGATTTACCCAGTTTTCAAACTTTTAGAATGCTTGTATCATAAAATACAATCAAGTTACGAGCGTAACGTAGCTCTCCAAGCGGAACACACTAAATTATTAAAATAATTATTTAACCCGCGCGCTGCATTTTACAGAAGCCCCGGAGCCGCCCTCAATAAATAACACTGGTACATTAGCTGGATTGCAATCACTTGCTTCTGTCTCGGCCTTACATTATTTAACCGCCTATTGTTTGGATTAAGCGACCACAGTTTGTAGTGTGAATTACTGCACTTCATTTGCTAATCTTGAGGTGTACTCCTCGAACGGATCATTAAATATTCATTCGTTTCCGTAAAGGGGTCTTCCCGACGTTCCGTTAGGTTAATTGGTTTGAACTGTTGCATCTTTAAATAGCTCGCCAACACCAGAAATTTATAAGCAACCTTGCCGGCAACACCTTGGTTAGACGAAAGGGGATGAGGTTGAATTAAATTAGATTTTCCTATTTCTGGAATTCCGGGATTTATCACATGGGAAAGCAAACGTTACATCTGATGTGAAAACAGGATGTTAAATATGAATAAAAATAAATAAACCATATTTCTACTACATAGGTAAATTTTTGAATAAATGATACATATAATACATTCGAAATACTAAGTACATACGAAATTG
The DNA here is from genome assembly GCA_963576515.1 of Cryptocephalus primarius. Taxonomy (NCBI): domain Eukaryota; kingdom Metazoa; phylum Arthropoda; class Insecta; order Coleoptera; family Chrysomelidae; genus Cryptocephalus; species Cryptocephalus primarius. The sequence continues at coordinate 10,306,988 of OY754945.1, forward strand.
TTTGAATTTATATCCGTTTATTCTACCCTAATAAATAAAATAGATACGAGAAATAAGAAAACGTTGGTTTTAATTACTGCACTTGACTTGGCCATCTCGAGTTATGCTCCTCGAATGGATTGTATTTTACCAAAAATTATTTACATAACAACAAAAGCTGAAATAAGAAACAGGCACAACTGCGGAGAAGATTTAACACAAATTATAAACTGCTGTAAAATTTTTTAGGATAAGGAATTTATCAAAAACCAAAATTTAGCAACTTGAATGAAAGTGGTTCCAAATATTTTTCGAAAGTAGTTAAACTTTACAGTGAAATATGACCTATCAGAAAACGTTTTATATGTCTTGTAAAATATCGGAGAGCTGTCATGTATTACAAGACTCCCACAATTTCTTGAATTTTAATGAAAATGAAAATATATTTACTGAATATAGGCATTCTAATGTACTGTAATGAATTCTTCTCGTTTTATCGTGTTTGAAGGTGCTGGAAAGAACTCGATCTTTCTGTCGACTACCCGGCGCCGCCGGTTCCGAGAATCATCGAATTGTTCTAGCAAAATCTCGAAGAAACACCGATAAGAACACAAAAAGGCGACCTAGAGATAAGCGGGTTGGTCGAACGAAAACATGTGTTCAACTTTTGATACATTTATGTCAAACATGACAGCAACGTATCACTGACACAAAACTGACTGGGTGATATAAGCTGCTGCTAGTAGGATCTTCTGATACTCAATGCTTTTTCCATATGGTCAGCTTGAATATATTACAAATGGCGTGACGCCCATTATCGAGTTTTATAGTGAAGCCACAGACTTAACTGCTCCCAATGAATAAGTTACTGATCAATATAAGAAAATTTTCACAATATGGGTCGTTGAGTTTCTTATTACATACCGAATTTGACGTTTTATTTTTCATCTAAGCGCCTATCAGACTATAAAAACTGCAAACTTTTTATTAACTTATTGATTGCTTTCGCTGTCTCAAATGAACAGTAATTCCTAAACAGTACCGTCTTCGAATTCCAGAAGCGATGGTATGAACTTTGAATTTGTCACCTACCAGCTCACCAGATCCAAAACTACAAATATATTGTACTATTTGCACCTCTTTCCTATAAAAAAATGTGATGTACGTAATGTACAAAATTAGACAATCATAAATTTGGCGCAGATCCGTGCATTACATAAACTTTTTAAATAATTAACGAAATCTCCATGGAATTCTTCACTTTACTTCGAAAATTGAATCCCGTGACGTCGTATTTATTTAAATCACAGGAGACGAGCTGCTTAATTTCGAATTTTATTCTTGACAAATTATCATAAATTGTCGGCATTGAGGGTAGAGAAGGGGGGAGATGCATTTTAAAAACTTTTCTTCTCCTACATGTTTCTTTACTTCGGGAAGTTTTAACGCGAGATGTCTTTCAGATTTCGGTTTATTCGAATGATATATAAAACTTTTCAAAAAAGTTACTAACCGTATAATTTTAGCCGCTTTAAAGTTTTCGAGTGGAGAAAAGGGAAGCTGCCTTTTCGGCGGTAATTCCGCATTAGTTCGAACTTTATTTGCTCAAATAAATAACGGGCTGGCCTAAGATAATCATTTGTAATTCGAAAGAAAAACAGGAAGCCTTTTAAAATTGTTTATTCGTGTATTACTTTATTCCAATGAATGTGAACTGAGAACTAAAGTTATTTTTTGTTTGTTCTATTCCAATTACCATAACAAGGGTTATGAAATGAATCGATATAATGCGCTGATGTTATCTATCAGCATAGCTGATTAGGTCCAATTAGTGTATGACCAAAAAAAGGTATTGTACCAGAATTTTCTGGGGCAACATAGGTTTCCATAAAAATGGGTAATTAAGCTCATTTGACCCTCTGTTACAAACGTTATATGATCTCGATGTGTGCTACTTGTTTTTGGAGGTGCAACCACCCCATATGAAGACAAGGTGGAAATAATAAATTAAAGCTAGATTGAAGATAAATTCTATCAATTGAAATCATGTTTAAATATGAGGAACCAACATTTTTCATATTTTGGAATATATTTATATTTTACAAAGTTTAGCCGTTTATAATATCATTTAGAATTAGTTGCAAACTTTTAACCCAAAAAAAAAATTGTTGAAACTGAATATGTATAGGTTTTATAAGTTGAAATAGCATATATTCATGGAATAAATATTGCTTTACATTTTAGAATATATTTTACGATCTCAGAATCAACCCCTAATGACAAAATTATAATGATGTAACACAGGGTCGTATCATTTATCAGCAGGAAGTTGGTAGCGGTTTGCTCCGTTTCTTTCCTTTTACTATCTATACTTTCGTAGTAGATACCATTAATAAATACATATGTATATACATATTGTAATGGAATTGTTTCTAGTGCCATCATACGTTCAGTAGATGAAACACTAAAGGCAGAAAATCCCTGGAAGCTGTAATCACCTAAAAGGGAGAGAGGAGGTTGCCGTTGAAGAAAGAGTGAATGGATGTGCAGGCGATCAGCAATATTCTCACATACACATAGATCAATATAATATAAATTTAGTGTAGTAATAAGTGCAAAAGTGTAAATAAATTAATTAGAGGATTAGTGTAGTTCGTGTTTGAGTTAGACAACTCACCCAGAACATATGTGTACATATACATATCTGTATACGAATATATGGAATGAGGATTTACTTGTGGATATATAGATATAGGCCAGTCTGTCTGTATGTATTCATAAATGCTTCAAAATTCAAAACTAAAAACTGATATGATCCGAAAATTTCAACTAAAGTTCAACTGATCCTTCAACGACAACTTTCCTAATTTTCAAACTACTTCATCGCTTCTAAAGTCATTTTGCAAGGAACTTCAAGGGCGACAATAGAGTGAAGTTTTCCTGAATTATTTGTATTTAAGATTTTTGGGTTTAAATCGCTCGAATTACAAAAATAAATTACAGAAGTTTTTGTTAAAAAAATCTTGAGCCTCCTATTCTAGCATTTTTTGAATTATTTTGCAGTATACGCTGCAGTGCCTTCTATCGAACGATGATGGTGGATATTCCCAAGAACAAAGGAGAGATATAGAGGTTGGTGGGCCTATACAATGCAACGCTCCATTTTGTGCTCTCGTAAACGTCCTCGTGGTTATTGTTGAAAACTTAAATGCCCGGGAGGAATTGAAGTGAAAATAAAATGTATTCAGCATCGAAAATCATTTTAGCACGACTTAAACATGAGAGGATTTTACTTGTAATACAGTGATACTTTCTATTGTGCCATGTGTTTTGAACTATATGAAAACGTAAAATCAGGGGAAGCCTTCTTCATACTCAATGAAGTAACTTGCTCCAACATGATGTGTGTATTCGTTGTTTTTATATAGACAGGCGAAGTAGATTGTAAAAATGTGTAAGTAAAGCATGTGGCAATTTACGGAGATTCTAGTTAATAGAATAAAGACACCGATTTATTTGCGTGAGTGATATTGCTAAAGTTTACCCATACAGAAAATCACTTTTCATTTGTAAATAAATTTGTGGTTTATAACTCTACCGTGCATTTTTCTGAAATATTTCATAGCTTGAAATGTCAAATTAAATTTGTTCTAGTAGGTAAGTAATATTATATGTTAAAAAGTCAACCATTTTCAGTGTCACTCATTTGTGTGCTGACTATTTTCTTGCTGATAAAAGTGTACAGAAAAATGTGTAAGCGATTAAAAATAACATGTCCGTAACTTAAGTTTCCGCTTGCTTGAACAAACTTATGTTACTGATGATACTAGGCCAAGAGAGATTAGGAGATATGGCCAATTTTGTGATATGATCCCGATATTAGTTAGTGTTTATTATAGTGACATAAATTACATTTATTTTATACAAAATTTCATATTGTATTTTAGGTATAAACAATACATTAATTTTTAAAAATCTGGTATTTTCAATATTTTGAAAGCTGTACACTCTACATTATTACACTCAACAGGAATGTTGTAGCAAATAGATGCGTCTTCAAAATGAACTGTTATTTTTCAAAATCGTTCTAGAAGTTTTCGAGAAAACATAAAAAAAGGGGTCAACTTATAAAAAGGTATAAACGTTCATATCTTTTTTCACAACTAATAAATTGTAATGACGACAACATCCTCTTAAATAACAATAGAAGAACTTTGAATTTCTAATGAGATATGGCCTAGTAAATAAACAAATAAATTATTATTCTTGTCCAATTGACAATTAATCTGTGTGTTTCCACGATAATTTTAAAAACATATTTCGAAAGTACTAACTCAGTGCAACCGTCGCATATTAATCACAAACTTGAATATTTGTAATAAATAATCGATACTTTTTGTCGAACTATTGCAAAATATTAATATGCGAATTTTCACAAGATGCAGAGTTTCATAAAAAATAATATTAAATTTGAACTTAAATCCAGAAAAGGCCATTTTGTTCTACCACTGTTACGTCACAGTAATGGATTAAATCAACGCCATATGAAACACGTAAGTTGAAACACTTTATTCATGGAATTATTAATAAAACCTTAATATTTCTTTAAAAAGTAAATATTTTTCAGTTTTCGTAGAGCAAACATTTTTCTTCAAAAACACGCGAAATTCTATCTAGAGTTGTAGACCTTTACGTGACATATTGACAAATTAATTATGTAATATGATGTAATGTAACAACAAAGAACTGTAAATAGAGAACTTACGTATGTCTTGTTAAATAACATCATGTCACGTGTGTCATTAGGAAAGATATGCTATATAGTATTTAGAATAGTCTTCTTGTTAAGGAAGGAAATCTGAAAGAAATACCTTGGCAAAAAACTAAAAAAATAAAAACAAAGCGTGTGAATACGATGGAAAATCCAACACACGTGAAAACTTTTAACGCAGATGTTAAATTTCGTTCATCTCTAAAATATCTGAACACACATTATGAATTTTACAGATTTTCGACTGTTACTGCCGTACAGTTCTGTTTAAAATCTAGAGTTATGTAATATTTGGTTGCATCCTTTTCATTTCTCGCTTCAACAAATGTACCAATTGAGTGAATTCGAAGAAATAGTGCATTTAGGTATGCAGCAGATTATAAAATTAGATACGAATATATCAAAAGCAAGTTTGGCTGTAAATTCGTATTAATTAGGTATGAATGCGTGCCTGATTCCATATTTTATTTGCCCGTTTATCCCAATTCTTTCAAATAGGTGCTTTCGGAAAGAAAGTGTAGCGTATTATAGATGTATAAAGAGAGAAACATGTCCTAAGTGTCTACCTTTGAAAATCCATGAATTTACAAATGTAGTGCAACTTTTTGTAAGCGCAAATCTCATCGCTGTAATTACGACCAAACGTTCCCCTTCCATCATTATCTACTTTGAAAATCTCTCTTCGTAGAACGCCACCATCGCCATCATTCGAAAATTCGAATTAGTCTTATAAAAAGCGGAACATGGCCGGGCGGAAAATTATAGTTCAACAAGTTTTCGAGTCGAGATAATGAAAATTAAAGAATTAGCCGCATTTCCAAAGCTCTTCCGTTACTGTGAATGACTGCTTGACGGCTACAAGAAATTTTAATTACTTTAATTAGTTCGCTTTACCACTACGTCAGGTTTTTAATTACCGAGGTATAGGAGTTTCAACATGTGACGATTCGCTTCTGGTATTATTTTATTTTACCTTTTAACTTATTATAAGTTGGACGGCAAGTTGATTACGTACGGAAAATTTTTAAACTGAGTAGGGAATTGTATTAAAAGACGCTTGAAAACGCATCGAAGTTGTCATGCTATAACACAAGTTAACGAAACAAATATAAGGAGATTAAAGTAACTACTACTATATTAAACATTTCAACGTGTCATGAATAAAAACATCTACAATTTAGCAATGATACAATGAAACGGTTTTATAATTTATTACTGTTATAAATAACAAACTTATAATAATTCATAAAAACGCCTCAATTTTCAACTCTAAGATAGTTTACATGAATTAACATATACATCGAGTTGATTTATTGACCGTAACATCATCACAACGAATTATTTGGTTTGGTTAACAACATGGAAGGCAGCACAAATTTGTTACTTGTAATGATACTAACAAATGAACTAAACTGTTTCGTTCATGTATTTCAGTTTTATATCTAAATAAATCACACCATTAGACAAATTGTCCGATTTTAAGCAGTTACAACTACTCATTACAAAACAAATAGCTATAGTATGTTAACTGAATAGCCTGTTATGCACTGCCAAGATTCGACTATAAATTAAAAGGAAATACATATTCTATTTACGTTTCATGTAACCGTTGTCCAGATGCTTTTATGAATAGGTACAAAAACACATAAACAATAGTTGTGGGTTTATCGCGTTTTACGTAAAATTGAGTTCAATTTTAATATTCCACATCAAATTAACTTACTACTAAGTTTTTAAAAAATCCTATATGACTTAAAATTAACCAGACAGTATTCTTAGAGAAGGAATATGACTATTTATTATGTGTTGAAGTACCAACCTCCTTTTTTTAAATTTTTGTAAGAACACAAGTGTCCCTTGAATTTTTTTCTAGTCGATGTTTTATCGTTGAGATATCAGAAAAATATTCTGTACCTCCACAAACACCGGTATAGTAGTCGAAACGTCTACAAAATAGGAATAAAAAAAAATAAGGTGAGTCCTGATCGTTTAAGAAATTAAACAAGGGGTATCAAGTATGGTGACTACCACCAGCTATGTGACTATCTAATTGTTTATGTTATGTTATGTGTGTTTAATGGTAACGTCTGTTTCGTGCAAGTAATTTGAAAATCCTTTTCGATTGATGGTATGAGCTTTCACTTCAGTGCTGAGCTTTATTTTGTAGTGACACATACCTTAACGTAGTTGTTTTTAATCACCTCCAGGCTTTTCTCGATTTTATTAAAAATGTTTTCTACGTCAGTAAATCGCTTCGCAATCATTTGATCTATCATTCAGGTCAGGTATCCAAGCAATAAGAATATTTTTGAGTAATGCTTTGTTTTTGAAATCATTTAAAGAGCATGCAGTAGCAGGTTTCGTCAAGAGTTCTTTCCTAGGAAATTATCTAACTTTTCCGACGCATCATGATAAAACGTATAGCAATATTACAATATTACAATGCAGTGATGAGAGGCGAAGACAGCAGCACAATTCTGATTTTAGTCGAGTAGACATGTATGTAATTCATTGTTTTGTAAAGTTAAACATCTTTAAAAATACCATTTGGGCTCTCGGAAAAATAATTGTCTGTAGAATTGTTTGGGTTTATTCGTACCCGGTTTTCGTACCCACGATATATCTAACATGATGGTTTACGAACTGAGGTTGTCTGTGCATGTTTTAGCGAATAATAGTATTCATCCCATCGAGTCGTCACAGGAACCTGGAACCACGATTGCTTACGTTTTTTAGAACTTTCCAGCCAGCTAGTGTCAAAATCGCCACCTCTGACAAGACTTGAACACAACCTACAACACTTCTACAAAAATTGAATTGGTTTACAATTGAATACAAGAAGAATTGGACCACTCGAATGATTATAGTCAATTATCAAGTGACAGAGAATCAGATTTTAGGGTAATGTTATGATATATACTGTATATAACATCAATACCTTATATATTTAATTCAATAAATAAATGGATAAATTAGAATTTTTAATAAAGGGAGTAGCATACCCCGGATATGCAGTCTCTTCTAAAGGTATTAGAACTAAGTCGGGCAAAATCTCAGCAATTAAGAAATTACCTGTACCAAAAACAGTAACACAAATTGTAGGATTCCAAGCACTTACAGATTACCAAATATGATGTATTAAAAATTTCGCTATTAACAAACTATTGACAAAATAACTAAAGGGTGCTACCAAAACGTTGCCCAGGAGTGTACTTAACTGGCGTATTTAAAAACAGTACTGTTAAAATACCCCAAATAACACCTTGTGACAAATACACACTCCCATTTAGGAGAGAGAAATATTCAATAAAAAACCGACTCAATCCTACAAAAAAATATTTACATAACCCAAAACGTGTACGTATCGTACATGAATTTAAGATTAAACAGGGTGAAATTTTTTGAAACATCTTTTCCATTTTTCTAAAGTTTTGAAAGACTTGTATTACTTACTCCTCATTAATATATACTGTGCATTGGGCATTTTGTAAAACAACTATGAATAAAAATGTAGTAGGATTCGAAGAATTAACCCTTATATTATGTACTCATATTATGCCCATTATCATATATATTATGCCCAGTTCCCTAATTTTCCTCTACCAACTCTGCCCCAAATTAAAATGAAATGATTTTATAGAACCCTCTAGAAATATATTTGTTATTTCCGAATGAGCGCTCAATTAAAAACAGCAAAGATGTTTTTTGGAGAAAAATCAACATTTAGTTTTGTATATGTTGATTGCAAAAACTTATAAATCATAAATACTAGATTTTTTCTGAAGTAAATAAAAGATCAAAGGTATGAAAGAGTTATTAAAAAATGCGTGAATTGTAAAAACTTGTGAAAAATACTTCGAACGGCTGTAGAATATTCCATCCATAAAAACTACAGATTGTAAACAAAGAAAGTGGATATTTAAGATCTGATATATATATATATATATATATATATATATATATATATATATATATATATATATATATATATATATATATATATATATATATATATATATATATATATATATATATATATATATATATATATATATATATGTCACGAACACGAGACTTCGACGACCACAAATAAAAAACAAGGAATTAGGACACGGCCGGAGGCCACGGTCAGTTCGTGTGAAGTACGACAAAAGAAACCGAGAGTGTTTAACAAAACAAAAGTATAAGCAAAACAAAAACCGAACATAAATAGAAGGAGGAAGTTAGTAGAGAGGACCAGTGAGGTCCCGACGTACGAGCTTGGACAAGTGCTGTCCAAGGGACCGCCCGGAAGTGGGCCGTCCCTGAAGGGACCAGCCGGATGGCCGGTCGAAGACAGTAGAAAGAGCCCCGAGCGAAGACTGTGCTGGTTCGTCGAAGTCTCCAGAACCCCAGCCGGACGCCCGAAGAAGAGCCTTCCAACCACCCTGTCAAGAGGCCCCCCGTTATGGAACCCCGAAAGCCCGAACGACCGGCAGCCCTGTAAGTTACCTTCCTTACCTCTCACGCTCCAGCCTTTTGGGATTCGCTGTGCCCCCCATCTTTATTATTGTGATTTATTTTCGTTTTTTGTGCCAACCTGACCCATCTTTAGATTCCCCGTTTGTGGAGAATAAAACCTTTTTTTCTCTGTTTTGTTCTAACCTGTCTTCGTTAATAGCAAGCTCTACCCCCGTAGCTACCGACCCCTTACCTCACGCAGCCGTGACTCAGGCCCTCAAGACGCCCCGGCTCGTGACAATATATATATATATATATATATATATATATATATATATATATATATATATATATATATATATATATATATATGAGCCTCATAATGAAAATACAGTAATTTATTATTGAAACTGGTTTTATTGTTTTTCGAAGTATTCTCCATGATGATCCATTCTCCAAACATTCTGAAACATGGCACGTGTTTCACCGCGAATGATGCGAAACTCATAATTCGAAAATTCACGAGAAAAAATACTCTAACACTAATTTAGTCGAAGCTCGACGTAGGTATTAACTAAATTAAATTTAATAGAAAAAATTTAGTCTTCCTCAAACAAATAGCGTCATTAAGCCATTCAATCAACGATAGCCGACCATCTTCGATTGCTTAACAACCATTACCTTGAATTTGAAAATATTAATTTGAATTTAATTGAAGTTTCTCAAAACTCCTATTTAGATCTATGTATAGATTGCATCGGAACCAATCAAAAGATAATCAATTTCTGATTTCGGTTGGTTTAGACAAAATTCTATTCTTAGAAAATTAATCGGAATTCATTGCTTCATGTCCGATATTAAAAATACATAACCAATACATAATACTAGTAACCAATCTTCTGAATTTAGAACTTAACCACCTATAGGTACCTCATATCTATCTATTTAAAGGAACAATTTAAGACAATTGGCATACATACGCATGATAATATTATATTATAAATACAACCATGAGATGAGGAGATATCCGTACAATTCTAACATTGTAAGTAAACATCTTTGTAATTTCCCATTTAAAAAAGACAATTTGGGTTATTGGAAACATAATATACGAGTTAAACGATGAAGAAGTTTGGTATCTCTTCTTAGATCCATGCTTCCCTTAAAATCCAAATCATTTAAGAATAGAAGTCTCCACGTTTGGCAATTTCCGAACTTATAAGTAGTTGCAGATTTCAAAAAAAAGTTCGGCACGCCGCTGATCCATGCAGCATGTGTGTGTGTTAAGCGTGAGTGAGTCGTCCTCGAAGGGCCCAAAGGCGATTTCAGGATCCCGACACGAGTCCTGCATTAGCAGAAGAAAGCCTACGAAAGTGGACCGGCGTCACTTATCACGTTATTTTCCATGTACAAAGTACGTGTGTAACGACTTTAAATTTATCCGGTTTTATGGAATCTCCCTTTCCCGAAGATTTTTCAACCAACGGGAAGGATTAACTCGAATCCCTTCGAAGGTATTATTTGCATATATTGCCCAATACTCTTATGCAGTGCATATACGTAGTCAGCGAGAAATGGTGAAGAATGAGAGCTTATTTGACAGGCATGTTGACGTTGACAAATGTCAAAGTGATTTTAAAAATTAATAGGGCACCAATTACCAAACATATTATTTTGAAGAAACAAGTCTATGAAATACTTTCCATAAGGCGTAGGAATCATTGCATTCGCAAAAAGGTTCTAAGTAATCTTATGGCGTATACCTTAATCCAAAAAATTGCTTTCAATACTATGTCAAATGCCATCTTACCTAAGTGCACAATTTAGAAATTTTCTCTTCGTCAAAAAATAATTCCTTATACTATGGACTTTAATTCTCATTTTCTCATTCTATTATCAGAGTTTTAGTCTGGCAGTAAAACTATCCTTACGAAACTTATTTCCGCAAATGTAGCAGGATGAATTAATATGAGCATTTAAAAACCTGATTTGTCAAATTTACGCTAATTCTCAAAACAGCGCTGTTTTCAAGAGCCAATCAACACGTAAGCAAAATTCCTGGCATAAATTCAATATGAATAATAATGCACCGGAATACATCGCTCGGAATTGCTAAATATGTCCGCATACTGTCTAAATTTAATGCAGAACAAGAGTCTAGACTAAAATTAGGCGAGGACACATTAAGAGCACGTGTGAAATTAATCGTTGACGGTAACTCGAATTTTAATGAAGTCGTGGAAAGAAGCTAGAATTGTGAAGCTGATAATCAATTAAAATCAGGTGAAATGGAAAACAAGAAACAAGCTATATTCGGATTAGTATTTTTCTGTTTAAAAGAAACGCCTTAAAAATTGTTCGATGAACAGAAAAGTAAGGCAGTTACTTCACTCTCCTGTAGTTTAGGTTAATGTGCTTGGACAAATCATGAACTAATTTAAACATATTCAAGTAAATAGCGGACCTCGGTGTAACAAAAATCTACAAAATGGCGACTGTCCACATGCCCTCTAAGCGCTTTTTAATCTCACAATAACAAGATAATATACCTTAAACTTTCTGTAAACGTAACGCATACCTTTTCTCCGGACAAAAAAATCCATCTCACGATATCATAAAGTCGTTAGCTGCGAGTAGATTACGTCGTTAGCAGATAGATAAGTGTGTCCGTAGCGCCATAATATAACTTGGTGATTCTGTATTAGGTAAAATCATGGGAGAGATAAAGTAAGACGTGTAAAAAAATATGAAAAGGTTAAAATGAAAAACTCCTTTGACTCTCAAGATATTATTGCAAACTTATATAAAAGTAAGACAGCGGATACTCCATGACCACATAAAGAGCTTCAATTATAATTTAGTAAGGTTAGAAGCTTTCCTTAAGGGTCTTGACTACCTTATACAAACTTATAGAGCTAGAGGGATTTAGAAACGTAACTTTGAGTAAAAGTGTGAGATCTTGCTATCAAAGATAATTTACGCTCATACAAAAACACATGGTGTCTTGTATTTTTTATTTGGTAGTCGACATCTCAGGGGTCGATAGATCCAATATTCCAAGTTCCTGTGTTGCAGTATGTTGAAAACGTTGAAAAATAAGCGAAATGTATTTTTCATCTATAGAAAAGCCTGCAGAGGAGAAAAAATCCACCTCTAAAACTTACAGTAATTTTGTGCTAATATTTTAAAATATTTTAAGAATAAGTACCGATGTTTTAATAAAAGCAACGCAATTTTCGGGATTAGAAAGTTTATCAAACTATATCATCTTAAATTTTGGATAGCAAACCAGACACATGTGCTACCCTTAAAAATAAAAGTGAAAGTAAAACGGAAATTTTAGTTTACCGAGAGATTTTTTGATATAAAAATTATAAAATATTATAGACTTATTTAAAACTTAAAATATTCCAACAAACTTTAATAGTTTAATCAGGCGTCTCATAGGCCTTAACGAGAGGTATAAATTTCTGTTACTTTATTCATCGTTTAATTAATAAGATATAGTTACTTATTATAAAATCTTTTATAATTGTTGTATCTAATAATTTGATGTAATCCTAAACAATATGAAGATATTCTAATAACATTTGTTAGAGATTATGTAGAACAAATTGTTCAAATGTGCATATATATATATATGGAGATAACCGAGGCAGTGGAAGTCGGAATGTAAACCAAACGCAGCGTGGATATGGCAAAGAAAGTCGAACAGGAAGGTAGAGTCAAAATGACCCTGCTGAAAAAGAGAGAATGCGAAAGACTTAAAAGCATATTAAACGAAGATTGGGCTATTTCGATTTATAAGGTCACAAAATGGGACGAGGTTAGGGCTCATAGATTCATGAGCGCGAACCATGTAATCTTACTCTGTAAGGATGGGAATAGTCACACGTGGCCTCGGGCTCTCGAGATCCTGCATCCCGACCTACTGGACATGATAAATGGGAATAAGGGCAAAGTCATGTATACGATAAAAGTTACCAGAAGTAGAAATAGTTATGGAGAGACAAGAGTGATATTTCTCCTTCTGACGGTGGAACTGGGAGACGCTGAAGGAGTGTACCGAACTGTTGAAGTCCTTTGGAAATTGACTGAGGAGCATGGTTTAAAAGACATAGTTGTCAATATGACCAACATAAAAGGAGCGAATGTGATGAGGAAGATACTTGAATATATGAGTGAGGGGGAATTCAAGATTACACTAACAGGTAGTAGGGATAATAAAGAGAGGAAGCAGAACAAGCCTGAAGGAGTAATCAAGAAAGGAGGAGGAATCTATGCCGACAAGCTGAAAGAGGTATAAAGGAGGGTCGATATCAAAGAGGTGGGAAGTAATATAAAGAGTATAAAAAAGACAAACCAAGGAGACCTTCTGTTCGAAGTGGTGGGGGAAGTGGACGAAGCGAATAAACTAAAAAAGGCGATAAAGGAAAATATAGGGAATGTGGACACATAGGTAATTAAGAGAAACAAGATAATACATATAGCTGGGATTGATGCAGATACGTCCCAAACTGAGATAACCAAGGCCATCATGAGACAAGCAAGGGAAGAGGAAAAGGGGTACGTAATAGTGAAATCGATGAGGCCAAATAGCTATGGGGGGGGGGTGCTAGCGGCAACCATAGCGGTACCCAAAGGTTTAACATAAAGGATAACCAAATTAGGACGATTCAGAATTGGATGGGTGAATTGTGGAGTTAGGGAAAGAATAGAGGTGAAGAGATATTACAAATGCCTCCGCTTTGGACATTTAACAGCAACTTGTACCGGAATTGACAGGTCACAGATGTGTAGAAGATGTGGAAGAAAGGACACACAACTAAAGACTGTAAAGCTAGCGAAGCATATTGTATCGAATACCAGGAGAACGGACATACAAACAGCCAAATCAGATGCCCATTTTTCGGAGTTCTCGTTCGAGAAATGAGAAAGGGTAAAAGAAAAGGTAAAACCAAATGATAAAAAACTCCCTAAGGTTTCTACAGATCAACTTTGGCAGATCTAAAGGCGCACACGACGTTGCATGGAGCACAGAAGGCAAACTAGGTAATGATGTGATAACAGTTTCGGAGCCTAATAAAAATATCACCAAGAGAGGATTGCTAACGGACACCAGACAGGATGCCGCCATCCTGATTAGAAAATAAGAATTGCGGTATTACGAGCCGGCACACAGTTCCAGGTGCGATTTGCATCGAAATTGAAAAATGAAGTCTGTATGGCTGCCATTTTTCTACCAACCTTATATGCAGGAGCCGAGACGAGAGTTATCCTGCTGGTTGTTTTTGTACATGCTGTGGTAATATCCTTATTAAACATAAGAGTATGCAGACCAATTTTAAGATGTAAAATGTAATATCTTATTCATTTTTTTATTTGTCATTAAAATTGTATTATAATGTTTTCGTCATATTAACAAATAGCCTAGTTTTAATAATCCATAATCGATGTAATCCAACGCTGTACGTTCACCCTCCATTGATATTTTTCAGGCATTTTGTGGTGTAAATAACCGAACTCTCGTCGCTGATGCTCTGGTCATAAAAACCAAATATTATTTGGATAAGTGTACCAAAGTTGTTTTTGGTTGAATTTGTTAATTTGACTCTGAATATTTCTGCAAAGGGAATGCTTTTGCAAGTTGTAAAATTTATTGGAGGTCGTTTTTTATCCTGCAGTACAAAGAAAGATAGTTTAAGGAGGAAAACTGACGTTCAGACTCTATTTTGTCTGAAAAATAGTATTTTCTATATCGAAATGGAGCAATGCAGGATTATGCGCACTAAGGATAATTCCAAATTTATTGTCTTTATTCAGTCTATTACCATCAATATTATATATTGAAGTATAATTATACTTTAATGTTAAAACATTATTTTGCCAATAGTTATTTTGAAAATGTTCATTTTGGTATAAAACATATGTGTACTAAATAGACACAAACGAACTAGAAATCAATAATAGACGCAGTTCTAGATAAACCTATTATGTATACATTCTCAAGGGCTTAGCAAATTACAAATGAGTGTTTTTTGTCAACACAAAACGTGACATTAATACTGAAATATAAAAGAGCAAGACATGAGTATCATAATGCCATACACATAATAGCAACATTGTTCCATACATCCAAGTCGACAACTAGAATAATAATAATTATTACACAATGTTGTCAAATAATAGTCTTCGTTTTACTAACGTTCCTGAAATTTATATTAGCTTAATTAAAGGAATAATAAAACATTAATGTTTAATTTTTTTTTAATTTTTAATTTAAAACATGTATCTTTCACCCTGATGAAAAATTGTTATTTAGGTCTATTTGTTATCAATGACAAACGAAGGCCAAAAGAATTTATTTGGATAACCTACTACTTATCTTATGCAACTATAAATTATATCCCATACTATACGCGTGTACCTTATTATATATAGAAAAATAATAAGATATCTAGTTTAAATGTTAGAATCCTTTGAAAATCTAAAAACGGATTAAATTTAGCCTAATTTAAGAATTTAACGCGATTTCCGCAAGATTGCAGCATTCATAAAAAAATGCGGGTAGCCACCCTATCCACCTCTTCCTTGCAGGTCCTTCAGGGCCCCGGTTTAAAATTATTGTTAATTATACAGGGTGTTCCAGAGTTCTACTTCAGAAATTGAAGTAATTCATTTTTAAATGTAGTAACGTATAACTGGTTTTGTTTTGGAATCTGAAGGTAAAATGAACAAAAGTAGCAGTAAGATTCATTATACCTAAAGTCCACACTTTTTGAAATATTTATTAATTTTTGTATATAAAGTAACAAGTTGGGTGCAAAAAGTATTGTTAAAAGATGGCTTTGGCAACAATTAATAGCCTCGTCAAAAATCTCATTTCTTTCGATGTTATTTAAACCCGGTCCAATGCGACGCTTCATCTCATTACCTTGGCCAATGTTGTTCAAAATTAACAGGTAAATGGTGCTTGAAAGCCCCTCTGATGTTCATAATGAAATTTCAGAGGATTTTAATGAGTGAGAGGGAGGAGCGAAGGGGTAAAAATTAATATGCCAATCAGTGACGGATAGTTAGCAGCAAATTGCATAACGTCTCGTCTCTTCTCGTAGTTTCGATTATCGTTCTGTTTGAGTTCTGAGTAATTAAAAGTCGAACATGAAAACTAAAAAACAAATCTGCGGCCGCGCGGATCGCACGTACGTAAAATCTGATTTAGCCGTTAATCTGACGAATAAAAATTACTCGCAGATCCGCGTTGAAATTTCGAATCGGCTTAGGGACTTTGCAAAATATAACGCGCTACATAATTAAAAGAGCACTCACCTATATTGAAAAATATCACGAAAATTGGATAATCCATGTAACACAGCCAAATACAAGAGAAAATGGGTTTTGTGATACAGTTAAAATTCATTAAAATTTATTGAAATTATGCGGAAATTAACAACACAATTTCAGGGACGAAATCGATTTGTAATAGGGTTAGAGTACATACTTCACCTATGCACCGGACAAATCAAAGAGCAGGGAAATTTTTAACGGAACTTAAATGCATTATTCATACGGTGGTAGTATGTATGATAATAATATTTATGAAGATTTTTAGTCGTTAAAAAGCTGAAGTCTTTGTTTAAATATGTACAGCCACTAACACGAAATATAGTTAAACTAGTATAAGTAATACTAATCCCACCAGGACGAGGAAATTAATTTATAGTATAATTTGCAATATAACTTACTTCCATGAAACCCAATAATTGTATAACATTTACAAGGAACGCTAAATCCTTTCATGTTTAATATTGTGAAAATCCTGACAGTAAATACGTGGAGCTTAATTTAATTGCACCTGGAGACAGATTAAGTAGTTTTTTTATATTTTATTGAATATCTCGAATTTGAATAATAGTACTTTCGTAAAATCTAATGGCTTTATTCCATTTCTGTTACATTTTCTGTAAAGATAGAAAATAATAATTTTTTGTTTTTAATGTAGTTTAAGTTTAGAAGATTTAAAGTAGATATGTTAAGATGCCTGTAGTACGGTTAAGTAATTAGTAATACTTTATTATACAATTCGATCAGAACACCCTTCCCCATGTACTTAGGGCCCAGTAATTGTTTTTAATTTTCCGTAGGATTAAAATCCCACATAGAAAAATTTTATTTGCTGTTTATTCGCAAGAATGAAAAATACGCGGAAAAATCCCGAAAATAAAACCACACGAAGCTCTCCCGACTCGAAGTATAAAAGGGAGTTCACCATCGGCAGCATTACTTTGCGAGACCATTAAAATAAAAAAGTGCAAGAAACTTTTAAAGCCGCAAAATGGATTTGATAGAAAAGAGATTTTGTGTCTGAATTATCCGAAAGAAAAAAAAGCAGAGTCGCAACTCGCTCCCTCCCTCAAGGATGACTTTAATGCGTTTATTGATCTATATCTTCTGTGGAAATGGAATTTTTTTTTGTGAATGTAACACTGCTGGAAAGATTAACCTTATTAAGCTTGTCTTTAAGAGGTTCTTTTTGGCAAACACTGTTAAGCTCATATAGTAATACATAATTATTTACATACATAATTTACATACATAATAATTATAGTAAAATTCAATTATTTAAAAAATTTCCTTAGCAAATATTAAGAAAATATAAGGTTCTAGAATTCATACAACAACGTAATGTCAACATTACACTGTGTGGAAACTTTAATAGATATATGTTAAATATTTTCAGTAGTGGCTACTTCAGAATGTTTCGTACTTTATTAACATGCTTAAATAATGTTTATTCACTGCTTACAAGACACATTTCAAACTCACTACTACGTCAAATTTTTGTTAATTTTGGAAATCAAGGCTCATGTCATGTACTAGATAATCTGTGCTCGTACTACTGATTCACTGTTACTATCCAATATAATTCAATTTCATCGAAATCTGACGTTTAGTTTAACGGAGGTTCATTGATAATATGGTCTAATCTAATTTTCTCACTTTTAGTCCTCACTATAAAAATTTGCATTTTCAGTAAGGAAAATTGGATTGATAAGGAGGCATCTTTACCTTAGGATTCTTTTTGAAAGAAATCGAAGACAAATTTTTGGTAATTTGCCTCGTGTTTGTTTTGTGAGTTTAAGAAAACTCGATGTCCAACTATAAACACTATATTTACACTTCTTCACAACTATTTACAAAATAAGACAAAAAACGATGTTGTTTCCGTCGAATGCAGAAATCGATTAAATTTTCTGGACGGAATTTTTCTCGTCCTAACCTAACAAGGGAACGAGAAGAGGGGGATCTCGCTTGATCTACAAATTTCTGCCCTCTCATTGGTCACGATTCTCATACTGTCCAAGGCTCGACCAATGAGTGACAGATGCGCGACGATGCCCTCTGGAAATTCCCGGCTTACCCTTGCGAGGAACCGTCCTTGTGATATTCTAAGAAGGATAATACCTTTCGAAATCCTCTCGCATTTATCATCAATAAATGAGGGTCTAATTGCCCGTTAAAAGGACGATTCCTCACGTACAATGCATTTTAACAACATACAATAGAGAAAAATATACAAATCTACAAATTAACAAATACAAATCTGGGGAAGTTTGCCGTCCGTCCTAACAATTACTATTTACATTAAAAGGAAAGCTTGCAATTTGCAACACTTTTCTTTCTCTAAAAATTTTACTATGACTTATTGTTGTTTTATGCAACTAGCAAAAAGAGCAAAAAATTTGATTTTTTTATGGACATGAGAAGAGGTTCTCACTGAATCCTCAGAAGCTTTGGTAATCTCTTAGTATTCGGAGCCGCCCTTCTAGGCATTAACGTTCTTCTTCATGTTCTGTTCTTTTTCTTGTATTTCAAGTTTATGCTCATGTTTTTTTCTTTGATATGTATATAATTATGGATATGGAATTTTAGGATATATGTATCGTTGTTATAACAAATTATATGATGCATTAAATCCTATGAATGTTATAACTAACAACATTCTATAAATGTACTAAATGCGTATCCCAAGTATTTGCAATCTACGACCTGTTAAGCAATGTGTATGAAGTCATTTTATATAAACCTTTATTTTTACTTGTTGATAAATTGGTCAATACTTATTGTAAGGCATTTGATTATTTGACTTCTGAGTGTAAAAGGCTTAATATAGACAAAAATAATCCGACTAATTACTGTGTTCAGTAAGCACTTACATAAGGATGATTGATCTTCAGTTCTGTTTACTACCTACCATCTACGGCAATTGCCATATTTCCTCGACAACATGTATATAATAAATCGGAATAGACACAAACCCTTATACAAATAATTACAAAGAATTATCAGTCATTACCCAGCATAAAAATCTGACGATGAAAGATGCAAACCTTATATTGCTCAATTTAGTTTATTAAATATTCTAAATAGCACGAAACCAAAAACACATAAAAATATAACAAATATGAATTTAACCATAAAAAAGTCTCATGAATCATTTAAAAAATAACGATCTGGCTACGTATCCAGGTTTCACATCACCACATTGAAGCAATTATAAATATGCATCCTTGTATCCTCCTCCTTGCATTCCTTGTATGCAAGGAAGACCATAACAATAACGGTTTACCAATTTCCATTTATTTATCTGTAGCTTTCAACAATATTTGCTATTACGAAAAATGTAATATCGTTACTGTCCATATGGTTACACCATAACAACGACTAAATAACGCAGCTAGTCCACTTTAAATGTCAAGTTGATGTACTTAGCTATTACATCAATGTTGTAAAACTGCACCAAACATACATGTATGAAATAAACCTTGGCGGAGTAATAGATTTAAGCTGCAAACATCATTAATCTAGAACAATAAGCAAACTCTATTTTGAGGATGAGGACGCGTAAGTGAATTCACAGTTCTGACTCATCATATAGTTAAAACTGAAGCCCGGATGTCAGAAATACATCTATTAAGTTGCACCAAGTTTATAAACTTAATCCTAGGCATTTTTCAAGTATGAAATTAATCGTTTCCGGTTTGGACGAGGTTCAAAACAATCTGATATCTTCTACGATTGGTATTTCTTGGCAAAACGACTTGTTTATTGAACTTGTATCTATAAAATAAATACGAGTATTTCTTGTTTTACTGTCACTTTTTCAGTTAGGAGCTCACCGCTATACGTTACTTTCTTTTATCGTTGAGATTACTTTAAAAACGATTTATTTATGCGATCATGGATTTTATTTTTCTTCAATTTTTGCGGATATCGCATTGTGGGCAGTAAAATTTATACCGTACATGACTACATAACCGTAAAACAAAACTACTTGACTTCGTCCACTTCTACTGTTAGCAAGGATAGCCTTGTTAACACTAGCTAAAAATTTTCACATTGAAAATTGATTGAATGCAATTAATACGATAAGTTCCTTTTCCTCAAAATCGCATCTCACGTTTATTGAACGATATTAAGATATACAAGTGTAAAAAAAACTGAAAATTCCTATGTAGAAACTTGATCACATACAATAACTAAAAAGTAATCACCTTTCACAAGGGTGTAACGTGATCAATGATCAATGAAACGTGATCAAACGTGGCAATAACGTCACACGTGTAAGGACAAGGGTGACATTATTGCCAATTAAACCAACGCATTATTACAAACGACATAAATTATTCATTGCATATGTAACTTCCTTAGCTACATGTTTTCTCTCATCACAGGTATATTAGCTATTCTCCGACTCTATAAAATGTTCCCCCACCCAAGTTGGCCGGTCTTCGATAGATTCCGCAAACTTTCAACACTCTATCATTTCCCGAAGTTTAAAGTTCTAAGCTTCGCATTTAGAGCTCCATTAACTTTCCTTTCATGCTGGTAAGAGAGCACAGAAGTTTATTCTCATTATCAGAGAATATTTCCCAACTCTTTGATTTCGCTACAGAGGGTTCGGGATGCATTTCTTGTTAGTCGGTAAAACAGAATTTTATTATTGTTATGTTCGTAACGGCTGCTCCTTGGTAGAGGATTAAAATTAGTTTTTCAACCGAATTATGGATTATGAGCATGAGTTGATTTTAATGGATGGCGTTTGTTGAAATATGTCGTTTTCGTATAGCTTGTCATTTCTTCCGATTGAATAGTTGATCAAAAGTTATGAAATTAAAGAAAATAAACTTAATGTGTAGAATCACAAATTGAAGTATTTCTGAAACATCCAGATCAGACAACTTCAAAAGTGTCCAAAGATCATCGGGATATGTTAAATAAAATTTCTAATTTCTAAGTAGAAATTAGGGTGTCTAATTAAATTTCTAAAGATTTCAAGAAGATATATGTTATTTGGAATTAGCTCTAAGTGAGTTAAAAATCCCCCTAAAAATCCCAAACGGTTGGAATAACGTTTTGGGAAAATGGAAAACATTGCTGAATTAAAATAGGGCATATGGAACGCCAATAACACTCTTAGTTAATCTTGAGAATTAATAAAGACTGAAGAAAACCATCCAGTACCGTAAATTCATTTTCACGATGATCTAGATTGACTATTTATAGCACTAAATAAAATCAAAAGTTACCTGAAAATGTAAAAATTCCAGAAAAATAAAAGATACAGACTTAGATGTGTCTATGGTACGCTAATGATTTTTAAGAACTACTAGAGGCTTTAGAAATATACAGAAGTCATCAACTGTGTTTTTTATATATATCCTCAGTATTGATCAAAGTTACTAATTGTTGTTCTAAACTAATTTAAAAATCCCCTTGAAAATGCAGGAAATGCTGCATAAATATAGATAATAATAAATATAGATAAATAAATATTATCTGTAGATAGAAGACTATAGAAAATACAGAAGTGCCCATGGGACATCGGTAGTACCCTTAATGAATCTTAAGAACTAATAAAAGTTTTAGTAGTATGTAGGATTTTTAGTAGATTTTACTAATTTAGTACAATAATATTACCAAAGAAATTAGTTCCTTGAAATCAGTTACCCATCAATTACTAACTATATACCTGTAGCTCTCACCTATTCTGAAGAAGATATTTTTGAAACAGTTGGTAAAAAAAAACCACTAAGACTTCTAGACAAAAACCAAAAGACCAAAAAGACCACTAGACATTCCTCCAGTAATTCTAAAAAAATTATTATGATATGAAATTATTATAATATGAAAAAATTTATAATAAATTATGAATATGTTTAACTGTCTGCATAAACCTCGGACGATGGGAGTTTCCTTCATCACTTAAAGTTAGCACAGTAGGTGGTTCATGGTCTCCTAAGCTAAGAGAAATATTTCATGTTGGACAGCCTATCTTAAAAATATCGTTCTCACACATCGTCAATATTGGAAATCAGCTAGGCAATCAACTTGACGCTATAAAAGATTTTTTCGATAAACTGTTTACCCGGCATGAAACTTCTTGATACTGCATATGGATCTTCTGTAAACAACGCTAGCCGTTTTAATGTGTATGTCATAATAAATTCTTAGATGAACTTCAAAATATCGGAGTAAAGTTGGTAAGTTCTGGTTAGATTTTCGTAGGCTGAGGGTATCCTGGAAGCAAGGATACTTGCACGAGGATACTTTTTACATGAAGTTATACGAAATGTTTGTGTTTTTAAACGTATTATGAAATATAAACCTGATATTATAACATAATTAAGAGAGAGTTTGTGACAAAATTAATGAAAACCAGAAATACATATTTAGCGAACACCTCGTGATAAGAAAAAAGCAAAATGGGTACCTATGAGTGTCAAAATCTTAAAAATGGATAAATGTAATCAGAAATGGAGCAACGTTGCAATACGCCATATCCTAGATATATAGCGTTGACACAGGGGGGACCCCCGATTAAGGGTGTCCAATGTTTTGGCTCTCCACGTTTCCTAAACCAGAGGAAACTACTTGAGGGTACTCTTCATGAATATTAAGAACTGCTATCCAGAATCCAACAACAGTGCTTTAAATTAACCATCAACTTTGTTAAAGATTTCATAAAGATCTTAATAATAATCTTGCTCAATAGGAATTTGAAAGGTTTCTGAAATATTCAGAGATGAAAAAATGAAAACATTGCTGAATAAGGAACATTTAAATCAGGAAAGGGTTTTAGAAGTAGCAATGAGACAAAGAGAGTGCCCTTAATGAATCTTAAGTGATAGTAAATACAGGGATCCAAGAGCTACTAAGAGTGCTCTAAATAAATCTTTAAGATTACTGAGGGTTTGGAGTGGTTCTTGATCTAATCATAGTTCCGAATGAATTTAAGAGTTCCCTCAAAAACCCAGAAACATCAGACGGACGTCATTTATACATATGGGAAATACTTCTGAATCAGGAACATTCGGATCAAAAAAGACCTCAGAATGCCCAACGGGCGCTAATAGTACCCTTAATGAATCTGAAAAGACATTGTAGAAGGAAGTATCCAAAGGCCGATAAGAGAGATTTCAAGAAGACCTTGATATGATCAAAACCCTGTATAAATTTTGAAAGTACTCAAAAAATAAAATACATTAAAATAAGAAATATTCAGGTCCGAAAAAAGCTTCAGTAGTGCTGACGGGGTATTAAAAGTACACTAAATGAATCTTAAGAGACATTGAAGAGAATAGCATCAAAATGCCGTTAAGAATGCTCTAAACAAATCTACAAGATTGATAAAGATTTCAAAAAGATCGTGATCTGAATAAAGCTATACATGAATTTAAAAGATTCCAGAGATATACAGAAATATCAGAATGACATCATTTATAAATACGAAAAATATTGTTGGAACTATTCATGGGATGTCAAGAGTACTCCTAATGAATCTTAGGGAGACACTATAGACAGGAGTAACCAAAAGCAATTATGAGTGACTTATGAATTATGAATTATTTGGCCTGATTTCACCCTTAAAATAATTTAAACATTTCTGAACCAGAAACATTTGGGTTAAAAAAGAGCTTTAGAATCTCGAAAGATACTTATTGTAGATGTGTACAAAAAACATTAGGAAGGTTTTAATGAATCTTCAATATTGCCAAAGATTTCAAGAGAATCTTAATTTGAGCATAGATATAAATGAATTTAAATTATTCTTCGGAAGAAAGCATCTCCTGAAGTACTGTATCACAATGACATCATTTCCAAAAAAGCGTTTCTGAATCAGCAACTCTTAAATCAACAAATGGTATTAAAAGTGTCAGTGGGATGCGAATGGTACTTTTAATAAATTTAAAGAAATCCTAAATACAGAAATATCCAGAATCCATTTAGAATGTTATTAATGAGTATACAAATTGTTAATGATTTCAAGAAGGTTTATGTTCTTGATCAATAAGAACGGATCAGAAAAGGTCTTTGGAAGTGCTCATGGGATGCCATGAAACTAATGAATTTTATGAATCTCCTAAAAACTTTAAAGATATCGGTTATATTATTAGGAGGGCTCCAAGAAGTCGGAGCCAACAGAATTTAAAAGGAATAAGAGACATTGAACAAATAGAAATATCCAGATCTAAAAATAAATAGAGAAGGATTCAAATATCATGAAAAATGCTATAAGTAAAATTGCAGGATTGTTGAAGGTTTCAAGAAATCACTAGATGCCAAGATATTTCATGGGCATATCTCTAAATGAATTAAATGTGTTACTGAGTAGTGTAGAAGGTTCAAATTATATGATTTACAACTAATGGAAAATCTTGTTAAAACAGGGCCATCCAGATTAGATTTTTTTTAAATTGATTCAGAAAACATGCAGATTACCTATCCAAAATGATATACTAGTACTGCATAATTTTAAATTAATTACATTATTGCACAAGACGAAAAAGAAGAATTGGACAAAAAGGATAAATAAGTACATATAATCATTTCAAGCAAAAAGCTAAAGTGCCAATATTATTTCATTTGTTCGAAACCAACATTTGAGCACTAGATATAATTTCAATTGTCTTGTTATAAAACTGTGTATTTGCATAGGCAACATATCAATGAAATATGTAGAGGGAAACTAATTTTGGTGAAGAGAAGTTTTACCTTTTTCGTTATAAACGCTGTAATGTATTATCGTAATGAACTATGAGATGAATATATATTTCAACTAACATTATTAGCAATATCATTATTCAATGCAATTTATTTATCTCAGGCCCACATGCTAACCCAACCGGCTGCGGTGTTCATGATTCATCGTGGGCGTTCTGCAAATAATTTTCCTTAATCAATCACGTCACTTTCAATTTAATGCAACCTGTTCAGAATTAGAGTGATCCTGTTGATAAAGCAGCAAATACAACAGCGTTTGCACCAAGAGCCGTCACACCTTTTGGAATTGATCCAAAACATCGCCCGCCCGACTTCATTGCGAACGAGGGTCTTATAAAGGACAAAGAAAAAAACCGTCGCCATATTTAAAGGCTTTTAATGGCCCCTAATCAGGGAAATGTTAACGGCCAACTGGATTTATTAGGTTCATATATTTCGGTTCCTAACGCGTGTAACATCGTGCTCTCTCCTCTCATAACAGCTGCTGGAGTCATTTTTCGGAGAGTTATAAAATGTCACAATGTTGTAAGATGAATCATATTACAAGCAATTAGTACGATGGGTTTACTAAGGGATATGTTGATTGTGAAATTATTACCCTAAGTTTCAACAAGAGGTGTAACTAATGGAATAAAATGTAAAACATGAAAATAACTTATTCGTTAAAGAAATTATTTCCCTAAGTTTCAACAGTAGGTGTAACCAATGAAATAAACTGTAAACTATCAAAATACTTGGCTACTTTTGTGAAATTCTGGTGGTGTAGAAGCCAATATTTCGAATTAAAAAGCAGTTATTTTTGTATTTCCCAAATTGCCTCGGTTCAGTTCATTCCACCCACGTAAAAAAGAAAGAGGAAAGCAATTATAACCGACAACCATAACTCGACCAATAAAACTGTTCACGTGAAAGATACAGCCCAAATTATTACATTTGCACTTACATTGGGCCGTATATCTTAGTTACATGTGCTAGTTTGTAATTTCATGCTTCGGCTGCGCGCACCCTTGAGGCAGTTACCCCTTGATTGCGGCGTTAATAAGAAAAAGTCCTAGTGAAATTCTTGTATATTGCATTCCGATAAAAGTGGGGAAGAAAACTGAGAGAAGATGAGAGTGGTTAGGGAAAATAATGGGTCCAGTGGTAATCCTTCCTTAAATGCCCTAATGTATCATTTAGTATATTTTACATATAGATTCTTATCGATTCGTTTATAATTAAAAAAGTTAAGTACGAATTCACCAGAAATTTTTTGATTCAATTTTGAATATATTTTAAATTTCTTTATAACCCTTTTCTAATCCTATTTGATATCTATAATTGATTCTAATTCATGTAATTAGAACATTTCTGGTTTGTTCAGACACCTTTTAAATTCATATAATCTCTATTCTGAACAAATCTTCACAAATATTGAAAATCAATTTAGAGCCTCCAGATATCACTTAGTTCTAAAACTTTATAGTACATATGAGGATTGATTAATTTGAATTAGCCCTGATATCTTTAATGGCCTTAAATTTCAGTAAGCTCGAATATTTACTTGGATCCATTCTGATAGTATCTGGATACTTATGTTGATCTAGATATAATTGCTGGACACATCTATAGGTTATGGTGAAATGAATTAGGAATTACTGAAGGTGCCTAGAAGACCTTAGGGTAGTTTATGTCTTATAATATGTGAACGGCATCTTCATTGAGTTCACTATGAATGTTCTAATGTGAGATAAACGCGACAAGTACAAGTAAATTTTGCAATATTTACAAGCACATTTCAATCTCTATTATAAAAACATAAAAGGGCGTGGTATATTTCAAGAAAAGGTAATAATGTTTAGATAAATATTATCAAGAAGCGTTTGTCCGATTTCCGTTTCTTTTATTCCCTTTTTTTATAATTCAATTTAAAATATGAATATTTCATGGGAACATTTTAACCTACCGCTATCTAAATTCATCATTTCCTTTACAAATTCAGAAGGGGGCAGTGGCACATCCGACTGTAGAATCATGTTTAAAAACCAATAAACAACAGCATTCTCTGTATTTTTTAGTAGTATCTACTTCAGCAAGGATTTGGCGCGTGCTCGGCTTCCAAATTACCACAATTACGTTGTTCATCTTTAGCGGTTTACGTTTTCATGGAATAAGGCTTTAGAGGATCAGAGTATATATCGCAAAGATGATATAAATTTATGAAAGTCGTTTTCACGTATCAGTTAAGGGGGATATAATGTGATGTAATGAATCTTGTTGAGAAAAGGCTTCACGTATCCACTGCAATAGTAAACACACTGTTGTCGGGTATAAAGTTTGTAGATAGGGAGCTGATAAGTGTAGTTTATCGTTAAGACATGGATATTCAAGGGTGGAGATATGGGGACATAAATACGAAGCACGAACTGTAAATCGATACGTACGAGGACTTCGATGTCGGAGAAATTTTAACAAATCTGGCGCAAGTTAAAGGAATGTGAAAGCAGGTATATTTCATAGTTGCGTGTACCTAAAATAATTTTTGGAAAACCTATACTCAAACTTTTAACTAATAAACTAGGTATAATATTACCGCCATTTTCAAGTGAAAGGAATCCAAAGTATGTATGATGTTAAATTAAAACTGGGATAAATGACCAATTGGAGTGAAATGGACGGAATCTTAAATAATTCAAAAGGATTGAACTACATATAACCGCAGAGATAATATAAGAAAAATATGGACTGGTGAAAAATGAAGCCTTCTCCGAACACAAATATGATGAAAGCTAAAAACATTATACTGTATACAGCGTTCATTAATAATATGATCGCATTGTTGTAATTAAAAGCAGTAACAACTGTCAGTATTATAAGAAATAATTGTATCTAGCATAGAGAGTTCTGATGTGTGTGACTATCCCATGGCATTACTGCCGTATTCTATTTGTATCGTGCTTCAACTTTGATTGCCACCTTTGTCAGGAAATTTTTTCATATAATAAGTTATTGGGTATTTAAAGGTGGCTACCGCAGTCAAAGTACAATTGTTAGTCTAACTATAGAAAGTATACGGGTAATGGATAATACGTCAGAACTTAAAATTAATTTTGTGTCTCAGCTCGTTTTCGGAAAACAATGAATATTGCAGCCTAAGCCTTAACCTGCAGTAGCCACACTGGATATCTATGGAGCCAACGGAGGCATCGAATTTAGTTATTCTGTAGTTCTCACAGGTATGTTTTTTTCTCAAAAACCACCTCCCAATTTCCAAGAGTGGTCCAAGATAAGCAGCTATACCTTTCATTATATAATCGAAATAGTAGATATAATTTATAGTGAACTTTGTGCCAGTTTTTTCAATCAAATTTATTTTGAAGCTATATTAGTCACAGCACGAACTGTAGGCTGCGGGCGATGTTAGTTTATGTTGCTTTTATGTATTACCTATCAACAAACCTATCATTAATATTACACCTTTAACTTATTTCTCTCTCAGAAATATGGGCAAATTTTTCGGATACTTCAATGGGCAATAATGTGATGAATTTTATAGTAAGTAATTGAATAAATATAGCTTATAATTTATAATAACCATTGGTACGTAGATTCTGTAAAATTTTTGTAATGTTTGTGACAAATATATTTTTGACACCTGATATTTTTATTTTCTTTATCAATTTACGGAATTTGCTTGATTGTAACGAATAATTGCGTAGTTGGTGGCTGGTTCATGGTTTATTGAGACAATTCAAATTAAGTTCCTATATAAGGAACAGTTTTTACGGTCAAAAATTATTTTTATTAAAACATTATTCTAGCCACTAGGGTTCTACTAAATCTAAAATCTACTAAAGAAAATCTATAACGCAAATCAAAAATAGATAGGAAGATGCGTACCTAATTGTGTACACAATGATTTTGTATGTAACTAAAAATCAGAATAAAGAAATAACATAAACCAAGAATATTTCAGACCTTATATGAAATTATAAAGACAGGTTACGTTAAGTTAAGAAAAGTAGTATTAAAAAATAGTGTGAGATAAACAGTTTTAATCATTAAAGAAGAAGCGAAAATAAATTTAAAACATATTAGTGATTTTAGTCAGTCCATCTTAAGGTGTTAAAGAAATCAGCAAAAACTCAATTGCAGTTTATCAATAAGTAATAAAATGATATGATCTTTATAGGCCCTAACAATTTCAATGCACTGAGATGCACAGATTTGTGCACAAAATGCATAGATTCAGTCTGGTACTTTCCTTTTAATAATGAAGAAATTGGTACTCTAGGGTGGTAAGGGGCAAATTAATAACATGATGGCAACTATGAATATGAACAAATTCTTAAAATACCTCTCCGTTTAACTGGTAGAAATGAAATCACAAAAGATATCTTCGCCATATTGAATTGAGGTATCTGTGATTTTTACAATCGATGACCAATTTCAACTTTTAGATGCATCATTAGATCTAATATGATATGTAATAAGGACTAAGTGAGGTCCAGTGGCTAAAATATTGATAATAATTATATTTTCTCGTTAAACCTAAACGCACGCACAAAAACTAAATACCACAAAATGATGGTCCTCAAGAACTGCAGTCAAAGGGCAGAAAAGAAATAAGCATAATTAGCGTTCTTAGTTACCATTATGTCCTTAATAGTGCCCCTAGACAATGGAGAACAAAGTTCTTTTCGCCAAATCAAATGAAAACAGCCAAATTGAATCTGTTGAAACTGGAGTGTACTGAAATTGCTGGGACCTCTAAAATCTTTAATATTTTATTACCTAACGACCACCTGTAAGTGAGTTGTGGCGATTTCTTTAAGACTTTAAAATGTACTGACAGCAAGTTATTATAAAAGGATTCACGAAGCTACGGAGTAACGAATGGCAAAAATTATAGCTATACTCCAATGGTTTGAAAATTTGGCTGGCGTGTATCTGGGTTACAGTGGCGAATCCCCCTTTATTAAATTTGTTTTAGATAACGTGTTATACGTATCCTATGAAATGAAGCAAAAACTTCCTGTAAAAAATGCCATCGCTTTGTTCATGCAGTCTGTTGTATCTTCTCGGTACGTCGATACAGTGAGGGATCCTCTGCATTAAGTACTTCAAATATACGACAAATGAATTACCGGAATTGCATATTAACATATCAGTTTGAAATTTAAAAAAGTAGTAATAGACAAGGCGAAAACTTCGCATTCGCAGGAGTATTTTTTTCAATCGATTTTTTTTGCAGAATCATGTTCGATATATTTCATCTAACATAAATAGCCATAAAAGACAACTGGACATTGGCCACTGTAATTGAGTAAACAAAGTCCGTATACATTCCGAACTGTTGAAAGCGGGTGTCACGTCATTTTATACTTCCTAGTTTGGTTGAATTCTAGTATAGTGTATCTCACATCCATTTTTATATTTCTTATATTAAATACTCATGTTTACATAATTTCTTACCTTGTTCTAATTGCCCCTAAGCTTGTCCCTATAATTTTATATATGACATGTAATACTATTTGTTCATGTTATTGATTAATTGCCAAACTTCATTATACCTATACAAAATAATTGTATGCATAAATTAGGTAAGCACTTTCTATTCATTTTTAATTTGCATTATGAATTTTCATTTGATAGGTTAACCCTAGTGGCTAGAAATATGTCTCCATAAAAATAATTATCCACCATAAATCCTGATTTCTTGATCGGGGAGTCTTATGTGTTTCCCTTTTTGTGAGTCATAGACTTCTTGCTGAAGACATAAATCCGAAGTACAACTTCCTCATTTTTCAACCACAGATTAGAGGAAAACATATCTTTGCTTGGGCTGCTAATTCAAAACATTTTACAAATTGGTGATAAAAATAGCAAACTGAATTTATTATCAATCCTCGAAATTCTTAAAGCTGCAAGAGGCCCTAATGTTTCCGTTTTTAATGAATTTTTTTTAAATAACAACTCAATTTTGACTTCTCCATTCTAAAGAGTTTTTTGTGTTCGTACTAATTCTTGTATTATTTCTTGCTTTAGCTTTGATAGTTTTATCATTTATTATTACAGTTATATTACAGTTACAGATAGTTATATACATTTTATCATTACCTACCATCGATTATTTATTCGATAGTCTTACTTTTGTATACCATGCAGATATTATTAAGCCATATGCTGTCTCACAGATTGCTTAGAATGTATGTTTCTATATAATATAGATATTTGTGTGGTATGAATTACGTTGTTATTATTTAAGGTTAGTTTAAATGTGTTTTTTTCTGTTCTTCTAATCCAATGCCATATATGGCCTAGTGAGCGAAATTGGTCCTTTTATACTTGAGAAGAAACACAATTCACTGGTAAAGTATTTTTAATGTGCTTTTATCAAATAAGAGTATTTCACAATTTTCTTCACAATATACCAACATCTTCACACGAACAACAAAAATTTCTGATCACCTTGATTGCAATATAGCAACTTAAAATGTCCAACAAAATAAAACGTGAATAACGTCACAACGTAGCTTTGTGCATCACAAGAACACAAAAATGTATGAAGTGTATTCGACACCAAGCTACCATTATTTAACATTGAAAAACCTGCGCGTTCCTTTTTCCACGTAGTTTTGTTTCAGTATCAACAAATTTATTTCATTCGAGTGGGTATAACACGATTACTGGTTAAAAATCTGTAGTGGATAAACAGATCTCTCCCTCATTTATTTTTGTAACCTTTTCACATTCACCTCGAGCGATTTTTCTTCTAGCACATTGCACCCCAGCTCGGTAAACCCAAAAAATGCAGTTAATAAATCCCCGACGATATCCGTCCGGATTCCGGGACGAACTAATGTGACTGAGATTTAGTGGAAGTCATAACTCGAAGATCGGATACGTACAAACCGGAGCAATTTGCTGAAGACAAGCATTGACAGCGGTTGACCTGTAAATTCGAGCCGGCCCGAGTTACAAGTGACAAGTCGCTGCCATGAATACTGATGCGGCTTCCATTCCTGACTCGGGCCTTCGTCATGTTCCCGACAAGCGAAAAGGAGGGACCCATATCACATCCGATTTGTATCCTTCGCCATTTCGAAACGTTCGACTCTTCCAGTCGCGTACGTCCGACCGTCGGTCGTGTGAAAGATTGCCGAAAGGATTTATATGTCGGATAATCCGCCGCTGTCGGATATCCCGTGATGGACTGGTGTCGAGGTGGTGCCGGACCTAAACTCTAAACTATAACTCTACACTGAGTCTAGCGAAGTCACCTGTGCCGAATTTGATTTACCCAGATTCCAGACACGTAGTTTCATTGAACGTAGATCCACCCTTCACATATCATAGGACTATCCGTTTCACTTCCTGGAAGATATAAGAATGTACTAAAGTCATTCCATACGTAGGGTAAAAGACTTCTTATCAGACCGTATTCGTATTTCATCCCATTTCCTCTCCTTATGAAATGGGCTTATTTTAAAAGTACATTCGGTAGCTTACTTCATGGTTAAGTTACATCTCTAGAGCTCGATATTTGTTTTGAACCAAATATCTGAGAAAATAACGGCTAAAATATTTGTGCATTGCACATTTCGAACACACCTTCCCTCTATAAGACCGTAAAACTTAATTCAGAGGACACTTTCCACCCTGAGCTTACTAAGTTCGTTTCTATACTAATCTAATCTTCACACCTCATTTTAGGGAAATAAAAGGTTTAGGCAATAATAGGTTTTTCTGGAAGAAATAATGGTGTGCACGGAACACCTGTTTAGATAAGAAGGCAAATAAATGTCCCAGCAACGATGCTGTGTAGTTTTACTTGAATGTAACGAAGAAGAAGTACGCAATAATACTAGTTGGTATGTAGTTACTTGGGTATGAATTCCGGTGGCACTGGTACACCTGTCATTTTATGAACATTTTTCGAATTGCATAATTTCAATAAATTCCTGATTCACATTATCTACATAAACAGAAACGTGCAAAATTATTATTACTTTTGTGTAATACTACCGGCCATAACAAACAAACTTATATCCTTGAAAATAAAATTAGCAAATATCATGAGTAGAAAATTTCGATAAACCAGATTTCACTTCATTTATCATTTAATTTAAGTGAATTCATTTGGGTAAAGTTTTTGAATTTTAAATTGAGTGGCGGATGAATGGCGATTATGAATTTGGCTGTTAGTTGCACCCAACCATTTTCGTAAACATTTACCGAGCCGTTTTTCTTGATGGTTACAGTCTATTTGTATAATATTTGAATGTTTCCTAAGTGCCCTATTTTGAATTCATGCTTCTTATTTATTCCTATATTCCTCGCAAGGCCTTCACGTCGATGTAATTCAATGTAACATTTGAGCTTTATTGGTCATCCACGTTTCAGTCATGCATATTATTACATATTTTATATTACACGTTTATTATGTAATATTACGTATCATATATTACATATATGATATTTTTTACTACCTATATTTTCCATTGAGTCCAATAACCGGATCAATTTAAAATGGTTCAACAGATTGGGCTCTGATCGGTATCTCGTGTCATTTAAATATAATTTTAAAAAAAAAAACGTAAAAACCAAATCATTTTGAAATATAGAATTCAGATATTTTAAAAATTACTTCGAATTATATGGCGGCAGCACATTCTAGCATACTGTTGAGAGGTCAGTCAGTAAACAAGGGGACATTTGTTTTTTTTTTGAATAGAATATACCCAATGGCTTCCGAGATGTCATTCTACGCCTAAACCTCTGCAACCGCCTTACATTGGATTCCTTAATAGATTGTTAAGTAAGAAATGAAAGCTACCAGCCTGCGTCACTCTGTGATTTCGTCTTCTAAACATTGAATACTATTATTTGTTTCGACCAAGTATTTACAGATTTTCAAATGTTTGGCTGCTTCCTTCAATATGTGTTAGGTTTTCTATTGCTTTTTCATACTATTGTGGCTTTAATTTTCTATATTGTGGCTTCGACGTTTCTACTTCTGATTTCTTCATTTCTTGAACCTTGTCATGATAACAGGAGTGGTAACTAGCAGGAGAGAGCGCCCAGAGATATGCCTACAGGTTTCATAGTCTGAATCAATAATAAACAGCGACTGATCGAAAAATACTTAACTTCCAAATTAATACTTCCACCGACAACATGATGATTGAATAGCGAATGGAAAAGCAGAGTTTTAAAATGATGTCCTAATAAACCACCTAACTAAGGCCTATCAGTTTTCATTTTCCAGTTGGGTGTGCAGATATTGAGTTTAAGAAGAAATAGGCTGTATAACTTTAACCCTGTCGGTATGATCGGAAGTCGATCCACTTTCTATTCAGTGTTAGGATCTCAACATCAAAATTTATTCCTAAAATTAATATGCGAAGAAAATCTTACGACTGTGGACAGGCAAAGATCTATTATAAAGCAATAGGGCGCCAAAATAACGTTCTAGTCGATCCAAGTTAGGAGAGAACGAGAGCGAGCTGATTCCTACATGGCCAATTTTGGATTTCTGTGAACAATTGTATGTACATAGAATGACAATCAACATAATGAATAACGGAGCAACGTCATTTATGTATAACCGTTATATAAAGGTTGTAATCTTCATTGAAACACTACTATCCAAAGGTAACTTTAAGCTCAGTGACTTACTGAATACTTGAGAGCGTTTGTTTAAATTAATTATATACTCGCACGACCACTCATCAATTTAATCCTAACTGTGAATTCCATTTTATTTTTGCCATCATCATAGTTTAAGGTTTAATAAAAGAATTGGTGGCAAGCTCTTTCTCGTTCTTTCGAAAGCTAGTAAATAATCTGCGTAGCATAGTAATATTCTTCTTTTCGTCAATCTTTTCCTTTTTCTTCCATTTCTTCTAAAATATATTTCAGTACTACCAACCACCTTCTCCATGCCTAGGAAGGGTGCATGAAATTGTCTCCTTGTTGTGTGAGTTTTCTTACATGCTTGTCTCATTGTGAAGACTGGTTCATTATTTTCTATTTTCCCATTTACATGTGTCCCAGTTTCTTCATTAGCCTATTTCCCAGAGTTTCTTTGTTTACCTCTACTAATGTACTCTGTAATTTGAATATTCCTTACTCTCCTTTTTATTTGCCGGTCACGTGGGACCTTCTTTTAATTGGTTAGGCATTTTCTCTTTCCTTTTAGTGTGAGCCCATTTAACCGGTTCCTTATGTTACCTAATGATGGTTCTGTGACTGTTATCTTGTTACCTTGTCTCTTGTTGTTGACAAACGTTCACTTGGTTAATAAATATTTTACCGCAACACTTTGCTGAGGATCAATCAATCCAGTTTATTTACTGTAAGGCCTGTCCCTTGTAGCTTTATTTTAATAATGTTTGTAATTATTGAACCCTAAGACAGCAGCATTTAACTGATCCTGATCTCTTTGACGCAAACGTTTTTAGAAATAAAAATCGTAAATAATATTGCAAGGACGACATCTATTTAATTACGTTAGTAATAATTACATCTAAACGTTGTACTTAGTGTGTATTTCAAAGTAAATTACATCATTAATTTCACCAATAATTTCATGAAACTAGAAACTTAATACGTATAAAAACTTTTAGTTTGAGCAAAACTCCCGCTTTCCACCGAAAGTTATTTCTTTCGTGTCATGTACGTGGGGGCCACCAGGATGTATGTTCACTTTTTGGATTCAATACGTTCCAATTTGAAGCCAATTTCTACCTGCAGGTGCCCCGGCGGGCCCAACTAGAAACTAATTTAAGTTTTGAAAGCCACTTTGCTTGGATTTATTGTTTGCGGCTGGCCGGTGCCGGGGAATTTTTAGGGACTTTGTTTGCGGGAGGATTGTCACTTGTATAAGAGTTTGCCTTCCAGCGGAAAGTTAGCGAGAGCTTTAAAAAATTTACTTTATTCTTGATATTACATTGTTAGTTAATTATAAAACGAAATAATCCAACTGAATAAAAAAAACTATCTCGATGATCCAAAATTGAACACGCATGTAAAATATTCTGGGATTAAATTCCAAACAAATATGAATATTTTACGCACATATGCAAACCATCTTGCTTCTCTAAACTAGATATGAAATTCTTCATATTAACGAGGTGTCCAGTGGTGGTGCCTCGGAAACTAATTATTTTATTTGGTGTAGGTTCTCGAAATATACATATTTATTCTACTCAACTCAAAAATTTCAACTGCAGCTATGTTTACTTTTAATTATAATTCACAAGTTATGAATTTATTTCTTAACTATAAAATTGTATTTGGGATTGGCATTATTTCTACCTGTTGCACGATCAATAACAGATATTTATTCACTCATTCAAAATTAATTCCACGAGAACCAAAACAAAGCAAAATAGTCATTAAAATAAACTTCTCATTAGTTAATAGTGCATACAATAGGTTGTTATCTATTGTGCCCGTCGTATTTTAATCAGCCCATTCATATGTGTAGTTACAAAAATTATCACTAAAACCCGGGCCATTTTGGTATTGCAGGGCTGGCGCACGTTGTTATCTAGATTTAACGAAATTTTCATTATCGAAGTCGGATAAATATTTTATCAGAGTTTTCTACTGCTAAAAGCCGCCTAGTAATTTGGATTAGTTCCGAAGGGAGCGGACCATAAACACGTCATAAGTGAAAGTGGCGGCTATTACCCGGGGTCCCCGTGAATTATTGATGCGAAAATAATTACGTGACCGATAACTTTTACTTTTTCATTTTCAAATGCGGTTGTTACTTTTAGTTTAATTACCATCAGTGCGGGTGTCACGCTAATCAGATGACGTAACTGATGGCTTATATAACGTGTTTGTGGGCACTTGATATCAAAAATATTAACAGATTCACAAAAGGAAGTGTAGGGTTTATGTTTAATAAGATTTGCCTGGATAATTGTAATTGTTTTTCGAAAAATGGAAGATATGCGTGTCTCAAAAACGGATGACAGATGACACTTCGTACTTCTGTACGAAGTGGGGTTCTGTACGGATTTAGAAAATAATTTTATTTTTTCATTAAAACATTAGATACTTTAAAAATATTTGAGTTAATGTGAATACTGTAATTTTTATCATTGGAAATTGATTATGGCACAATCAATTATGTTTCATATTTTACAAGCGTTACCCAGAGCCGGGGTAGGAAGTCAAATTCTATAATCTGGAGCCATAAGTGGTTTTGGAAAAAAAATGTAAAATAAATTTTTACTATACATATACACTATATATTACGTGTAATTTAAACAACTGTGTAATAAATAATGTGTCAATAAAATCTGTGTAATATAAAGATTATTACGTGCGCGTCTAATTAAATATTGCAACGTCATTGATGACGTGTTTAGTTCTGTTGCAACATCTTCTTACATCAGCTGAGTAGCAGTTTGTATATCTTCATCGCGCTAGTTTCCTAGTAAAGATTCACTATAAGAGGGGTAAGAACCTGCCACAGCATATTAGTATTGTGAAAATTTTCAAGATTTTCCATGTGTCACAAATAAGTCTTAGTTGAAGATGTGAGTGTTTCTATAAAATGAAACATTAGTTAAACGTCCAGAGGGTTGGTCAAAATATACGAATGTAAATGGCACGATTCGGAATTCAGAAAGAAATATGAGTGAAACATCTGCACAACGGTAGGTGTTTTTATTAAATCTGCGGTATAGTCGCTTACCTAAAGAACCCTTCATTACCTTTAAGACGCTGTGTTCATCCATTTTTAACCATCCTGCCCTGTGCCTTCGTCATCGTGACACAAAATTATATTATTTATTGTCCCTATCTCTAAAATTGAGTGACAATTCCAAACCCTCTTTACCCTTAAAAAATTTCAGAGAATTTTTAAACACAATGAGAATTTTAAAATTCTGAACGTTACATGACAGGCAGATTGTAACTCCTCGGCTACAACTCATTGTCTCGTGACAGTGAGTGACGGTTTCAGAAATCATCTTTCCATAAACGCGTCATGGAATTTGTGAATGAGCTCATAGTTTATTTTACTAATGAACTATAACTACTACTATAACTGACAATACGTTTAATTTCAAAATATAGTCGTAGCAAATTTATATAAAACTGCCTTTATGAGATTACATCAGCAACCATCGTGGTACTAAAGGGAAACATGGCATAGGATGTCTGGTTATGTGGACAGTATTCAAGAAGAGAATGAGAAATACGCTGATAGT
The DNA here is from genome assembly GCA_963576515.1 of Cryptocephalus primarius. Classification (NCBI taxonomy): domain Eukaryota; kingdom Metazoa; phylum Arthropoda; class Insecta; order Coleoptera; family Chrysomelidae; genus Cryptocephalus; species Cryptocephalus primarius. The sequence goes on from OY754945.1 coordinate 10,345,457, forward strand.
TTAAAAACTGATATTTGGTTACTGTTGGTGGGAATATGCTTCTAAGGAATGAAGTACACTAAATATGTGATTAAATTTAACGTTACCAATAAAATCAGGTAGTTTACAATACATGAATTCCTTAAGAATTTCAGTTTAGGTGAGTCTAGTATTCTATTATTGTCGCTTAAACCCCAGTGAATTGATACGGAGTCATTCATCTGTACATTTACATTATTACATTCAGCGTTTTATTACAAACACAGAACAAAGACATCACTTTAGAAAAACGTTTTATATATCTTTTTTATTAATAATTTCTCATGTATATAAATTTATTTAAATAAGTAATGGTAGATTTCTATTTATTCGATCTTTGGCGAGAAATGAAATGACTTTTTAGTTAAAAAATGTTTTATTGTTGGCAAAATCCTACAATACCAGGCCCCGTTTTAAGCAGTTAATTTTTCTATTAAGGTACTTGCTTATCCAATCTTTCTCATTGATATTTAAGTAGTTCATTTTTCATTAGACAAAGTATAGTACTAGCCTCAGTAATGCAAGGAAGATTTCTTGCATTAAGACCATTTATTTACAAATGATGAGTTCTTATATTAACGACTAGCTTAGTTATTGTTGTAAAATAGGTGAAGGTATGTAAGCTACAGACGAACGTATAATGTAATTTAGGCACTTAACTTTCTAGTACGAGCTCATAAAATTAGAATCATATATTGTATAATTATTTTCTAGTCGTTTTTCGGATTTTGAGATATTTGTTTTACTAGGTATTTTAAGACCTGAGCCCGAAAAATATACCTTTGAAAGATATATACATATATATATATATATATATATATATATATATATATATATATATATATAAAACTTTAGGTATTACATTGTCCAAGGTCAAACAAATAAATTCAACGACACACAACCTTGGTACATTTGTAAAGTTAAATCTTTTTGGAAGAACGAAATAAATCACCAATGACTATTATATATATATATATATATATATATATATATATATATATATATATATATATATATATATATATATATATATATATATATATATATATATATATATATATATATATATATACATACATATATATAGTTTGCCATCGAAAACACAGCAGCAACTAAAACAGAGCCTTACAATGCCTTAAAGGACTACAAATTTTGCTGGAAACATTTTTTTAAAAGGAGCCTAAAATTACTCTGGCAAATTATCAGTGTCTCTTAATTTTCATGAAAACGACTTTGGTGATTCATTTCAGAACTGACGGTTTGACACAGCTCTTTAATATTAATAACTTTTACTTGAAACCACTTTCTGTCTTAACCCGCCGCAAAAGGCATATAACCTTAGAGAAGTTTTAATTTTTCTTAATTTTTTTCTAAACGACTAACAATATATTTCAACCGTCGCAACCTGGTATATATTTAATTCGTATTATTTTATTTTAAATATTTTTTCTAAAATCACCCTAAAGGGTATTCTACCCTTAAGAATATTTAGTTTTTCTTAATTTTTTCCCAAACAACTTGTGATTTATTTTAAACTTTACAGCTTGAATATATATCTTATATGGAGCACGTGCCTCGTATGAGTAAGTAATACTGCAGACACATCGCCAATTTTTGTTAGAGAGTTTATTAGACTTCGGTATACTTCTTATATTAAGTAAAAATTTGTTACCTATTTCAGAGTGGCTTCAAAGCGATGAAAACGAACAGAACATTTTCACCCACGATCTCAATACAGGCAAATTTCGAATATTTCCTCGGCTGTGTTGTTAATAAAATTGGCAATATGACTAATCAATCAACGTTCCTAGGTGGAACTATTAGGTTAAACAAATCAATGGATGCAGATTTTCTGGGAAAACGGATAAGCCAATCAAATTTTGATAATTATTCAAACAAAGGTGCAATATCGCTAACGCCGATCCAATTCGGATGGATATTTCCTTGGTGTTAGCTTAGCAAAATCAATAAACGGTTTATGGTAAATACAGGTAACAACTTGTTACATTCATCGTTTTTCGGTTTGTTAATTTTACATTGTTAATGATGTTTGCATTAATACGTTATGAGTGTATTTCAATTGGGTTTTGTAATATTTTTAAACGTATTTGTGTTATAACTTGTCTATAATTCGTTTTAAGTGGAAACTTCATTATGCCATAAAATAAAATATTTCAGATATGCTTCCATGCACATTTCTGGGTATTGATTTCACATTAGTGTAATACTAGTTGTATCAAAGTTATATCAGTAACAAAAAAATTAAGGTATGTCCTCAAATATCATTAGTTTTTTATCCCATGAGTCTGAGTCAATATTATTGTTGATTGAATGAGTAGGCGTCAGATGCTTTACAGAATGGAACAAAAAGTTGGTTGGTGAATAGTTGTATGCCTACAATTCCCTCGGTCTATTCAAAGAACCATTTGCACAGCTCCGAAAGGAAATTTATAAGCTCTAATTAAGCTTCATGATGAAATATTTAAGTATTTAAAAGTTGTTATTTGGTTTCATTCAATTTGCGAATTACTTCACCTAATATCACTGCTTTTCACTCTTAATACCACACTAACTCATATGGTATGGTATTCAACAGTAAGGCACTGCGATTGCCCATTGAATAAACGTTCAATACGATTATAAATATACAAATTGCGTGGGTACTAGTTTTACCATTTTTATTCAGATATATAATTAATTATGGAGCCTTTTGTGTGTTGCTAAAGTATTCGGTCATACGTACGACAAGCTTAATGAAATCCAATTAATGCCAACAAGAAGTAATTCGACGCAGCTCCTGGTGGCGCAGTCGTATTTTTAGATTTAACTCGTCATTAATTAACCTGCTTACTAGTGGAAATTCTACCCTAACGAGCTAGCCGGCAACTGTCGCTTTTCCTGCACCTCCTCTGCAGTCTCTGATCCAAATAAACGACGAGCCCCAATACGGAATAGCCCGCTTAACTGTTCCTGTGGCTTTTCCCACGGATCCGCCTCGGCGCGGGTGCCAACTAGTTCCTGATACTGTTATTTTTTGCTTCATCTCTACTGTAATTAATGTTGATAACAACAAATACTATTGCCGTTCATGAGATCCGTTGATATTGTCAGTCGAAAGGGTTGCAGTGAATATTTTCGGGGTGATTCATTGGGGTCGTTAGTCGAGAACGTTTTGTGTGTGTATCTGTTGGGGAGGATTAATACTTACAGCTCACGGAATGTTTCAAGATTTTAAAAAGCTGATATACGGATAAACGGATGTTATGCAGCTCCGGTTGTTTTTGATGGTAAGATAATTTCTAATCAGAATTAAATATAGTTCAATCTCAAAGTGATATAAATTTACTTGAAACTTCCGTAAGTAAACAAATTTATAGGATGGCATGGTTACATTTGACAAAGTAAAAGACGACAATATTGCAACTTCTAAGAAACCTTATTATTTCTCTAAATGTTTACAGTTTTGGGTGCAACACTATTACTACTTGCTTGTTGCGCTGTGTCTTGTTACGATGATAACTACATCATATACTTAAGCATGCACTTTGGAAATGGCAGATTTCATTATAAATTTTTAACATCTCGGGGGATATTTTGTGTAAGTCGTTTAAAATTGAAACCCGTTTAAGTGTTAGCCGATTAAAAATAGACACATTTTGTCAACAAACTAACACGAAATTGTATCAATAATTAAAAAATGATATCTTTTCCAATTTAAAATGAAGTACAATTATTTCACGCTGCGGTCAAATTCCAATTTATCAAATAAACAAAGAGATTTTTCCCTTGCAGGGCATTTAACTTACGTGGGGGAGAGAAAACAACCCTGTTCGAGGCCCATAATGAATAAAAAGGTTTAGGAAACGTGCTTTCCTATATTAACAACGGCTTTTTAGATGTGTTACAAATTACTCAAATACATCCTTTGCCAAGGCTAGAAGAGTCCATTATGCCAAAAACTTTATTTAGGGGAATCCTATCCTAAAGTCTTAAATATATGGACAAGTATAAGGTGTGTTTTAAAAGGTCTTTCTGTTCTATTTTCACTCATATTTCATCTAGAAAAAAGTGAAATGATTTCTCAGATCTAAAAGGGGTAGCGATCGTTGTTGCCTTAGGCCCCAAGGGCCAAGGAAAAGATATGGTCAAATCAAATCCCCACTAAATCTGATTATCGACCATGGCCCGTTACAGAGCAACAAGCCCCGTTTGAAGCGGGTAAATACTTTTCTACTACTTACTTATCCAAACATGTTTCACGGCATATTCAGACGTTTCATTTTTCGCTAGACAGGGTATATCCATTTAAGAGTCAATTTTACCTTTATAAAAGGTGCTAGCACGAAAATCACTTTACCTTTTGCACGTATTACTTTATTTTCTTATTGAACGAAGTGGGTCATACTTATTGTCTTTATAGTTCTTAGATTTTCTTTTATTCCCTTTATTATAAATAGAACTGCTTTGAGGGCGTGCCAAATTCCATTGTTAAATTTGTTACAGAGTTCCACCAGCATTTTCATTAACATATTTGGATCATACTTTATTAACACAACAGGAATTTTTCCAGGGCAAGATCTCTTACTACATTCTCGTATGAAGTACCCATGTAATGAGGTATTGTGTTCTAATCGATTTTCAGAATTTGAGATATTGGCTGTTATGGATGCTTTGAGGTCTCCTGAGCACGAATGACAGGTTTTTGGAAAATATCTGTGTGTGTATGTATATGTTCGATCCTTTCTCAGAAATCGTGAACAGTGAAAAGCTAAATGTGATAGTGTTTGGTCCTATAACAACTCGAACATATACATTTGTGGTTAAATCGGCTAAGGCAAAGTGCACTTTCATCTGCTATTTAATACACATTGAATATCGCTTTGCCTTGTTAATTTTCTCAACTTTTCACAAAACGATTGCACATATTCTTACAATGTTTATGTCGGAACTACTAAATTAAATTCCTAACATTTTCGTCTGATACATTTTTTTTTATAAACGTGCCCAAAAAGGAACTAACTCTTGAGAATTATTGGTTTTTGTTAAAAACGGCTTTAGTGATTTTTGTAAACCTTGTAACTTTATTGTTTTTTTCTAAAATCGTCCTAGAGGACACTATAATCTTGAGAATGTTGTTTCCTTAATTTTCTCCAAAACAGTTATAGTGATTTATCTCTAACATCGTAACTTCTATTCGCCCTACTTTACTTTTGAGAATTTCCTAAGAGCTTTTATAGAACCGAGTCAATTTACTTTTCATCATTATTAGTACAAATCCGGTTGTATTAAAGCGATTGGGATTTTTCATTTCTGGTCATCAACCATTGTTAGGATGGTTTCTGTTCTATATTGAAATCTAGTTTTCTGTGAAAGTTTGGCATAATAATCCTTCTACTTCTGTACAGATATAGGAATCTTGTAAGTCTCTCGACACAATTTCTTTTTAAATCAAATTCCAACAAAGAGCAAGTTAAGCAACGACGAAAACATTCTCTTCTAATTATGCATGTCACATAACTGACAAAACGGACTTGACAACATGCCATGAGTCATTAGGACGTAGTTCCCATTGAAAACATTAAATTCCTAGGCGTTTGCTTACACAACTAATAGAATTAAGGATCTAAGCGGTCCTGATATGAAGAAAGATAGTCTGAACTGAATCGAGAAAATTGAGCTGATATGTGAGATCCTTTTTAATGCTGTCACAGGACCATGAATATTATAGAGAAGAATAATAAGCCCCATGTCAAAAAAGAAAGCTCCAGGTTTCAATGGCGTAAGTTATAAGTCACTGATGAAGTTGCTAGTGGTGCCTGGTCTTTGTTCTTGGCTTGGTGGTAAAAATTTCCATGGAAAGTTTATCTACACCTACAAAAGCTATCATTTTTATCACTTTCCATGCGTATTTTGCTGGCGACCTATGTCTTCCATTTTCTTTTTTGAATATTTACTCCTTGTGGCGACTACCAATCGGAAGGCAGCGCCACAACCGCCATTACAATGATGTCTGTTCCTTGCAGGGGAAATCCTGGAAACATAATTTTCTGGAAATTCGCCTAAGCAACTTAATATATACCTCCAGGGTGTCCAATGCCATTACTAAGGCTATCTTTATGTAAAATGCATATTTCGTATAGAAGCATATTTATTGACAGGTATTTTTAGGACACTTACATAAATACATACTTAGCATATTTTCGTTTTATTCAGCATACCCGCTATCTGTAAATTTACGCATATTTGTTATTTTTCACTCCTTTTCTGGATTTACCTTAGCTGTTTAAATTAGCAAATGTAATTATTAAAAGGATTAGGTTGATTTACAGCAATTACAAATAAAACATTGTCCGTTCTTGTTTTACTCACTTACTATGAGAATATATATTCCTTATTGAAGAAAATTCGAAGATGATATCGTAGCTACTTGCTATTTAAATTTTTAGTGGATCCAGGAATAAGATAAACGTTATCGAACATAAATTTAACAGATGTCATAAAATTTGTATACCATGTTTTTTCTCTAATTTTAATTATCCCTTAACAAGTTAAAACGAAATGTATTTAGAATAGCTTGCCTTTACGAGCGGTTAGTGTTACATAGAGCATATTTTCTCAATGGGACTACTGTAAAAGGAAATATCACTTGTAACGGTCAATTTATAGGATATTTAATTCAAACGTTCCAAAATTACTCATCCTGCTTATCAGAGCAATAGGAAAAAAATTGTTTGAAAATACATAAAATGAATTAAATAATGATTGGGCGTATTAGACATGACGGAAAACAATTTCGTGGTAGATATCGTGGTATATGAAAAGGAACATTTAATTCACTTTAATACAAAAATTTAAAACTGCTTTCACAAGTTCTGTGGAAGAAAGAAGAAAGAAAGAACCTGGGGTTTCTTCAGGCGACACTTAGATTCGTGTCCAGTGTATCACCCCCCGCCGACTAAGGTCTCAACCTAGCCGCAACTTCCCCATGAAGGTACTTATGGTTCCTAGTGAGAGGTTCTTCGCTTCTTTCGGGGAGATCATGTCTATCTCGAAGATTGTCCACCTGGCCCTTGTATAGGAGGTTTCATCTTCCTTCCAACAGAACCTGCACAATGAGTCGTCTTTCAGCCCCGTACATGGCACTTCAGCGTCCAGTGCCCGCTCTGTGGAACCCAAGTTGTGTGGAAGTAAAATGTCGCTATTCGGGCATTAAATAAATCTCAAAAACTAAACGGCAATTTCTATTTAGATTCAAAAATATTATTATGAATTGTTTTCCGAAAGCTAGGTTATGATATATTTTGTATCAACCAACCAGTCTATTATATTTTTAAAAATTATCTTAAACAATGAAAATGAAAGATATAGTCGTATTAATTTACATAGTTTTGGATTTTATGGAGTTTAAAAATAAAATGAATTCGTTGACGCATGTTGGAAGTGAAACTTCTCGCGCTTTCAAGCCGGAAAAGTTTTAAACTTAATTCCTCAAGCGTGAAAAAAAAGCTTCGCTTTAAAAAGTTAGGATTTTTCTCGAGCATACCTCTAAAATTTTATGCATAGTTTGCCTGAAATCGCACGTACATGCATTTTTTATAGTTAGTTATATATTTGTCCTTCAATACAATTAGATTTTTAGTCAACAGATACTACATAAATTGATAACTGAAAAAATGATGTAAAATAAGACCTAAAAAGCTCCAAGGTTGTTTCAAAATTAAACAAGTTTAAAATATAATTAAAAAGTTGTACTAAGAATTTAAACGCGACAAAAATAATCTGCATGTTTGCATAGCTTTAAAAGTGCCGCTATCAGAATCAAATAGAATATATTTGAATCAAAGAATCAAAGCTAGAATCAAAACACCGCTAGAATCAAACACTAATATAACAAGATCAAAATGTTACCGCCGATGCTCAGCAAAGTCCGTCTCATTATGAATCGTTTTAAAATTCCTAAGTGACTTTCGTCATTTAATTCTTAATATTCCTCCTAATAACAAGGTTGCTTTCATCACTTAACTCTTTTAAATAAATAATAAACTTTTGAAATAATCAAAATTATATTGCAACGAACGCCCCGTATAGGTCGTTGTTTATATGAAAAAACAGTTAAACAACTAGTAAAACACTAAAATAAATACTTTTCACAAACATAATATTGTAACGAATTCTTATCGTAATCGGCCATCGAAGCATATCGAAGGTACGGGAGTCTTCTCGATCCTTCGACGACGTGCGAATTCCAAGAAAGGAAACGCCTAGAACAATCCCGAATCGTCTAGAGCTATTAACATTCGGATATAAAAACGCTACCGCAGAAATAAGAAGGGGGTCAAAAACAAACAACAGTAGGTGTCCGATGCTCCGTCGTAAATAAAAACACAAGCAAAAAGTAAATCTATATAAATGAATTAGTATAAGTCCGTGTAGTGTTAGTGTAAAACAAATTAAGATTAATTAGTTATAATTAGTGTCAGTTATTAAGTAATTAAGAACCCGAGAACGATATAATACCGTAGGCAATAAATAGCCCAGATAATTAGATAAATTAGTTTCTATGATCAAAAATCCTTAAACTATATTGCACGTGCGACAGAAGTGAAACTTCAAATACCATATATGCTGACCAGGTTTTGCGAGACAGAAAGAGAGAGAGAAAGAGAGAGATAGAAAGAGAGAGAGAGAGCACTTTCAAAAGTAGGAGGATCCTCCACTGTCAGTATTATTCATATCGCCCATTTTACCACACATATACCTGAAAAGGAGGAAACAACTGCACTCGGTGGACAAACCCTGGCGAAATTTCTGAAGGTGAACATCGTCTGAAAAGGAGGAGACAACTGGCTCTGAGTGGACAAGCTCGGGCGGGATTTCCGAAGAAGAACATCGTCTGAAGAGGAAGGGACAAGTGGCTTCCAGTGGACCCTCTGACAACAAGAGAAGATAATGAATTACACTATTCCCTCTGTCCAACGGGGGACTTCGAACGACTACTTCGCGAGACCGGTCCTTCGCTCACAAGGTATGCTGTCGAGGAAGATCATCCCCTTGGAGAATGTCGCTGTCGAGGTCGACGCTGAAAAGGGAGGGGGTAGTGTAACGAACGCCCCGTAGCGATTGTTGTTTATGTAAAAAAACAGTAATGTAAATGTTAATGTCGATGTAAGAGGAGAATAGAACGTATGTAGGTGTGTGTCATTCCGTGTGAAACTGCTACAATATGGTAAAAACTTGTCCCTATATATTATGTAGGTGAGTCTTGTCTTTAATTTGGCCAAAGTAATCGAAAACATTTAACACAGGTATCTAATGGTGAGCTAATAAAAATGGGCAAATACCTGGTAAACAACATATATTCTACCTATTGCCGCCCGTACTTAAATCAGTAAAGTATTTATGTTGCCAAATAAATTTTGACTTGAAATTTCGTAAAAACGCTCCATGCAGCACTTCCCAAATAATACCCAGAAGATTTCTCCTTGAATTTCTTTTTATTTCTAGATGGTACTCAAACATCGCAGTAATACTGAAACATTCAAACGTGTCGGATAAAAAAAATGAATAAACACAAAGATCGTTACATTTATTGTATGACCGATTGACTTAGCAATAGTCAAGCAAAACAATTGGAAAGGAATGAAACGAGCAGAGAAAACATGGACACGCAAAACGGAAAAGAATGAACCGAAAAAACGCGGAACGAAATGGGGCAAGAGATCGGAAAATGTGGATTATTGGAAACACTACAATGAGAGCCTCCAAAAACGCCCCATCGGCCTTCCTCTCCATTTATTATAACGGTCCAGCATGTGAAATGGGTTCGCATTAACAAACGTAGTGCGCTCATTGAACATTTATTAAGGGAAAGAAACCCGATATATGCAATAAACCAGAGTAGTACGCTCGCGTGCGTCTCATTGTGAATTTATGCCCGGTTCGCAGCTCCAGAAATCTGTGTGGTTGTATATCATATGTACAAATCGATGTGCGCGCCAGTGTACGAAAGGCAATTTTACGAAACATATGCATCGTATATGCTGATGATAATTCATTCTAGAAGAGAGGCGCGAGAAGTCGGCACGCCGAAAAGGGAATAGCAGAAACGTCACGGGAGAGCCGGGAGTAGATGATATGTGGCGGGAACGGTGGAAATTTAGATGCGGTTTGTTTGCAGGAGAACGCGTAATTTATGCGGAAGATAGAAATTATTATAATTGGCTTGTTATTCTAATACATGGCGTTAATGCAGCAAATTGCTTCAAGGGGTTTGCAGTGCAAAATAGGTGGGAAATTTCCCAAAAAAATGCAAAACTAAAATTAGGAGTTTATATAATTGTTTGCAATGATAAAACAGTTTATCTGGATGGATATCATATACTAATTAACTCCCAGTCTAAACCGCTACCCTTATGGACTCGTAAGTTTCAAGGCGCTTCATAAGGGCGGATTTTCAAAATTCACTTTTATCAGGTAGGAATGGTGCGTAATGTGAATATTACGCTTAATTCAATATGTTTTGAAATTTTGAAATTATTTTTGGAATTATATTCAATTGATTCAAAACAAATACTGGATTTGTGTAACGTCCCTTGTAAGTGTTGGAAACACTACTTACGCAGTGAATTCCAGAAAATCAGATAAAAGTCGAGAAAGTTTTTTACACATTTTTAAAACATTCTTTGAAAAAACAAAAATTATATATTCGTGCTCTCGAATAATATTTAAAGCGGTTCTTCATATAAAACATTAGTACTATTCAAAATTCCACATTATAGGGGGACTTAGGGTATAAGACTGTACCTGTAGTAGTAACTGTTAAAGAAGTAGAACGGCTTTAATTTTTTTTCACGATATCTATAACGCGATAAAATACTGAAACGATTTTTACATTCAATTATAATTTTAACCATTTCTTGAAATCGAATTTGGAGAACAACGTTAATTTACCACATAAAAGATTGAAAAACAGACAAAAAAGATGCTGCTTTTAGATATATTTTTAGGGCGACTAAATAATAAAAATATCATATTTTGTACATTCTTGTTCATGCAATTGCTCGAAAAAAAAAAAAAGATGTTTTAAATCACAACACTATGCGGACTTACTCTAATTCATGTAAACGTAAATTTATTTCGAGCGTGTTTGTTTTTACGTTGGATGTCCGGTCACATGAACACCTTTTCGCTTTCGACTGACTCCCCTTTATCTATCGGTCGCCTCTTTATATTCTAACGGTAATAGCTCCAGAGGATTCTCGAGGAATTAAATGACTTCTCGGAATCTCGCTGTCACCTGGTTGTCTGCAGAACAATCGAGAATGTTCCATTGCCTTCCATGGCCGGTTAGACGAGGGGAATTCGTTACAATACCAAAAATGTTTAAATTTTACTTAATAAATTCTTTACTTAATAATAAAAAAGCTTTACGAATCTTTGAAATATACATTAAGTAGTAAAGCTATCATGCGCGTCGAAAATAAAGAAAATTTTAGGAACTTGAATTGGGAATAAATGAAGACCAATCCAAATTTCTCACAAAGAACTTCATGAAATGTCTTTAATGACACAAAAAAAGTCTTTTTGGCTTTGGTTTCTTATGGTGGGCCTCGCTCGGGGCGCTGGATAGCTGAGAAATAAAAACGCCGAAAAAACGAACGAGCAGAACGGCCGGAACGGGGGGGGGGGGTGAACTCGCGGCGCGTTCCTTTACATAATATGTATAGTTACAGATTCACATCTGGCCTCTTCTCACATATACAGCATGGTAGAGGGATGAGCATACTATTAATAAATATGTACTTATAGGTACCTACACAGTTTGCTGTAACATTAGAGACACGTGCTCTTTTAGAGATGATGTGAATTAGCTATAAAATTTTCCTTAATATTAATAGATTTATTCATACATTACGTCAGAGTATTTTTCACATATTTATTCTAGCCATTTGTGCGTTCATTCATCCATACCTTGCGTTAAGAAAGCTATGCTTTCCCTTTTGGCCTTTCCGGAGTGCCTTATTTCGTTTTAATTTTTAATCAAAAAGTCCAGGATCGGGTTTATACGTTGAGCTTTTTTCGAGGTCCAAAATAAGAGTACCCCCAAAGAGCTATACCCCCAAATGTATACCTGGAACGAAAATGTAAAAAATTCAATATACATCGCGAACTACTGAACTATACAGAGAACTTTAAAAATAACTATTTTTCAAAAAATGGTGTGCATATGAACAAAAAATGTATTTTTCTCCCAAAAAATTCGTATTTAATTGTTTAAACGAGGAAAAGTTTACAACATATCGAAAAACCTCCAACAGATTACATCTGTTTAAAGATTTCCAAAATCTGTGCACCCTCTGAAAAGGTATTATGAGAAAAACGCGTTCAAAGTTGTAAGTAACATTTTACGGTCGATCATTATATCCTAGTAGATCCTAGTAGATCCTTACATCTTCGATGTCTGCACCATATAGTTGGCCTTCTTTGTTGAGGCTGAGCTCTATTTCATCTTTTCTGGCCGATTTAGAAGCAATTCGGGATGCTGTTTTTGCAGCCTCACTCATCGATATGATCGAAAAATCCATACAGATTTCGTCTGCTCGTAGAAATCATAACAATTGCTTCCAACTGTCGTCTAACTTGTTTTACACTACAAATTATATGATTGAATGTGCAGACGGCAAGATTTACAACAAAATTCAGTATAGTTTTTCCAGTTGACGTACATTTTAGGGCCAATGACCACACGGTTACATTTAAATTTTTATTAGTAATTTGAGTAAAGCTCGTCGTATAAAGATAAGCTGATGAGATACGAAGCAAAATTTACACCCGATGACCCACACATGGTTGGACACGATCGTACCCGTGAAAACCCAATTGCGTGGTAATCATATCGTATGATCGTATCATATGACGTATATATGTTAATTATTATTAATTATTCATAATTATAAATAGTTAATAATAAATAATTATTTTTAAAGATATTTGGAAAATGCTTATTTCTCAGATAAAACCGAAGCGGCATCAACAATTAAAAAAAAATCTTTTGAAAGAAAACTCTTAAAAATGACTAAATTTATACTTGATGCAAATTATTCTTACGCGTCCAATTTTCATAACTTCTTTAGAAAACTTTTCTAACTTAAACTTAAGTTAAACTTAACTTTTCTAGAATAAAACTTCTCCAGAAAAGTAATTTTAGAAGTTATCAAAAAAAAATTAATTCAAATGACGATAAATTAGATGATTTTAATTATTTAAAACCCAATGACACTGCATTTTAAACACGCTCCCATCACATCTGTTGTGGTAGAAACATCTTTTTCTAGATCAAAGTATATATTTCCGAGCAAGAAACACATTTTTACATTTAAAAACTTAAAAGGTACGTTGTAATAAATTATAATTACAAATAGGACTTTATTTTAATGATTTGTGAATTTAGTTGTAAGTGTCATGTTTCTTTATATATGTATAACATTTTATAAACAAGTGTACTTTTTATATGTATTTTTCATAAAGGCCTATTTTTAATACCTATTGTATGATTTTTAGTTGCCTAAATAACTGCCTACTTTAAAATTTCAGTGCCTGAATATCCGCTCTTTACTCATAATCAATCATTTTAAAGGGTGCCATTAAATCTAGAGTAAAAATATGGTATTACATTTTTTCGTTACTGGGAGTTCGTTAAATCAAATTTAAAAAATCAAAAATATTTTATATGAGCCCAAAAATGTATAGATGTTATAAATTGACACGCGAATCTCTTAACCACTGGCACTCTTGTTGCCATTGGCAAAATATTCATGACGACTGCTTTATTTTTCATGTTTTTTAACTTATGAATATACCCCAATTCCTTACGTAATTTCACTTGCAAATTTGCGCAAATGTGTTCGGAAACGCCCCTCGTCTCGTGTTAATGATTTTGGCAGAGACATTCAAGCCTTGAATAAAATTGTAAAAGCAGCCACTTGAATTTCTTATGCCTAGCCTATTGGGATAGGAATCTGATAATGTTAGGGTAATATAGATTATGTCGTTGAATATGAAAATTGAAAAAATGCATTTCTATAAATAAAATAATAACAGAGTAAACACATATTTACCTTAGTTTTGAAGCTTTCAACAATTTTTAGTAGCAATTGTTTGAAAGAATGATAGGGAATTAATTTTTATGTAAAAAGTTACGCCCCTATAAGTTAGGAATCTCAATAGGAATAATCAATTACTCAAAGTTGACAGCCTAAAATGCAAGGTTAAGGTCGAAAGTCTAAATAAATTTATTTCGAATGATTGACTTAAGGGCTATATTTTTACTACTCAAATTTTCATGAATTTAGGTGCTAAATCGAATTAACTCGAAATAAAGCACAGGCAAGTTTTCCCTTTCGGGCAAAAAAAAAGAAAATTACATTTCCGCAATCCCCTCCCTCTCAAAACAATACAAGAGCAACTTAATTCCCAGCATCCTTTTCTCTCTTATACCTTAATTTAAATAATCCAGTCTTTCCCTCTTATAATCCTTCTGCCGTCAGCCTGTTAAGAAACCGCCGAATAAATAAAATGTAAAAATACGACCGCCTGGAAATGGAGCCACGGTGGTGCATTCATCACGAAACTGAACGAAGAAAAAAGGACGACTCATAACTTGGTAACGCGTGTTAAAATACTTTTCCCTCGTCTGAGATTTACATTTTTCCGAATCATTCACCTAACATGGAGTTTACTGGCTTAAAAGCAGCATCGGCTTCCAGCAGCATTGCTTCAGCTAATTGGTACGATGACGAGAAAAAATAATAATGAATACAGCAAGGCTTTTAAAAAAAATTATCTAAAATGGTGAAATTATTTAGGTATCCCAACAGGTTTTGTCCTAATGGGGTTAGTATTAGTGACTGACAGTTTTAAAACTGGAAAAAGTTTTTCTGCTAATTCATTTTCTGCGAACTATAATTGATACTCCTTTCTTTGATACTCAACTGAAGAGGTGGTTATATTCCCCCACATTTTTCTGAGCTTGGTCCTTTCCGTTTTTTGTCTATCCTTCGTACGTTTCAGGTCTCTAAGGTCGTAGTCCGTTTCCTCGGCTTGATTCTAAGCCGATTTTTATCCGTCCTATTCCGAGGCACAAGTTTGGGTTTTTATTATTTATTTTTTTTTTATTTTCCCGAGTATCCTGGCATAAGTCCGATGCCCCAACACCAAATCTGGAGGGCCAGAGTATTTTTATCAGAGTATCTTCTTTTAGATAAATTGTCTTTTAAACAGCTCAGGAGCTTTACCTGCCCAACCTGTTGGTCCGCGGATGGTATTTTATATGCCACCCACTCGCCATTCAACCTGAGGGTAGACCGGGTAGATGTTTCCTATCCGCCACCTGGGGATGTGCGTTACAGGTATCCCTGAGGATAATTTCGTTCATTATTATATTAAACATTGTATGGCTCAGACTATACCTTGTCGGATGCCAGATGGGATGTGGAAGGGTTCTATCGGTGTATTATTAATTTTTATCTAAGTTTGTGGTAAGTTCATTTATGAATTGTATTATTTGTTTCCGTTGTTGTACAGTTTCAGTATTTTTAATATATGTTCTTAATGAATTCTGTCAAAGGCTTGTTAAAATCTATGAAACAGGGGAAGATCGGTTTGTTATAATCTATTGCATTCTCGATAACTTGACGCATAATTGCGTCAACTATAAAAATTGCGCTTATGTCGGTCTGTCGCACCGAATTCACTTTTGTTCTTCTAGAATTGATACGAATTCTGTTAATTTCGAAAATAACATCTTCGTTAACAACTTAATACTTAACTTTTTGGGTAGATTGCAGGTAATGTAGATACAGTCGAACCTCTATTCAACGAACCTCTATTTAACAAAATTCTCTATTTAGCGAAATTTTGGTTAGAACCGTGAATGTCCCATGTTATTTATTAATAAATTTCTCTCTATTTAGCGAAGACAATCTCTATTTAACAAAGTATAGATAGAGTTGTAAACCCATAGCAGTTACCCGGTAGTCTGAATTTCAAGAATGTTCACTCTTATCCTTTCCTAGATTTTTAATGCGGTCATTACGCGGTATTGCTGCTTGCATTTTTTCAGACTGTTTGTTTAAATCTTTAAATTAGTGCGAGGTATTTTTTGAAAACGCAGTATTATTTAAATGCGAAGCGCAATCAAAAATTACAGACTTCCTTAAGAATTCTTAAGTTAAGTCCACATCTGATGTTTTCGTGAGGACCTAATACGGCTTTTGTTTCTTTGTACATTATGTATAATAGCCCTGATAATAGCTTATATGTTTAATCATACATAATGCACGTTCATGTAAATACATATTAGTTCATATATTACATGTATGTATTATTATATATGTATTACGTTCATTAAACTTCACTCAAAACTAGAACTTCAATTATAAAATCATTTTTTATGTCGATTAAACATACATCATTTATATATGTATATACGTATAATACATAATAATTCGGTCTATATATACCGAATTATTCTATATAACGAATTTTCTATATAACGAAGTTTTTTCAGCGGATTTAGGACTTCGTTAAATAGAGGTTCGACTGTATTTATATTTAATAGAACCATCAGCTTCCCAAAGCTCAGTTAAACAAATAATGGCAATATTTTTATTTTTATCAAGATCTAACTCAATGTTGCACATTTTTTGTTTATTGATAATACCTACGTACATTTAGTAATATTATTTTGTGATGAAATATCTGTTCTAAGCTTTCTTGTTTTCCGTAGATATAAAAAATTATTAACACAAGCATTTTTAGGCGATCCTGCCAGGATCCATTTCCTTCTTATAATTATCCTTGCACATTCTCACATTAAATGAAGTATAGAAATTAGAGTAGCAAGATCGCATATTCTTACACACTACTCATGAAATGTGTGTTTTTAGGATACTTTCCATTGCAGCCACATTGGCCGCAGGAACAATTCTGTACACGTGCAGGTCTACAAATTGTGGAATACCTTGTATAGTATCAGCAACTCCTTCCGTGCACGTGACAACAATAAAATATTTTTCCGTTCTTCTTTTTATCCGGTTAGTAACTCGGTTATTTGACTATATTTAAAATTTACAGTTGATGGAGCGCAACTCTAGTCAGATTTCTTCATTGTTTCGTTGTTGTTTAGCTTTGTTGTATTTGTAGTCTTTACTGTAGCTACTGCCGTTTCCGCATCAGTAATTTTTGTTTCATTTGTTAATTCTGTTCCATTAATTGATAATTCTACTGTCAAATATTTATCTTCTATTTTAGTGTTTGTGTTTGTTTAGTGTTTGTATTCATTTAAAATATATTTCATATCTACTACCTACACATCCCGCAAAAATAATTTTAATAGTTATTCCAGTTGTTCAAATAATTGTAAGAAAAAGTTATAGGTAATGATCAGTCAGCTATCAGTAACTATTACTCTAACATATTCAGTGTTCTTCGATTTAGAATTAAGGTTAGTAACTCTTCCAACTCATGAACAACCGACATACAATAGTAGAGAAGTATGGTTTTCGCAGATGAAGGCTTTTTATAAATACTCATAGCAAAATTCAAGTAAATAGGGAATTGAAGACGTTTGTATTGAAATGTAATATAAAAGTAGGATGGCTATTCTCGAATTTGATGGAGTAGATCTGGATGAAATGAAATGAAATTTTCATTTCTTCAGTACTGTTAAATTTCTATTCTCGATAACTTTTCTCTTGAGTTTTCGTTTCTTATTTAGTTACATCCTCTTTTGCAAAATGTGAAAGAATGATGGAGTGTTTCGCTTTTTCTATAGAAATGAACAATGACATCACTGCATTTTTGAAGTATTTTCGTGTAAGAAAAAAACGGCCAGAACTATTATCTATAAAATTGGAGAAGATTTGCAAACGACCAACACGAAGTCTGCTTTAAGTGTTGAAATGAAGGTAACATTAGCAAGTAGAAATAGCTAGTGTTGGCATTAAACTATACGATATACATATGTTTTTAAAAACAACGTTGACCGTGTTTTTAGCAGTTTCTCGGTATTGGGAAATTTTGGGAAAGAAATGTAATAGAAACATTTTAAAATTAAAACGATATCGATACTGCTGTTACTGTTCGCGAAAACTAAAACATTTTAAGTACACTGTTGCGATTTTTGTAGAATTTAAATACTTAAATTGGATTTACAAAAAAAAGACTTTTAGTTAATGATGGGATGGAAATTTCGGAACAAATTAGATCTCAGTATCGTATTCTATTGTAAAGTGTATGTAGAGTTCTGCGTAAAAAGGTAAATACAAATTATTGTACGTTTTTTCGCGGTCGGATGGGATTCTCGAAAAATAATTTCTAAGTGGATGGTTACGTTGCGAAATGTAGATTGTAATAAACCTTATTATTATTGCATTAGCAGCTTAAAACTGATAGTTTTAATACTGATGTTCTGCAGTATACAGATACTGAGTAATTTTGTTTGTAGAATCAGATAAAGTGTCGATTGCATTTAAGAACCCATTGTCCTCACCTCCGGCATTACTTTTATTACTGAAAATAATAAAGTTTTCATAAATATTTTCTAAAGTTAAAAGTTTTACACAATTTTTGTGAAAACTACTACCACACTGTGCACATTTCACATCATTCACTACTATATATTTGTATCATACATTTATTACATACATTACAAAAATTTTTTGGGGGATATTCTAAATAACACCATGGACAATGGACAATGAATAGGGCAAATAATTAATTGTTTCTGCATAAGAATTCGACAATGGTCAAGATAAGTCTGTATAGGAATTTATTTGTTTTATTTAGTGATCTCTTTTACCTACATAGTTTTGTAGCAACTTAAGATACAGCTATATTTTTGCCTGGCCCCAACTCAACATCAAGATTATTTTAAGTATTAGTATTTTAAGTATTAGTAAATTAGCAATATGCTTTCCTTTTGAATAATATCCTCTCCTTTAGGCGACATGGAAGTTTTCCTTAAATTAAATAGCAATTCATCATGAAGTATTTTGACACTGTCCAAAAAAGTAATATTAGCTATTACGATGGAAATATTTCGGAATTAAACAATTTCTAAAAATAAAAGATTTTTTAAGCCTCAATCTTATTTCTTTATAGAAATGTCCCCAGAAATGCTCAAAGAAAATTTTTCAACCGAGTTATATTTGTTACTGTCCTCAAAACAAGATTTTGAAAATCAGACGGTGTAATGTGCAACAATCTGCACTCATTGAATCATAAAAGTTTGGCACAAACACTGTTCCCTCTTGTGCCGACGATTTATTCGTGGAATCCCCCTTCAGTTTATATATCAGGTAAACAAAAGCCAGGTGTAAGTCGGACACCCTGCGGTCTGGAGAGTCGGTTAAGCTTCGCGCAGTTATAAGCCGATGTTTATGACCGCGTCCACTCCATTGTGTGCCGCAACGGAAACCACCCTTATATTCCGAAGTGATGAAGTTTTGTTTTTGTTGCCAGAAAATACAACAAACGACTTATGTTGCGTACGAAATGGCATCGAAAATGACTTTCCCCCGTGGCGATTCTGAATGTCAGAAAATGTAAAAGCAGCGCATTTTGCAATGTAACGGATGAGTGATCTGAAATATTAACTATTAGAGAATTTCTTCCTGCATTGCAGAAATGATACTTAAATTTAAACCTTTAGAGAACAGTCCATAATATTATTACTGACCAGATAGTAACTACAATAAGATCTGGATGGCTCTGGTTTTATTTGGAAGATACACACAAGATCGATCCTCTATATTTGATGTCAACCACTAATATGTCACATCAACAAAATGCTCCTTTGTGGGACGTTGTTAGCATACTTCTAAATTTATGTTAACTTTTTAACATCGGCCTTAAAACTTACATGTATACAGTGTGCAAACAGTTGTTAGATTCAGAAAAAACTTAAAGTAGCAGTAAGCGAAAAGTTTAACGGGAATTATAAAACATGGTTTCAAAATAAAATCAGTTATAAAACGGAGGCGAATCAATGGACTTCGGTCGGTAATAAACTTCGACACGTAAAAATCTGAGGAGGGAAACAAGTGTTGAAAAGCCCGTGACAGTGTCAAAACGTGTCAAAAAGTTATGTTTAAAAAGATATTCGTCTATGCACATGCTGATTAACAAGTCTCCATATATAGATTTAAGAAAATACCTTTCTAAACATTTAAGTTTTACTGCCATTGTATCCAGGAATTACAGGAACATAAATACACTTCAAAATAAAAAGCAATGGATGTTTAAAAAAATATATATCACTCGCTTCCTTTCTATATCCGTTCGCTTGTGAAAATTTGATTAGTGTATTGACTAAAATTTGCCTGTAATTGAAATTCGATCAAGTAATCAAGAACACTTTGCAGTTAGATGCATCTGTGATTGCATATGTGAATCGAGTTTTTCAATAAATATCACGCGATTTGGGCATTTCAGTTTTGATCAGGAATTCATTACCAAATTATTGGCTTGACTATGAAATATAATAGAAAGAAATTTCGTGAAAGCAGACAATAGAATGAAAGGAGGTTGTCCAACCGCTCAAAGTTGTCCCAATTTGTAAACAAATGAATAAAAAACACCAAGTCTCGCCAACTAGTTTAACTGTGAAACAGCGACCGGTTTCGACTATACTATAGCAACCATCAGGCTGATAGTGATTTAAATAAAAGAAAGCCTAGTTAACGCTTAAAGACTAAACCTCACAACAAAGAATACTATATAATATAATGTGCGGACATTATACTTGGAAGAGCCTTGGAGACAGCACGGCACTCACTAGGTTACATATTAATGAACGCTCGCTGCAGATTTTTTGTTCACGAGTCAACTCTTTACTAGGAGTTTGTGGATCGGACTACAATCTATTGTTGGCCAAAACATTTCTTTAAAATAATAAAATACCTCACTAGAGACGTTAAAATCAAACTGGTTTCTTAAAAATCAATGAGAGTCACTGATCATGAGAAAAAATCAAGATCAACTGAATTTTTTAATAAAGCTTGCAATGTAAAGCTAAAGAGAAATACATGATGAGCAAGCGAGATTTGTCAAAAGTAGAAGTATTAGAAAACACCTGTTAAATATACGCCAAATACTATTTTACTGATTATAAGAAAAGCCTTTAATAAAGTTAAATGACTTCTGACACTTATGACAACTACAAAACGAAATGGAAGTGTTTTAAATATTCACTTCTCTTATCACATAATTATATCATCGCATCATTCGATCAGTTAAAGTACTCAACACACTTATGAAAGAATGCCATTCTAATTCCAAATATGAAGGAAATCCATCATAAAACAATCAAGGCATTTTAATAAATAGATAAAGAATTCATCACTATTCGTAAACAAAAAGTTAGTAATAATCGACCTACTGCAAACAGTGAAAAATAAAGTCAAGTATTTGGTTTGGAACTAAATACATCAAAAACCAATATGATGATACGGGACACGTGATATGATTATCATCCAAACACAACTGGCAGTTGCTAAATTATCCGTAGATGTCGGTTCACTAATGAGTCTAATGACTAATAATGGGGCATCACAATGGGAGATAAAGGAAATGATAAATATACCAAAGGTCTCCCAAGACCTAAAATGAATGACAGGTTTTAAAATATTTAAACATATAGGGGAAAATAAATTGATGAAACCCAGAGAAGCTTGGATACCAGAAAACCTGGAAAAGTGTAAAAGGAAAATGACATAAATGGGCCCAATCCAGTGCTTTTTTTTGAATTTATCGAAATAAATTTATTTTGAAACATAACTTGCGTATAATTTTCATTAATCATTCATATATAAAAGACATTAGAATTACTAGTTCATCATTACAGTCATCATTTTAGTATTCACAAATTCTGTAAATTAGTACCTATGTTAACGCCGAATCGGCGCCTCGTTGGCGGCTGTTTTCCCTCTCCCTCCGTCGCTACAAGGCGGACGGAGGTTAGACCCTCGCTCAGTAACAAAGTCGCACGATTCTAGAGCTGACTGTCGAACGAGCGCTATCGCCCCGCTAAAGCCGCCAGTTATTTGTAATCAACAACAATACAGTCCACTCTCATACAATTAAGCAGTTTTTGTTTCCCAGTAACATCCAAAACACGTAAAAGTGCTCGCGTGTGTGCACATTGTTGGTCCTATCGAGCCGGATTGTTGGTCCTATCGAGACGGATAAGCTCTCTGGGACACGGGAAGAAAACACAGTTTCGCAACTCAACGTAAACCACCAGCAACGCGTGGACCGGAATCGAGGAGCGAGACGTCGAAGGCGACGAACCGGCGGCGACGCGGCGAGATAAACAAGCGCAGTCAGTAAGGTATTTCCGATCTCATTCATTCATTTATCCTTAATCTCCCTTGCATCTCCCTGTAACCTGTCATATTTTCGATCTGAGCTCTTACTATAAGTAATCTTAAAATGGAAACGCAAGACACTATAAATTTGCATAGAAAACGTGGCAATATTAAAGCCGCTTTAACCAGATTCGCGACCTTTTTGAACGGATTGGAAGCATCGCCAAACGAGGAAACTCTTGCGCAACTGGAATTGCGCTTAGCAGCAATGGAACCGCGTTTATCAGAATTTGAATCCATTCACTCTTTAATTGAACAACTTGAACAACAGGTAGATGTTGATCAAACAGAAGCATTTGAATTGCAATATTTTACCTTAATAGCTCAAGCAAAATCTATTTTAAATAAACACAAAGCAACTACGTTTCGCGAGGCTACCACTCCAGATACGGGAAAGCTTAGCCCCGATCAAATAAATCTAAACGAGTTTAGTACTCTTAATCAGAATGTTAGGTTGCCGACAATTGAACTGCCAAAATTCGATGGAGCTTATGAACGTTGGGGGGAATTTCGTGACCTTTTTAAATCACTTATTCATGATAACGAAAACATCAAACCTATTGCTAAATTTCATTATCTTCGAGCATCTTTACACGGAATAGCCGCTAAATGTATCGAATCAATTTCACCTACAAACGATAACTATAGTTTAGCTTGGAATATGGTAACAGATAGGTTCGAGAATAAACGGTTGACCGTACATAATCATTTAAAATCGATCTTTAATATACCAGAGGTCAAGGCGGAATCTTCGGTTAGTCTTAGAAACTTGGTGGATACTTTAGCAAAAAACTTAAATTCTTTAAAATCATTAGGACTTCCTACGGATCAGTGGGACGCGCTAATCGTATTCATTGCAGTTGGTAAGCTTGACCCCACAACAGTTCGTGACTGGGAAGAGTCTAGCGTTAACAAAGACATTCCCTCACTAGAGGCGTTCACTACCTTTTTAAAGGATCGAGCAAATTTTCTTGAAAAGGTGGACATGCATAAATCTAAATCTAAATCTAAAGAAAATCAAAAGGCATTTCTGACAACTTCTAAAACGACATCATGTCCTCACTGCAAGGGGAATCATTTAATCTATAACTGCCCAGAGTTTCTGAAATTAACAGCTACTGCTAGATTCGATCGTGTAAAACTATTAAATCTCTGTGGAAACTGCCTACGTAGCAACCATCAAGTTCGCGATTGTAGAGCAGGCACTTGTCGAAAATGTAAGGCTAGTCATCATACCCTTTTGCATTTCGAGCGGCCTACCTTCAGATCAGAGCAACCAAACGCACAGGTTCGTCCATCGTCAAGCCAACCCACTCAACCAGTGAGAGGGTCGCAAACCACAACTGGAACATATAATTCTTGTGCCTCGGATAGGCAAATCTTATTATCTACTGCCTTGGTAGACGTGGTCGACTCGCGCGGCAATAGACATTCTTGCCGGGCCTTGCTCGATAACGGATCCATGAGCAACTACATTTCAGAAGATCTTTTTCATAAATTAGGTATAAATTCTGTCAATGTCGATTGCGATGTAACGGGCATAGGTCAAATTAAATGCACCTTAGGCTCTGCCTGTGACGTAAAAATCCGTGCTAGTCACGGCCCATTTCAAACTAAATTACGATGCTTCATCATTTCAAAGATAACTGACACCTTGCCCAATTATTATTTCGACCGCTCCTATGTTGATGTTCCTGAGAACTTGCGTTTAGCCGATCCTCTGTTTAATGAACCAGGAAAAATAGATTTGCTTATCGGCGCTAGTGTTTTTTGGGGAATTTTGCGTGAAGGACGGATAACTTTAGACAGCGGCCCTATTGTATGCAACACCGAGTTTGGATGGGTAATATCTGGCCCACTGAACTTATACGAGCCTAGATGTCGAACAACTTCTTGTAATCTTAACATTCTCGATTCCGATCTTCATAAGCAGGTCTCCAAATTCTGGGAATTAGAAGAGGTGCCCTTTGAACGCCATCACTCAGACGAAGAGCTTGAGGCTGAAACGCACTTCGTTAATACATTCAAGCGCGATTCATGTGGTAGATTCATCGTGTCTATACCTCTTAAGCGACCTATTTCCGATTTAGGCAACTCGAAAAATCTCGCGTTAAAGAGATTCTCTAATCTGGAACGTAAATTCGAAACGAATCCTAAACTTAAACAAATGTACGTTAATTTCATGAAGGAATACGAGGAACTCGGTCATATGACCAAATTTAACTTAACTAACGATCAGATAACATATTTCTCTCCTCATCATGGCGTACTGAGAGAGGATAGTCTCAGCACCAAACTCAGGGTTGTTTTTAACAGCTCAGCCTTGTCATCTACTAAGGTCTCTTACAATGACTTACAAATAGTCGGTCCAACTATCCAGGAAGATTTGTTTTCCATCTTACTTCGTTTCAGGCAGCATCGTTTCGTCGTCACTAGTGACATCGCGAAAATGTATCGTCAAATCCTAGTCGCAGACGAGTTTAAGCCCCTTCAACTGATCCTTTGGCGTTCAGATCCCACATCAGAATTATCAACGTACTGCTTAAACACAGTAACTTATGGGACCGCCTCAGCTTCCTTTCTAGCTACCCGCTGTTTAAAGCAATTGGCACTGGAAAGCCAGGACCAATTCCCACTAGCATCATCCGCAATCTTGCGCGATTTCTACATGGATGACCTTCTCACTGGAGCTTCCACGCTGGAAGAAGCTAGTCTTCTTTGTCAAGAGGTGTCATCGATACTGACCTCTGGATGTTTCGATTTAAGGAAATGGAGGTCAAACAGTCAAGAAGTGTTGAGCAAAATTCAAGCTTCAATTCCGTCCTCGGATCCACTATTGTTATGCTCTCAAGATAGCGGCAAAACTTTAGGGTTGATCTGGTCTTCTGTTAAAGACACCTTCAACTTTCAAATCAACAAGTCTCGAAATATGACTCCTATTACGAAACGTACCATCCTGTCTGAAACGGCGCAGGTATTCGATCCCTTAGGGTTAGTTGGTCCTTGCGTAGTAGTAGGTAAAATCTTGCTGCAAAAATTATGGTCATCCAAGCTGTCATGGGATGAAGATGTCCCGCTCGAACTTGCGAATCGTTGGGTTGTGTTTCGTAAAGAACTCACCGATCTCATAAGGCTCAAAATACCTAGGCACGTCCTGTGTCTCAGTCCAGAACGCATTGAGCTTCATGGCTTTGCAGACGCGTCGCAAGACGCTTATGGTTGCTGCATATATATCCGAAGTAGCGATACTACTAAGTCACCTATTGTCAGGCTGTTGTGCGCTAAATCACGAGTCGCCCCTCTCAAAACCTTGACAATCCCTCGTCTCGAGCTATGTAGCGCTCAACTACTAGCCAAACTTTACGATAGCCTTAAGTCTTCTATCAATTTTCGCGTTGACAAATGTTTTTACTGGAGCGATTCCACAGTTGTCTTAGCGTGGATCCGCACCTCTCCTCATTTGTTACAGACCTTCGTGGCGAATCGTGTCGCCAATATTCAAAATGTCACAGATGTAGCTGCCTGGCGATATGTCCCTACTAAGGAAAATCCAGCTGACTGTTTGTCACGAGGCTGCAGTCCTCTCAGCCTGGCAAACTCCTTCTGGTTCAACGGTCCCGATTTTTTGCAGAGAAACCCTACAGAATGGCCCCAGGATTTATCTCGATCCAAGCTTCCTTGCTTAAGCGAGCTTCCTGAAGTGCGAAGGAATGCCCAAACCTTCGTCCAGACCGAGCCAGTGACTGGTCATAGCGTGTTGTTCCCATTTAATAGAGCCTCGTCCTTGTCTCGTTTGAAACGTAGTGCTGCTTACGTGCTACGGTTCATATCTAACCTTCGCAAACCTATAGCGGAGCGTCTAACTTGTAACCTCAAGCTTTCAGAGGTCGAAGGAGCTTATCTGAAACTGATTCAGCTAGCGCAACAGGAGAGCTTCCCTTCAGAAATCAGCACGCTAAGGAATGGCCAGTTCCTTAGCAAGTCAAGTGGTCTTCTACCCTTGAACCCTTTTTTAGATGAGGAAGGCGTGTTGCGAGTGGGTGGAAGGCTAAAAAATTCATCCTTTGATTTCAACAAGAAACATCCCGCAATCTTACTGGCAACTCATAGGTTGACTAGGCTTGTCTTAGAGCACGAGCACATCCGATTATGCCATGGTGGTCCTCAATTGATACTCGCTTCCGTGCGTGACAAGGTCTGGCCTGTCGCCGGGAGAAACTTAGCCAAGCGCGTAGTCCGGGAATGCGTGATTTGTAGACGTCATGCTCCGCAATTCTGCAATCCCTTAATGGGCAACTTACCTAAATTTCGCGTCACACCAAGCCCACCGTTTCATAATACCGGAGTTGATTACGCCGGGCCCTTCCTTATTAAAGATCGTAAGGGACGCGGCAGCAAGACGAGTAAGTCGTATCTTTGTTTGTTTGTATGTTTGACTACAAAAGCCGTTCATCTTGAACTTGTTACCGATCTTAGCACATCGTCATTTTTGGAAACGTTACACAGATTCGTTTCTCGTCGAGGTCTTCCCTCCCATGTGTACAGTGACAATGGATCTAACTTTGTCGGTGCTAAAACGCAGCTAAATGAGCTTTACCGATTTATGGCAAGTCAAGCCGACTCTATATCTGCTTTAATCGAGCAAAAACTAAACGTTAATTGGCATTTTATTCCTGCTTACTCCCCTCATATGGGTGGCATTTGGGAAGCGGGAGTTAAATCTGCAAAACATCATATTCGTCGGGTTTTGGGTAACGTTATATTAACTTACGAAAGCTTTTATACTATTCTGACTCAGATCGAAAGTATTCTAAATTCTCGCCCATTAACCCCAATAAGCACCGATCCTAGTGATTTCGACGTCCTCACTCCTGCTCATTTCCTGATTGGACGTCCTTATACTTCAATCCCCGAACCTGACTTGCGCTCGATTCCTGCCGGTCGTCTATCTCACTACCAGCAGCTGCAACAAATCAAGCAACACTTCTGGGCCCGCTGGTCCACCGAGTACGTCTCACAGCTCCAAGCCCGGAGCAAGTGGAGAAGTCAGCTGCCCAACCTAGCGGTAGACGCCATCGTCCTGGTGAAGGATGAAAATCGACCTCCTTCCAATTGGTGCATCGGTCGTGTTTTAGAGCTGCATCCTGGAAACGACGGTGTGGTCCGAGTAGTGTCGGTGCGAACCGCCGGTGGTGTTATAAAACGAAGTGTCGCCAAGCTTTGCGTGTTGCCTGTTGATCCGGTTGAGCAAAGCAAGTAGTAGTTATTATATCACTTCTCTGTGTTTTTTTTTTGTATTATTAAGATTAAGATTAAGATGTACGTTTTTTACTTTTAGTTTGTATAAGTGATGGCTGTTGAGAGCACCCTCTCAACGCGGGGGGGCGTGTTAACGCCGAATCGGCGCCTCGTTGGCGGCTGTTTTCCCTCTCCCTCCGTCGCTACAAGGCGGACGGAGGTTAGACCCTCGCTCAGTAACAAAGTCGCACGATTCTAGAGCTGACTGTCGAACGAGCGCTATCGCCCCGCTAAAGCCGCCAGTTATTTGTAATCAACAACAATACAGTCCACTCTCATACAATTAAGCAGTTTTTGTTTCCCAGTAACATCCAAAACACGTAAAAGTGCTCGCGTGTGTGCACAACCTATTTACAATTATACAAGTATTAGGTAATTGCTTTTCATAGCTTCTCCTCGCTAAGAAATCAACTCGCTTTCTGAGTCCGACTCTTTGCGTGTAGTACGGAAACGGCTTGCATATTAATATTCCGACTATCAGCTCATTAGGACCCGTTTATGGTAGGTTGTACCTGTCACTTCTCTATCTCTCTTAATCCTAGTGGACACCTGCTATAGCATATCTTGTTCAGCGAAAAATGAAGTGGCTTATGAAAATGTCCTTACAAATGATTGGGTAAGTAAGTACCATAAAAGAATTTACTAGCCTTTAACGAATCCTGTTACCTGTTACGGACTAAAGTTGATAGTCGACATTTGTGGCGATATTTTTTACGGGGACAATGACAACTAATCGATTTTGGCCCGGGGAGTCTTTTCACTTTGTGTTAAAAAAGGTATACTACAACGCCAAGCACTTTGTGAGATTCAAATCGCTTAAGGCGTGTTAAATATTTGCACAACTGATTTCAAAAAATTGAAACATTAGCAAATTGTTTTATAATTCCTGACTGATTTTTCGGTTGTGACTTTGTTGCCAAAAAGAAAAAAATATATGAAAAATTTCTCATTATTATTATTAAAAAAAAATTTGCTTCAAGCGTGGAAACTTCTAACTCTTGCTCGGTAAAATTTAAAAATTATTCACCTGTGAACTGAAAACCATACCCACATTTTTAAGAGAGAACTTAGTCCATAACTTTCCGTTTAACGATCATTGAAGTTTTATCCCCGAAGTTTACAGGCTGTAAAAAGATAATGAATTAGTAATTTAAACTTCTGTTCCCAGGAGAAACTTATAAAATCATAGCTTATTGGCCTTTAACAGATATCCGAGATGGTGTCGAGCCGTAATGCAGTTAATAGGGTGTGACCGACTTTTATGCACTCATGGCTTGTTAATAAGTGATGTATATGAGAGAAATTGTTTTAGCAGCTAGGATTTAAAATAACGAAACTTGTAATTTCACGTTTGGTCTGCAAAATGATAAACGTGTCTATCATCCGCTTATTTTATCTATCGAATAACTGCGTAGTCTCATCAATCTTCATTTTATGTGCACTCTTATCCCTGATACTAGAATCATTTGGAAGATTACGTTTAAACAAATACCGTGCATGCTTACTTTGGTGAGCTTGTTTATTTGAAACAAAAAATAAAAGGTGAAATAAAAAGTCATAAATTTATAAAGTAGTTTCGCGAAATAGCAGCGAGGGAAATGCGGACATATTATTAAAGTTGTAATGTTCTCGTAAAATTTCAAGCAGTTCGCTAAAATGAGATAAAATACGTAGCTCTCGTATTCCCAATTTCGTAGTTTTGCTACTTTTAACCAGAAAGGGAACATTAAAATACCGAATGCAGGTGAGAATGTGCGGTAATTGTGAAAGAAAGGATTGTTCAGACATCAATATTTTAGTAGCTATGGCTTTGCGCTTATAAAACTTTAAGTAAGTTTGAACATGCAACGTTGCTGCATAAAATAGTTCCCTTCAAAGCGTAACATTTCGTTTTCCATTTTCGTTCACCAAATGCTTAGATTTAGAAAAGAAAAATCCATTCTGTGCTGTTCCACACCCTTAGTTCTCAGTGATTGGTGTGCCAGAAAATTTGAGGAGTTGTTTATCACCTCGTTAGCTTATAGTAAGGCCGATATAACTACTACCTGCATACCCGGGTCAAAATTGCATATTTCGGAAAGTCCTTATTGAGGCAATCAGGATTAAAAATTATGTTGGATCCAAATTACATACGCTCAAGTCTAGATTTCTCGGAAAACTGCAGTTTACACTGTTTTACCTTGACAACAAAGTGATTATCATTTCCCAGATTGTTTAAGCTATTGGATTTGTTTTCAGTTCTGTTTGAGCTTTTGTTGTGATTTCATTTCTTTGTGTACGTAAATTGTGTAAATTTAGTGATATTTTACTTTGTTGCCGTTACAATTGGGGTAAGCGTTTTATTTCTATTATGATTCGTCCTTGGGAGTACAATGAATCGAGACTGAACCAGCTGTTTTAATATAGTCGCGTCAATGAACGCGGAAAAAGGCCATAATAAGGAAATTTTTTCGGGCAAGACGGATCGGAATGCGGTTTTTTGCATTCGCTTCTAAAAATTATTTTTAAAAAAGTTACCTAATTTTCAATATGCCAAAATTGGAAATTGCATTGCTGCAGGCCAAAGTGCATTCGAAAAAGCATTTTCTGAGACGCCCTTTGGAAAGCGTAATAACTTTGTAAAAAAGAGTCAGAACTGGCCCAGAATGGGTGACCTGGGGTTTTTGAGGTCGCTGATCACGATTATGATGTTCAAATTGACACCCTGACCACCTGGGGCTCAGGAACGCCGACGAACGTCATCTCCGTGGAACTCTCCCAGAATCCATGCGGGGAAGGAAAAACACTTGGCGCGCGGGGGTTTTTTGGGTCGCTGAATTCAAACATGGCATCGGCGAACACCCCCCACACACCTGGTGCGCCCCAACCTGGACGTAGACGTCCTCTCCGAGAATTTTTCTGACAAGAGTGTCAAAAACAACCCAAAAATCATTGTGGGGGCGTTTTATGGGTCGCTAAAGCAGAATTTGGCGTCGAAAACGATCCCCCGAGCACCTGGTGCACTGCAACCTGGACCTGAACGTCTTCTCCGAGGCTTTTCCAAGCACATTCGAAAAAGACGAACCGAAAATCGTTAAGGGGGGTTTTTGGGTCGCTAAAGCAGGTGTCGAAATAAAAGTTTGGCGGCACCAGGTGCTCGGGGGATCGTTTTGGACGTCAAATTCTGCTTTAGCGACCCAAAACCCCCCCTTAACGATTTTCGGTTCGTCTTTTTCGAATGTGCCTGGAAAAGCCTCGGAGAAGGCGTTCAGGTCCAGGTTGCGGTGCACCAGGTACTCGGGGAATCGTTTTGGACGTCAAATTCTGCTTTAGCGACCCATAAAACGCCTCCACAATGATTTTTGGGTTGTTTTTGACACTCTTGTCAGAAAAATTCTCGGAGAGGACGTCTACGTCCAGGTTGGGGCGCACCAGGTGTGTGGGGGGTGTTCGCCGATGCCATTTTTGAATTCAGCGACCCAAAAAACCCCCGCGCGCCAAGTGTTTTTCCTTCCCCGCATGAATTCTGGGAGAGTTCCACGGAGATGACGTTCGTCGGCGTTCCTGAGCCCCAGGTGGTCAGGGTGTCAATTTGAACATCATAATCGTGATCAGCGACCTCAAAAACCCCAGGTCACCCATTCTGGGCCAGTTCTGACTCTTTTCTACAAAGTTATTACGTTTTCCAAAGGGCGTCTCGGAAAATGCATTTTTCGAATGCATTTTGGCCTACAGCAATGCAATTTCCAATTTTGGCATATTGAAAATTATGTAACTTTTTTACAAATAATTTTTAGAAGCGAATGCAAAAAACCGCATTCCGATCCGTCTTGCCCGAAAAAATTCCTTTTTTTTCGCGTTCGTTGACGCGACTAATAAGACAAAAACAATTGTCAAAAACAAATGATGAATAAGGTTAATCAAGGCTTAGTTAAATATCGCAAACCACCCGAGGCTTTAAAAATGAGATGCGAATTGATATAAACACACATTTCTACAGTAAGGCAAATATTTCACAATGTGAATAAAGGAGAACAATTAAATAGGAAAAAACGAAACGATTCAGGCACTTTTAGAAGTTTAAACGTTCAGGATCCAGATATAATCGGTAGAGCTATATATGAAATGTATTCTCAAAATATCATTCCAATAATAAATTCTTTAAAAGTTGAATTGAATAAAATTGAATTGAAACTTTATACAAATATGGGCTTGACGTTCAAAAAAATTGATAAATGACAAGAGGTTATTAAAACAGATCACCTTCGACAATGGTAAATGAAATACTTAACGAATATAGTAATGTACAGAAATTAAAATCGGTCAAAATTTTGTTTACATGAAACGTTGTTCGATACTCATGACACGGTGGAAAAAGGATGCACTGATTGTTCTCATCAATGTACGCTAAAAGTTGTTTCTTCGCAAGGAAAACGAGTGACGATTTTGTATTGCGGTTCGGAAAATATTTAGCATTGTTTTCTTGATTACTATCAAAATATGACTGCTTCATTATAGGAAAATTGGTTTCAACAACGTCCCATGGCAAAATTTCCACCACGTGGTGTTATAGTACTAGATAATGCCAGTTACCATAGTCGATTATTGGAAAAAATTTCAAACACATCTAGCAATAAACAAGAAATACAAGATTTTCTCTTTGCAAATGATATGTATGTATGTATGACGAGGCTTATTCAAGAAAGAAACTTCTGAAAGTGTTAAATACCTGAAGATTTAATAAACATCATTTTATTGATGGAATGGCACAAAATTTTGGATATTCAATTTCAAAATTACTTCGTTATTATTGTGTATCCTATCAATTTAATCCTATCGAGTTAATATGAAGTCAACTCAAACAAAATCTTCGAAGAGAAAACACGAATTCCACTTTACCATCGTCCATATTAGAGCCTATTTACAGAGAGGTCGCATTAATTACTGTAGACAATTGGAAATATGTTACAGACACTGTTAAGAAGGTTGAAGCCACGTTTAAAGGAATATGGAGCGATGTACATCCACTTACGAGAGCTTTCAATAACAGTAGTTCCTGTAATGAGCAAGACAGTGAATAATGTACAATATTAAAAAAAAATAACAAAACCAAAAAACAATTTAAAAATAAAAAACCATTACAGAAATTAAAAAAATGTTAATTTTCTGAATTTACCCCCATGGTACCGCCTGAATTTCATAAAATTTAATTTTCCAACCCCATTAATTAATCATAATTCAGTTATCAATATTTTCTGATAAGGGAGTTTGCACATGTGCGAATTTAAGAAAAATCAAAAAATTCCTATTCCTTTGTTTCTGATTTGATGCAAAAATGTTACTTAAAATAAGCCTCTTCCATTGGGCCTCGTGCCATAGGATTTTTTTTTTGAATCGATTGAAAAATTCAATCTTACCATTATGCGTTAAATTCATTAAGTACCGAAAATTCAGGTGGCTCGAGTACTGCTTTTGAAACGTACCGCAAAATGGAGGGTAATTAGATGCAAAACCCAACTCCACGTGGCTGACGCCCGGGCCGGGTCATAAACTTCAAATAAACATTGGTTGCGGTATACTGTTAAATGGATTTAACTCCCATTTCCCATTCCCTCAGAAAGACAAATAAGGGGTTTATAAAATTTAGAAAGGAGCTACTCGCAGTATTCGGGATTAACTGTGCATTAATTAAAATGGAAAGTTTTGATTTTTCACGATTACATCTTAGGTTCCAAGTTGGTGAAGAAAAATACAATAACTGTATAATTTCTCTTTACGAGTAATTTTTTTCAATTCTGGATTCATCGTTTGTTCTAAATTCATCACTTAATATACCAGCGGAATTAACTGCACAAAAGTGCTTTTGTAACCCATTTTTGTAGTTGTAAAGTAGTAAAAGTTGTAATCCTCCTATTAAATTTACCATGAAACCGACCCTTAATCTAGCGATTGTTTTGCAATCTACTTATTCCTATTTCACAATTTAACATCTAATGTGAACGTGCTTCCCTCGTCAAAAAAATAAATGTTACTCCAATCTATGTTAAACCATATCCGATAAATGTGCTAAATAAACATAGGTAGTAAAAGGGATTTCCATGCATCATTTGTACGGCTACTAACTTCCGAATATATCGATCATAAACTTCCGTAGAATTAATAAAGCTATAAAATAAAGCAAGAGTTGGCATGTCGAAAAACTATCAAACACAAAATGATATTTCAATTTGAAATAAGGCTGCGCCTGACAATCACATTTGTTTCCGTATTAGTTATTTTAAATTATGCCTAAGCAGGCGAAGAGTTTTGATAGTTTTTTTACTCCTTTCGACATAAATTATACAATTCAATAGAAGTTGAGATAATAGAATTACTTCGCGGAAAAAGAAAAAAGGGTGTTTTAATGAAAGTTATAATCTTCGAGCGGGAAAACATATAAGGTAAATTTAATCTAACGCAAAGTGTTTATAACGTTTTTACCGTCGTTTATAGCAACGAAAATTAACTTGTGATGCGGGTTCAGAAAAATTAACAATTTTAATAAATTAAAGTGAGAATAGTACTAAGAGACCAATTTCATATGGTTTCTGGTTTCATTATATATATATATATATATATATATATACACTTTAAGTTAGTGTAGGCATTCAGCGTATTTGTATTTTTTAATTTCGAAATCAGGGTTAGTTAAGCAGGTTTTTTTTCTGTGTCCTGAGATTGTCAATCCTGAATTATTTTTTGTTTATTTCTTCACCTTATTTCATGTCTATGTTATTTTGAGGCAATAAAGTCGTTTACTATTATTATATGATTATTATTAAAAATGTTACTTACGCAGCAAAACAATCAACCATAAGAACGATAACAATGTTGTTAATTAAAATGTAATATTTCAATAGAACACCTTTTATACTTATTGAAGTTTTACCTTACAACAGCTGTTCAAACGTAATAGGTATCTGTCAATCTTCTAACAATATAATACATGGATTTCCAAGAATGGCCGATAGGAATAAATCCAGTATGAAACACTAGAGAAAACTCTTTCTTAAGCACTTACCTAGAATTTGGCTAAGTACGGTCCTTCCGTCTTCTCCTAAGCAGGCACTTCTAGCATCAAAAGGATTCGTGAATTGAACGAAAGCGTATCCTTTGTGCATGGATATTCCTGCAAACAAATGAAATTTCCTTTAGATTGAATATAACGCGATTTGTATAAAAAGGCGTTTTCGAGGAATTTCACTTTATTTAGGATCCAAAGGATGAAATTTAATAAAGTAGTAAAAAAAAGGAATCGGATGGAAAAGTTAAGGCCGTGATTTATTAATCGGGAAGGGTTCTTTCGGGCGTTCTGGGGGATATTAATGGCAATGGTTTTCTTTTGGATGGTAAAAGTATATTGGGCATTATAAAAATCGCAATACGTACAAATAATAAATACCAGTCAAAAGTTAATAGCAATTAAATTAAACAAAACAGATTAAATTCGTTATTGTTTCCTTGACCCATAGAATATTAAATTTAAACTATACATCGTTTTATTTCAACGACACAAAAGCTTACAGAAATAACATCAGTCAGTTGTATAATTATGCTAAATGGTTCGATCCCGTAACTAACAGGAGTGGTTGATTCAAAATCCAGAAAAGTAAAATTTTATAAACAATAAAATATTGGTTTCAGCTATCTAGCTAGCATCAGACCAGTATATCAAGTTGGAAGCTAAATAACATATGATTCAATCAAAAAATAGCTATACTTGTCCAAAAATTTGGATATTACGACACAAGTAGCAGCGACAGGAGCTTGGGATTGGCAGGTCATAAAAGACACCTGACGATATGATTTCAATAAATCTAGTGGTCTTGGTCTAGTGCTATCTGAGTGCATACTGAATAAATTTAACCATTTAACCGACGGTAATAGTTTTATTAAACATAGGTATGTATATAACAATCTTAGGAGGAAGTAAAATGTATCATTTCAGTTATTTTCATATCCACTTGTTATTAAATTTGATCATGGTGTTGTCATTTTATTAGGTAACAAATAATAAGCCCAATAATAATGTATGACATAATCAAATATAAAAATGTAAGTAGACACAATTTAATTTAACCTGTTATTTATTTCCTCACCATACAATATGTTTCGTACGTACTAATGAATATAAGGTGTTAAATTTTGTTTAAAATTGTACTTACAGGTTTTTACCTGCCCGAAATATAGTAGGGTAGCATTCATTTTATTTTATTTGGAACCCGTTATATTTTTTTTATTTTTAAGGGTATATTAAGCATCAAGGCTTAAACCACAGTTACAAATATTAGGTGAAGCTAGAAAGGCCATTACAAGGGTTATTAATCTCACATCTCCTAAACATTTTCAGCTCAAATATGACCTTGTTCTTTTTAAAGCTTTAAAGAACATGTATAATTAAGTCTAAAGACAATAAAATTAATTTATGTTGATCTGTCAAGCCGTCTTTGCATGTATATGTGCGCTTTTGAATCACAGTGTTTTAATAAATACATTTGTGTGGTTGAGTGTATGTTCGTGAGTTCGTTACTAAAATCATTTAATATGTTTCCTTACTGGGAAACAGACGAAGAAATCGTTGACGTGAAAGCAAATCTTGTTTTCGAATTAAACGGTTTGCAAGAAGCCACGATTCTAAAGCAATGTTTACCTGAAGTGTTGCAAGAAAATATAACTACGGGTTTGTAAAAATCTGTTGAAATATCACAATTTAACAGGTAGAATTTAATGGAAATTTCTAACACTACATTGTGGCGAATAATGGAAAAAGAGCGAAAAGGAGAACGGATTACAAAACAACTACATACGATAAGGGGACTTTTAAAATGTATAATGGACCATGGTGCCATGATTATTGGAGGAGCTAGTTACCAAATGTGGATTACTTGTGCAAACGAAACTATACGCAGGTTTGTTATACAAATTGGATGTACTTTCAATAATATTGAGAAAGGACAAACAGTCCGCAATGGAATATCTCAGGTACTGTAGAATAGAATGCTTGACATCAATTAATCGTTTCAAAAACGAACATGGATTTACGGTAAACAAAGAGTAGACTGATAAATCTCAGATATGCAAATTAGATATGGTGAAAAAGATCACACTATTACGTTGCTGTTATGAAGAAGGTTTTTCTTTGTACACTCTAGATTATCATTAAAACATGGCATCTGACTTTTTTGAAAATCTTATTAACAAAAGTTCCACAAAGCGGCACCTCAAACATCCTTAAGGGAATTTACATAATTGTTTTGATTTTTTGCTAGGTAAAAAAGAGTAAAAATTTTCATTTCTATGAGTTTTTGTTGTGTGTCTACCTTAATGCTCTTTGTTTCTTTGTTGCTGTTCCAATTGGATTATGTCTCTTGAACACAACGAAAAAATTTATAATGATTCTCTTCATATTAAACTCCTACCAGCCCATCCCGAACCAGACGTTATAGGACAAAATTTTAAGTAATTGCAAACAAGTGGTCAAAAATGTAAGTAATGTGCCCAATACTCCATAAATGATAGAGTATAACCTTGTACAGTCACTCTCCGTTGATATTTTTGAAGGCACCCATTAAAACAGACTTAATAATGTCGCCACCACTTTGGTCGTACAAATTAAATATTGTTTGGATAAGTTTACCTTCTGTTACCAAAATGTAGATATAGGTTCGAACTTATTAAATCAACAAATATATAATATACCCGCATATTTTAAAATACTGTGCTCTAGTAAATAAACCAGAAGGATAAAGTGGATACACAAAAACGGTAACGATAAACTCGGACTAGCAAAACCGTTCTTCAAAGCAAGGTAATTTGGAAAATCCTTTCTACAAGTACACATATTGGATAGATGATATATTCCCCACATCACTAAATATATGGCTATTTTAATCTTTTCTAGCCATTAACTAGCGCAACACAAGTCAATTTGTGAAAAGTGTTAAATTCTAAAATATCCTGGCGAAGGACCTAAAACCTAGTTGGTGGATACCTAAATTGTTCTAGGATATACAATTGACTCAAGTTTGGAATATGCCAGAATTTAACTTTCACGGGATAGTACTACATATTTTGAAAAATCCATCAGATATAGAACCTGCTATGTTGCAGCATGTATGTATGCAGCCTTTTTTAAAGTTAGAATCATATTTCTCTGGTATACTACTGTAAATGGATCCAGACACTAGCTGTAAATTAAAATCTTAGATTATGTTGAAAACCTATCTAGAAAAGAAATTTTATGAGGCATTTACTAGTAACAAAATCAATTTTAAGATGACAATTGTGCGTCCAATCGTGACCACTCATTAATGTGTAATTACATTGTTGTATG
This sequence comes from Cryptocephalus primarius, assembly GCA_963576515.1. Lineage (NCBI taxonomy): Eukaryota > Metazoa > Arthropoda > Insecta > Coleoptera > Chrysomelidae > Cryptocephalus > Cryptocephalus primarius. The sequence goes on from OY754945.1 coordinate 10,383,551, forward strand.
AGACACGACTTTCCCTGTACATGAACATATATAATTATTTAGAAAGAGAGGTTGAGTCAAAATATAGAAGGGGTGAAAAAAGTCCAAATTGACCGCTTTGATAAAATTATGGCACATAAAACATTTGTAATCCTAGAAATGGAGATGGAAAGAAAGGGAATAAATTATACTGAAACTACAATCAGTGAAGAATCCAAATTTGTAGGCTCCATTAAAATGTGGTAATTTTTCCAATTATCCTATTTTATTCCAGATGGAAATTAAATAAGATAAGCCCCTCCTTGTATACGAAGTCGAGAAATTTTGGGAAAAGAAAACTAGGCTAGGTGAATTTGGAAGGAGAGAAAAGTACAAAACACCTTCCAAAAAATAATGGATTTGTTACTATAAAAACTTACGTTATTGTTATATGAAAATGATGGGTCAGTATAAAGCTATAAATGAGCAAGAATTCTAATTTGTAATTTTTCATATTTCAACAATAAACAAGTGTAACTTTCACAACGATATGGTTTATTAAAACTTTTTTGAAAATTGTTAATTTACATGAGGATTAGCATCGGCAGCGGAAAGGTTAAATTTACATGAAATTGGGATAATTCGTAAATGTATACCTCTGAAAGTTGAAGAATAAGATAGCGAGATATGATCGTGACGAATCCAAAATTATAATTCATAGTGGTAGTCCATATCTTCTAAGTAGACGAAATGAGAGTCCAAGAACCACTTAAGTCGCTTCACTAAGAACGATACAGAAACTTGGACATGTTTTCAGCATGCTTGTGTCCATCACTATCAGTTGCTATATATGTAATGCGGAAATGATGTGTGGCAAGAGAAGATAGTCAAAATTTTAGATATAATTACAACTGATAAAATTAACATCACAATAAACAAGACGATTTTAACACCTGAAATAATTCCGGGTGGGGTAGAATCATATACATCCTTTCCAATAACAACTGCATCATCAACTTTTTGGTTCAATGGCTACGGTCTTGGAGCTTGGAGCCATTAGGGTTTTCAATTTTTCTAAGCTGGGGTATGCATTTTCACTTGTAAAAATGACAGAAATGTTTATAGATTAAGCAAAAAAAAAAACAGGTTAACCAATAGGTAATATTTTAAGAATTAGCTGGTAATCATAAAAGAACTGGAATAATATGAAATAATTTGCTGTTTGGTTAAAATTCCTATAGTTCATGCATTTGTATAGTTGGAAATTGTACAATAAAATATCCCTGTTTTTGTGTAAAAAGCTTTAATTTTTGAGAGGGGAGGGTAAGTTAATGTGAAGGCGGAAAAGTAAAGGGTCTGCATGTGACGTTTCCGTTAAATTGCGGCAACTAATGGTTTTTTAAATCTGGCGATTGCAGAAAGAGGAAATCATAGACAAAACTCATGTGCTACCATAAATGTGGCGATATAATCGGAATGTAGTGACGTTACACAACAAGCTAGAGGCCATGTTATGTACAACGCATTGCAATTAGCATCCAAATCCAGAATCTTGTCTCATCAGTTCTCTCAACCAAGAAGTTTCAGTGCAAGTACTAATTTAAGATACAAAAGAAGTGAAGGCGTATTTATGTTTCTGAAGTTAGGAAAGGAATAAGTAAAATGAATATTCAGTGTTTCCTAATATCCAGCGAAATAAAATGTAAAACTTACTTTGTTTCTCTTTATCAAGTACAAATCGAATCCATGTTCTTAATAGAACGAGTTTCAATGCCCGGTTCGGTATCAGATAACTAACGGAGCTCTGTCGACCTACTCTTTATTGAAAAAAGTAGACCCCCGTGTTATTATCAAGCAACTCCTTGGAGATTAGATCTAATCTCCAAATCCTAGGGGGAGCTAATCATCCCCGGAAAGAACTTAAAAATTGCAACATGGAATAGCAAAACTCTAGAATAAGCTAGTAAATTGCATAGTTCAATTCTTGAGGTAAAAATGCCCGAAATGAAGGGAATTTAGCGAAGTCCTGGCAGTAACGATCAACACGAATATCAGAATGGACTTGGAACTTTATTTGATAAAAGCGTTAATAAATATATCATCTATTTCATTCTACTACCAAAAAGAGTATTAATTCTACGACTACAAACGGCTAAAATAAAGATGAGCATATTACTAGTATAAGCCGCACAGTTTAAAGTGAAGATAAACAAATTGAAGAATTCTACGAACAATTCGATCACATAGTAGGAGTTGTTAAAAGATAATTCAAGAAAATGGAATGGTGATTTCAACGAATTGAACAAACCAAGAGAAATACACATGTGCAAATATCCACAAGATGTAGGAGAAAAAGTAGGAAGGGTTCAAATTGATTTCATTATGATCAGAAGAAGACATAAGGAAATGGAACTCAGATAAAACGTATCCAGGGATATAAACAAATCCAGTTATTATAAAATATCATTAGTGCAATACACAACAACAACAGGTAACAAATGGTGCATCATTGGAGAAAATGTAATAGAGGCAGTTGTAAACAAATAGAAGCGAGGAGAACGAATGTTTGGACGACAATAGAGATATTAGATTTGTGTAGGGAAGGTAAGTAAGGGGCAAAGGTAAGAACAATATAAAGGGTTAAACCGTGAACTTCTGAAGAAAGGGAAAACGGCAAAAAAAGACCTGTTTCATGAACATTGCACTGAAGTACATAAAAGGATTGAAAGATTCATTTAATATACGTAAAGAAGTTAACGAAATGATACGGGACAACACAAAGAAGCAGTCTAATATAATAATAAATTAACAAGGAAATATGATATTAGATACAATGGACAAATTAGGAAAATAGAGGGAATACATTCATGAATTGCTCTATGATGAAACAGAACCAGAAATAGCAAACAAAGGACAAAATATGAATAATCGAAAAGCATTTGGATCAGACACACTACCCGTAGGATTAATGAAGATAACATTGAACTATTTACAAACCTGTTCAATTTGATTAACATTTTCACCTAAGTCCTGGCTGGTGGTAAGAAGAATGCCAAAAAATATAGTGATCAAAGAACAAAAGTTCCCCCAAAGAGGAAATATGAATATAGAGAACGCACAAACTAACAATGTAGACATTAGGTTTGGACTGCCAAAGGTTATATTTCCTGCCACTATTTTCCAACCTATATTCAGAATCTATCATGAGTGCAGCGATAGATCAAGTTGACATATTATTTATAGGAATCACAACTCACTCCAACAACAATTCTTCAAAGATATTGAGATCACTAATTGGAATAGTGTTTCCCTGAAAATGAGAGTCTTTGTAGATGGTCGTTGAATGTGAAACTAAGGATAAGGATGTTGAAATGTTGTATAATCTCTATTCTCATTTATAAGGCATAAAAGCAGCCACCTTGAATTAAAGTATCAACAAAATTCTCAGAATATCATATGTGGACCCAATCACCAACAAAGAAGTAGTAGATCACTTGCAAGACAATCAAAGCTGTTAAATGAAATAGAATTTCAAACAATGCAGGTCATAGAGAAGAAGGACACCACCTCCCATAGGTAATTTGACAGGGCAAAATAGTTGGAATGCAAAACACAGGAAGAAGACGAAATGCCTTCTCGTTGTTAACTGTCTAAGTAAGACGGTATTGTAAAAAGAAGAATAAGATAACTTTTTCAGTTCATCAAATATACTTTGGATACCCCTCAAGGGAGTGCAAATAGTTGCATAGAAATTCTACTTAATCGGAGCTTCAGTAAACGATTCACGAATTGTTAAACTTTAGTTACAATTAAATGAAAAAATACTCCGCTGTTCAAATGTAATACCGCTCCTACGTTGATCGCTAAAAAATACATCGGACTAATAAAATCTGGTGGAAACAAACGGAAAATAACGTAAATAAAAGAATTTAAACAGTGTCTTCCCCATACACCTCACGAATCAGGTCAAACAATGAAACTCCACCAGTTTCATTTTAGTGCTAACTCTATCCCTTCCCTAAATATTTAATTTTTCAATTCATATGTTGATACTGGCAGAGCGAAGAGAGGACCAGACGCAGTAAATAGGGTTGGTTCCCTTGTCCGCCAATTAGAGACCACTTTCGCTCTTAAATAATGGAAGAAAATTTGATAAAATCGGAAATTTTCTTCAATTATGTACAACGGTCGTGTATCGATCCCTACGAGTAGAATTAGTCATTATCAACGCCTGCGGACGTTGTTGGCGGAAAGACACAGAGAGAGGGAGAGAGTTTCTCTTTAAATGACGCCGAACGTTCGGAGGAATCTTGTATCAAAGGGACGCCATAATTACCGTGAAATTGGCGTAATTTACATCGGACATATTTCTCTTCTTTCCAATTATTAATCATCTTTACAGCCGTAGTAATGTTTTACAGTCATGAATTCTTTTGAATGATATCATTGTATTGACTACTTGGACATATAGGGAAACAGTACTGTTTAATGTACAAATTAGAGTCGATGATCAGTTTGCTGTAAAAAAATTGTAATAACTGTTATTAGTAAACTACCTACACTGTCTTGAAATTGTAAAGACAATCTTTAGATCATTGTCTGTTGAGACAATTGTCATTTTTCAAGTTTAATCCAATTTGGTAGAATGTTCCGTCAGAATTTAGCAGACATCTTTACTTTGTCCTTTCCCGATATCATCCTAAGTTAATTATGTAAGTACTAAGTACTAAAAGTTGTTAAAACAAAAGAGTACGGCAATAAAAATTGTTACTACAAAACATACTTCACATTTAAGAATATTAAAAAAATAATTATTTTGAAAATCCCAAGGAAACAAAAGAAAAGCTGCTCACCATAACTAGACTAGTGTTAAGCAAAATAAGTAAAAAAGATCCTGAAATTAATTGTATTTGACTCATTTTATATTCAATAACAGAATACACCTGATAGGTCTCTAATTAATAGCCATGAAATAATAAATAATAAGTACACAAAGAATCTTTGAACATACTCACTGAAAACTTTTACACTCACATGCAAATGTTCGTACTAAAAGATATTAAATAACAGAGAAATAATTACAAATAATAGAAAGTGAAAGACAAATAAAGATTTAAAAAAATAATGCAATAAAACAGTAGCCTGATTTCAATAATGGTACTTAAAGTGAGGAAATATTAAATGAAAATCATAAAAAATTAAAGGAGCCTTTTTGTTGGTTTTTGTAGGAAGTAACTTTAATAATTTTAAGACATTATTACGTAATGTGTAAAAATTACAAATACTACCAAATATATAATTAGGAACGCAACAGTTTAACGCTGAGGTAAATTAATTAAATAAGGCACAGTTAGAAATATGGACCTTCCTTACTGGCGAAAATTATCCACTTCTCTAAATCCATTTCAGTCTTTAATTCTTAAAATAACAATTTTTACAGAACACTCTAATTCAATGTTATCAAGTAGAAAGTGTAAATTAAATTAAAAATCATTTTAATTTAAGGTGTGCATCCAAAATTCTAATATCTATGAAATTGAATTAACGTCGTTGCGACAAAAAAGAAAATGGAAAGAAAAAAGCAAGGGAAATTTATGATGGTATTTTGCCTTATCTAAAACAGTGCAGGTTTTCAATGAATCGGCTCCCCGTTTTCGCTGTAATACGGATAAATCGCCCAACGGTGTCAATAGAATTAGTGACATGAGAGTCGAATTCGGTATTTTTTTGATAGCACAGTTTTTGAAATGGAAAAAACAACAATGCTAGATAAACTTTAAAGTAAATAAACAAGTCGATTATGCGCAAAAAAGACTAGGGTGAGACTAAAAATTCATAGATCCAATTTCATCAGTTCTTTCGGTGAATTGGACATTTCTGAAGAGAGAGTATTTTATTGAATATGAAAAATATACATTTAAAGAGAAAGTGAACTTGTACCATTTCAAAAACTTCAGTAATACTCTACGCATATAATGCATCAAAATTCTAACGACCTGATTCCTGAGCCTCCTCCTCCTCTACACACGTACACAAATCAATGCAAATTGAGTTCCTCTTTCCAGAATTTCAGCAGATAGGCGACAGACATTACGAAATGATAACCTGATTTTCGTCCCTTCTCGTTTCATTTTAGAGCTATCTCGACCCCCCGTTCTTTAATATTTAACGTTTCAGTTCATATCGTTCTTCGTTCGAGGGAGTTTGTCGTAATTTCTGCCGGAAAAGTACGAGGGCGAATTAAAAACTTTAAATTTCCTAGGGTGGTAGGACGGCTAAAAGATTTTAAAATCATCGATATTATCTGAGTATTGAACAAGTTCACGGACATATCATCAAAAACTGCGACATAGATATAAAAATCTTATTACCCTTTTATGAAAGGTGTATATATTTACCGCCAATGTAAGGTGTGGCAGTGCCGCCGTGTTTACGACCGCTTTGTGACTTGGTGTTTATTTAGAATTTGGAATGGGGTAATATAATTTTATGCAAGCAAATTCCGTCTACGAAACATGTAATTTAATAAACAGAACAATATATTTATTAGCATCATACTACACGGAGATTCCGTTAAAGAAACTATCAAGTTTATTCGGCTGTTACAAGAAGAAATCATGATGTTAATGAAATACAGCAGAGTTACAGTAAAATTTCCAGAAGTTTTGTGTATACGTTTTCTTATTCTCCCCAAAATAAAACACCAACTTATCGGAATGGATTCACTTTTCCCAAAGTTTGGTCCGTTTTGTTGGGACGTCATCGGAGGTTGTAATTCTTTTTGTGTGGCCGTGACATTCACACCTGTAATGATTCGATCGGATATGGGAAAGAGGGACTTTAATATACATACACCATGAGTCGGTCCAGGCACGAAGTGACAACCTGGGAAGTGAAACCTTAACAGTGCAACAGTGCCTGATGATCATAGTTATGAGCCAACGTCAAACTGTAGGTCACGTTCAATTAGCCCTTACAAGAAGAAAAGATGTTAACACTGAATCAAATAACATTAAAAATCTGTCCACGGGGGTTTCAAAACTTTGTACAAACTGCCGTATCAGCTCAGTAATTTGTCTGCTTTAATCAACTGTGCTTCTTTTGACGATGATATTGAAAAATAAGGATACGGAATATATTAGCAATGATTAGTAGGACAGCTACAATGTGTACGTAGTTTTAGTTTAATAAGTCAACTGTTTAATTCTTCAGTTCAGCCGTGTAATACATATGGTCATATATTTATCCTATATGATAAATAGAACCGAAATAAATAATTCAATATGTGTCACGATTGAGCATTTGCCATTTCACCACAATTAAATGAATATAAGATGTGAGGAATAACGAAAATTTTAATTTCTGCTTATGAACATTTACTAAAAAAATTATTCTAATTATTTTATTACTCTATTTTACGAATAAATGGTATTTTAAGAGCTAATTGCTGAAATTAACGGGTAACATTTAAAAAATCAAACTTAAAGTAACACACAGAAGTAAAAAAGTAAAGAAAACTGTACATATTAGAGCAAATTTTAGACATCAAAACGATTATATCTTGAATAAGGAAACGTTATATGAGTAGATAAGTAGAGAATATAGGTAGTAGAAAGATCAACAATCCAAATATTAGTCCTTTAAATGTAAATCTAACCTGTTTTCCTGATTTCTCAATTTATTGAGATTTATATAACAATGATTTCCTCTTTTTGGTTTATCTCGATAGGAATATGGGCTATTGAGGAGAGCAGCATGGCGGGACTACAGAAAAATTTCAGTGCTGTTTTTCGTATTGGCTACACCCGTTTGAAAGGGTATATATACATATACCGTTATAATTAAGTAGAGCCCGGATTTATAGGCAGAAAAGAGTGAAGAAAAAGGCGCCTATAAAGGCAGAAATTTTGGGTCAAAAGGCAGTATAGGCATAAGAACTTATTTTCTATACAAGTTTTAATTTTTGACATAGTTTCATTGCCATATTGGTCCACTTTCGTTTTTCTTAATGTACTTTCGTCAGGAGCATTTTTTTACACCATTTTTCGATGAGCGTTTTAAAACTAGGATTATTTAATTTATATAAGGGAATAATCGATTCAATCATAAACCGACATAAATCTACTTTAAATTCTTCTTCTTCGCTTTTTTTTGAATTGACTGAAATAGATTGCCTTATGGAACTGTCATTTGAAGTTTTTCTCACACAATTTCTTTGATGAAAGGGAGTTTTACAGTGTTGATGGATAAAATACTTTTTGTTACTGGAAATCTAAAAAAAAAAATCATCATAAATGATTTATAATTTTTATAAAGTTACCCTCAGTTGAATACATATTATGTCAAACATAAAAAAATACTTACTGGTTTTCCACAAGGTTTACAGAAAACCCCATCACCGTCAAGGGAAAGCTCAGGGTAAGGAAGTATCCATGAAGAAATTTTAGAAGACATTTCAAGTGATGTTTTTATAACACTTTTAAATGACAACAGCGCGAAACAAACTGAGTGCCAATGACAAATAATGCACATTATATGAAATATTTTAAACCCTACCACTTTCGCAACCAAGGTAATGTAAAAATAGACCATAACACCATAAGTATCTACCTGCCACTACCCGCAGGATAAGGATAACGAGGATAGCTTTACCTCAATCTTCGAAGAACAGCTTATCTACTACATGTTGCCCAAACAATAAAATATAGGCAGTTTTAAAATTTAAATTTACACAATCAGGCTTGAAATTTAATAAAAAGGCACATATAGGCAGTTTTTTCAGCAAAGGCAAAAATGTCGAAAATTGATGGAAAAGGCAAAAAAAAAGGAAACAAGGCAATTTGCCTAAAGTCCGGGCTCTAGTTATAAGTATAACTAAATTTATAGACAGAGTAGAAGACCAATTTTTCAAATATTCCAAATATAGCGCGAAACAAAAATAGATTTGGTAAATGCATAGGTTAAGTTCGTTAACGAGGTAAATCGGTGGAGTTAACACAGAATTTCTGCCGGTCAAATTAAATAAAAATCCGGAATTCTTTTATTTTCGATATGATGCAGTAATTTTATAATGTGTTTGTGTACATCTAAAAACCGTCGATCACTTTTGTATTTAATATTTTCAAAATAACTTATGCAAAAAACTTACAGGGAAAATGAAAAAAAATCCATATTATTTCTATATTATATATAACAGAACTAAATAGTTATAGGTGCCATTGGGTGAATTGGCATACCTTGGTAAACGTTATATTAAGACACAATTTTTAAATTTTATGACAAACTGCTCTATATTCACAGTTTTAAAGTATTGGTTTTGAGAAGTGCGCACGAAATAAGCCTCTTGGATTGACAGTGCCATTGGTTTCTTCTTGTTTCCTGTTGTTATAAACTAAACTACTAATAAAGTACTCTCTATCGTTCGTTGTATGTATGATAAAAAAAATTGCATAAGGCATACTACCGTGTTCCTATCGTGCTCCGACTGTGTCATTCACAGAAGCAGAATAGGGCCGGACAGACTATCCAAAACCATCGATAAACCATCGATAAGATCGTCGTAACATCCTAATTTCGGTAGTGACCAACCAGGAACGCAACTGTGCTTCTAGGTATTATTGAATAGTTTTCTCCATTCTTCTAAAAAAATTCAGGATAAAGGATTCACTAAATTATTAGAGTTACTGATTATTCACAAGTGCATTCGAATAATGAAAAAAAAAAGAAAGACTAAATTTCATTAATTTCTTATTAATAATGAAAAATTAAATATAGAAAGAATTTAGCCCTATCTAAATTTTAATGGTAAAATTTTTCCATTTGTGTATGCAATTTGCTTGCAAAACATTTTTGTAGTGGCTGTTTCAAATTTTTAAACCATTTCCCTTTGTTCATTACATTCATTAGTGTCATTTAATGGTTCTTGGGTGACGTGATTGCACATTTTCCGATCCTTGTCATGAGTAGTTAACCTTCAGTATAGGTAAACCGTTAGATAAAGTTGACCTGAGTTTATCATTGGATGCGTTGCATGGTTAAAACTTAAGAGATGGTTGATTAAGCAGACAATTATAAAGAGTTGTCAACAGTCAACTATATTTCCACGTTTAAGTTTGCAGTCTTACTTTGATAGACCAAAAGAGCGTCGAAAAAATAATGTGGCTGTAGAAGTAATTCGATTTTTTGATTTGATACGGTTTTGATATCGATGTTACCGTTCTTTGCTACTTTTGTTGCTATTGTTGGACTTATTTTAAAAAGATAGTTCGATTAGAAAATACAGTTACCTCTTCACTATAACAAAACGAAAGAAAACGCAACAATCATGATAAATAGCACAGATCTGTGGGGTTCTCTTGTTAAATATCTGGAAGGTATTTTTGAAGTAATTTTTCATGTAGAATCCACATATTACCTGAGAACTGACACATTACGTCAGAATTTTGAGAAATTGTCACGACGAAGTAATGTTGCTGATCAGTCGACCGGTTCAAAAGACCTGAAAATACGAGATTGGAATTGTTAAATAATTATGATACATTAATTAACAGCATTGAATATGTAGAACGTTGCAATATTAATTTGGGTAGTCACCGGATCAGCCACTTTTTTCATATAAATTCCGCGGACTATGTCAGTAGAGATTAAACCGTTTTGGTCAATTTCGTCAAATCTACCTTTACGCTAAGACCTGGCACGTCCACCTTCCGCTCTCTTATAAACGTCCACCAACCTCTTATAAATTAATTTATCTTTTTCTATCCTAATAATAGTTTATGATTTTATTTATTCTCTTTTCTTAATTATCATATACTTCTTATGTTACTGTATATATTCTTTGCTACCCGTAATAAACCTTCATTTTTTCTAAGCCATCTAAATTTCTTCACCTGCTCTACCCCCAGTTCACCGTTCAGGGATACTTAATATTGACTAGGCTTGATAATATTTCATTTTAAATTCTTTTTGGGCTGCTTATTATTACGTGCAGGACGTACATTCTTTTAGTCCTTTTGTGCCATTTAGTACAATGCACCTCTTTCAATATAAGCTTTTGAATGATCATCTACCATTTTTGAGGTAATTTTTTCATGTGATGATTTCTAAACCTTGCGCCACCGTAGCCCCTTAACAACAAACAATTATATTATTTTTGGGATTACTAAACCATTAGTAGAGTATGTGTTGATAAAATAATTAAAATATTAATTCCATTTATCAATATATTTTCCTTTGGTGAATGTCCTTTTCCATTATCATTATATTTACTGTATTAAATCTCACAATGACTACTCATATGAACCTTTAGTTTGTAATTATATACGAATGTATAAATTGTAAGCTCATTCCAAAGGGCCTTGCCCTAATATATAATGAATTACCACTGAAGCTGATAAAATTTAAGAGATGGCCGTAGATAAATTTAAACAAGCATTTTTAATAATCCACTGCGTTGATATTAATACGGCAAGGTTGTGTTGGTACAATCAAAATAAAAATAAGAAAATTAACTTAGCTTAACAAGAAATTTTCAGTTTCCTCCAAGCGTCCCAGAAAAATGTTTCATTTTCTCGGACTGCAGAACATTTTAACAATTTCCATTTGTTATACCGAGCATTTGGGATGAATCAAATCGCCTACGGAAACGAGCTTCCTCAAAATTAATATTTATGCGACATAAACCATAATTTGTTCTCCTGCAGCCCTCGACTTATCAGGGGGTTACCGTACTAACCCTTGAGCGGAAAGAAATGAAGCTGAAACAAAATAAGCTGCCCTCCTATATGAAATCCTATTCGCGGTCCGGAGACACAATCGAGTTAGCTATGAGAAATGGATGAAGTCTCCAGTCAATTTATTGGCTACCCATCCAGAATCTAATCAAGGGAATTGGGTTAGTGATATGAAATTACCCGGCCCTTAGCGGGCCCTGAACAACGATGATAAGACACTTCATTGGCCAAGAGAAATCGCGTTAGCGCCGCTCACTGTGAAACGCAATATATGCCCTTTATTGCTTTTTGATTTGTTGTTTTGATATAGACTTCGATTCTCTCTCTTTCTGAGAGTTTAACGTCTAGTACGAAGGATATCGCGAGCGCTTTTTCTTCGTTGTGGAGTCATCTAGGGAGATGATTGGAAAAATAATTGGAAGCAATATCGTTCATTTAGTTTTGATTGGTGTGGAACAAATGAACTTTGCTGTGATCGACAGCAGCCACGGAGGAAGAGGCAGATAGTTCTTGGAACAGATATATAAATTTAAAGTGATGTGGAAAGAAAATCAAATTTCGTAAGGTTGTTTTACACTTGGAAGTATATCATCTTTCATTTGAGTAATATTTAGTGGATATAGTCAAGTGAGATTAGTAGTAGAGATGAGTAGTAAGATTTTTATTAACCAAGGTGTGAAGAGTGTTAAACTAACCATAGGAGAGTTGCAGGAAAAGAAAGAGTCTAATGGAAGAATCAGATATATAAATAATAATCCTCAGATCAACAGGTTCCAAAGAAATATTTAGGCAAGAGAGTCACCACCAAAAAGATGACTAAAATATTAGTATAATCAGTGTTGAAAAAAAATGTATTGCAAAAGCTATATATCCTTTAAAATTAATTATTTTGAAAAAGGATTATTTGTGATTTCTATATTTCCATCCCTTATGAGATACATCGATATTTTGTAAAAGTTTGATACCAAAATTATTGAGGAAAATAGCTTATATAAAAGCAACATGGCATCAAAGTATGACCATAAGGAACATTTTACGCCTAAGACGGTAAAATGCTCCTGAAATTAATTGTTAGGCATTTTTCGAATTTAAATCTCGTAGAATTCGATAGCGATGAGTTTTTGGTAAAAATACCGAAGAACAAAAAATGTTTGGTTTTAATCAATCATCCTAAAAAAAATGTCAGCGAAACGTTCTTAACTTCAGAATAATTTGGCAAGTTTTTTGTTAATAATATATGAAAGACCACTCGGATAAAAAAATGGTATTAAGGTGATTTGTTGGGGAGGTTATAACGAATCAATTCCAACATACTTTATCCTAGTGCCTTCTATGATTTGATAGGTTGATTTTTATGCATCTTTTTGGGGATGGATTGCTTTCGCTTACGTCATTACGCTACTGTCATTAAGAAACCATGAGGTAAAAAGATTTGAACGTGGGGGACATTATTACTGCCAGAATAAATCTTTCAAAATTTTTAGTTAGAAATGCATATGGCCTGAAATACAAAAAGGGAATCAATTAGGGTATGTTTTGAATGTGTTTCAAAATTGTACCCAATGAAATGTAAATAAAATATAGATTTAGAAACGTGACAAATCTGATGACAGAAAATAAACCGGATTGTTGCAGAGAATACATTCACACAACTCCTAAAACAAACCCATATTTTCTAACACTTTACACTTGGTATCGCAACCAGTAGATGTCTCTGCAGGTCTACAAGTATCATTTAATTATTATAACAATTCAAAGCTTTGCGGTGTCAATGTGTAGTTTTATTTGTCTTTTCTACTAACATAGCTTTTAAAATATATTTCAGAAAGCAGAGTAATGAGCACATAAAGTCGGAAAACACGATCCGAAAGCTGATCCCATCGCACAAATCCTTTTGTGCTTTCCGCCTGAATTTTTCACACCCATTACGAAAGCGGCGTGTATCTGCAGTTAACTCATTACTTTCCGGTTCCCGGTTCGAACATCTCTCCTTCAGAAAGGAATTCCCATGTGGATACCTTAACATATAGAACCCTACTCGAAGACGACGCTTATGGGAACGTGCGTGTTTTTGTACCTTTTATTTTGTGTTTCACTTCCAGCTAATAAAAATTTGTTGGTTTAGTTACGGGGCTCGCTTCTCCTTCTTCGATAATGAATGAGATAATAAAACTAACAGCAATAAATTGTGCCGGAAAGCACCTCAATTATTTATTGTTGTTATTTGCCGTTGTTATCTTTAGATTACATCGACTACCTAATGTAATGGAGTACAAATAAGTGTATTTTTATAGGTTTTTATGCTCTCGTGGAAAAAAGTTAACGACATTCGATTTTTATGTGATTTGGGTATCGACTGAGCTTACGAAACTTATTTTATTATTGTCAGTCATGTTAGAAACTGTCAGAAAACATGTCAGCGGTGCTTGCTTCACAGTAAAGAAATCTAACTAAATACTATTATTACTAACCTCCTATCAATCGATATACAATGCTTCAAAATGGGGTGAAATGGCGTTTCCGGCAACACCTCAATTATAAAAGTCGTATCCATCACTTCAGTTAAGGAGTAGTTTATGATTAAATACTAAATGGTCTTATTCATAAACGCACATTAACGTTAATGTGGGTTTTAGCTTAAAATGCGTTTAGAATGTGTTTCAATGATGTCACTACAGTGTTTTGTTCTATGTATTTTTAATATGGAGGTAACTATAGTTACCTTGTTGAAACGCATTCTAAACGCATTTTAAGCTAAAACCCACATTAGCGTTAATATGCGTTTATGAATAAGACCATAAATATTTACGTTAATTTAAGATAACGACTACAAATGAGAACTTGACGTAAAGCATTTTAATTTAGCACCACCGTGTTTAATAACTTTTGAAAAGCGTATAAATTATTAGTTCTGAGAATTTCCGATTATCACTGATCCAGTTCACTCTATCGAATCCTTCGAATGTAGAATATGATACTACGGGCAGTAAAGTAAGCACTACATTGAGCCATTGTGCATCACAAATGGTCACATTAAAATGTTTTAGTCGGGAACAGATCTTCTTGTAGCCGCGTTAAAACTTAGCATTTCTGATCGGACTAATAATTTTTTGACTCAGGAGAAAAACTTATACAATTTCTGTAAATGTCCCTTCTTTTAAGCTAGTTATTTAATAGAAAATTTATTTTATTAATTATTGTGCGAAGAAGGCTTCTAAGCAAATAAAGGGACCTACATTGTAAAAAATCGGTATGAGTGAACGATTTTAAGGCAGCAATTGAAAGCTTTTTAATAAACTTCTTTATTATTTTACTATTTTACTATTTTTCTTCTTTAAGGCGGAACTGTCACGACTACAGATTTGAGCTATTGGACTACCTTCTACAACTATTTTCACTCAAATATAGGGTACTAACCATCACCCGATGACTAAGACTTTATATTTGAAAGAAACAATTTCTGCTCGTAGTATTCAATTTATAGTGATTATAACCATAACAGATTTTATGTTTACGAATGCTGGGAATGAAGGCTGAAGACGGCACTAGCACATCGCACGCACACTCGTCTACTCTTGCCTGCTGATATCAACCAACAAAGTGCCTTTCACTAGCCGGCATTAAAATTAAATAATGTCACCAAGTGGTGCAAGATGAACGAAAATAACATGGATATGCAAGTCTTCACTCTTCGGTAAATACAAAGAATATTAATATATCCGAAAATAGAGAAGGTAATCTCTATTTTCCTGGAGCCGAATGAATGATCTCGTATATTACCGTGCCAGAAGGCACCAAATTTAATGATTTCATTACCTTTCCAGCATTAAATAATATGTTTTATTTCACTCCATACATGTACTATATTACCTTGTCTAATAAATTTATCAAATGTATACGAAAGAAGTATGCATTTATCTTATTATTATTAATATATTTAGTTATCTGCATAAAACTTTTCTCCAAATTAAATGTCTCCTAAAAATTGTATAATTAAAAAAATGGCTTTTTATATTTTAAGTAGTTGCATTTTTTATCACTTTTATCGGATTTTGCATATATTTATCAAATTCTTATGTGTCCTGTTTCCGCCATTTGAATATAACTTCTATCTTCTTAGTTAGCGAGATATGTTGTGTGACTTCCCTACAACCTCACCTATTGTGTAAGCACAATTATAACAACTTGCTTACAGAACAGACCTGATGTGTTACTTGAATTAATGGAAAAACCACTAACCGGCTAACCGTCCGTACCGCTGGAACATCCTCTCGACGTCCGTCTTGGAGCACTGGAATGTGTTCAGGTTGCCGACGAACACCCTCGAGTTGACCGCCTGGGGGTCCTGGGAATTCGTCTGGTTACCCACTTTGCTCAGTTTCATTTTGGCCGACTGCCTGTAACAATCGACAGATAGGGCTGATTAGTTTTTTATCCTCCAGGCCGTCGGGTTGAAGATTAAAGTTAATTAAGTGAAGATAATCGGAGTAATCTTTTTAATATGAAACTTGATTAATGGGGGATGATAGTGAAAAGAAACATGAGGCGTGTTAAGGATCAGCTGGCAGTTAATGTAGCGTTGCGTTGGATCGAAATCGTGAGTGTCATTTAGAATTTGTGAGATATAAACCAAGTCTGACTAATGCCAGAATACGTTTTAACCGATTATGGAGTTTCTTGTTTATTAGAAAACTAGAGCAAAACTTTATAGACATCGTTCCAAAGTTCAAGAATGAAAAACTAGTTAATTCCTGTACCTTTCACTCAAAATGGCGTTAATAAATCTTGAGCTTACCTTGACTTCTCTTGCTCGTGATTTTTTATAACACATTTTTTTGAATGCGTATTGTTCGCATCAGAAATAAGACTCCTCAGACAATCTCAATAGGCAGGTTACAAAACCAAAATTACCATATCAATGGCGACAATCTAAACCGTAATGGCTAATAGTAGTGATCCTAATGACTCAGACGATAATTCAGAAGAAACCTACCGCTGAGTAAATTTCCTGTAAATACGTACGGAATAAGGCAGTGGTAAGGAAATATGAAAAATGGATTTTATTTTGTATATCAAGGAAAATAAAGTGCAAAATTAATATTTTGTGATTAAAATATAGTAATGTCAACATATGCTTCACCTACGTTGACCAACGAACTACGGTCAACTTAGGAGAATACTCAACTTATGAACTTGTACAAGATATAATAATATATCTGATATTTCGTGATACGGGAAATTTAGAAGTCGGTAAATGAATGAAATTTGGGAACACATACAAGTTCATTTCAAGATCCATAAGTTACTATAACTCCTAAACTCCTTCTCATAAAGAATTTAAACTCCGTTAACTTCCGTGTGATTCTTCCACCGACACTTAGCACCAGTTTGAGGAAATTTCGTTCAGCTATGAATTTATGGTGAATTTTTAAGTTATGGAATATCCAAAGTTACAAAATTTCTATCCTTATCCCATTACATGCCGTAAGTCTGGTAGTTCTTGTTAGAATTTTAAACTGCATCGACTTATATACACTCCAACCGATAGTTTGAACGAATTTTAGAACATAGGTTCACTATCAAATTTGTTACCAATTGTTAACTTTTGACAAGATTGACAATAACAAAATATCGTTTCATTTCTCAGCTCACGGCCATAATCCTGAAACTCCTTCTCGTAAGAAATTGAGAATCCGTGATTTCGGCCAGCAAGCGTCCAATAGGAACTTTGTACGAATTTCGGACATATCGTCTGACCATTTTTATGTATTTCCAAACTTCAAAATTCCTTTTCACTTTTCAGCTCATGACTGTAAGTCTGAAAGTGTTTCTCGTTGTAATTTGACATTCCATCGAATTCTATTCGATACTCTCATTAGCATATTGTACGAATTTGGGAAAATCGGTCCATTTTTAACCAAAACTACGATATACTCTCAGCTTCCAGTTAAAATTTTGGAAATCCTGCTGGTGAGGAGTTGAAACTCTGTCGACTTCCAGATGATGCTCAGACTAACAGTTCTACGAATTTTTGTTTCGCTTAACTTCCCGGCTTACGATCATAGATCGAAAACTCCTTCTCATAAGTATGGAAACTTTGAGATTATACTCTCATTAACACATTGTACGAATCTGGAAAATTTTGGTATATTTTTGAATATATTGCCAACTTTTCAATTCCATCAATAAACAAAATTAAAACTTTTTCGTTTCACAACTACGATCGTTAATCTAAAACTTCTTCTTGTGAGGAGTTAAAACTCCGATTTCTAGACGATACCCCCCAAAACTTCAAAACATATATACATATTCCTTTTAATTTACCCAAGTGAAAATCATTATTCGTTCACACTTTAAATTTTTTTGTAACATTTCATCATTGATATGTATCGAGTAATTTAGGTTCGCGAAAATAAGAAATCTTCATTAACTGCTGTATACTAAACAAACCATCGAATATAACTGGAAAGTGGTGATGATACTGAACGTTTATGTGACGATTAATTATTGGCATTGCCGCTGTACTTAGTCGAACTTAGTAGATGCAGGAATACTGTCAGATGATACTACGAATTTTCTATAAACTACAAATTGACCACAAACATTTGTCAGTGTTCTTTTATCGATGATTTTTACGGGATGAATATTCTTTGATACAAAAGTTGATACATATATAAAGACTCGAGCCGCTCTTGACCTAACTCTTCAGTTATTTAAAGTTCTTAGTATTAATATCGTCAGAAAAATTTTTAGGATTCACGTATTTTTAAAAACACATGGATAAAGGGAATCAATAAATCACCAGTGATATTATTTTCCACAACAAAGCAACACACCTGTTCGTTCATTTTAAGACTGGACGCTTCTACATTTGCCCCCCTTTTGTTTCTCACTTATAAAAATCACCGGAATTAAATTAACTTTCCGTAGCATATTCATTTAGCAAACTTACACTAACATCTTACATTTCATCATTCATCAGTTGGTACAAAATTGAACAATACTGAAGCTGATTTAACGCAAAGTCTGTGAAACTATAAGCTGCTTCTTAAAGGTAACTTATGCGATCACCATTTACTAACTTAAGAATGTTCATTGTTTATTCCTTCATGAAAAGGTTTGGGTTTGAAGAGCAGCATGGGACAAGTTAATGGAATATCCATAGGGCGATACATAAAATGGAAGGTTCATTGTGGCACTACGACTAGCTCCTAATTTTGGTTTTCCCTTTCTTCTCGAATGCGTTACAATTACGTTCTCACATTTTGAGAATTTTATCCTTACTATTAGTTCGCTAATGCTAATATACTCAAGCCTGTGTAGTTTTAAATATAGTTTTGCCATTTAATTAAAAAATTGTGCACATTTTTTAGGTCAAAAGGAAAGCGATACTCCTATTCTACTGATATTTAAGACTCATTGGAAGAACACCAGCATCCTATGCGAAAGAACATGAAAAATATTAAGAATATAATCCAAATTCCTATTCTGTCACTCGTATTTCGTATCTATTTGACGTCATACATTTCACATTAAAGTTGCACCGGAAAATATACACTAGCTGGTTTGAAAAACAATCTAAATGGGAACTTACCAGACATGAGGAAGTTGGTCAACTTGGGAAAATTTACTATCTATTATTTTTAATGAATTTATGTTAAAATTTGCAACATGTGTTATGTTTGTAGGAAACTTTAAAAAACTTGTAAGATAACTTTTTAAACGACAATACCCTTCTCCACAGAAATCGATAGGGGGAGAGGGCATGGTTTAAATACATGCATGGTGCAGCTGAAATATAAAACTTTTAGAAACTTTCCGAATATCCTGGTAACCGTAATATAATTAAACTTTATCCCCATTACTTCCTAGAAAAATTGGAGCTCTCCATACGTCCCAAGGTCTCCATGTACTGGGACATTAAAGCGATCTTTTAAAAAATGTGATTAATCAAACCAGTATTATCAGAAATTTAATTATCGGCACGAAGACAATACGAGTTGATTTACGGGGCCACTGTATACAGCATCGGTGGTAATAGACGACAATCGTGTTAGCCGTTTGACGCTACAATATCACCCTAATTAAGGGTAATGTTAATTGATTTCTGTATTCAGCAATGCGGTAGCGTTCTAGCTGATACTCACTCTGATGTACGTGGAGATGCCTATTGACACTAATGTCCGCTCCGCTGCGTGTTTCCAATAAATATGCAATTAATGAAATTCTTGGCTGAGGGAGTACCTGTTAGATATGATGATGGAGATTAATGAGAGAGCTCTGGTGTTTTGTTACGACATGATTGCCTGCGATATTTTTGATTTACGTTCGTTAAAGAGAAGTAGGTTCGTTAGAAAGATATTCAAAATTTTTATGGTTACACGCATAATACAAATTTGTGCGAATTGTCTTTTAGGTTATTCGAATGAGAGAAAATATAAATCAAATTAAAATTGTATAAGCGCATTGTACACAAATGTGTTACATAAAAATCTATTCCATTTTTGGAACAATTTTTTTGGGGCAAATTGTTTTCTAATTTCAACGCAAAACTTGTATATATGAATTTAACTAAAACTGTTTATTTACAATTATAATAATCTCCATTGACCACCTTTTTAAATGAATTCGTTTTTAAAAGTTTATATAGGTCTATTGCAGTTAAAGATGTTATTAAACGTTTGAGTTCAAAACACACCTATAACTATGGGGTTAATAATCAGTTGTGGCGAAATCAATGGGTCAAGGATAGTTTGTGCGATTTTTGATGTTTAATGTCCTGGATGCAATTAGTAACATATCTACAAGTCAAACATTGTCCAGCAATGCAAAACGGACCCCTAGTATATCAGAATTGTGCTACATTTTCTACTTACATATATTTCTTAATATATTACTGGAAATGCATATGATGGCATTAGATAGGTGGCGTAAATTAGAAAACTTAATTAAAAATAAAATTTGAGAATTTTTGAAACTTATCTAAAAAGTGACAAAATTTGTATACCCCGTACATAAGCAGAAAGTTAATATAATAAAAATATATGGTTGGGATACAAACAACCAAGTACTCCAAAATTGTGCCAATCAGGGTAACATCAAAAGGTGTCAAGTTTCTTGTAATTAGTGAAGTAGAACGTAGAACATTTTATTGTATTAAAAACAAGAAAATACCCGATAACAGGTTCAAGAATAATTTAGAGCACTGAAGAAGAAACTCACATAAAAACAGCAAAAGAGCGATTCCAATGTCTTGTGACAGGGGTCGACAGGCCGTATCTGTCTCCTTGCATACTAAGGGAATTATAATAAGAAGAGCATAATATAATGGAACTGTGCGACATGGGTCAAGTGAATTAGGAAGAGACGACGCCGTTCGCGGGTATGCAATACACAATTAACATATCATTTAAACATATCTGGATTCAGCATGGTTATCACTAACGAGGTTCACCTACAAGGCTACAGGTATTAGCATACTTCCATATTTTTTCATAAAATTATCTACAATTTGCAAAACATATGTAATATTAGGAGTCATAATCCTGAAAAATGTTACAATCACTCACAATTTTTATGTAATACAACAAAATCGCGTAATTATTGAGTTTCACCCAAATTCTAATTTCAGTTAGGAATTGAAACTTTTGAAACATGTTCATTCATATCGTTCTGATCATACATAAAGTCATCACCCAGAATATAATCAAATTTAATCATTTAAAAATCTCTAAACCTTATAGTGAAACTCGATTCAATTTTCGTATAGAATTTTTTCGAATATGAATTAAGAAAAAAATCTGACAGTGGACTAAATGCTTAATTTCACTGTTACCATTTCGATTAAAATTACACACTTGCCGCAACTTTAGAACGTACTTGTTATAACCACTTTAATATATTAACACCAAATAATTAAACGTATCTCTAACATTACACTAAGTTTTATCGATATGGACTTTTAAAAAATTTCTGTTTATATATTATTTTTGCTTCGTTGCATCGTAATGTTTCGATCATTTAGTTGAATGAATGAATGAAACTGGGGTGCCTTTCGGCGACACTTAGACTTGAGTCCATTGTGTCATCCCCCGCAGATTAAGGTCTCACCCTAGTCGCACTTTCCCCATAAAGGTACTAATGCTTCCTAGTGAGAGGTTCCTCGCTTCCTCCGGGAAGATCTTCTCTACCCCGAAGATGGTCCACCTGGCTCCTGCGAGTGCTTCGCAGTCGCACAAGATGTGATAGGAGGTTTCATCTTCCTCCCAACAGAACCTGCACAATGAGTCGTCTTTCAGCCCCATATTGTGCAAGTGGTAGTTTAGCGTCCAGTGCCCGGTCAGAACCCCGGTTACTGTACGTATGTGTTTCCTGCCTAACCTAAGCAGTTCTTTTGCCTTCTTCTGGTCGGGTCCCTCAATGAGGGCCCTCGATTGCCGAAGTCTATGCTGTTGGCTCCAGTGTTCTCCGAATTCCGCTCTTAGGCGCCTTCTGAAGTGTTCCACTGTAGTCTCTTTGGTAATTCCACAAGCCGGCTCGGGCCCGGCGAGGAGAGTTTCAGCCCCTAGCCGGGCCAGTCGATCAGCCCGTTCGTTACCTTCAATGCCGCTATGTCCTGGCACCCATATCAGACGAACTCTGTTTCGCTTTGCTAGCTCCTCCAAGGTTCTCTGACACTCTAGGGTAAGCTTGGATGAGGTTCTATGTGACCCCAGAGCCTTTAGCGCCCCCTGATTCGATCATTTAGTTAAGCATAAGGTGAGATCAAAGGAGCGTAGACTAATTGAGCCAGGCGCTCAAAAATTTAAGGGGTACTTGCACATGTAGCCACGGGTAAGGAATTATCTCGTAATGGAGGCCAAGAATTGTAATTAAAAGGTATGGATATTAAACAGGTAGAAATGTTCGAAACGTTGTAGGTTATTAGTTATGGAAGCGATCGTTATGGAGACTATCCCAATATTAGGTGAAAAAGGTAAGCCACTGTTAATAGTAGACGGTGAAAACATAACCTAAACGAACCTAACGTAACGTTATCCCCACCACCCTTGCCGATAATAACTTAAGTAGGTACCGTTCAAGTTTTGGCTCAATCCGTAAGTGCAAGAAAGGTTTAAAGCGGTCGAAACTGATCCCTTGGCTCAACTCGTCGACGACGGCTCAAAAGATGGTCATTGAGTTACCTTCAATGTTTTTACGTCTTAACATAAAACATAAACAAATAGTTTCAAAATTTGAATTTCAGGGAGTTATTTGAAACATGTTAACTGATATGGCTCTGATTAAACATTAAATTAAATTAAACATGAGAATTCGTCAAACCAACAAAAATACACCACGATAGTAAAAATCCGCCTAAAAATTTCTATAGGTGAGGTCTATTGATATACCAATGATAAAGTAGATAATTCAAACCGAGCGAGAGTACCGATGCGACGACGGAGTTGCGCTGCTCCATCTAGCCAATATATCTTGAGAAGGGCTTGTCGAGCATAGATAAACTGTCGAGGACGAGAGGTATTTATCTGGGTGCCTGTATTATCGAGGTGTTAATCGGACGTTCTTACTCCGAGAGTTTCCCATCACCAAATCATAACCTCTGCTCCATCCTAAGGTCACGTAGACGAGCTAGGGGCCACCGGAGTGGTTAGCTTGTGGTTTGTAATGTGGGTAAGTTGTAGCTGCAACCCATCGGCAATACCCGTCGTGTGGAACCGACCTTGCGACTGTCGCTGCGGTGCAACAACGAATTCCAAAAAAGAGTTGACACCAGTCCAGCTCCCTTCTGGGTTTGGGGATGGATCAAGATCTCCGTTTGAATCTTGCTATTTCTTTGGGATGATTTTGTTTTGTTCCCTGGAGTACGTGATGTAACTGGAACCCTACGGGGACGTCAGTCGTAGGGAAATCATTTTTGCGAGGGTGGCTGCGCTGCAGCACTGACTTCCTTAGAGGAAAATGAATCGATCCCGTTAGACGAACATTCGTGCCGCGGACTGAGCACTTCGAGTTTTCCAAATATTGCAGTGAATCATTATGCATTTTCAGATTGTGCCATATTCGTCGGGGGCGATTTAATTGAATCTGAATAGCTCCGGAAAAACCGAGAATTTTCTAACTCTAGCAGTTAATGGTTGTGCATTTTCTGACCGCCCTGGATTCGTGGGAGGGTATTTCATCCATTCCGAATACTTTCTCCAAAATTGACTGGCTTGTATATTTTGCTTAGATAAAATCCTTGTTTTAAAGAAAGTTAGTTAGTCGACCGCCTTGTAAATAAGTAGAATAGGTTACCTTTCCATTTCATAATTTGATTCGATATCGCTTAGCCATTAATTGCTTCTATAACACCGGCATCATTTTTTTGTTCACTGTACTGTAAATATTGTTGTACAAAATCGATGCTTTCTGTAACGTAGTCAGAATAAGGTTTCTCCGATAACGCTGTTTAATTTTTACAGATTGTCCTGGTAATTTTCTGAGTCTAAACTACCCAAGATAAATCCTCCAAAATTTGGCGCCGTGAGTATTTTGATCCGTAATTTTAGTATACTGATTACAGATGAAAGCGCCAATTTCGACCTCCTTCTGCTTTTCCTTCTATTCTATTAATCTAACCGCGGACTACTATTAATAACGAATATCGAGAGGGGTAAAAGCACAATAATACCATATGATGAAACTTACACCAAACATTTCACAGAATATCATCGAATTGCTTATATATACTTATAAATGCTTACATCTTACATATACTTCATTTCAGTAATATGGTTCTGATAAAAAAAAAAATGATAACTCGGAAACTCGTTCTTGTAGCCATTTCATAATTCCGACGTCATATAATGAAATTTATTTCAAATGTTACAAAGAATTATATCGAAATGTAATTTCAAAAAAAAATTACTAGGAAGAAGTAGATTACTACTAGAAACGTTTAGAATTGTAAATGAAACAAAAATCGTGCGTTTGATCCAAGTTTGAATCTCAGCAAGTAATTAACAATTTTTGGAGAACAAGTTACGACGTTGTATTGATCAAACATAAGATCATGACTCAGAGAGCTGTACATAATCACATAAGGAACCCTGGACCTTATAGAGAATCTTGCCATCAAATATCTTAAAATTAAATTTTCAAAAAATTCTATGACTAGTAGCATACAAGCTACATATCAGTATGGTCGTTTTTGTCAAATATTACGTTATAAACAGAAACATGTTGTTGAAACCTCTTTAAACATTGGATCTCATAATTAAACATTAGAAAATTTCGTCGAAATACAATTTTCAAGAAGATTTCTAAAATGTTAGGACCATTTTTTGTTTCACACACATTCTCTTTGTCAAACATAACGTCAACACAAAAGATTGTTTCATTCATTTCATTTTATACTATCTAAATCGAATTTTGCTGTGGTTAAACATGTCATGACGGTCAACAAAGCCAAGGCGTAGAAAGACGCCAAAGTAACTACTATATACTCTCTGAATCTTATAAACTGCTCAAAAATGCTTTATAGAATTTCACCGAAATTAAACATTCGATAAGGAAAATGTGGTTCGTGAAAAATATAGTATACTTCATTGATATCATTTTGGTCAAACATAGTCATAATCCAGAAAGTTTTTGATTTAATCTCTTGAAACTTCCGTTACCTTATAATGAAACCTAAATCAGTTATAACATTTCGTTCAAATTTTAATATTAGCAAATTATTTTTTCCCTTCTCTTTCGCAATTGAGAATTTTCCTATGAATAAATATAGCAGGATAGCATCTTTGACTAAATTAAATTCGAACACGTGCATTTCGCAAGAAACGCCCTTAAGAAGAGTAAAAATAAATAGCACCAGCAGGAGATTGTGTCACTGCCGAACTGCTGAAAATGGGAGGAACAACTCTCGAAGAAGCCCTATGCGTGCTCCTCAACAAATGCATAAACGTAAGAAAAATACCCGAATCATGACAAAACGCCATCATACTAATCCTCAAAAAACAGGACAACACCGATATTGCAAACTATTGACCAATTAGCATTCTTTTGCATCTGTATAAACTTTTAACAAAAATCCTCACCAACTGACGAAGGAATGAATTAGACTTCTATCAACCAGTGGAAAAAGCCGGATTCAGGATAAGCTATAGTAAAACGGACCACCTACAAATTGAAAAATGACAATGAATACAACATGCCGTTAAATTTAGTTTTCGTGGATTACAAGAAGGCGTTTGACTCGGTCGAAAACCTGGACTATTTTAGATGCAATGCACGATACAAGAATAGACTCAAGATATTCTTCACTAACAAAGCATATATACCAAAATGCCACAAAGCAGGTAGTTATCGACGAAGAAGTTACAGAAAAGAATAAAATAGAAAACGAGTACGTGAGGGTGACACTATATCTCCTAAACTTTTCACTCTGGCATTGGAAAATATCTCTAAACAGCTCCTCTGGGAAGGTAAAGGATTAAAATAGATGAGATTTAGTTGAATAACCTTCGTTTTCCTGACGATATTGTCATCAGTAGCAGCGATAATAATGAATTAAAACCTATGCTCGAGAAACTCCAAGAAGCTTTAAATCAAATCGGGCTTAAGATGAACCTAACGAAAACCAAGATAATGACAATGGAGGACACAGCCATAGCTATTGAGGGTCAAACACTTGAACATATCGCACTTGCAATGCAGCCATAGCTATTGTAAGTCAAACACTTGAGCAAGGTATACCTTGGTCAACCTAAGGATGTCCTAATAAAATTTAAATGTAAAATTTATAAAGCTTGCATTTTACAAGTTGCGACATATGATCTTGAGACTGCAACTTTAACGAAGAGAACTACTGAAAAACTCAGAACAATCCAGAGACAAATGGAGCGTGCCATGCTGGACATCAGCCTAAGAGATAACATTAGAAAAGAAGAGATAGGGAGAACAATAGTGGCACACTTTGTAAACAGAGTGGCAGAACTAAAATGGCGATGGGCCGGACCCACCAAGATGCATAAAAAGAATGATTCAATGGCGACCAAAAACTACCAAGAGAAAAACAAAGACCCCATATGGAATGGTGAGATTACCTCAATCGAGTAGCAGGGAAAACTGGTTACAAACGGCTCAAGATAAAACGATATGGGAGACAATGGAAAGGCCTACATTGAGGAAGCGGGCTGAAGAAGAAGGAGAAAAAGCAATTCGAGGCTTAGAAATAGTTTGTCTAAAGTAAAATCGATAAAATTATTTTTTGAGTATACGCATAGAAAAATTGTCAAAACTGTTTATTATGGTAAAAATCGGAAACAGCCCTTAACTAGCTATAGTTCAAAAAAGAACATTGAGGCCTATCGTACCACAATAATTAATATTGTTATGGTTTTAATTTCCAGAAAAAACTACTTCATTATTTTACGAAGTTTGAAAGTTTCCCAACATCATGATATTTTGTGCCATCAATGTTGCTCTTGAATTACGATATAGAAATAGAGATATGTTTGTGAGTTCTCAGTTTTTGAAGTAGGGCAAAATGTTACTCAGTTGTAAAACATTATTTAGATAATATAAAATTGATTAGTTCGAAAATGATATCCTTGATTGTGACCGTTATCAGGAGATCGCGATGTTCATATTTATACGTAAAAATTTTTTAATTATCCCGTTTCTTTGACAAATTGGCCTTCCTTTCTCAAAGATTTGCTGATATTTGCCTATTGGTAAAGCGAAATGAACTAAAGAATTAGGCTCCCTATTAGACTTCATGAATGGAAACTGAAAATGGTATTGGATTTACATTTGTTCTCACAGCAATATACTTATTTCTCCTAATTACTTATAATCTAGTTGCTTTTATTTGTCTGTTCTAAATGCAGTTATATTATCGCCTGCTTCCTTAACTTAAAAGAAATTTAGAGATCTAGTCGTCGACTTTAAGCTATACATACTTCACTTAAATAGCGAACGAAACGGGCTACGCAAATTAGACACGCTCAGGTAACTCATCTACAAAGAAACTATCCGGTCGGGTTTCAAAGCCTGACGGGAAAAAAGTCTCGGTCCTTGAAATCTGATCAGCTTAGAATTGGAATGCGCTATTCATTACGGCACTTTGAAGCGTTTTTCGTCCTTCTGCAGTAACATAAATTGGCTTCCATGGGGCTGCTTTCATCGAACTATAACTACCATCGCAATGTATTTCATTTTGGAAACATCATCTCCTACCCAACATCATGTGAATATGTTTAAGTCGACTGTCTATGAAATTTACCGAAGGTGGAGGAGTAATTGGCAGTGGATTGTTGGTGAAGAGTTGCAAGTTAATGAGGAAATCTCGAAGAACCATTTACGTTAAAAGCACGACAAGGTATAAAGAAATGTGAGTAACATGTCATCAGTCGTTTTTGAAGTTTTCTGGAATAATAATAAAAAAAAATTAAATCACTGTATCGTTAACAGCCAATCAATGCACTGTATCACTCCTATCACTTTCCTTTCATTCGGATTCCGATTTCATCAACTCCCTTACCCTTGGGCGAAGAAATTTCACTTCAAAATTACCTAACTCAATCCACCGAGTCCCTTGTAGCTTACGGCATTCCCAACTTCTCGTCCTATTTCTTTAAGTTAAGATAAATAATTTATATGTGCTGTAATCCGATAAATCACCGGACTGCATTTTTTTTTCTCTCTCTCTCGTACTCCTTATCTCAGAAATATTTCCATTAGGAAAAAGGCGCCCAGACAGACAGGTCAATCGCTAGCTGGCATTTTATGTGGAGAAGGGTTCACAGACCCCGTCGAAACTTTGCGGCATGGCTCAAACTGAATGCTGATGTTCCTTAAGAAGGGTTAAATTCTCTCCGCTGAAATCCCAGCGCCCTCGAATTCGCTCGCCATATATGCAGTTTGTTGTTATTTCGGTAAGAAAGGATACTTTTTGCTTTTGTGAAGTGTTCTCATGGTACAGATTTTTATTTATTTTCATTTTGGAGAAAAGCTTGGAGATTATACACTTATAGGAGTATGAAGCGTAACTACTAGAGGGTTTCGTAAAAAAATGATCCGCTCATTGTACTTCACGTTTTACTTCTCACACGATCTAAGCTACAGATTTAGAGGTACTTTCGTTTGACATAAAAAATTATAGTTACATTCTTGCCTAACATTGAAAATTTCAACCAACATTTCCAGTCCAGTGTTAATGAAGTACGCTACTTCAAATTTACGTAGCGAATATGATTTTGATAGCTGAGAATAAAACGGGCCCTAACGCTAAAAGCTTGGTAATAAGCTAATAAAAAATTCATAGTTTTTAAATTTACCTATAAGACAAAAGCATTGGCACATGTTAAAATTAAATAGAATCTGTAATGCTGTTAAAATGAACATTCTAAAAGTTTGTTAAAGGAAACTGAACTTTACAACAATTAAAACAACAGTAAAATTTGAAGAAACGAATAGCAATGACCTTCTAAATACACTGGACGATTAAAAAAAACACTGAACGGTGGTAGAATAGATTTGGCGAGCTAGCCAGTCAGGATTTGAACCTATTCAAAAATTTATTATCTTGTCAGGGATTTTAGTAGATGCGGCAGTCGGATCTATATCCTTTTTTAGAGAATGCTATTGATTCTTTAGTTAACTTAGAGACTAAAAATCAGCATGATAATAATGAAAATCGGAGACTGAATGAAAAACTATTCTGGATTGGATTCTAATAGAAGCAACAGAATGGAAACTGCGGTCACCAAATTTACCTAGTCCCAATTTTTTCCATTTAGGGCCACTGAATACATTTTATCTGTATAAACTGACCACGTGGATTCGTTTGAATTTCAACTACGTATCATCAATGAGCGTAGAGGTATTCCTAGAAAAACAATACAACCCATGAACTTAAAACAGTGTTGCACAACAGATTTCCAATATTCACTTAGTTTAGTAGTCAAGCTGTTGTGCCATATTGTAGTGGCTCTGCAATTCTGAAAAACATTCAATTCTACATACACCACGTTAAATCGTATTTACAAGGGTTAGTGTAATTTTCATTAGTCTTTGTTATAAACTACGCTAATGTTCCGAAATATCTACTCGAGGGTGTCGAAGGAGCACTGTAATTCCATTGTAAGAAATGTTCAAATAATTAATATGAATGATACTCCGAAATTTGGATGGTTTAATGCAGAGTAACAAGTTTCCTGTTCATATCTCTAATGTCAGGTGACTTTCAACTCGACTTTATAAAATAAAAGGATAAAAAGTAGGTAGTGTGAAAACGAAATTGCATTATATAGCGACAATTTACCCTTTATGCTGACATTATTGAACGAATCCTCTAACGATGCGTTACACAAATGGAAAAATAACTCAATAAAAGGAAATACCAATAACGCCCCGGTATTCATACCTCCACTGCATATTTTATTTGCGCCGTGTACCTGACAAATATAAAGACATTCTTTCACGTTAAATGTATACGGCTTTGGGATGCAATATGCGCAGATTTGTCGGTATTCGTAGAAAGTTCGCACCAATTTCCACAGAGGAAAGAAAACGCAAAATATGATTGGTATATATTTCATTCTCTTACAAATTTATAGGTGTGTACAGTAGATGACAAGTAGACGATCTACATTAAACGAAAACATTACTTTATTAACTACAAACATCACACATTCAACATCATATTTCCATCCATCTTTAACCAATATAATATTAATTCTGCTTCGATCCTTACAATCGAGTTGTAACCCATGTTTTATAATGCCTTACCATTGATTTTTATAAGCGTTTCAACACGTTTTCCACGTAAAATATGGACGAGACTTAAACCACAAGAAAGTTTTCCGTAACGCAATACGGATAAGTTTTTCCGCCGGTAAATGCACTTTCTCGAGTGCATTTATTTCACAATGTTCCCTGTTTCTAAATGCAAATGCTCCAGATAGAATTTAGGTCGACGTTTTGGTGAAAGCACAGCATAGAGGGTTCTGAGCATACATAATACAATTTACTGTCACATTCGAACTATGAAGTTGAAAGAGACATGTTGATATTAGTAGGCTAATATACCGTAATCGATTATCACACATGCAATACTGGACAATAACTATGATCAGCTTAACAATGACATACAAGAGTAGTCGATGATTATTTCTACTTGTATTCATACGGTGTTTTTAAAATACTGGAGCGCCTCCGATATGCATGGATAGAACTTCTTTGACATCTGATTTTTAAGTTAACATGAACGTGCTGTATTGACCGTCTAGCTTTTGCTAGAAAATTTCTACCACCACATTCGCTTAACTTCGCCATTTACATGCCGACTGTGGAGATGCGTGCGCAGTATACTGGAAGCGAAAATGCAGTAATAGTTTCCATACAGGAATAATAGTACCAAGTTTAGGTACTCAACTGTATACAATTTTTAGCGAGGGCCCTCCAAATCAGACCTAACTTAGAAGTGGAATTCAATATATGGATATGTTTTTACATTTGCTTCTTTCTCCCCCTTTATTTCGTTTTAGTCTTTCCAATTCCGTTTGCGCTTCATTCCAAAGGACTCTGTTTTTCGTAAGTGCCAGGGTAAGGATACATTGCGATTAATTTAAATATCAATGATAATTTGTTTCTCTTCTGATCACAATGTTGTACATTATGTGTATAATGTATACGATTTCTCATACATTCGATATGAGGTTTGACGTTGTTTTACCATTTTCGTAATTTTTTGTGGGTTTTACAAGTTATATAGATTTATAATATTTTATTTGGTTTTTATTTCAGGTATTTTCAGGCAACAGTGAACATCATTGTCCTTTTAATATTTTTGGCAGGCATAAAACATTGAAATATTTCAACATTTCTTAAAATCATTTTAGAGAAGATCAGTTTAGTAACCATATATTTTGGCTTTCCAAATTTTTAGTTATATACAAGTTCAGTGATTGTAAAAAACTTTTGGTTGTGACTGTATCCAGTGAGTGCCAACAGGGTCCCCTCCAGGACCTGCTCGAATTTCATACATTAACTATGTTTAAGAAGTACAGTAACAGCAAAAGTTTCAAATACGTTTCAGATTCAAATAGTGTTTATTTAAAGTATACGGTTTTGAATCATTAAACTTGAACATGTTTCAAGCGACTAGCTCCCATCTTCAGCAAAACAACTGTGTAAAAAGAAAGAAAGATGGTATGTGTTAGAGACGTGCATAGTAATAAAAATACTTGTCCCCTTGAATAAATCTAAAAACAAATCTATCTGTCTAACATATGTCAATTACTGTGACATGAAAGGATAAAGAAGAGTATAGACAGAGACGTGTACACTGGAGAGTTGTAGAGACATATTACATAGATGGCACCTCAGTATATCGGATTGATACTTAAGGCATTTCAACGGATTTAGAAGTCAGCACAATCAAAGATAGGTGGTGTGACTTTGTGCCCCTTCCAAAAAATTCTAATCACCTCCACCTAAGACAATAGACGTCTATCGAAAGAAACGCTTCAAAGTCTTCTTAATTTTATGTTGTTATTTATGAAATTATGTTATAATTGTTATGTTGTTATTTTATGTTATGTTGTTAACTTTATGTTGTACATGATATCATCTAAGAGCTACTTGAAGATTATATTAATGTTTTTAATATATACGAAAGAATCCTCAATTCTGACTGAATAACTATATAACTATAAAAATCATATATATATACATTTTATATATATATATATATATATATATATATATATATATATATACATATATATATATTAATAAAATTAATATCCCTTATTGAGCCTTTTGGCTCAATGAAAATTCACCACTCCGTTTTTTCTTCTTTTCGGGATAATATATAGAGAAAAGTTCGTACCCATCGATATTTGTCTAGGAAACACGTTTTTGTGGTATTCTCAACCCTTGTGTAAAACTCCTAGCAGGGGTCAACATTCAAGTCTAAAATTTTAAATGGAAAGACGTGTTGACTAATACATAAATTTAAAGGGTGTTACGTTCTCTTTTCAAAGACACCTACTCTATCTAATTATGATCTGTACTTCAAGAGAAGTAACGCTAGAAATTTCGAAAAAACTCAGCTACTACCCGACAAAAAGTTGCATTCCATTATTACATCCATAATTCATAATATACGTATTAAGAATACGACAAAATTAAACACTGGGTGTAATTCAACTTCAACTACCAAGAATGAGATTCAAATAACTATGAAGTGATCCAGCAAATAAGATTTGAAGGCAGTAATTGTCTGCTTAGTACTTTTTCAAACGGGAAACCATTTATAACTATTTATTAGAAATTTGGATTTCATTAAACAGCATTCTATTACACATCTCGGTAAAGAATCGTTTCTGTAAACTCAATAGAAAACATAGCATAAATAACACCATTTTCTAATTCGATAGCGTAATCATCATATTAAATGACAGTTTGATATAATTTTATCTAAATGCATATAATCAAGCTTACAATGAAAATAACGTAATATTTAATTCATAGCAGAGTTATCTTTCTACGAGGTCATGTACAAATTGCGTGACGCGTCTAGGAGAGGTAGGGAGGTTTCTGAAATTGTTATTTGTTGTCACGTAGAGAGCAGGGGTTTCAAAGTATATATATATATATATATATATATATATATATATATCACGTGATGTATAAAATTTTGCCGTGTTTAAGTGTTACCTTACATAGGGCTGGTGTGGGGGAGACTGGCGGTGTGGTAAAATATGTGTGGAAACACGCATCGTGCAGTTTATAAAAAGATCTTGTAAAGAACTACTAAATTTCAATAAAAACCAATTACGACTGGTTATTATAATGTGATTAACTTTAACTAACCAATGCGCATAAAACACGTACAGTTCAATTGATTATCGGTGGAGTGTTGGCTGGTGCTTGTGAAACTGATCACAACTTCATTCCATTACTGTTGATCTCTTCATTTCCACATTCGGCCCCTATTTCAATATAGTAATCATCTTTCGAAATCAATACTCCTTCCATTTCATTTCTATTTTTTCATCAATTTTTTTTTATTTCGTCGCATTAGATCCGACCATCAAGCAGACATAATAAATAACACAGTAACCGCCATCATTTTCAAGCAAAACTCTCACGTTCACATGTGGCTGCAATAATGCATACAAATTCGAGCGAATTCAGTGCAAAAAATTAACGGCCATTGTCCAAAACTATATCCAGCCGATTGAGTGTTCGATATGGACGCAATGTCCCCAGAAATTTGTGTCATATTTATGTTCATTGCTGGCTGATTTGGTGATTTTAACACTCCAATAAGCGGTAGATGTAAATTGGATTTTTGCAATTCGAAACGCAATTATTGGATGACGCATCATTTTAACTATATGAAGTTAAAAAGCATTTGGCATGTTGTAATCGTGACTTGTCAAAAAAACGATGTTGATATCAAAAAGTAAAAGCATTAGCGTTGAAACATTTGATAATTTTTTATTCGATACATATTCGTATATATGAAACACAATTTTTATATAGAATGCAAATAAAAACAATTCAAAAAATAACAAATACAAAATTTTATTTCATGAATGAATTTGACGTTACTTTCGAGAGTACATTTTGAGGTTTATTTTTATTAGTAACATGGTGTATTGCCGCAAGATATATTTTTTTAACTAGTTCCATAAATATAACTAGATTTTGTAATACGGAAAATGTTTTAAACAACCATTCCTGTACCTATTTTGCACCAATATAACGATTAATTCTCTTACATGTATCACTTTATCTAAATAACAACTAATATATGCCAGTAATACATCCATTGCAGTTTCAGTAAAATATAATCTCTGGCATCCATTTGCACCAATATTCATTACGATTAACAGTAGGTTTCAAGTAACATTTGTCCGTCTTAATTTATGGATTTCTCCGTACTAATTTATAAATATTAGTTATTATTTACTGCCGTTCCAGAAAATTACACAATATAGTGCAATATTTAGATATGGCGAAACATTTCACTATTTTCCCTACTTAATAAGTCATTTCTTTGCAAAATCAATTCGTTTCTTTCCGCTCCTCTTAATAATTGATGGGTTATTTGTTAGTTAATTATCATGACAACTCCCATTTCCAATCTGATACTGGATTCTGGAGATAATTTTCCAATAATAATACTACGATAATGTACTAATATAATTTTCAATTGCAGAAGCTAACATATTTTAAAGCGTTTACCTCCAATTTTTATTCAAGACGTTGAAAAATAAAAAGTTTGTCCAGCTGATAAAGGTCTACTGAATGTCCTGTTGTGTTTCGTTGGAAGTCACTCAATTTATTAACGTTGACACTTAAGAGTAGTTTAATTGTTTTTGACCATTTCATGAACTTCCCTCAAATATTTTAATTGAAGCTAATGGCAAATTTTTATATCTTTCAATTGAGTACCTACTGTAGTGAGGTAACTGTGTTTTATCTTAGTATAATATCACAATGTAGAATAGATTTAAATTAATTTATTGTTGATTTTCGTTGCACCATGCATAACATTGTAAGTATGTTTCTTAGTACACATATCCACATAACCTGTAAGTAGGGCAATTATCGATACGTGTATTAGGCAACATCCATTCCTTTTTATGGCAATATAGCTAATTCGTTGATAGAGAGTAGACGTCTTTAATTATCCACTTGCCTCATCCCACATGACGATCCTGCCAGTCCTTGCTGATGTCCGAGTAACTGGTGACAGAGGAATAGGCGTATAGGGGTCATCAATTTAGCTAAAATCCCAATAAATAAGAAAGTAACAAGAAGAAGCTGGCACAGCGGTAAAGTGAGAAGAATATATTTAAATGGGCGATTGAAGACGACTAGACGACGCAAAAGGTTTTAATTGTTCAAACAGGTAATAGCGGCGGCCAGACAAATTCCCTGAACACAAAAACAATCAAGAGCTTGATGGAAATTGCATTTATAGTTGTGGATATTCTGACGATCACATTTATTGTTTTAAAAGATGTAACAAAAGACTGAAGAGGAAGGTAGATAGGCGAATCACAGCAAGCCAGGAACTCTAGCTCTAGCGAAGAACAAGCTATCAAGGGAGAAGAACATCATTTTCTGTTCCTTTACTGTGTTTTATTGTTTGTTTTAGGGTTTATTTTAAGTAACGTAATAAGAATAAATATCAGGTGAAGCCATTTTTGCTTGACAAATATGACCTTCTCTACAACAAGTAAACAGCGTAAAGCGCACAAGTAAAGGCGATTTATTTTAATTATATTAGGTGATGTTTGATAACCAACACAATTTAAATATTATTATTGAAGCATTTCATCTATGACGAGATTTTACATTTCTACAAAGAACTTTCCCACAGCCTTGATTTTATAGTTTATGGTTGTTTTTTGAAAAACTGTGAATAATGCATGGCAGTATTTAGTGTGATTGTAGGGATGAGATAAATTTTTAGTTTTCTGGACTCACTAGTTCCATTACCGTGTATTAAAGCGCCATATTCCAGACTTGCAGCTCACCACGTCTTCGTCCCACCTGTGAAATTGGCATTAGAAAATCATTGGGATTAGGTTGTAGAAAATCGCTTTTGGACGATTCATGTCTAATGTTTAATTTCATTTGCTATTATGTTGTTGTTTTTTTGTAGTTAGTATTAGATCAGAAATAAGTCGCGTAAAAGATAGACGGTCTGCAAATCACACGGAAGTCGAATCAATGAAAATCTTTTCTGTACATAGCACCTATTGTGGCTGAACGATAACGGACTGCCTAGTTTCGTGGTTTTACAAATTTTCCCGTTGAATTTTCCATGTTCGTTGTATATGCAGCATCTGTCGTGGTTGAATGAGCATCATTGTGTGAGTGTGAATGTTCCAATTGTACAATTGTGATAATTGAATCGTGGCAGATGAAGTACGAAACGAAATGATTTAGTGTTATCTTATCAATATGTTTTGCATCACACAGCCCTACTTTTAATTGAATAAAAGCTATTGTTTGATAGTTTTTTATAATCTTTTACGTATATACAATTCTACGAAACTATTAATATTTCCGTCCACCTAACAACCGATAACTGTTAAATTCTTTGTGTTCCTAATTGATGCACATTTCATTACAATTTAGGCAACGACGCGTTGAGGTGAAATAAATGAAACCGACCGTCTGCGTTGTAGAATCTCGCCCTCACATCACATTCTCACTGTTTCTCCTTCGCTTTTAGACAATTCAGACTAGGCACAAGCACGACCCGTATCATTCTGATTGTCTAGCTCAGAACCTCTTGCTTGCACATCATATTCCTTCTCCTCTTTTCCTTGTCTTTCATATGAAATGAACGCTGGCTCCGCCCAGATTTAACGCTCGAAATGTAACACTTCTATCCTACGCCCGCTGGTGTCCTTTAGGGAGTATTTACTTCAAAAATACCTAGGACCTCCAAGGTTGACAGTATAAACGGTTTACCAAAACCACAGGTGTTATTAGTATTTATTAGGAGTAAACAGTTAGCAGGAGTTGTTATTAGTAGGACATTATCTGTCCGAAGATCCTCGCTAAGGGTACTCGTTCGACTAGAACAATACGAATAAACGCATATCTTCTCTAAGCCATTGTTACAGCTATAACCGCCTGAGTTACTCCCTAAAATGGCACACTACGCCCCCCTCGTGACTTTTGGCTGTAATAATATTTACATCTTTTGTCAACAACAAAAATTGATGAAAATGAGTTAATTGAAGTAACACATCACAATCTATTAATTCAAAAAGAAACATACCTACTAATAATCTCAAATGAATTGACCCCTCACTGCGGAACGTAATCACTAGAGCTGGGATAGTTAGGCAAATGCCTGCCCTTTTTGCCTTTTTTCAAGTATTTTGATTGTTTTTACCTCTTTTCCATTAAAAAATTTTTGATGCCTTTTTCATCGATTAAAACCACACAAATCACAGAAGCAAACACAAGTATGTACATTTATAAACTAAATTGTTGTTACAGTTTGCAGGTAACACAACTAAATTCCCAAAATTCTCATTGGCATCGTTACCAACAACGACAATGATACCCACAGGGACTGTTTGTCCTTTGGACTGTTTAGGACCTGGTTGGCAGACCCTTTTACCTGCTCTTCGGGAACTCGATTTGTTAGGAATGCGTTCCTTCAAACAAATAAATTATTTAAATGAGTATTTTGTGTAAAGTGTCACAGTGAAGTTGAATATCATAGAATGCCGCCCGTAAAGTTGCAAGGTAGTGAAAGGTTAAAAAATTGGGCAATGCTCGACAAAAATCTATCAGCTGGTATTAATAGTATATTCTGTAAGATATGCACAAAATGCGTAAGTACAAATATCTATCTAAACTACACTGAAAATATAAATTTTCTTTTTGTAGGTTTATACAACAAAAAATATTACGTGAAACAGCATTTAGCTGAAGGGATTCACATGAAACACTTAAAAAATAAAACAAGTCAACAACAAAATATCAGGCATGCCATTAAGGAACAGACATCGCAAACTAGTCCTCAAAAATCGACAGTCGCAACTAAACTTTGTGAAGCTCTAATTGCGGCGAACATTCCACTTAATAAATTAAACAATTCAACATTTCGAAGTTTCTTGGAATCTTTCTCAAATAAAGTTCTTCCGGATGAATCTACTCTCCAGAAAAATTATTTAAATGAGTGCTACGGATCGGTAAGTTTTAGAAAATTTTACCAACTAGTTTATTTGAAATTTCAATTATACTTTTGAATGTAGTATCTAAAATACCCTAATTTTTTGTTATAGAAAATTAGGACCATTCGAGAAGACAGCAGATTATATCTGGCTTTCAATCGACGAAATCATTGACTGTCGAGGCCGATATATTGCAAATTTTATAGTGTGTAAATTGTCTGAAAATGAACGTGAAATTTCTCATTTATTAGCGTCCAAGGATTTGGATGGAATATACCACAAAACGACAGTAAATTTTTGTGATGGTAAGGTTTGAAAATTTTTATACAGTGTGAATAATGTTCATTTGAGGATTATTCTAGAAAAGTGGACCGAAAAAAGATGAACTTCTCTTGTTACTTTCGGATGCCCTTACATGATAAAAGCAGTAAAAATTTTAAAAATATTGTATGGTCAAATGATGCATATAACATGTCTTGCCCATGAGTTACATCGCACCTGAGAATTTATACGAAATGATTTTACTATCGTAAATAGCTTAATATCGTCGACCAAAAAGGTAAAATCTATCCATTTACAAAATTGTATAAGTACGTGATTATTTAATTTCTAGATTTTTGTAAAAGCTCCTGTGCGTGTTACAGCCTATATAGAGAAGTTTCCAAACGTACCTCTGCCACCAGAACCTGTACTTACTGGTATTTGGACTAAAGCATGAACATTTTACGTAGTACACTTTAAAACAATAAAAGAGGTAAATTTTTAATTATTTTATTGTGTATGGGATAAACACTTTTTTTCAGGTAGTTGATGATTTTGACGAACCGTCATCTCAGGCGATGAAGAAAGCACGAGATGCTTTTAAAAGTGACAGGATAAAAAGAGGTTTAACATACATTAAATCTAATATCTCATTTGTACCTGACGCAATAAGAACTCTAGAAACCAGAAACGCCTCTTTGGCGGAGTCAATGGATGCTTTAAAAGAGGCCATATTATTCCCACTGAAAGAGCACCTGGTCCATTTGGAATAAAATGTAGAGAAAAGTTAAGGTCCGTTGTTGCCAAAAATTCTGATTTTGAAACCATTTCCAAAGTGCCAAAAATACATAAGGGAGATATTGGATCTATATCTTTGAGTATTGGTCTACCTGCGGCTTTAAAATATGCTCCCTTAACATCATGTGAACTCCAACAAATCTTTTCACATTATAAACAAATTTTGTGCGATATAAGGTTAAGTTTTTTACAAAATAGCCTTGAGAAACATTTCGTTTGTTCCTGCAATATAAATGAGTAAGAATGTTAAATACTGTATAAGTACTTGTAGAGTTTTAATTCAGAATAAGTGACTTTATGCATATAACATGTATGTATTCACATTGGTAGCGGTCATATATGATAAAATAAATTATATTTCTTCGCCTTTACCTTACTCACCCTTCGTTGTTTTTTTTTTATTTTATGATACCTACTTTGCGACTTCTTTGAGATTGGATTGATTTGAAATTGGACTTTGAGATATAAACAGTGTTTATGTTTTTATATTTTAAATTATTTTTATACAATTTATGTTTATATCAAATATATGTAATCGAACTGCGTATGCCTTTTTTGCCTTTCTCCCTATATCTTTGCCTTGTATTATGCCTTTTCATAAGTATTTTTGGTGCATTTTTAAATTTATTTTTCCTTTTTTTAACTTTTTTGCCTAACTATCCTAACTCTAGCAATCACATAAAGATTAGTTAAAAAGTACATATAATAATAATGACGAATTGTAAACTAATCTATAAAAATAATTCAAACATATTTTTTATGTAAAAATTTTTTACTTATTAAATTAGGTATATTTAAGAAGTCTCATTTTTTCGATATAATTTGGAGGCAATAAAGTATAAAAATTCATTTCTCAAAAACTATTTCAGATTTTCCTCCGATATTTTTGGGTTAGCTATTGGGATGGCTTAGTTTGATAAAGTAGTGCTTGAAAACCAATTTGAGTATTTCTAGAAGTTGTTTATTAAAATATACACTCAAATTTTCTCTATTATATCAACAGAATCGACAGTTTCGCACTCTATTGGATGATGTTTAAATGTTACTAGTTATTTCTGAAACAAAATTGTATATGTTTTTCAAACTATTAACTAACAATCACGATGTATTTAATCTCGACAGGGAACAGTGCAGCACGTGTTATGAACTTAGTAGTAAAAACTATGTATTCAAATTGTATGTGAAAATAGATGTACATTTTTAAAATTTGTTTACTTTCAAGTTTGCGTATTAACCAACGTTGAACTGAGTGGCTAATACATTCGAGTCGGATAGTATTTGAGCAAACAACCTCCGTTCCAAAAAGGTTAACGAGAAAAATTTGAAATATACTACTACTAGTATACTGGTACAATGTACCAGTAATGCATTCAATAACATCAAATTCAATAACAAAAGTTTAACATTGATTTTAAAAAATGAAATGCGATTCTAATATTTACCAACTTTATCCGAATTCGTTTAATATTAATCGCCATCGAATTCCGTTACTATTTACATTTTATAATCACATCAAATACTACTACTAGATTAAAACACCAAATGCGCTTCTATTATTTACTGTATCAATTGTATCGACAATTGCCTCTTGCCAGCAGAACTACGTATGCACTAATACGCGGCTTGTTCGAGGCGTAATGAATTGGCCTGAATTATGGTATGCAGTGATTATGACATTTTGCAGTAATTGATTGTGTCGGTGTTAGGTCGCTGGTATGCATTAATTCAGTCTTAGTGCACCCCAATAAGAGTAAAATTACGGTTGGTGAAATTGTAACCAACACATTGCAGAACCAAATCGGAAGATTTATTCGAATCGATTACGGAATTTGCGTTAATTTAAACAATAATACACACGATGTTTTGTCAAATGTTCTCATTAAAATGTATTCCAATATTTCTAGATCAATTTTAGAGGTTGTTTGAACACAAATTCAATCACGCAATCGAGGACGAATTGAGAGTGTATGTAATTTATTCACATATTTAGTATAAGCGTACCGAAATACAAATAACGAATAAATTCCCGTGAAACAGAAAAATATTCCATTTTTTTAACAATAGCCCACCATCGCGATAGATATATTACCATGTATGCAATCTCGCAGGCATTATATTCCGCGAGCGGAAAAATTTCAAATTCACTACAACGAAATGTGCTTCGACCGTTCTGATTACAAACTTTTCCCATGTATTTCTGTTGTTCGATGCACATTTTACATTAATTACGAATGTATTGGTATGCATGAGGCTGTATGATAAATGAGTATTTTCGTGTTATTTTAACACACATCTTCGTACACGTACTATTAATAAAAATATATCTGGTTTTCGATTCGTATTTGTCAGCGAGAGATATCGATTTTGACGTACGTACGAACAGCGTGCGAGTGTTCATCCAAACGAATTGATACACAAATTAATTAGATTATTTCATGAAGGGCCACCTACAGGAATATTGCATTAAGCATGCCAATCCTAAAAGCTTTGCTGTTATGTCAATAAAATCTAGACGTCTCCGGCAAATAAATTACAATTCAAAAACGAACCGCCAAATGCCATAAATGTTGTTTTTCACGTATAAATATCATTTATTTGCTACCAGAATCTGTATTACTTGACAATAATAACACTAATAAAATAACGATTAACTATTAAAATTATTTCCTAACAGGTGGTTGGATACATGGTAGGACCCTACCTCATGTTATTTAAAAACTACAGTAAAACAAAAAGAAAATATGGAATACACGAGTATTAATTGCGTATAAGTTCATTCGTTATTTTATTAGGGAATCTTTAGTCATTCAGTTAGTAGGCATTTTCATAATCATTTGTTCTACAATCAACAATAGCAACTGTTTATCAGCAGAAAACCATGTATTAAACTGCCGAATTTAATTCAACAAATTATTATACCTTCGTATATTAACTTAACGAAGGTTTTACCATAGTCCATACATTACAACTAGTCGAGTCACTCCTTTGATCTCCTCGAAAAACCGGCATTTTTTGCTACCTATCATAAATCGTTTTATAGTCCCCGTAAAGGATCCGAAACTGCAATGTACGGGGGTAAAGCGACTATGAAATCGATAATTTCATTAAATCGTCGACATACGAGTAGCGGACAAAAAGTTATTCCAAGATTCAGACTAGTTGAAATTTTGTCGGCGGAAGATTATTTACAAACGTATAAGGTCGAAGTATACCATAAACAATTGTAATCAGAAATTTATCAGTACTTCTTGAAGTAATTGCTGTTTGCGAATTGTTAAGGATAAGGATTGAAATCATTTGCAGGACTTGAAAAAGGTTCGCGTAGTAGGTACACCCTAAATAGACAAAGTACTTAGAGATACATATATTTCATTGCTAAGATAACACATAATAGCAACCAAGATATAAGTACATACGTAATGATCCTATTAGGTACAAATATAATGAAGTACAAGTTTATTGTGTATTTGCAAGTACTTACTCCAGTTTTTACATGTTTTTTTGATACATTTAATTTTGAGTCTTCCTTATTATTTTTTGATGTTTTATTTCTCTATTCGCAAACTTTAATGTATAGTAGGTTCTTAATCTTGTGTATAGAGAAATAAAATAAATATGAGGGAAATTGGGACATGGGTGTGAAAATTTAACATTTTTAAAGAGATTTAGCAATGCCGTTCCTACGCCCTCATGTATACAGAGGTCGTTGAATTTGGATGTAAAAATTTCTTCTTATGCTACTAAACAATAAATAAAATCA
The DNA here is from genome assembly GCA_963576515.1 of Cryptocephalus primarius. Classification (NCBI taxonomy): domain Eukaryota; kingdom Metazoa; phylum Arthropoda; class Insecta; order Coleoptera; family Chrysomelidae; genus Cryptocephalus; species Cryptocephalus primarius. The sequence goes on from OY754945.1 coordinate 10,426,771, forward strand.
AATGGAGGGACGTTTAAACCTCCAAATATGCCACTATGACTGCCTTTATATTTCTTTAGCTCGCAAAATTTGGTATTTCTATCGGATTTTTTATTGTTGCTGTAATTGACACAAATGTCACATGAGTGTTTTAAAATACACTTACGTAAAAAGTATCCACCGACATATACAAATGCGTTACCTTCTACAGTTTGTAAATTTCGTTAGCCAGAAGTTTCAATGGCTAAAACTGATTTTTGTTTCCACGATGACGATTTCTTGTGTTGCAAAAAAATACTTTTTTCCAGTAAATTTAGCGTTGGTCGTTGACGGTGCGTTTGTCGCACCGTGTATAACCTTACGCGAAGACACCGTGTATAAAATGACCACAAGCTTCTCTTGCTCGGCAAGTAATCCGTCCGGGTGAGGGGGTAGAGATGACAAGAGGTGATGGTTTTCGGCAATTCGGAGAGTGACTACACTTATTACTGTATACACTATGGTTTTACTTTGATTCTCCAGTCAAAGATTTTACTTTCTATCGCTGCTTGTTAAGAGAATCTATATATTTTTTAAAATAAGAAAATATGTTTTTCTACCGACATCTGAATGTTTTATCAATTATAGGAATTATAAAGTAATAACTGTGTAAAAAGTAATTTTGCAAATTCCTAACAAAAGGTTAGAAATACACTATTAATCATAAGAACAAAAAACAGTGATCCGCATTAGTTTTTTTTAATATACAATGTCACAATCAAAACGCTTCACCCAGTGTTACAACACTCCATATAATTTTTAAGTTACTCAGTTACTTAATTAAGAAACATTTAGATAATAAGTTACTTAAGATATTTATATAAACAACTGATACAATCAACGCACTTGGGGTATTCCGAGACGGCAATTACTTGAGGGACACTTTATTAATATAAAGTTACTCAGTCATTCAATTATCGAATTTTGAACAAACTCGATTTCTTTCCCAGTTCAACTAGGGCAACTTTAAATGTATTATTATACTGGGTAATCGAGACACGTATCCTGCAAATAATGCTTTTTAAACGACAATATTAACCAGCTCAAGAAATTTTCATGTAACTACTGTTCGACCACCTTGTTTATTGTTAAAGTTTCCTTACACGATAAGTAATATTGTCAGTATTTACATCAGAATTATTAAACAAGGTTGACCGAAGCGAATTTGATCGTTTACGAATACACTGATGCTGACTATCAATTATTGCTGGAAACTGATAGACTTTGGTTGACACTGATCGGCATAATCAACAAAAATTGAACATATAGGCATTATCAATTTATCAATATTTCCGTCAGTCACCTCAGCTTGTTGTAACGCAATCACCCGTTCCATTCACAATGAATTTTATCTGTGTTAAAACTTTAGAATGTGATGAAGGAGAATTCGATTAAAAAGTTATTTTAATAGATATAATAGCACATGATTCTTTGATACCTCGATTACTGACTCGGAGGTTTCCATTATAATGCCTTCCAATGTTTGAGTTTGGTGAAACCAAAAATTAACGGAGAACATGGATAACATTTGCATAAAGCGACTAAAAGTTATACTTTTGGTCGGCATAAATAGAAATTGAACTAATGGCATAAAAAATAATTTAGATGCTCAATACAGCCAAAAATTGAAAAGAAATGGAAATGTACCAATTTTTATCTAAACAATTATTTTAAGTATCGCCTTCGCTCTAGAAGGCAACTTAGATGGGTGCGATACTGTATTGATCTTTAAAGGGAAAATATTGAATATGTAATATCAATAACAAATTTCCTGGTGTTACACTAATCTAGATCATGCCCCTGGAATACAGTATGTGTGTCCAGTTAATGTCCGTTATTAATGTCCAAACTCTGCATTTTCTATCTTAAAGTCTTTATATATAGGTATGTCGGCCAAATAATTGGTAATTTACCCGCCTGGAACGTAACTCCTAACCTGTGTATGTGTAATCCTATTCTTGTGTGTATATGTATTCTGTTTTCCTGTTTCCAATCTTACATAGGTGCTAAACATATAGAAGAACATCATCAATGGACTTATCACACAAACTTTTAGCATAATATCAGAACACTCAGATCGAATAGCGAATCGATACTAAGTAATGCGATGATTTAGTGAACCGATAATGTGAGCAACGAATCATATCGAATCAAATTTTCAGTGAATCGAAAGATCTCTAAGGCAACCGCGTACCCAGCAGCATGATATCTAATCAGGCCTATATCTAGGACGGTTTCCAGGCCAGTAATGTGGGGAGAAAGACGGTCCGTCCGAAGAGCTAAACACGTCGTTTACTCCTTAATCTGGGTAGATGAGTTTCTAGGAAGAGTTGAACACAAAATAAATTGGCTTTAAATTAAACGCAATTTACCCTGTTTAGGGGAGTGATTGAAGAAGTTGATGGAGATACCATGAGGTCCGGGCCAATTTGTATCCAGGGCGGTCTTTTTATGTAGTCATCGATCGCGTTTTAACTCGAGTGGGTGGCACAAAAGGATTGAGTTTTGATTAGGTGAATTAACTGATTCGTTTCAGTTGCTCGCTGAGAAAAGTATAGGAGTAGTTTCCGTCAGTTTTTATTTTAAAACGGTTAAATGATGTCCCGAAATGAATCTAGTATTTCGTAGGTATTTCTTAGAGTTCAACTTCCAAAAGAATGTTTGACAATATCCTTTTCTATCAGATCTCTCCGGTGGCTTAGGAATATTTTTGCATGAAACGAAAAATGCAATATATAGACTTTATCTTCGCTTTTAGCAGGTCGTAATTTTAAAAATATGTCGATTCGTTAAGGAGAAATTCAAGATTGCCTTTCCCTTCGAGATTTTTGTGCATCTGATTTTTGTACCAAGTTACATTTTGTTTAATCAAAGCTGCGCTCTTTAGTTGGAACAAGAATAATTGAATCGTTCTAAACTTAAACAGTGTATTCCATTGCTATAATTAGATAAATTTCTATCTATCAGTAAAACAGTATCAGCACAACAATGGTTTCATTCATTATTTATTGTTCGGTACGAAACTGAAATAGCTTTCATGAGTATTCATTATTTTAATCAATAAGGTCAAATACGGATTGATTTAATGAGAACATGTGATGGCACGAGATAATATAGTTTCGATGATATTCATTTATGAATTAAAGAAAATGTGTACCTTCAGTTGAACAGCACCGCAATGAGAAGGTATCATTCCGTAAATTTGTCATTTTAGTTTATTTATCGTCAGACTCCTCACTATTTATGTTTGATATTTTAACGGAACTAAAAGTTGTTTTGAAGTACTGAAAGATATTCTTGGACGCGATCTTTGACGATCTACACTTTAACATGTATTAAAACCCTATTCTTAAATAAAAAGTACATTTGCTACTACAGAAGAATAATTTTCGGTTAATAACTTTGGACCATTCAGATAAGAAACGTTTTAAAGAATTTTTAGTTACAAAAAAATATTTTTCAACTGCCTTTTCCCGACGATATTTCGACTATATTTCTAGATGACATTTCTTGCAATTTTTAGTTATACATTTATTAGGATATTTTCAAATCAGAAATAATTAATAGAAATAAATCAAAGAAATAATCAAACGATATTATTCGAGAGCCGGTGGAAAAGTGCATTTCGTTTTCTCGCCTCTTTCTCTATACATTTATTTCCCTCTAACCCACACCTGACTGAGAAAAAAATGAACACATATTCGTGATGGTAACATTTAATAGATTTTAAGAATTTTGAGTTGGCGCCACCAGTGTATGCACTACACCTACCGTCGATACAAAACGTAACATACTAATACAATCAGTTACCAAAACTAAAAGCACAAAATTTTACGAACTTCATAATGGGAGGGCAGCCGTCGAAACAAACGGTACCTATAAAAGCGAATACGAAAAGTTTTAATATTCTCCCTACCGTTCGCCGCCACCTCTCGGGCAATCTTCAGGTCTTCAGCGCCACCCCGAATTAACACTAATAAAGATTTATTCTGTCAGAGCGGGTAAAGTTAAAACACGGGCCGGGCGGAATATGACGACGCACTAAGAGCTTATTGGGCCGTTCGATCGCGCGCTAAGCGGCCAATTTTCCCATTCGATCGGCCATAAGCCCGTCGGCAATTTCGGGCTCGGGCGTTAAGAAGATAAAATTGGTGTTTTGAGCTCCCGAGTTGCGTTCCTACACGTATACCTACGCGTATATACATGTATATGCACCAGGCCCTTCGGCGATGGCTAATTTAAAATACGTGTCCGTCGAGGGGAGCACCGAGAGCTCGCGTCAATTTACAACGAGGGAGATAGATTCGAAATTACGAAGGAAAAGTATCTAATGAATGGTCAAGGGAGAAATATGGAATAAGCGTATTTGCACGAACCGGTCCACATGGGACAATATCCAAGCATTAAGTAGCCATCAGCTTTAACGCATGTTAATAAAAATAGGTATTTTTTTTCATATATTAGATATTTATATTCATAGATATATTCATATTGTTAGATATTTCATAACACATTTGCTGAACTTTCCCATGTATGTATGTAACAATTTTACATGCAACCTTATGTCTTATATGTGAGCCGACAATGTGACTGAGTTGAATGGTCACTTGAAAAGCAACGATATGAGATAGTGATTTGCGTTTTTGACATAATCTATAGGTGCCCAGATAGGTCACTTGAAAAGCAGCGATATGAGATAGTGATTTACGTTTTTGACATAATCTATAGGTACCCAGATAGTAGCTCACATTCGAGTGATAGTCTGAACTGACACATGCGACAAATGCCCCGAGCATTTAAAATTTACCGAGCGCAAATAAAAGGTGAATTTTTGCGTTGTAACAAATGCCTCTATTTGTTTACTATACTTCGTGCTACAAACTTTCGCATGGTTAAAGGATCTGAGTTCTGGTGGACCGCTTGGGGCATATGAAATTGAAATAGCAAATCAGTTTCTAGTGTTTGAATGGGTTCATTATGGTCGTTATAATTTTACGATCCTGTGTTTACTGGAACCTCTTTCGGTGGCGTTGTAGTGGTGAATTTAAAGAGAAATTCCCGTAAATGTTGTTTGAAAATAAATATTTAGTCATTTAGATATTCTTGGAAAAATTAGTAATGCTAATAGTGAGCAAACGATGCGAATGAGGCAAAAATATTGGAATTTTCACATAATGATTCACACCTTCAAACATAGCGTCCAATTTTAAATATTCATTTTTGTTTAAAAAGAATGTGTGAAGTAGAAAAACTGTCACAGACAACGATCCACCGGGTTGTTAAAGAAGGTAACGTAGTTGATTATTCACAATCATATTGACTATCAGAAATACTATTCAGCAAACAATTTATCTCGAATTTTATTCCCGAACGCCTTACTTCTTCAGCAAAAGCAGTCACTTAATGTTATGCTGACCATTATCAAGTTGTAAACGTGACTTTGCCTAAAGCGTGGTTTGCTAGACAATTTATTCCAGGATATTAGTTTAGATATTGCACCTTTTCATTCACGTCAACTCCATAAATCCCGAATTCTTACAGTATTCTAATATAGGTGAAATAATTTTCCTTTGTGAACCCAAAGGGATTAGGTAAGCCATAAACAAATTATTAAACCTCATTAGTAACCACAATATTAGAGCCCAATGTTTTATTGACCACTTAACAAAGGAACAAGAACGAAGGGCTTCAAGAGAGCCTCCCCGTTACCATCTTTTTGATAGTACAGAATGTCGTTTTTTGTGTTATTTTGTTTTCACCTTGAAGAAATAGATGTGAATCTCTTTCTCTTCTCTGGAAGGGCGATCCAAATTTTCATTTTGAATATTTGATGACTCACCTGGTGAGTGAGTGAAATCTCTGATTTCGTGCAACAACTGGCAATGGTGTTATTGGTATGATAAGAAGTTTATGCTTCTTAGAACATAAAACTTCCGAATCCTAACATTATTTATCAAAGCAAAAATATACAAATATAGACAACACAGAGTACTGCCAATAAGTGGTAGCCTGCGAAGAATAGTGCATAAGCGAAGGCGAGGATCAGACCGACTATATATCTCTGTCAGGCTTCGGATTGCCGTCATGGCCCTTTGCATTCTTCTCTTCCATGACGCGCTCATGCACATGAATCTTAAACTCTTTAGACGGAGACAGACTCGTTCTACTGTAGGCACTGTCTTTTAGCCTGGTGCTTATAGCCCTGTATTTTATAGATATATCTGCTGCCCCGTTGCCGATATTCGAAATTGTTTAAAATATGACAAGGTTAGGTGACATTTACTTTTCAAATTTAATACTTGGAGTGCCTCTTCAATTTTTTGCATAAATATAATTTTGCAGAAAACATCAGGTTTCTCACTATTGTATCATTACAAACTTACAAATTACACAAAATTACAAATGAAGAACTGGTTGAAATTGTACTGAAATCGTCTGATGAAGTTGCAGATTTATCTCCAGCAATGGTATCGGATTACAATGGGTAAGAGGGCAATACCATTCAAAAGAAATTGAAGATTCAAGGTAAGCAAGGTGAACCAAGACTCAGTGGACAAATAAGATGAAGAGGGGTGAGTGGATATTGATAGTACACCAAGAAATTTTTGATTTAAAAACTCCGTAGGCTTAAACTTATATTACCTATCGTACCGCAAGTGTAATATTGGAGCTGCTATTTGGCAGCAGCAATTTTGAAAAAGTTTGTGATATGTATTATCTTGAAGATTTGTATTTACGCAGAAAAATGGGCAGGGTTAATCTTGCAATACATGAAACACCTGGAAACACTTGACAGGGTAATCTAAAAAATTCTATACATAAATGTAATATGTAATGTAATTTCATTGTAACATGTAATGCAATTTCGTTGTAATATGTAACTTTAATGTAATAAGTTCTAGATTAAAAAGGAGTGAGAAAAGCACCAAAACAAAGGAAATGTGCTGGTTTTAAAGTGGAGAGACCATTATCAAAAATTATATACAGTGCGAGTCTCTAATTTGGAATAAATTCAGTCAATCAAAGGCAGCTTTTTGTTGGAAATATGCTTAGTATTTTAAATTGTGCTGTTTTTGATATCAGAAAAAGTTATACATCATGTACTAAATTTGAAAGATGACGTCATCGACCGTTTTCTTAAATGGTAATAGTAATTCTATTGTGAATATTCTTAAAGGGTATATCAAGTTCAGAAGAATAGTAATATCTGGTCTCAGCACGACGGTATTTGGTAATTTTGAGCGTTCATTACAAAAATTCAGATTTATGAGAAATGAGCGACTTGTAAAGTGCGTAAATTGAAAAATAATAGTAAATTATTTGTTTATGTAGAATTAGTCGACCATTTTTATTGGGCATTCGATGATTAATGCAATTATGTATAATTACATCTAACTCTTATAAGAGAAATTAGTGTTTATAAATCTTTTGCAAAAAAGCTAGTTTTCTACAATTTTGCCGAAAATTTTTGGTCCAATTATAACAAATTATATCCAATTTGCGGATGAAGCGATTTGCTGCAACTTTAGTCTTGAGAATTTTTATGAAAATTAAACTTTTTTTAGAGACATTGAGAAATTACATATTAAATTAATTTTTTTCGATATCTGAATATTGTTTAAGGGTTTCGCAAATAAAACTTAGTAGGAATTTATGCTTTACTTTTATCAAAACTAAATGAAACCCTCAAGATATCACAAGATTCGCAACGGCTCTTGGCCTACAGTAATTATGTATAAACCTTCAGATTAGCTTAAGTTCTAATCTCCCCAGCACCTATAATAAATTATGAAAACTTAGTACATGAAAAACATTCGAAAAACAATCATGCCATTGATCGGAGTTTTTAATCAATATGTGGTGTGTTATCATTTTAGTCTCTATTCTAATGTGCGCCGTACCTCCCCAAATACAGTCATGGCAATTCAAAATGAAAAAAATATGTTTTCATCTAAAAAGCGTGAAAAAATAGTTGGCGCGATATTGACAATTTCCAATACAGTATAGGAAATGTTTTCTGTAAATATAAGTGTTTTGCGTACTTAGATATCTATACAGGTATGTTTAAAAACCGCTACAGCTCTTCAAAAACCAGATGAGAAGCAAAGGCGATGCTTTACATCCATTTATACGTTTATAGGGTGTTTATGGATAATATATATTTACAACATGAGATATATTTATGATAAATAAACTACGAAAGCAATAAGCAATTCGAAAAGAAGTCATTGCAATAACGGAATGCAAATTATGTGTTTCTTTATCAGGTAATAAAGTAATATTGACAGGGCAAATAATCTAATCGAGATGCTTCAAAATTCATATAGGTATTCACTCATTATTGCATATTTCAATTTGAGAAACCGACATTTGAATGATCACTTATTGAAAAATTCTTATTAACACACCTGGCTAATTTGCAGTTAAACTCAAACATATTTATTGCAGAGTTGAAAATTTCTTAAAACAGAATTTTATGAGTTATGAAATTAAACTATCAATACAATCTGGTGCATTAAGGCAAAAACCAATGAAATAACTCGTTCGGAAGGGGGTAGTTTTGGCATCTAGGGAAATTTTTTCGAAGTCCCATCATGCTACTCTCCGCAATAGCCAATATTTCTCTCGAAATAAGCCTAATAACACATCTCATAAAAATTTCATAATCACCAAATTTCAAAATATCAAAAAATTCCCTTGTCCAAGATTTAGTTGGTTTTTATTTACTTTGCCTATTGGTGGCGGAACATAATTTTACTGTACCAATTATTTAATTCTGAAATAATGCGGTTTAGAAATAACTTCTCAGAAATACCTTGAAACGAACGAAAATACACTTTTGCGCTGACAGTGATTTATAACGGCCACTCATCACTTGCTAATTTATGATTAATGAGATGGGAAAAAATGTTTACATAACACATTCATCCTTTAATAGCCTTATACCTTAATAAATTCTAAGCGCTTAATTTTCTCCGTCGAAGTGATTTTTCTGTTGACGAACTCCTAAATCTCTGAGTAAACTCCGAGAGCATCACGACGCAGGTAATATCTATAAGGAAAGGCAAATAAGTCCCAAACCAACAGAGACATATTTGGGTTAGGAGGATTTCGCTGGATTTGTCCTATTACCGGAAGGTATTTCAGGTGCTGTGATTTATGTCATTTGGATTCCGCATTTGTAACGCTTTGCTGTCAACAATGATTGCGTATTTGTGACAAACAGAAGCTACAATGTTTGGAAATATACAAGCCTATGATGTACAAAATTTTGGATTGCTTAAAATTGGTAATTTTCGACTTTGGTAAAATTTGGACCAAATTACATTCGGTTGCCTTTTCTTTTTAATACTCACTTAATTTCCGCTACACTTTTATTAAGGAACGAATTTTCCTCAGTAATTCTGACTTCTAATATTTTTAAAGTGTCCTTTTGATTATTTTCTATTCCCATGTATACAAGGATATATTACGAAGTATGGAATATGAGAGTCCTCAATTGAATTAAAGAGATAAGAATGTATCTTTAGTTTTCAACTACAAAAGTTGTTCATTTCTACTGTATACTACTGTAATACAAAATCTTACACCGGTTTCTTCATAAGGAGAGGATTAGTTTTGTAGCCCATAATATATCTGATCACTTATCCTGCTGTTAAATTTAGTATAGCTAACAATTTAGGTATGGACGTTCCCTCATTTCCTGTATAAACATTCTCTTCAACTAATATAACACTTTCAACTAATCCTTTACATTTTCAACATGTAAAAAAACATCCGAAGACTTGAATAAATGATCCAAACACATTATATATGTTGGAATCCTTCACGCAGTTACAAATCTCCTTAGAAAATCACGATGTACCCAAAAGTTTGAAGTTCCTTCAGTAATTTAATATAGTGAACAGAAATAGGTGGCATCTTGTAAAGTTCTCATACAGCTCGAACGCATAAAACGGGCACTTCTGGGACTTTTTTGATAGAAGTGTGTTGCAGGATCCTCTTGTAATTCAGTAAATCCGGAAAAGCCTTCCCAGAAGATTTTAACGTTTACAAAAGTTATTTTTACATTTGCAAAACAAAATTACAATAATTAATTGTACTTAATTCTGAAATCAACTACAGAATAAATCTCTCAGTGGGACTTTACAGAAAAATTTCGACAATTTTCCATTAAAAAAGAATTTTCCGGAAGGCGCGACTGGTTCAGCTCCGGTTCGCTCTGATTATTTCCTTGAACTGAATAAATAATATTTACAGGAATTGATAATGCGAACATGTATATGAATATTGGTTACCTTTGTCAGTTTCCCACAATATACAAAATAGAAGAATTCAGCAGTATTACAATTAACAAATTTTATTAAACAAGAGAAAACAACATTTTACGCTAGAAATGTTTAAATTTCATTAATTGTGCTGCGATTCAAAATTATGTGGGATACCTCTCAAACCCTATCTCAAGTCTCTCATTTCTAAATTACTATTATAGGAGGCATATATCCCTTTTTTTAATGAGGTTTTAACGGTCATACATTAGTATGTTAGTTACCTCATTTTTAGGCGATAAAAAATTTCAGTGATTCTCTTGTCTGTCTATCCACCCATTCGATCTGTCCTGTTTCCCTGTCTGTTTATAATGTAAAGTAAATATTAATGCATTAAATTTCAAGCAAGTTGTTAATTTCTTTACCAACGGAGTACTTTTTGTTTCATCACAATATGTATATTAAATTCTTTTAAATTCTGCTTTTGATCGCTTTGGTAACATATTATGCTGTGATAACAATAAACCACGAAATAATAATAGAATTAAAAGAATATTAAAAATTCGTAATACACATTACGATGAAACAAAAAACTATTGCAATGGAGATAGTAAACAACTAACGGAATTTGTTGAAATTTAAACTATGCAATACAATAATATTTACTTTATATTCTAATTAGGTAGGAAAATAACAGGTAAGTTCAGATAAGCGATTCACACAAATTTTTCATAACCTAACCTAATGGCGGTTAAAACCTTGTTAAAGAATATATGTAGTAGGCGTAAGAAAATATTGGGCTTCTTTCAATTTTTAAAGGAAAAAAGTGATAATAGGTATATAATTACATACAGTAATATACAGACAATTAGTATTGGGGCCAACAAGTGAAACGGAAGGAAACCCCCTTGTTCGTTATATTATCAGATTACGAACAGGCATATAACAACGGTGGTCTTAAAACAATTTTTTTACGATTACGGATACAAATGGCTAATCAAAGTAACAGTGAACGAAGCAAACCCAAATTTACTCAGGATGGCATTTGCCATATTTTTAACAAATTTAGTAAAGCAGACACCACGCTGATATTTTATTGTTGGGACATGACGGACTGGTGCAAGGCAGGAATCCATGCTCAAGGTGATGTGGTGAAAAGTTACTAAATAGTCGCTCCCACGAGACTAACCAAAATCGAAGTCAACGCTGCCAAAACCGAAAGGAAGCAGCAAAATTTTGTTATCTCTTGTATTATAAAATTTATTAATTTTAATTATGTTGAATCGTTATATTTCGTATGTTGTGCACAACTGACAAGAATAAACTATATTCATATACATATTCGCATTATGAATTCTTGTAAATATTATTTATAATAGGCTTCTGGAAGTCATAACGGCCTATGAGAACTTACAACCTCAAAAATGTTCTAAAACTTTATCTAGAATATTTATGAAGCAAGATTTATCAAGACAGCCTCCTGTAAACCATCAGAAAGAACATTTGTAAGTTTTAAAGATAATTAACCACTTTATAAAAAGTTTGTGAGCTTCTGGGGAGTTTCAGGATTAATTTGAAGTTACAAGAATAATTTCATCATTCAAAACACCTTTCTCACCTTTTTCAGAAGTCAATTACATTATTTTACAGACATTTTTAATGTTACTTTCGATACAATATTCGAAAATCAGGATTGGTCCAATGTTGAAAAACTTATTTTTGTAAATTATAAGCTAGAGGCTATTTTAATGATAGAACATATTGGCGCAAATGTTCAATGACAGAGTTTCGAGTTTTAAATTTTTAAGTACATACCTGTTGTTAAAATGTAAGATTTACGGAAGTTTTCCCAAAATATTCATATTGAAATTTGTAATAGAATAATGTTTTACATTATTTTAAGTACAGACGTCGATCCAGAGGAAAAACCAGTTCGTCATTTACGACGGTAACAGAAGAAAGCTATATAGAGGTTTTAATATAGCCATACAGATGGCCGAAAAATGATAATCTCCACCAAATCGACAATCACCTATTATTTTTTATAAATAACTTCTAAATACCTTGCATAATAAAAGTATTTTTATATATAACCGGCAAACCTGTGCGTGCTTAATTTCAAACAAATAATTATATTCTAAAAATATCATCTGCTTTGATATCGGAATATCTCTGAAATTTACAAGAGAACAAACTTGCCTATTTTGACTTTTCTCCAAGATCGTGTTGAGCTGACGACTTGATTTTCCCGGAGTTACTATGTTTTTCGATATAAAAATGTATTCGAAACAAAATAGTTGCCGAGATATTGTGAAAGAATTAAAGCCATGTGCAAAAATTTAAAAATCGTTACTTCAGTACACGATAGGCGCAATTTTATCAGACAGGTAATATTACTGTGAAACATTAATGTTTTCCATAAAAAGATCAGTTGAAAATTATGATTACTTGAAAACTGCACTATTTATAATATTTTGCTAATTAACATAATTTTTCTACGTCTATAAGTATATTCCGAATATATATTAATATAAATATATTTCAATATCTCCAAAAATATACTCTTATGTCATTTTCATGAATGCAAAAGGGACTTAAAGTAAAAACATTTAAGTTTTTTTATACAAATCGATTAATTTATTGAGCAGCTGCTATAGGATATTTCAACAATAGCCCAAAATGTAGAGAATTTTGAAAAATCATTGCTATAAATGTTTTTAAAAATGTATTTCGAGGCAGCGACGACCGTATGGTGAGAGGGGAAATAGATTCCCCCATATAGAGGAAGGTATGTAGCTTTTAAATTTTTGTTAAAGAGAAATGGAATATTGTTAGTTAGTTCATGAACATTTCAAACAGGTTTTTAGGAAATATAAATAATTACAAATACTACAAATCCAGTAACATATTTAATAATATCTCTTTTAATTTAATGCACTGCCTAACCAATGAAATGAGATCCTTAGTCTACATGGTCATTAATTCCTTGGTACACTTTAAATTACTCCACCTTATTTCAAATTTTCATTACTGTTATTATTTCTTACGATGTTGTGTCACTACTAATGTTTAAAATGCGAATAGCACCCCGGGCAGCAATATTTATAGTATCAATTTTTAATTCTGGGTGAAATAATAGTTTTTAAATGCAGATGTAGCATGTGTTTATCATTTAAATTACCGATGTGCAAACCTGAATTCCTATCGGAGCCGTTTACTTGTAGACCAAATGTTATGAGTTTTGGCCTACAGCCATAAAACATTTTTTCTCTTCGGCTCACTCTTTCATTTAAAATATCAGTTGCATCCTCAGTTTATTTTCTCATTTTTCTTTTAGTAAAATAAGGCGAAAATGAAATATATCTTTTTAATAGATTGCTTAGCGGGCGAGAAAACAATATTTTTAATAATAATATAATATTTATATTGTATTATTGATATTATAATAATATTTAATAATATTTTTAATTTACCGTATATCTACTTCCTTAATAGAATTTTCATGCTTTCTTTTGAAACACATACAATGATTTCATATAATTCAGTTGCTGTAGTTGAAAAAATACGTGCTGTTTTATGATGTCAATCATAATTCGTTATTTTCTCAAATGACCTTTAAGGCTGTACTCTAAATTTTCTAATTTAGGACCTGCTAATTAGAATAGAACAGTTAGTGTAAATTATATGCATCACTGTTTGACAGCAATGTGGGTATAAAGTATACTGTCTCATTTACATTCACTTAAGAAGATAGCGTTTTATAAGAATTCCTTTTTGGGTATCTTCTTTCTGTCCCATTTACCAGTAACACATTTCTCCAGCGATCTCGTTACTCGAAGCGAACTTAGATTAAAATTCACCCCCAATATCTATCTAATTATCGCGTTTAAGAGGCGGGCCATAAAAAACTCCCGGAGAAATAATAAAGGTGAGCGATAAATTTTCAATGACAAAATATCAAACCGCAATAAAGGCACCTGCACCATGGGCGTTTAATTGAGGGTTTTCCTGGATAAGGGAGTGCTAAGAATCCAGATATTTTAAAGTCAAATGCCTTCTACCCACAGTTTCATTATACGCGTGGCTTTGAGAAATATCGCACTTTAGCCAATTTCGTTCCGCGCCCGGGAAACCTAATTTTCTCAGTCTGAGACAAACCCCATATTTCCAGCTACATTTCTTGATTGAATGATATGAAGGCCCGTTTTCAAGGTGCCAGGGAAAATGGCTGATTCGAGACTGGGGCTGTAAATTTTCGGTCCACTTATATTTTCGAACCTCTAAGCTGAAGATGAAAAGATGTGCCAGTAAAACGTTTAACCTAAACCGTTCAAAAATAATTGCATTACATGCAACTATGCACACATGAGATGTCATTCTTTAAGCAACTGCTGAGAAGTAGGAATTAGTATCAGAAATGGAATTTCATACCCGTTTCGTTCCGTTCTGAGGAAAAATATTTTCTGTTACATTATAGTAAAGTTCGTTTATTACGTTTATTTCATTTGTATAGTCAGTTACGTCAAAATATTCTTAATTTCTGGAAATCGCATTAAGACGCTATCTTCTAAGTATATTCAATTTATTGACATAAAATACTGGATCTTTTAATTTTGCATTAAGGTAATCATGCATAACCGTGCAAGGCCTTTCTGTCAATCACTTGTCAAAATCTCATTATGTTTGTGTCGTCGCGATTTTCAGGTATATACATCATTTCCCCTTTGAGTACAAATTACCCGAACGATATCTAATGGAAACGAATAGCGGCACATTAAAATTAAAACAAAGAGAGAGGACGAGTCGCGTCACACTAATTTGAAACATACATTAACGGAAACCGCTCCGTGGCACTGTAATAGACATCAAAGTATTCACGAAATTTAATAAAAACACCTGCGACCGATGAACAATCCCTCAAAAAGGTGGAGCGCCCAAAATAACTCGCAGGAATATTATTGTGCCGCGTTCTTTGGGTTTTAAATAAACTACGACCTCCATTCTCCCGTGAGAATTACGTTTGAAATCCATGAGTCACTATCTGTGCCGTGTGTGGGCTACCTTAGTTACATTTTGGCACGAGGCGATTTCTCTGCGCTAATGAATCATGTAACACACATCGTTTGAGGGGAATACTTGGGCAATGAGTTGGGAAGTAATTCAACTGCTGCGTTTATAACTTTGGCCTACCTACATTGTTTTGAATGACTCACTTTTTATATAGATAAGCAAATTCTATTACACATTTCGTATGTGTACCTGAAAAGTATACATTTAGTGTAGTACTAGAGTAAGATCCCAGAGCGTTAAGACATAACTTATTTTCTAAAAGATGAAACTTTAAGTTCTCAGTAGTGTCTCATGTACTTTGTATACCTGCGTGTTTGTGAAGTTTGCCCAGTGACACCTGGGCAGGTACCAGGTGAGAAAGGTGACTAAAAATAAGAGTTACTTAACTTAAATTTATATGGCTGATTTTGATATATATTTAATACAATATCATTCTCAAATAGTATCGCAAGTATCAGACACTTTTCATGGACCAAAACTTTTGTCAGACGCTTTAAAGCTCCACCAAAAATAAATGAACTTTACTTATTTTTTAATGTCTGATTTTTTAATATGTTATCAAGATAACTATTACAAAATTATATTTAGAATGACCAAAAATCCCTTAAACACAAAAATTATTCGGCCGTGAGTACGAACGCGAGAGCATTATGCATGCGTTTCAGAGCGAGTGAGACGTCCATAGTAACCCGGTTCTCCTGCTTTAACTCACAAATTGATGCTAGCAATTTACCACCATGCAAAACTGAATTATTTCAACAATATCTCCGAGCTAATTACATTGCTAGCATATGGAATAATGCAAATGAAAAACAACCAACCATCTTTACCCCTGAAAATAATGGCTGGACGTTAGAAGAAAACCAGTATCACTTTTATTGGTTTGATGGTGACCAATTACCAGGAGACGTCAGTGAAGCACTTCAAGATTCAGGTACTGTACTTTAACTTTAGGTTTACAATTCATTTTTTGTTTTATATTTGTAGTTTTATGTTTTGTAATTCTTTTATTTGATTTTTTACAGAAGAAGCTGACAGCAACGACAACAATATAAATGATGACGATGAGAATGATGACTCGAATGGACAATATGACTGGCTCAATGATGAAAATTCCAATGATTATTTTGATGATGGTAACGATGATTAAGGACAATCAAATACTTTCACTTACTAACTATATTTAGTTTCTTTTTTACTAAAATTATTTTTTTAAAAAATGTAAAAACTGTTATCTTTGGTAAAAAAAAAATAAAAATGATTTTTTATAAAATACAATTACTCCGAAAAAAAATTAATTTACCGAATATATGCAATAAATTATTTTAATTTCAATAATCATTAATTATTACCTTAATGTTGAGATTCATTTTATTTGAAAAGAGATGCAAAAATATTTTATCGAAAGCAGTAAGTACTTTTTGGAATATTTAAATTATTCGCTCTGACACGCATACGCATAGTGCTCTCGCGTTCGTACTCACGGCCGAATAATTTTTGTGTTTAAGGGATTTTTGGTCATTCTAAATATAATTTTGTAATAGTTATCTTGATAACATATTAAAAAATCAGACATTAAAAAATAAGTAAAGTTCATTTATTTTTGGTGGAGCTTTAAAGCGTCTGACAAAAGTTTTGGTCCATGAAAAGTGTCTGATACTTGCGATACTATTTGAGAATGATATTCTATTAAATATATATCAAAATCAGCCATATAAATTTAAGTTAAGTAACTCTTATTTTTAGTCACCTTTCTCACCTGGTACCTGCCCAGGTGTCACTGGGCAAACATCACAAACACGCAGGTATACAAAGTACATGAGACACTACTGAGAACTTAAAGTTTCATCTTTTAGAAAATAAGTTATGTCTTATCGCTCTGGGATCTTGGACTATACTAGTTGACCAATCGACGTTGACCAAGACGGTGAATAACACCTTGTGTAGGTGCACAAATATAAGAAATATACAAATGTTGAAATTGAAAGCCGGTAAATGACTGCAATATTTGTCTAATATTCTATTTCATTCTAGAAAGTACAGTCGCGAATATTTACATTTAAATATTATACAATGTAATATACAGCATATGTAAATTTTTTTTGTTAAAGTAGCGGAACCCACACTCGTCCTGCCCGCAAGTATGCTTTTCTTTGGATGTCATAATTGATTTAGATAATAAAACCTACTATTTTTGGGGAAAGGCCCAACGAGTACGTCTACGAATATTTTCTCCTCGTCTACTAATATTTGGCATTATTATATATATGAAATTAAAAATAAAAATGTCAAAACAACTTTGAGCTATTGATGTTTATGTGATTTATCACTCATTGACAAAATATTTTGTATATTGTCTTAACAAATCCAAAATTGTGAAAATTATGAATATTTCATATTTCTTGTATTATTTAAATTAATTATGTCATCCAAGGAAAAAGCTAACCTCTTCCTTTTTTAATTAAAAAAAATTGAAATTATTTTTTAAACGGTGAAGTCATAATTTTTTTGGATATGTATTTTTAATTTCCGGAAAATTTAATTAAAATAAAAAAATTAAAAACCATTTTCCTGAAACAATTTTCAGGGATCTGCTCAAACACGTACACTAAAAATTTCTTAAAAATCTGTCCATTGGTTGAGGAAAACCTCGGTAACATACACGAGCAGAAGGTTCTCTTATTGTAACTCTGTAATCGAGCCTCTCGTAACTGTACTGGTTCTGAAGCTCTAGAATTTCAGATGTACGTCGTTCTAATGTTATTTGAACCTGTAGATGTAATGTTGCTAGTCTTGTATCTCCATCCTCCGAGGTCACTTTTCCTGAACATACATACATCCACAAGTCCAATTTTATATATGTCGATTTCCTCGAAAAATCGTCCGAAAAGTGGCCACGAAATGCACAAAATTTAGATCCCTCGGCACAACTTCTGGAGTCGGTTTTTTTTTCAAGTTTTGGGTCCTAGGAAATCATTGAAAATGGTGAACACGCGAAAGGATGCCCCCATGGGGTTGTTTTCGGGCGAAAATGCACTTGTAATTGAATTCAAATTTTGCCGAATTCCCGGTTCCTGGGATCATGTGTATACCGGCCCCGGAGTTTCTTTATGGGGGTTTTTGGGCGGTGACTACATTTTTCGGTTGAATGAGATCATGTCAAGCCTCGTAGGAGGGAACCCGGGGGTGGAGGGCAAGGGCAGGGGTTGGGGGCGGAGAATTAGCGGTGACAATTACGTGGGTGGGTTGTGAGCCTCTGAGGGTTCAGAAAATGATCATCTGGGCCGCTTCGACAGCCGCTGAGTCCGTTTTTGGACTTATCCTGGCCCTTGAGGGGGTGGAATCTGGGGGGAGGGGGGTGTCCGGCGAGTAGATTTTGAGCTCCCGGGGCTTCAAAGTATCTGTCTGTGGATTTAGAAGGCCGGTCATCTCATTTTTTGGGTTTAGTGGATCACCCGTACCTCCTTCAGGCTGCAATTGAAGAGGAGAGGGGTGGGGTGGGGTGGTCATTTTATGTCTCAGCCCTCTGAATCACTTCCAGAGACCTCGAAAGCTGACAGTTCACTTCCGTAATTTTCACAGCCCTCCCCGACATCTCACCCCCCGCCAGGGTCGTGGTGAGCAATCAGACTTCAAAAATGGAATCTGTGACCTTCTGGAGAAACTCCTGAATCAGTATGAACATGAGCTCAAAAATCGGAAAGTTGGCGAAATTTCAGGTAAAATTCAGGTCAACTTGCGCCCGAAAACCCCCCATGGGGGCATTCTTTCGCGTGTTCACCACTTTCAATGATTTCCTAGGACCCAAAACTTGAAAAAAACCGACTCCAGAAGTTGTGCCGAGGGATCTAAATTTTGTGCATTTCGTGGCCGCTTTTCGGACGATTTTTCGTGGAAATCGACATATACAGTATGCAAGAAAATATATCATACATAGGGAAAGCGATACGAAGGGGAATATGTGAACGGTAAACGGAGATCTAAAGGTGTTAGAAAGGAATGATGTTGACAAACTGAATGAGGACAACCTATCTCACTCCGTTTTTTTTTTTCGCAACGCGCTCATGAAATATGGTCGTCGGTCAGAGTCTCAGACACCAATTTGTTTTTAGTAATATGACGGTAAAACATGTACTTAAAAATGCTTTTCCATTTTTTACGCACCAAAAGAAATTAAGTATACATCCCTTGTATATGATGATGCATGTTCCATGTTGATGGTTATTTAAATTTTTTAATCTTTTGGAATATTTCCTACTAATAAATCGCCAAAAGAAATAGGTATAACAAAACCAAAAGAGACAAGACCATTTTTTGCAGGGTTACAAATAAAACATTGTATTCTGGTTTTGCCCCTGTTAAATAGTATTTGCCTAGCAAAATCCATAGCCAGCCCATCCCATATCAAACATAGAATTACAACTCTTGGTAACTGATCATCCCGTTACCGGAATATTTCAAATTTCAACAAATATAATTCTTCTAATTGTGTAAGTACAGTTCGTAATCGTGATGAAGTATGACTAATGTGTCCACTTGGATAATAAATATTAAATGTCTAAACCATGTTTTTAAAAAAGTCGAAGGTGGTGTCCAGCGTACCTTCAAGAATTGATTACTAACAATATGAATTCTTGTGAGTAACTTCATTTTGAAGAATCTGGCAACTTTTGCACTGCAAAAATGATCAGTGATGGTATGCAAAGAACTGAGCAGTTGCCAAAGATATGTATATCATTTCCGGCAAAGGATATTATCTCACCGTCTATTACGAACGATGTTTCGTAATATTATATAATTACAAAAGCACAATTTTCTACACTTTTAGGACGGGAACACATTGTTTTGTTGTGTAAGGGTTGTGATGCGTTACGATGTAATGATGTATTGTAACGAAAATATGTGTATTTAAGGTTTTTAGCAGAATTTTAGGAATAATTTGAAGCATTTGCCGCGGCTATTGTGTGTTACAAGTCACACAAGGAAAGGATAATTTGGATAATTGAGATAGTTAAAGATTGAGAATCGATTGTTAAACATTATTTAAAAATCTAATTGCTAAAGATGACAGTCATCTCTATATCTATCTCAGGACTTCCAGGGAACATTATATCAAAAGAAAGAATTAAGAATGTTATCTAATTTCCGGAGAAATTAGTACAAGAGAAACATTAGCCCTATTGTGCGTTTTATTTCTAATTAAGTTCATTTACGAATTCTCAAGTTTCCTACCAGCAAGATTTCGTCCAATTTTCAGTTATATTTACAAGTGAAGCACCGTGCTTGTGACCGAAAACTACGTCGGCGTCTGACGAAAATCTGGATCGTCCCCACCTTATAACGACACAACACGTCTGAAAGCGTCACAAGACGTAATAGCATCAGAATAATCTTCACATCAGGCGAATTTTAAAAGAAACTTACTTTTGAAAAAATATTGAGATATACAATTTTTTGCCGTTATTTAGTAAAAGCAAAAATTAGAGACGCAGAGGGAAATACTACACGAAGGTTTTCTCGCTGAATTTGGTGCCAATCCAACCGAAAATGTATTAAGTTGGTCAGTTCGACAATCCTTACAGACTAAGATTAAGATTAAGGCCTACAGGACCTTAAAGGTAGGTAAAGTAGGCGATCTGCGTTCAAAAAATTGAACAAATTGGATTGAATCAAATTTCAAACCAATCGTTAAAAAATTTAACGAGGAAAATTGTTACTAAATGAAAAATTGATGATAATTTGTGTACACATAAATAAAAATTCTATTTGAATCGGTCCGTAATATACGTGAATGTGGTTTAATTAATTTAAAATTTATAAAAAAAAATTATCTTTTATAAGTAAACACTGAAATTGAACTTGTGGGCCAATAACTCGAATTAGAAATATTTAAGAATAGTTGAATTATTCTTTATTTATTTTATATTGTACAAAATTAGAGCATATATTGTTTTGAGTTAAATATTAATTATAAAAGCATTTGACTATTTTGAAAATAGGTCGTCAAATTTGGTTATAAACACTGAAAAATCGGATCTTCGGATATTGGAGAAAGACGCTGGAATTCGACATATTGATGGGCGATGAGTTAACAAGTGCTTTATAAGAAGAATATATTGATACATACAGGAACTACGAGCATTAGACGTTTAGAACAGATAACGTAACATCCCTTTGCGTACGTAATGATGTACCAATGAAAGAATAAACGTGAAAGAAGAAATATATATATATATATATATATATATTTCTAAATATATATATATAGAAGAAATATATATATAATACATATGTTATATATATAAAGAAACCCGTTTCCCGCAACTAGTTTATTATTAAATTGAATAAAAGCCTCGCTGAGTTGTAGATGCGCAAAATATTTATGTCAAAATATTCGACGGGACATTTGAGACCTGTGAAAAATACAGCTTGTTCCAGGACCAACTGTCCCAGATCCAGGTACGATCCTACACCAAGTTCCTATTGACAAAAATAGCAGTATACTGTGTTGTAAATTGTAAATTTATGTAAATTTTTTTTTCTTTCCTACATAATCTCCTCTTAGCTCGATACATTTCGTCCAACGTGTTTCTAAATTTTTTATTTTTCTAAATAATAAGATTCAGCAAGGTCATCAAAATGAAGGTTTGTTCAAAAGTGACCTCTTCATTCGACCCCAATCTCCTACCACTCAGTCATTTCTTTAGGTTTAGAAACAGGAAATAGTCAAAGAGGGCTAAATCTGGAGAATATGGTGGATGGTGAAACTACCCTCGTATCATGTTATGGTGAATTGCGATTCACATTCTGGGCTTAATATAACGAAACTAGGGGACAACTCGAAACCTGGTCCGATAATATTTAGGCTCCAAAATGGTTAAAAGATACTATAACACAGAATTTCCTTTTTCGAGAAGGCGAAAAATAGGGTGAAATTTTTTCAACAATTTTAGTAGTTTTAAGTTTTTGTTACAATGTACTTGAGGAATAGTTAGAAAGTTAAAAAGCAGTGCGGTTAGAGCTTAGGCGCCAAAATTGCTCAAAAAGTTTAAAACTGCGATTTCCATATGCTGGAGGTAAAGGGGTGAAACTTATGCATTGGCTACAAAGAAAAAGAAACTGGAAACTTGATGTGGTTATAGACTGGACTTCCAGATAATTCAGAAAAATATGATTATCCAAAATTTTACTTCCTGAGAGGATGGATAGGTCGACTTCCATGCAAAACAGAGTACCATCGGCTATACTAGGAATCAGGAAACGATGGAGTAATAAAATGACGGAATTTGTTCATTTTCGTCAAAGATCCGAAAGGTGTACATGCGATTGTGTGGTATAGGCCTAATTGTTTTGAATTTTTTGATAATTCGTATTTGTAACAACAATGCTTCCGGACAATGTTCTAGAAACAGTACACATTAACACAGAACCCGAAACATACCTGGAGGTTAAACCGATTTCAGTATATATCCGACAAATCAAATGGAATCAGTTGTTCAGAAAAGATCACATTGATTTTGTTCAAGAAACAAATATTCTTGTCATCTTCAAGAATCTGATATTTTAGCTACGCAAGTAAACAAATTAGGTTTCTAAACGAAATTCAACACCTTACGGGAAAGTTTAATGGATTTGAATCAATTTTTTAAGAATCCATCTGTGTGTTAATCAAAAAAATAATTTGAGATTGCCCTTTAAACTAAATTCTGGCGATTTCCCAAATACCTGATGAAATTTGGTCCGTCATTCAGAAATTAATTTTTAACGTTTTGTACGCAATTCAATAGTCTTAAAAATGTTTTGGTGTAATCTTTAATTTTCTACAAACCAAAATTTTAACTAAACGAATGCATAAATTTGCATTTTTTAATTTCAATATTCTTCCAAACAATCACATAAAGTTGAGTTTAGTTTGAGTAAAGTTGATTACTCAGAAGAAAGTCGTGTAGATTTTGTTCAAGAATTAAGATTCTTATAAGATAAGAAAGATTCTTAAAATGGAAAATCTTATTCTTGGAAAATTATTCTTACCAACTCTCCAAAAAATAAGATTTCAACTAAGCAATTAATCTATGAGCATGGAGTTTTTAATCAAATTCGGTAATTTTCCGGAAAGTTCAACGACATCTAGTCAATTTTTCAAGAATCTGTTAATCAAAATCTGGTCTCCAAATGTGTCTTTTAAACCAAACTTAGTAGAATTTCCAAAACTTATATGAACTTTTACCTATTATGAGAAAATTTTCCTAAACTTCTATCCAAGAATATATCTTGTATGCAATCCTCGAGTTTACGGAAAATATTGGTCTATTCTACTCATTCTTTTAGAAATTCTTCAAGTTTTATCATACTAACTAACTCTCCAGTCAATTTTCCGGAAACTGAACTTTTAACTAAGCAACTGATTTATTATTTTGGAACCAATTCCAACATTTTTTTAAAAAATCCAATTAAATGGTGTCGGATATCCAGAAAAATCACATGACTTTAGTCAAAGAAACCAATATTTCAGTCAATTTCCAGAAACTCAGATTTTAACTAAGCTACTGATGCAAGAACATCAATTTCAAACAAAAAATAATTGCATTGACGCCACTGTCACTAAATAAGTAATGTTTGCATATATTCCGAATATTTGGTGGCGGCGCCTATCTACAATCATTACATGCCATTTTATACTCCACTACTTCATTAATGATAGTAAATATAACAACACTAATAATACTTACTATAATAATACTACATACTATAACAAGAGTAGATAAAGTGTGTATATACGTACTATATTAATACATAATAATACTTAATAAAGTAAATACCGAAATACAGTAAATTTGCCCATTTCATTTCTGTGGACACAGAAATGGCCTATTTTGAGTTTAAAGTATATTTTAAAATAGTAATGGGTAAACCCTCAATTGCACAATTTTGAGAAACATTTACCTATAAATAGTTGTGCAAGTTTATGATACAATAAATTTATTACTAATTATTAATTACATATTTGAAGTATTCACATTTTTCTGAATTTCTCTCAAATAATTTGCTATTGAAGCATGTGCATATTTCGCACATTTTTAATTGTATACATTCTCAGCTTTACTTCGAACGTTCACATGTTTCGATACGTTTCGTTTAAAAAATTTCAACTCTAACACCACAAAAAAGTTGCAATACCAAGGAGTGTTCACATTGCAATACTTACGAAAATTTCATTGTTTACGAAAATGCATAATGACACTGATCCTATGATTAGAGTGGTTCGACTGTAAAATACAAAATAAGGTCTAGTTCTCGTTGGCGTGATAAAATAACGAAAAATTCTCGACAGAAAGCTCAATCAGGAAAAAATCGAAGAAATGGCTGTGTGCGCTTATTGAATCCAGACAGTGATAGATAGAATATTGTGACCGAAATCTGCCTATCAGCAGTATTTCTTGCAATAACTCCTATTTTATAGCTCGATGCGTGTTAACAGGCGGTATATTGGTTTCTGTGAAATCTTTAAGCAAAACGGTAAAGTGAATGGAAAGCAATATAGATTTCAAATTGATTTATGCGATACGGAGAGAGCGACGAACGGTTTTATTATCTATGATGCGCTTTCGGTGTCTCCTTCTCTCTTTTTCTTTCTTTTTTCCTTTGGTCGTACCTTTCTATCGATTTCCAAGGGAAAATTTTGAGTTTTCCAATTTATTCACTTAGTTGGGAAATCATTTTCAAATAAATTAATTGGAATTATGCGGAATGAATACATTTCCATTAAATGTCTATGTCACTCTTTGATTAATCCACTTTCACTATTTCACTTTTATATTTTGGATTTATTTTATACGAAATGAAAACGAGGCGAAACCTGAAACACTATTCACGATAATAAGCTTCAAAAGGCAGAAAGTTATATCCAGAGCTCACTTATAAGGATAATTAGGGAAAAATATATACCCCGATATTTGAGATGGACTCATGTTCTAGTTGCGGAAAGAGAAGTTCTAATGGCAATCTGTGTTAAGTATGGAATTAGTGATGATTGGATCGATTATCGAAACAGAATATATTACTTTACATTACATTACAAAATTGTATCATCAAATTATTAATTTCATAAATTCGTTTACATAAAATAAAATTTATTAACTAGAACATTTACAGATCCAATGTGTTAATAAGCTGTGGTATTGTTTACAGAAGCCCAATTTACGAACCTAACTTCAAGTTTTTGCTATAGTAGTACTGAAGGCAAATAATATGGAACATTAACATATCCTGGCATTGAATTAATGAACATCTATCAAACTACATAGAAGCATCCACTTCTTTCTAATATTTGAGCAAATCCTTTTAACTTTTAATACGACCCAATGTAAATTTAAATAGAAGAGACAAACGCCTCCGCCAAAAGCGATTTGTAGCCCCGAATTGTCAGTACTGTCTTATATACCCGACCAATTCGAAAACTGAAATCCAATAAAGCGCATTTTTCAGCAGCCTCGCCAAATACTTCGGGGTGAATATCAATAAGGAAAAGTCATCTGAGCCTTTAAATTCCCGATTGGCGATTTTTCACGGAGAAAACTTCACGTGTCACGAATACGAAGCGACCCAGCCTCCGATGGGATATATAATTAAATTAATCGCTTCATTATCGCGAGATCGCTTCAACATCTGTAGAAATTAATTCGTAAAATATGGTTCATCCAGACTTGTGCCGGTCGTAAATGTGCAATTTATGATGCTTAAGTGCTTTATGAACCCGTTAGTTAAAATACTTGACAAACCTAATAGAGTTCGATAACGAAAATGATATTTATGATGGAATTTTGAATAAAGGAGAATTAGAGTAAATAGATTAAAAGGAAACATTGAACGCATTTTGACGAGATGCTCAACAGAAGGAAATTAAGAAAATTATGATTTCATTTAAAAATGAAAGCGGATTCATAATCGAATTTCTATTAAATTCGATTTAAATAAAATATGTGAGAAACATTAAGTTTGGATTCAAATTGGATTTACCAGCTGATATTAAAGAACTAATCAATCTGCTAATGAATGGCGAGAATCTCTTAAAATGACAATGTAGCAAGAAATTTAAATTATCTCCGAAATGGTTAATTCCAACGAGTTCGAATATAGCCTATGACACTTCTGGTGAAAACATACTCCTACAATGTTATAGTGGAAGAAACATACATGCATACATACATACATAACCTACCACTGAAAACATAGCACTCCTTTTGCTGGCAGATGTGTAATAACGTACTTCTTCTCTGACAGTCGTGTGAAATGTAAAAAATTCGACATAAAATCATTAAAATTTTAAACTATCATCATTACCGAAACCTTGAGTTTTCACCTTTGATTATTATCTTTCACTCGAAACACAGCTGGTCATGCTAATATTCAAAATGAACATTTTAAGTACTGATTGCTTGAGAAAGAGATAAAAATTTAAAATTTGAATTCGTAATTCTAACCGCCTTTTCAATTTCACTTGTCTATTCCAATTTGAAGCTGAATTTTTTTTAAATAAAATTATCAAACCCCACTTGAATTAAAAGCTTTAATGTTGAAACTTCTGAAATTTTTAAAATAGCCGCTTTTAAAGCGGTCGTTTAGTTCTTTTTTAAGTAACTGAACATCGCTATCTCAGTAGTTTTTTAAATATATTTTCAGAGTATATGAATTTGTTTTCTTAAAGGTTAGTACTAACCGTAACACTGAATAACCACCTCTTTATTCATAGATACAGATTTCAAATTTACAATTTACTGCATATTTTGCTAAAATTCAATTAAACTTTATTGACAAAGCCCGAATTCTAGAAATTTATCTAGTATCCATATACCTCCCATAATATTTTAGTACAGTTGACACTACTAACAGGTCTTATAAGTACAACCCATTGTATACCTAATGACTAAATTGTTATACAATATTTGGTCACAGATTAAATTGAAACTGCACCAAAGGCGTATTAGGCTGTAATAAGTTTTTTTTAACAGCCCAGAGAAACGTACGAATTGCTTTAATACTTGAAATATTACAGATTATGGACTAGATTGATTCCCAATCAATTTTAAATCAATTTTTAAATTTAACATCCATGATCTGGGATTGCTTTGACTTTGACAATATGTCAAAAACCCAACCAATGTGTCAATGTCAAAAAGTTACACTTCAAATTTTTTTGGTGAAATATACTTAGATCAGTACCAAGAAGGTTATGCAACTTAAATTAAAGTTACATAGTTTTTCATTAAATACCACAAAACAGAATCAATGTGAAATAAAATTAGGTTCAGAAGAAACAATTTGAAGATTAATTATTAATTCCTTTTTAATTTCTTCCGCTGTTGTATATTGGAATTAAATCCAAAGTGGATCGTAATAATGTTGGTGCTGTGGTAACTCAACTAAAAGTGCCTCGTGATTGAATACAAATAAAAGTAAGTCAATGATTTTTGTCAGAAAGCAACTTTTGGCAATACAGTTTTGATATTATCGATTGCACTGATTTAAATTTTTTTTTGCTAAAGACTCAAATTAGGTCCTAAGTGAGACAAAACCAAAAACGGTGATGCCGACATAACACTTGAGTTGCTCTTAATTGAAAAAATGGGAAGCTACTCGATGCGTTGATGTCAAAGAAAATAAGTTCAAGTAATGTAATAGGGCTTTTGAGACCAATAGTTAGATTGGTTGAAGATTTCTTTTGTTAAAGGTATACACTGTAGGTAAAGTATGGAATGTTTACATTACAACGTCTTCAAATGTTGATAAGAAAATCACACTGACAGGTGATTTTGATTTGATTGATTTGATTGATAAAATTAATAACTGACGTCATTATCTTCCAAGGAGTGGTGTTGTCGTATTCTTTTTTTTATTGGAAATTGCCATTTGTTCTTTTTATCTTAGTTCTTAATCTTAGTTTAAATTCATCATATAACTCATAAAATACATGATCGTTAAAAATTTTGATATGTTACACAGGGAAACTTTTGAAAAAATAATTATTTGAAAGTTGGCTAAACATCTTCAATGAAAACGAAAAGGAGCACATAATAACAGTAAATGATCAATATTTGAATCACTCAAATCAGACGTGAGATACAGAAGATACCTCATGATATTGTTTTTGGTACTTTTGATGATTGCTATTCTTTAATACACTTAGGTGCGGCCAAAAAGTGAACGGTTCACATTTTGAAAATGCTATTTAACACCTAGATCATTATTTCTTTATTTCGGTCTCCAATAAAGATGTTTAGTCAAATTTCAATCATTTATTTTTCAAAATTTAATTTGTCATGTAACATTTATAAAATTTTAAATCGTTTAATTTTCTTATGTAACATTTACAAAAATCGGAGTGTCCATTTAAAAGATATATGATGAGGTCATCACTCGAAAATCCATGATGTCACTTATTGGTATTGATCGCTCCCAGAGTGATTTTCTTATAAACAACTAACAACGATACAATAAATTCTAATACATATTTTACACGCGCACTGCATATGGGAATGTTTCTCAATTATTCGTGAATCGAAACCAAAATTACTTTTTTGGTGAAACTTTAATAAAATGTAACATAAACGAATGAATGGATGTTTAAATTCCGATCATTTGCATCAGTATTTCTATTACCTAAACACGTTTTGGGTTTCACATATAAAACAACGTTGGGAAAGCTTGTAATTTAACAATGTCCGCATGTGTCCTGTGATCCCACTTCTAGCAGTTTTCCCCGCACCTGTTCAATATTAAATTTCCAACAACTTAATGCATATGTAGATCCCCAATTCTGTACGCAGGTAGCCGCGAGGCATTCATTAGTCGAAATTAGAAGACTTAATTAGAAGACGTATCGTCAGCCGCTATGGGCTGATATTACATACAGACGGACACATTTCGGCCCGTGTATCAAGTTTGGTCTCCGCGGCGTCAATCATCAATGAATAATGTAATTAGAAAGCAATCAATCATCGCCACCCAGGACGCAGCTGTACTCTCCCACTGTGGACATGCTATTACGTTCTGATCAATTATCGGCTGGTCCGCGTTAAAAATAAATAAGTTAGTGCCGCCTCGAGTTCCATCATTATCATCCGTGGGAAATTTCAAGCTATGGGGAGCGTTCCCTAATACGCTCCCCTGCCTATGTGAAGCTACCGATTAAGTGCATTTGTTTCAATCATTCATGAGTTTAATTACCATGCCGAACCCCGAGGGGAGAACCCAGCATGTCAGCTTAATGATTAGTCCTATTTGGGAATTATATTTTCCATTTCGTAATCATCTTTTAAAAATCGAGACTTAACCCCATATCATACAATTCTCAAGGTATAAGCTATAACAAATAATGCATAGATATTTTTACAGTTTCAGTTTAAAAAGACAGTTGAAGTGGTTGATTTCATACTACAAAGAAGTACACAATGGTACGTTCATGGGTCCTTAATAGTTAATAATGTTAATTATGACTAATTAATCGTAATTTATTTAACGAACACTAACACTATACGGACTATACTATACGGATATTCTAATTCATTTAAATGTAAATTTATATCCGAGCATGTTTTTTACGACTGCTGTCGGCTTCGCTCACAGGAACATCTGTTCTCCACTGGCCGCTTATCTCTCGGTCGCCTTTTTTTATTGTAACGGTGTTATATCCAGATTCTTCTAGACGTGCAGACGACATATCGAGACTATTCCCGTAGGTTCAATTAGTTAAAATAATTTAGCTATTTTGAAATTTAATATGCTAATACCTAAAAGGTTTTTCTATAATTACAATCTTTTTTTGAAAAGTTAGACCAATACGAGCCACATTAGAATTTTAAACACAAACTAATCCTATTCGTTAGAAAAAAATTAAACCTACGTAAAACATTTCCCCACCGATACAGCTCCAATTTGTATTGTAAATATTTATCAGGAAAATAATTTTTCCGCAGAGATTAAATTGAACAAACTTTTAATGTCGCTAAACATGTGTTGCTGTGATTTATTTTGAACTCCGTGACTTGAGTTATTCTATTTTAAAACGAGTTAAGATATCAACGAGCCATGAACATACAATACCCATTGTATATACACTGGCAGGTTTGTTCTATCAAGCAAACATGTTCAACAAACGTGTACAAACAAGTAAGCAAATCCGGACAAACACGAATGCATAAGCGATCATCGATCAAATTAGTTGACTAGTTTCGTCAAATAGTGTATCCGTACATGTATAGGGGAAAAATGTGATATCGTGTATAAACTGAAGCGACAGAGCAGCAATTTTGTGCGATACTATATCTTTCTGCCAAAAAGAAGTTTGCTAATAAGTTACATTGTATTGGTTTCCAAGTAATGACGATATCGAACCGTTTTTTAAATGGAGACTGTCTTTTTACTTCGATTTGCATTAATCTTCGAGTTACTTACATGTCCACCAAAGATTTCGAAATGATATCTAAGAAAACTTTAGAGATGTAAGTATTTTAAAGTGGAATAAACTTCTTAGTAAAACACTAAATTAAAACATGGATAGTAAAAATTTCATAAGCTGTTTAACAAAAACATATATGAATATATGTTCCGTACATAATAGTAGTATATAATATAGTATATATTGAATAGGCTCAGGTAAATGCTTCTTAGGTCAGTAATATGAAACAACTTTGAAAGCTTCAAATGAAAGCTAAAGTTTCTAAATCGGTTGCGCTATTTTATAGTTCAAAAGTTTATACTTCTTTGACGACCACCAAACCCCATTTTGAGCCAACTATACGCTTCTTGTACAACTGATCACGATAAAAATTTAAAAAAAAAACGTGTTTCTCTATTTCTAACTAAAAACTCACAATCTTAGAAGCTAAAGGCGACCTTGGAACATAAATTTATGGCTTTATTACCCACAGAAAATCATTCCTTTTTTGAGAACTGAATACATTTTAAGGTCTTAAAATTTATTTTTCTATTGGTATGTGGAAACTGTAGTCTTTCTTAAAAATTGTCTTGTTCGAACCATTTTCATATACCCGATTTACGTTAAAGTTAATGTTTGCCTTTTTGTATCAAACTGGCGAAACAAAGCATTTTTTACGTTATGGTACTTCCCTGAATAAGCTAAACTTTAAGCGAGCCAAATTTGAAGTTTCTAGCATACGAACACTGTTAAATAACTTTCATCCCAATATTCCACCTGCTGCAAAAGGAAATTCGAAGTCACAACACTTTCCTCAATGCTCTCTCTGTCTAAGCTACAAGAGTGCCAAGTTTCAGACACTATTCAATAAATTTTGCTACTAATTTTCATCTCCTGGGTAAAGATTATTAGTGCGTTTATGCTTACCGAAAATATCCGTTTATTTTTTTATTATTTGATTTGAAATTTTAGATACGACTGTTTTATGTTACTATGATTGTTGGAATGTCACTGAAAATTTTCCACACCCTTTGTAAAGGCAGTTGACGAAATTATAGTAACTCTACAATTTGTTAAGGAGGCAAAGTTGTCAAATATTCTGTGACAAGTTCTATTCTGCAATTTTTGCAATTTTAGAGACAGTTATTTACGTAAGGAGATGGTGAGGTGTAAACAACCATCTCAATATATTTTCAATTTTCTCAAATTTCTAAATAATTCTGTAAACAAATAATAATATTGAAATTCATCAAGCAAGGAACAGAAACAGTGTTCATAGAAAAATGAATTTAAGTATTTATCAATAAACTAAAATTAAGTTAGTGGTAAGTTTTTAGTTTGTGTATTGTTTATTGTGCAAGTATTAATGATGTAAAAATGTATTTTTTTATAAATATGTGTTAAAAATGTGGAATGTAAAAAATGGTTAGGAAAGATTAATAATGGTGAACATTACAAGCTCAAAAACAAAATTTTGAGGACTTTTAAATTATAGATGGGTATGGTATAATACATCCATAATCCAGAGAATGAAACCCGCATCATTTACCTGTTCGTTTATTTCTTTGTGCGGTACAATATTCCATTACAACGTAGCCACAATAGCCTTTCGTGCAGCCGGAAAAATCCAAAAAGCCACAATTTCATAAGCCCGACGGTAAACGAGCGAAAAACAAAGTCCGAGAGGACCGCACATACACGACGCATACGACAGCAGACAATATTCGCCGTAGGGGCGGCGGCGACATCAATCCGGAGCGATTACTTTGGCAGCCATCACGTTTACAAATTTATACAATAACACTATACGCTCTCTCCTAACCGGATTAGTCCGGACATGACGATTAACGCGGAAATTGACTATTACAACCCGGAAAATATGCGAGCGACCAGATGACGTTCTTCCCGTTAATGAAAAACCCGAATGGAAAATTGAAAACAACGTGGAGGAGTCAAATCGGGACCCTTTCCCTTTCGCTGGGTTAGCTTGTATGTACGTTAGTTAGTCAGATAATTATTGCTATATATGACCATTCACTAAACACAGCTAAACTACAAATCATATTCCAAAATTATCAAAATAACTTAAATAGGCTGTTAGCTGTATCTTGCGTAGAGTGTGCAGATGACGCGGCGTTTTAGGTTTGAGGGCTCGGTGGTTGTTATCATAAGACTGCCAGAAAAAAGAAGTCAATGTTTTCGTTGATAGAATTCCAATTTTTGAGATAATTTGCATTTCTGACCACCTTGACAGTGGTACGCGCCTTCGCCATTTCTTCTAAGACGATGGTAGACGTGATAAGTCCTTTAATAATCAGCTGGTAAACATAATTTGAGGCTAATTTCAGATTAGTTTTGTGAAAATGTTTGACTATAATCTTAAAGCACTACTACTGTTGTAACACTTTTATCATCTTCGCCACGTTATAAATTTTTACGATGTAAATATTTTATATTGAATTAATTAAATATTTCAAAACCCGATAGGTACGAAATCCCGTCATATTTAAAGCCCCATATATATTGGTGATACAAATAAGTTTCCGCCGTTTTTTATAAACAGTTATCAATTCATTATAAAAAAAATGTACGTTAAATTTTCTTCAAAAATAGTCCGTCATGAGCTACTACTTTTGGCATTTTTCTGGCAGCATTCGGATGCCACGTCGAAAAAACTCTTCATCTTTTGAGACTACCAATGAATCGAACCAAATTTTTGGCTTCTTCTTAAGAAGTAAAATGTTGCTTTTCCAGAGCGTGAGCCATCGATCGGAACAGGTGGTAGTCCGAAGGAGCAATGTCTGGTGAATACGCGGGTGGAACAAGACATCCCATTGTAAACCTTCCAAAGTATCCTTGACGACTTTTGCAACACGTGGCCGAGCGTTGTCTTGCTGAACAATCACTTTGTCATGTCTTTTGGCATATTCGGGGCGTTTAAGCTTCAATTATCTCCTCAATTGCAACAGTTGCTGTTGATGACGTTCTCCAGTGATAGTTTCCTTAGGCTGGAGTAGTTCGTAATAGATTACTCCGAGCTGATTCCACCAAATGCAAAACATTAACTTCTTGCCATTAACATTCGGCTTCGCCGTCGAAGTTGGTACATGGCCGAGCTTACCCCACGATTTCCTACGCTTTGGGTTGTCATCGTGGATCCACTTTTCATCCCCCGTCACTATTCGATGCACCAAACTGTTTCGACATTGTCTTTGGAGAAGTTGTTCGCACGTGAAAAGACGGCGCTCGACGTCTTTAGGTTTCAATTCATGCGGAACCCAATTTACTTGTTTTTGTACCATACCATTGGTCTTGAGACGGTGTAAAATCGCTTGCTGAGTCACACCCGAGCTTTCTGCGAGCTGCTTTTCAGTTTGGCCTGAGTCTTGGTCCAATAATGCCTCAATTCAGAGTCTTCAAACATGACTGACCTTCCTTCGCGTTCTTTATCTTCCACGTAAAACTTGCCGTTTTTACACTTTTGAAACCATTCACAATTTCATTCACTTAAAGCAGTATCACCGTAAACTTCTACAAGAGAACAATGCGCCTCAGCAGCAGGTTTCCCTAAATGAAATAAATAAATCAAAACTTTCCGCACATGACGCTTATTTGGTACTAAACTCGACATTTTCGAACAAAAAAGGTATACTACCAATATAAAGATAATAGTATTTTAAGGTTTTGTTGTTACCAGGTGTTTAAACTTTCTATATGGCATCTTACATCTGATGACTTCAAAGTAATCTTGTCAGTGGAGCCATCTCTTGAAAACAGTGGAAACTTATTTGTATATACTTATATGTACCCATTACTCTCTATTTCGATTTTTCTTGTTAACGTCGCGTATTAAATTCAAAATCAATAATCATTAATTTACATTTCCATTGGTAAGACTTTGTTAATAAATTATATCATTTTGTGGCAAATAAATAAATTTTGTCAAAATGTTTCCTGTACAATCAATATTCACATCGCTAGTCCAGAAAAAAATTGAAAAATTATAGGATGGAAACTAAGTTTATCACATATTTATATTTTATGAAGTCCATTTCATGAGAATTTTCGAAAATTGTATGTTTTTGTATTGTTTTGTTTGTTACTAAGAGTTTTCAGTAAATTTTATTAGTGGTTTATACGATGAATGTAGGTTACTTTTTATGTATACCTTAAGCTTTGTAACTGTGGCGATTGTTATACAAATACCTTGACCTTACCATTAACCCTACCACAAAAATTACCATACATATAAATATCCTACGAAATTTTGCGTATGGAAATTGATAAGAATTGTAAATAGTTATTTCTGCGTTATGTAGGCAAAATTAATAATAAAATTATAAATATGGTCCAACAGGTTTGCTACAGAAATTGTCGGGACATTAATTTTTCGAGATTTTGACCCTGTCAGTATTATAACTGACGCGATTTTCAACGGAACGGCTTAAATTGTATAGCTGCAGGTTTAACGTAATTTAGACAATTTCTGCAATAATGTCATTTTGACAAGATTAATTAGTTAACTCTAAGTACGACCTGAAGAATATTTTGGTAACTAACTACAAAAACGGTTAAGTTGTGCCGAGAAAGTGCAATCGTATATTATAGTTCTGAATATTAGTAGAAGGAAACGATATCAGTAATATATTATAAAAGTGAAATGCATCACTATTGCTGCTATAAGTGGTTTACTACTTTTGCTATTAATAATAACTGAACCTTCAGGGGATTAATGTGGTAGATTCTGTACTTCAAATTTCTGTTCACGATGAGTAAACCAGTTTTAAATGAGTTTAATCTGGAGGTTGATGTGTCAAGAAGTCCATTTCTTCTATAATCTTGGCTAAATATTTATCGAGTCAGATGTAGAATTGTAATCGATACTGATAGAGAATTTTGTGCAACTGATTATATGTTGCATTTATTATGACACTGATTTATAAAGATTTAAAAGTATTACGTTTATCCCAGACTGCCTAATTACCGAATTAAGTGTTGATTTAAGCTTTACCATATGCAATCACAAAACATACTCATACACGAACATGCCAGATTTACCCATAGTCAAGATAGGAGGTAATCGGAGTGAAAATACCGTATGGAACAAAAAAGATAATGAAAACATATTGCTTGTACCGTTGAAGCATGTTATTATAGGAAATACATTTGAACAACACACTTAAATTTCTTGCTTTCCCTATGTTGAATATGTCAAAATATCCGAAAACGAATAGTTTCGTAATATTATATAAGGTTTCTCTCAGACCATACCGATTTTGATAAAAATTTGTAATAAAGCATATTTTACGATCTTCTTCAGAAGTTATGTGATGTTATATAAATTCCCGAGTTGTGTTTTTTGTTTTTAAGGGGCGAAACACACCTTCTCACAAAAAATTTAAAAATCATCGAATACTTACATTGAAATTATTTCTGAGTATATAAAATATACCTACATTATACTTAAAAACAACTCCCATGTTGAGAAATACACAAAATACCATTTTCAATAGCTTGAAATTCTTTAATGGTGCATTTAAAGCGAATTAAAATTCCCTCACTGTTTATATTATATTCTTAGTTTTTGAAATATTTCATCCATTGTAAATGCCCCTTGTGACTAAAATTAACTGCCTCGTTTACATAAAATTAACAACTGACAATATAAAATGAGTAATGGGGAAAAATTCAAAGTTTATGTACATTATAATATCATATTTTATTATCGAAAATCTGCATATTATCGAAGGAGTTATCATCACTCTCGACCACTCGACTTAGTGGGTAATTAGAAGATAATAATTTCGAGTGAATAGTGTTATTCACACGTACTTGGTATAAGTTGTTCAAACTTCATATAGCATCAGTGGATTATACAGTGGAACCAATATTTAATTAACAACAGCTCAAGCTAAACCTGTCAATTATAAATTTTTTGAACGCTTGTTGTAAATTATCTTGATTTGTGACAGAATAATCCAGATAAAACAAATATTCTCCGTTGATTCTAAGTAAATGTCCAGTAATTTACGAATAAATGTAATGTCCACAGATGACTTCTGGAAGCAAAACAACTACTGATAAAATTTGTTAACTAAATCGTAAAAAGTGAATTGCAATATTTTTACAAACTTACATTTATAATGTATTAATCAAAAAATTAATATCTTCAATTCAATGAATTTTTTAGAGGTAATTTTGAGGATGCTCGCCACTTTTTTATTCCTCCGGGTTTGGAATGATACTGACTATATAATGATGGATATAACATATATATATATATATATATATATATATATATATATATATATATATATATATATATATATGAGATCAACAGATGTTCACTGGCGAGTTTCGTTTCTTTTCTTCTTCTACCTGCATATATAATCTCCTATCAACCTCAAAGTTAGCGGCCATCTTTTGAAATTTTAAGGCAGGAAAGTAATTTCACACATGAGTACATTTATCATGTTTTAGGATGTACTTATACATGTGTAAATATAATAGGGGCATCTGCATTTAGTCATATTTACCTATGCTCCAAAACTCGAGAATAAAAGATGCTTAAAAATTTCGCAAAGAAAGGTGATTGTCCTTTTTTAACGTTAACTTCTTTAATTCTAAAGATATCTAAACTCCTAAAAAATCATATGGCATGGAATTTTAGGCGCTACAAGGCCCGTGAAGTTATAACTATTTGAACCCTCTCGGAGCAATTAGAGTTACAAAAATTAAAAAAGAAACTTTCTGCCAAACACCTTTTTTATACTACTCTTTAGTTTTTGAGATAAAAACATTTTCAAAAATATCAATTCGATTCAATATTGAATTTCTTTCAAACCGTCTTTCAAATCTAAGCCAAAACCAGTCAAACTTCTAAAATATACTAGTATAGTTAGTACTTAAATATAGTATATTGAAAATGGATTACGTTTTCAATTTTGATGTTTGCCACTGGTTTCATTGCCGATTTTTTTCTACAAAAAAAACATGAAAACCAATTTAGTTTCATCAAAACTCCATACCTTTTATACCACAGACATTCTTGAAAAGTAATTTTAAATATGCTTTCGAGTAGATACTTTAAGAAAACGTCTAATAATTTTTTCTCGAAAAATTCGTTTGCCATTATTTATCGTTGAAACATCCAAACTTAGCTTTTCGGCGAACAAATAGCCGACTCTACCGGACATACTTCGTATTGTTTCTATAAAAATAACAAGAGCCATTGGATTTCTATTTTATAGGCTTCATTGTGGCTCCCGACGCCCTTTTTGATGAAACTAAAGGTTTCCCTGTTATTTATGGACAATCGCTCTACAATATGCGATTTTATTTTTTTTATTGGAAGGATCAACATATTCAATATTGAATATTTAGAAAAATATTGAATTATCAAGAACCTTCATACAGCTCTTATTGCTTAGAATACAGCTTTTATCGATTTATGGGGTAATTTTTATGGTAGAATTTTCACTCTCGAGAAGATATGAAACTCATCTCGTAGGTACATTCGTCCCTCAAGCCTTTGCCTTCTTACCCTACTCTCCAAATTTTGTAGATCGATTTAATCCGAAACAATTCAGATAAAAAAATCGTCGATCATTGGATTACCATGATAACTATTTAACACTAGTTAAATAGTTTTAGATTAAATATATATATATATATATATATATATATATATATATATATATATATATATATATATAGTATATATTAGATTAAATATATATAAATAAATATAAATAATTAGATTAAATAACTTTAATCCAAGGCTCATTCAATCCGTTTTTATCGATTATAAGAATGAAATACTTTAGGGATAACAGCTTCTTTTTTTTGGCACATTATTCTCGAAAGATAATTTAGTTTCTTACGTCTTCCCCAATGCAGTTGTCAAGATACATTGAGGTGTGCGTAATTATTGGATATTCTGGTGTGACTAATGATTAACTCGCCCTGTAATTATCACTCCATAAGGGCGCATGTTCACTAATGAAAGATATTTAAGTAAATCGAAATAATGATTTGTTTATTAGTGTTGGACGTGATGTGCTTTTAATAAAAATATCTGATATTCAAATATCCTAACAAGGGTTTTAATGACGATTTTTCGCTTCCAATTATATATCATGTCACATATTACATTGCGTTAATATCTTTACTGATACACAATCCATAAAAACCAAATATGAAATTTTGTGACGAGATAGTTTGTCACATTTAACTTAAGAAAGTCTACTTACGTTTAATTATTAAACTATGAATATCTATGTATCTATTTAAATGTAAAATGAGTACCAGTAGTATAATTTTTTATGTTAGTTTTAGTTCCACTTTAGAAACTATGGTTTTTAAAAACTAATTTTAATTTCTAATACAGTAATTAGTAATAAATCAAAAATTAATACCATACGAAGGACTGATAAATTGCGACAGAAAATACTGGTCGACGCTGACGAATTGAAGACTTGTGACTGACTGACTGACTGCTGCTCCGCTGTGCATCCTTTATATGAGGTTATTTTGCTGATTCAGGAACTTTGCCTATATCGAACTGAGGTTTTTAGTTGATGTAACTCACGAGTAATCAGGGTGGACCTCTCAATGCGTTTGATATATTTTAACCGTGAGTATAATAATGTAAGATACGGGTATAACTTGCCACCAAATTCACTGTTTCTGTCGAAAATACCACCAACGACGTAAAAAAGGGTGTCCCATATAGGGCAAGTTAAATTATCTTTGGTATGTATTACATTATGTTATGGTGGTTTTAAAATTTTTTTATTAACTTGGTTTTATACTACCCCAACAGAAACCACAATTACTGTCTTATAAATGCGGCGAATGAATTAGTCCTCCATTCTATGTCAACAATCTTTAAATCCCATTTGGTGTCATCGTTTGTTGCTATTCTTAAAATGTAACACATTTAGCAAATATTGCTTTCTCAGAGAATTAACTAAGGTTCCGGTTGAAGTTTTCCTTTTATTTTGATTTTAACCTCAGAGGAAATACTTATAATATCAATCGCTAAATTTCGTAGTTCAATTCTTGACTGAACCCACAGCTAAACCAACGACAAGAAACAGTCCAATAATGTTCTCTAACGTAATAATTTTTAACAATTTCAAACCATAGGCTCTATGGCTCAATACTACCCTCACTCATGTGGAAATACCAGAAATGCTTTTGCATAGCACACGAAAAATATATATTTTTACTCATTTCAGTCAGGTTTTTTTAGGCAAAAAACGCCAAAGCGCCGTACTAACCATCGATGTGCAATGTACATGTAAAAAACTGAAACATGTATTTTAAACGGCGTAGTCATTTGTCAATAAGTGTTTGTAAAATCGGGATCCAGTCTGTGGTTGTAAATTCGTTTCAGATGTTCTGCCATGATTTGTTGTGGAGTGGCTTCTGGATAATTGGTCCTTAGTAGTAATTGTTAAGTTATCTATGCTTACTGAATGGTGAATGTATTGTATGACAAAAGGTAAAGCCTTTTAAAAGTATTAAGTAAACTTATATTACTTAGAAAGACCTATTAAGTTATATAGTAAGTTTTATGAATCGAGTCATAGCGTGAGTTTCTAGTTACCAAAATTAAATTAGAAAATATCATCTTTGAGATTATTTTTTCAGTATTTTCTTTGAGTCATACTTAATATTAAATGGACTTCATGACATTTACAAAATTTAAATTAAGCCTTGACACGACTATTATTACGTTGGGTACTTCTTTATTATTTTTGTAATTGGCGTCTTCTACGACCTGAAATAGAAGTCTGTTGAACAGAGGTGTATGCAGTACACACTACCCAGACGTATATAGAAGTGTAGTCACTTCTTCGGTTGCCATTGAGATACAGGAGATCGAATGAATATGCCAGATTATGTTTCACTTGTTGAGAAAATTTCAATTGTAATTAAAATGTTTAATATTCAGATGATGAGTGTCTTGTCGACTAGTTTTAATTTCTCCACTGTTTCGTTTGACCATAACGGTGAGTACAATTTTATTTTTATATTTGGCAATGTCCTGCTCCAACTTCAATTAAGATTCCGAAGACTAAAGTCACTTGTCATTATTTTCATGCGAGAACAAATATTTTGGTGCCATTAATCCAATATTTCCGAATAATAAATTTCGTGGGTCTCCTTCGTATAGTGTTTAAAGAATGGCAAGAAAATCTAATATTTTTAATAGATTGTGAAAAACCGGTTGTGTGTGTGAAGTTCATTTTCTTCCATCAGATTGTCTCATTTTCATTTTCAATCGCTACATTTAGACACAAGTTTAGAATCAATATTTTAATGAAAATGTTACTGATTTTTAGACTTTCCACCAGTTTCAACCAGTTCCACTGAAAAATATTCTTATTTAAAGGATTGTTTAATTCAGACGAATACCATACTCTCAAGAATGAAGGATTAGGTATACTATCGAGAGTGTTTCTAGTAAAGATTTAAAGTCTGACAAAAAAATTGTACCAGTACGTCATAATATTACTTCTCGCTTAAGTAAATAGATTATGGTCTAAGCTCCAACGGAATAAGTTAAACACATAAAATATATATGAACGTGGAGGCTTGGAATTAAGTGATTAACTTCATTAATTCTCAGTAGTGAAATGCAAATAAATCCCCTAATATGATA
The DNA here is from genome assembly GCA_963576515.1 of Cryptocephalus primarius. Lineage (NCBI taxonomy): Eukaryota > Metazoa > Arthropoda > Insecta > Coleoptera > Chrysomelidae > Cryptocephalus > Cryptocephalus primarius. Next base: position 10,468,232 of record OY754945.1, read on the forward strand.
ATGATCCATGTTTGTAATTAGTTGGATTGAAAAGCTGCCTGAAAAACGTTTCTATAAAAACCTTCTATGATCTGAAATGCCAGCAAAAACAGTAAATTAAAAAAGTCATAACTCAGTTGTTTATTATCATTAAAAGTCGAAACATTCTCAGAATTTAAACGAGCACCTATATTTCATATTCCACTAGATATATATAAAATTAGTGCAATGTGCTTGAAGCCATAACTCTTTGAAACGAAAGTACTTACGCAAGTACACAGTGGTGAGGCGGAGTGGAGAGCAGCAAAATTTTAAAATACGCGGCTTCTAGACAACGTCGGTCCTTCTTTCTTTAACTCGACGAAATATTAATACCGGGGACATTTTCATTATCATGGAAAATCGGCAAATTCCAGAATAACTGATTTTCAGTATAAACAAACTTATAATGTTAACATTAACATTTAACAATATATCATTCCTTGTAAACATATCAAATTTAAAAATTTAAAATGGTAAATGATTTAAAAATTAATAAAGTAGCTGGTTGTTTGTATATAACAAAAATATTTTAAGTTGAATACAAAAATGATTGATAAATAATTGCTTTCCCGTTTATATTGATTTTTTTGCATTTAATTTATTAAAATTTTTAACATTATTTAGTGTTACTATTTTGAAACAATTTTTATTATCACGTTTTATATATCTACAAGTTTTATTAGAAATGAAATGGCGGACAGTAGTTAAAAGAAATGAAATTGTGACAAATATGGCCATTTTCAATACTGAAAAACTCAGTTAAGTATTATTATTCTTGAGGTAGCCAAGTGCCTAGGTTAACGTTCAAACCGCGCTCGCCAAGGTTTTAATTTGGAGAGACAGGCTGGCAAAGCATTATTAACAGTTAAAAAACACTGCTGAACATAAAGTATATCCAAAAGTTAGCTACTTGTAGCAGGAGGTTTAAACTTTATTTTAGACAATTGGGAACCTCAAAAATAATAATTTTAACTGAGTTTTTGAGCATTAAAATGGTTAGTTTTGAGGTTTTTCACACGTAACGATTATAACTCGAACACGAACAATTTTAAAGAAAAGTTACTAGTCACCTTTTATTCTTAGTGTGATCCGAAGATCCCAAAAAATTTGTCTGGACGAAATAAATTAATCCATTGTAATTTGTTTAAACAATTTACCAGTTTTCACCAGGGTTTCCGTCTGGGAACCTTTTGATTGAAGTTAAAGGGTATCTAACGTAGCCCATCTTGTTTAGAAGGTAACAATCAGAAACTCGTGTCGGTTGTTATCGTTTGTCGCAAATTTCTCAGTTTTGGCACAATTGAATTTCATATAGATAATAGATATTTTACAATATTTAATTTTCATAAGAAAAGTAATGCGTAACTGAGAATAGTTTATTCTTGTTATTGTAGACTGTTATTGTGGGCAACATATTGTATACTGTAATTTCATAATACAAAAATCTAACTGAATTATTCTAGGCAATAAATTTATGTTTTGAAGAAAACATTACATTGTATACTTTGTATTCTATATTGCATCTGTACATAAAATATAAATTTATAAATTTTCTTTTCTTCGTACTAATTTGTTAAAAGAACAATTATAACAACATCTGTTATATATAAACCAGATATAAGAAACTAAAATTTTTGGTGATGCACAGTCAAGCAATGATTTATATTAACATATCATAACATCACATAACATAACAATTTGCAAATGCAAATTGCTTGCTGCAAAATGCATAAATAAGTAAACGATTTATTGTAAAAGTTTAGTATCAATATTATAAATTTTTTTTCTTAGTTAAACGTTGACTTTTCCCGATTTTTCAGGGTAAAGAAAATACGCCAGTTGCTAATAGTCCTTCAAATTTAGGTCATTTAGAGTAGGTGAAACACTGCTAAACTATTTCTTATGATATTTCTTTGGAGAGAAAAATATACGTCATGGTCCCTATTTCCCAGCAATCCATTAATGGATCAGGGGTGTTAGAATTCCCTGATCACAATACTTACTCAATACTTACACAATACTCACTCTTAATTAAGAATAGGCACAAAGAAAGCCAGGACCCTTTTTGCAACCACTATATAATACGAAGATTAATGTGTTACTACTACACTACCAACTTCTAGATGGTATAAACTGAAAAAAAGCGATCGCGCTTTAATTGTGGTCCGTTTACACTTCTTAAAAAATTTGAAGAAATTGACGTGTGTACCATGAACAATGTTGTACAGAAGTTTTTGTTTCAAAAACTACAGGGTTTTAATTATTTCCTACGATTTAAAATGGTTTAAAAGTGGCATAAAGCAGCAAACAAGGATATTACTGCTTTAGTGTTTTAAAAGCATGACCCCCTTACACGTAACGTAAAGCGCTCAATTGTGAATACAGTATGAATGTGAATAAATTGAGAGTACATAAAATTGTCAATTGTCTTAAAGTTTTTCTTAACGGTATCAACATAATATACCAAAATTGAAGTTGCCGCCAAAAGCCGATTTATGTCAGATGCTATGTTTAGGTGTAATAAGTTGAAAGTTCATGCACACTTTATTATGTGCAGTGCGAGAATACTGCTCTTTGTTTGACTATACGGGAGAGCCACAATTGACCATCTTAACGGGACACATTAGACCCTTTCCGAATAATGATTATATGAGCTATACGTTCTTTTGCCACCGTTACACCCTGAAGTTTATTATCACATTATTACACAATCACAATTTATTATTATACAGCAAACGTATATATTAACCTCTGAAGTAGAATAGAACACGAAATGTATCGATTATTGGATACTTGGAAAGGAATTGATACCACTGACTATGCTCATTAGCTTTCGATTGAAAGCACCGTATATTGCAATAACACATTTAAGGTAATATATTCCAATAAAACAAGTTTCAGTTGTATATAGCTTGTTTCCGAAATAGTACAGCCGAAGTTTTCGTTTAGCAAAAGAAAACTGAATATAAATTTCAATGAACCGCTCTTAAAACAAATTTTTAATGTTATCAATTGATTGATGTATCAACTGCTTGATATAAGAATATTTTGAATAATCTCTGTCATACTCACACGTAACAATTGTGACCAGAAATTCAAAAGAATGGTAAGTTTCAAATTTCAGAATTTTCAGAATTCATGGTAAGTTTTAAAAATTCACAGACTACGTTTGAAGCTTCCTTGCACACTTCACCACAGCCTAAGTTGTAGGGCCTATTTACCCCACCTTTTGGTCCATTTAATATATACTGTATTTATAGACGTCAGACGTAGCGAGATTTTTAAAAGAACTACCTTCTTTTAATCGCCAAATGGAATCCATCTGCACTTTCTCAGCTCATTTAATAGCGAATCTCCTTTCCTGGAGGGAAACAAAATAGACCAGCGTTGGGAATTCGCGTGAAAGTTTCCGATGAGTTCCACAGCTTTTTCATGCATAACAAGGAATAAGCTTATTTTCCCCGTTTCCCTGAATAAATCACATCACTCAGTGTTCCCGAAGATTTGGAGGATAATCCCGTCTGACAAACGTCTCGACGAACACAATACACTTTCTTATAAATACCGTCTGCGGTTGCTTTGTAGACGTTGTTTTAAAATTTATGACAGGCCGACTGCTCTTGCGGGGATGTAACTATTTAACGAAGCTGCCACCTTTTACTTTTTAATAGCGTTCTTTTGGCTGTGTTAATAGAGGTATCATAAAAACTGTTAGCTTGTATTTATCGTTAGGGATGCAACAAAGTATCTTTAAATTTTTTTTATTGTTTAAGCTGAATGGGTCCAAAATTTGACATTCCAGAATATGCAAATTTAAGGATAAAATGATTTAAATAATAGGGATTAAAGTGTTTTTCGTTTAATGATGTGAGATTTGAGGATTACAATGAGTTCTGGGCTTCGGAGTTAAGAGTTTGGAAATTAAGATTTTAGGAACAGTGGTGGCTTAGGTGTACCGAGTTTTACATTAAATAGTTGAGTGCTCTGAGAAAATTTCAGTTTAAATGTTCGAAGTGATTAAAGGTGTAAGGACTGGGAACTGGAATTAAGATGTAAAGTGTAAAAAATAATTAAAAATAGAGGTTCGAAGTGTGTACAATTTAGATGTAATCCTTATTCGTAGCAACATTGTGCATTTCATGGAACCAACGACAGCAACGGTACAAAATCAAACACCATATTTTATTAAAAACTATTCTTGATAAATTGTGGTCAATACCACTTGCTAAACTGAAAACATACAACAGGTAAACATGTTGGAACATCTTTTTGCAACTTTTTGTTGATAACACTTATTTTGTTCCTATACTATTATTTGATAATATTTCCCGCCCCTATGTAAATTTATTCCAACGATTTTCGTAAAACCGTCTCCAATAACTGTGCGATAAACAATATGTTCCAAGCGTTTGTAAATTACGTAAAGCAGGTTCAGACCAATGAGAAAATGCTGTTCAACTACTCTAATTCATTTTCCTTATTGTAAGAATAATTACAGAACCACTACGTAAACATTTCAATCATATATTGTAGTAGCACGTGCCAGGAAAGTCAGTTACCATGCAACTTTGTTTTCTCTTCGCTACCTTTGCGTACGAATCACAAGTTTGGTATGAGAAAACAATAAGTCCATGAATGTTATAAAATCTCACACTATGGACAATTATGATCCTAGCTATATTTTGCAGCTCAAAAAAAACATACAGTAAAACCGCACTGGTGGAATGAAAAAATATCCCAAAAAAGGCTGAGTGCAACTAATTAAGGCGAAAACATCAACGAGCAACAAAAAAGCAACAATAGGTAATACAAACTGGGAAAACGTAGAGAACATGAAAACAGCTTACAAGATCTGCAAGAGAGAGCTGTGCGGCCTTATTAAAGAGGCAAAAAGAAAATGCTGGGTTGACCTGTTCAAAGATCTAGAAGATAACATATGGGGAGATGCATAGAAAATCGTGGCAAAAAAGCTTCATACTCTAAAGCTTTATGAACTGTGTAATGAAAAGGAAACCCAGTTAGTTCATGAGCTGTTCCCATCAGGAAGTGATATCTGGCAGACATACGAGGTAGTTAAACGTGTTTCCCACTTTACTAGGGAAGGAAAGGGATCAAAAGTGAAAAAGCGCCAGGAATTGATCAGGTACCCCCCGAAGCTTTTAAAGTTTGGACAAAATGTGCTCCAGAGTAGCTGCTACATGTTATGAATCAGTCACTCAATTAACAAGAGTTCCCGAAGAATGGGAAAGAGCAAAAGTGGTGGTCATAAGGAAACCAGGTAAATATGCTTAGTTGTCAAATGAATTTAGACCACTCTGTCTGCTAAATGTACTAAATAAATTACCGGAAGCTTTGATCAGAAACAGAATGCAGGAGGAAATTAAAGTAAGAGGAGGGCTGCATAGGCATCAGTACGGATTCCAAAAAGGAAAATCCACCATCCAGGCGATTAAAATGGCGTTGAACTCTGTCAGCGAGCTATGTGTACTCATTATACTAGACGTTAAGAACGCATTTAATTCTAGCCGTAACGGTTTAATAACTAACAATAAAAGTTAATATCAATGAATTTTCCAGTTACGAAAGCAATGCAGCTTCGGCACTTTACGAAAGAAGATCATTGGCGATCACAATGAGACAAAAATTGAAACCTCATCAAAGACTCCATAGTCAAATTCCCTGGAGAGTTCGCGCTGGATACGGATTATGCAGCAAATCGCTGTTTCGATATGGATTGGCCAAAAACTCTTCCTGCGTAAAGTGTGGACCCGAAGAACAGACAATCTCCACATAGTCTTAAAATGCATAAATTCCAGCTTTGATGATTCGCTACAAGAATTCGACATCATTACGCCTGCAGCACGTGAATGGCTGAAATTTTGCAACCTATGTTTGTGACATAATTTTGCATTCATTTATGTTTGTTAAATTCTGGTTTGTTTATTTTTTTTATTTATTTTAAAAGCAATTTGTATGACATCATATATATTTCATTTTTAAGTAAACTATACCAATTTTAATGTTAAGTAACAGCTGCGATATTTTTGACTAATTCATAGAGTGAAGACTAACTTTATGACGAATGGTTCATAAAGGCAGAACAAAACTCACTATCGGGGCGCGACATCACATAAAATATTATACCTTTTACAGAGAGATAATCACTCTTTCACAAAAAACTCCCTGTGTGTATATGTATGTCTGTGTTATGTGCGAGGGTCGCTCCTCTAATAAATCAATATGTATTGCGATTTTTTTTTCATTATCTCGTGCCGAAATGGAATAGGAGAGCCGGCGGGAACAATGACCAGAATGAAAGGCAAACGCAAAAGTCCCGACATTCTCGATAGCCTTTTGTTTAAATTGATTCGGCGGCAGCGGAATTTAATACCGCTCTCCAGAACGCGGTAATTGTAAAATAGATGAAGCGATCGAATCGATTCACTTCGCTCTCTCACGCTGCCGATACTATTATTACACGTATGAAGGCGAGGATTCGTATAGCAAGTCTATAGGTGTACACGGCGTACGACTATGATTGTATTGGATTTGGTATGTGCGTAGTTATTAGACTGGCTTGGCACAACTCTTGATTGAAAGATTCTCCCTCAAGATAGCCAAATACGTTTCAGTTGTTTTCAGGTATATTGTATTTTGTTAATTTAAACGCCGAAGGATTTCGATCTTCCAATGCATATGCAAAAGACTTCATTAGGCGAACACATCTGAAGGAGGAACTTGCACAATTGGAGGTTTTCCTATCAGATGCAGTAGTATTATAGACAAAATTTTCCTATAAACCTTAGGCAAGTAAGAAAAAATTGATAAGATTCAATTTTAAATGATACGTCAGGAAAAAGTTTAATTTACGTTTACGTTAAGTAATCTAAAATAACGATCACAATATATTCAATTAGCGTGATCGATTTGTGTATACCTTACCTAGCGAAAAGTGAGTTGACTTATGCAATCGTCTTTAAGGGAGTTTAGGTAGGTAAGTATCATAATAGAAGTTACCTGCTCCGAACGCAACGATAGCCGCTTGAACTGTGGCATTTTGGCGCTAGAAGTCATTTCATTTTTCTCTAGAGAAGGTACGGCAACAATATCTTTAAGATACGAGAAACAAAGATACAGTCCTATTAACGCACCCAAGTACATAAAACAACCATACATCAAACAATTACAAACTTCACATTCAAATTTATAATCAATTGTGCAAACATTTCTTCCACTTCCCTCATCAACATATGGTTAATCGGCTATTAACGGGATTATGAAATAATTAACCGATTTGAATAAGTATACAATGGCCAAAGAATGGAAGTCGTAACTTAAACACTCACATATCAAAAATTAAGGAGTCATCAGAATTATCAGAAAATATAAGTTCAGGAGTTGACTTGCTACCATCAAAACGAAGGTGACGTATGATAAACAAGCGACTTGAAACGTCGTCAATATCCGTTACAAAAGAATGCAAGAACAATAAGACGGATGTTACTGGAAATAAAAATGAATTGAAACGTGGAAGAGGAAGAAGAGAATGAAAACAAAGTAAGAAAAGTTAATTAATTAAGATGGATACTATTAAGGAGGGATAATAATTATTTTGCTGATGCTATTGATTTAGTTGCGTTCCTTAACAGCTAGGAAACTTTTTTCTGGAATATATCAAAATTTCATATGTCATATAGCCATTTGAAGCCAAAATCGATGTTGAAAGCATATTTTGCAATTAAAATGTGATTAATAAAACTAGACTAAGCAAAAACTACTAAACTTTTCAATCCATTTTTGATGTTTAATTCTTACTAAAATCTGTTCTTATTTTTTCGTCGTTATATGCTAACCGCATTACATGGCTGACAAGAGATTTTATATCCACCAGATTTAGATATAGATGGAACAGCGTCTTTAGTATTTTAGTTTTAAATTTTAAGTTTACAGGAAATGATAATAATAGCTAACTACCTGGAAATAGGACAAAATATGACAAGTACTTGAAATTCATAATATTTATCCCATTGTTAAGTACTTTAAATTTTTTATTATATTTCTAAAGATACTTATTCCAGAATATGGCAAGATATTTTAAAAGACATAGACATTGTTAACCGCTATATGATTTTAAATGTTTTTAAAAAATTCTTTCAAAATACTAAAAACGAAAAAGTAACTGTAAATAGCAACCAATTTGTGGAACTAAGGATGATTAGAATTATATGCAATAAGGCTGTCAGTTGAACTCTCTTCACTATCAGTTTTAAATGAAAACACATTAATATAGGGCAAGGGTATGGCGAGTATGAGATTCTCAAAGGGAAAGGTACGCAATTATAGCATTGGTGATGTTGAGTTCCTTATAAATAGCCTTTAAAACGAATAGCATTCAGAAGCTTTCTGCTTAAGAATGAAGCAAAAGAAGTTTCTGCTTATCCACTTGAGTGTTTGAACAATAATAAGGCCTAATAACTTGGTAAACAACGTAAATGCAGTTGAAAAATTATCAAAGAAGCTGGAGGATAAATGAACATTGAAGCACATGAATTTTTTTCGTCAACATTTAAGCAGAGTTCGTTTGAGTTTTTTCTAGAAATAGATCACGAGATACCATATAACTGTGAAAATCAACAAATCATAGGGGCCCAAGGACAGAGCCCTGAGAAACTCAATATTGTAGATTCACAGTGCCGAATAGAATCATGTAGTTTGGTTTCTTGTTTCCTGTTACTAAAAAACGAATTGAAGTACTTAAACATATATCACGTCATAACAAAGTTTTGTGCAAATTTTGTATAAAAAGGCATATTTAACATAGTTTTTAAATTTACCATTTTCATAAAAGCGATTTTATAAAAAAATAGCTTTATACAAATTTCTCGGAAATTTCTGGTAATTTTGATATAATAGTTATCAAATTTGTTTATACAACCTAATTTTTATAGTCGTTTAAGAATTATATTATAACTATTTATAACAGTCGTTTATAGTAAATAGGTTTTACCAATTAAGCTTGATAGTAAAATAAATGCTTCAATAGATAACAAAATATCTGGAGTTATTCTATGAAGGAAATTCGCAAAATGAAGTTATGTCGTGTGGAAGGTATGGATTAAACGTAAATACAGATCTGTTCATAATATTTACATTTGATATTAGTTTTATTTCCAAAATATTTCTCTTGCTAATTTCAACTCAAATAAATATTTTTCATTCATGGCTATAGTTGCTTCCATCCATACAGATGCTAATATCGAAATATCTTCATTGTTCAACGAAAGTTCTCCAGTGGAGCCGCAAATATTACAGAGTTTGAAGACAATATCAGTTTCGTAGAATTTTACATGCTTTACTTCCATTACACGACATGATGCTAAAAATCTCTCCAGATTCACAGGCATCCAAAAACTATTTCAGTTAATAAACTGATTCTTAGTAAAATCGCTTCAATGCATCAACGGAACCCTAGATAGGTAGATACAGACAGACACATTTCAGTTATTTTCAGGCATATTCAGCTTTGTCAATTTAAATACCGAAGGATTTCGATGTTGTCATATAATTGCAATATGGATTTATTACGCGAACACATCTGGTGGAACAATCTTGCTTTATTTCAAGAACTTTAACGTTTCTCCATCAGTCATATCAAAAATAGCACGAACGTTCGTACTCCTTTTAGATACGTGAAATAGTTACTACTAGATAGTTTATTTTCCTTCATAGTTTGAAAGACTTAAATTTACTTATATGTTAATTAATCCCTTTATATCTACAACACAAGCCTCAAGTTTTAATAGTTGACATTCTGAAACTTCAGATTTTCAATGGACCTTCCAATCAATATACAGTGTTAATATAGTGACACTTTAGGTGTATCTTGAATGATTATTTTCAACTAGTGCGAAAGATTTTAATCAAATCATTTAATCTCTTTGTTTTAATCCAATAACTATTGCGGTTAATACGTAGATTCTTCAAAAATTACACTACAACATATCACCTGACACTCCAATTAGGTATTCAAATTATAGAATTTTATTAAAATCCGTGCAAGTGCTTATTTTACCTTCGTAGCAAATTGTGCACCGAAATACTTGCAAATTAAAAGATACAGCCTAAACCTTAAGAATAACAGGAAAGTGAGTAACTGAAACGATTATTACCTCACACAATATAAGATGAAAAAATCTGATACACTTCACAAGAAATTAAAGTATGTTGACTTACTTTTGACTGGCCTTTTTAGCTACCGTAGCCGCTGATATTTTGTTAAGTTCCAGGATATCCATCCATGTGATTTTCAATTCTGAAAAAAATTACAAGCCTAAGTACTTGTGAGTTAATTGATCGACATGAGACGTTTCATTATTTTGATGTGCATTAATCAAACGATCCCCTAATCGATTATTGCACTAATTACAGAAATGTAAATTAACGTGCTACAAAACACGTCATCCCCGGCCTACAACACGGGCTCGTTAATCTACCCGACGTGTGTGTACACACACAAATATTTAACTCGTATTACATGTAAAAAGTACACATCTGATACGAAATGGGTGCCAAGTGCCGGTGAACAATTCGAGGAAATATTTCGCGTGGTTCTGGGATTTAAATTTAAATATTTATTTCAAGTCAAAAATATATTTTTAGTTAATTAGTCCAGAGTTCGCGCGGTGAGATTAATGTAACACGATTTTGAAGTAGGAATGCGCCATAAATAATTTGTAGTAAATAAGCGGAATTTATATGAATCGGTAAAACGGGCGAATTTGTTACAACTAAATCTGAAATTAATTGGAATTTAATAACACGGAAATAAATATGAATTTTACGTGAACAAACACTAAATATGGCAATTAAAATTAAATTAAATATTACATTTTGTTGAAATGATAAATTCTCGTTGGAAACATACGTTCCTTAAATACACTTCTTTTGTTTTTACCTGTTCAACAATAAAATTCGAGAGGATTTACATCTCACAGAATTCACCAAAAATCAAATAAGGTTTGTTAACTTTGTTTCGCTAATCTCTATATATACTGATTTAGGTGTCCACTACCGTATTAAATTTAAAGTGGTTACGAAGTTTATGCCTACCACCATATAGCCAAGAAATTATCAATCATCAGAAGAGTTACTAATCAAAATTTCGATTAATTTTTTGTATATCAACATAATTTTATTGGAAGAAAATCTGCAATATCAAGGGTAGGAAAAACATCAAAGTACAGTTACAGTACCATAAAAACAATACAGTTGGTATTGACAGTTACATATAACATATTAATATAAACATAATAAAAATATTAATATAAAGTTACATATTAATATAAAAGTCAGGTATAGAAAATTCAACAGTTTTGTAACAAATGCTGATCGTTATGGAAAGAACTCTGCACTTTTTAACGAGTTAATGTAAATGAATCAAAAACTTGATGAAGAAGGTTTAGATACAATCAGATTAAGAATAACCGGTAGTCGTATGAAGTTTATGGTAGGAATTAAGGTATGACCGCATCCAAAGTTATAACGAATGTAGTCGTAAAACTGCAGATAGATCCTTTAGTAGCTGTAAGCTAAAGCACTTGATGCCTCAGCTATTCAAAGTATTTTAGAGTTGTCAGCCAAAGAGGCTGTAGAAAATGTTTTAAAAATAAAGTTTAAATTCGGAAAGAACTTAAAGTTCTAACTAAACTAAAACTACATCAAAATTGAAATGCAAACTTTGTATATTGATGTTATTTCTTACGTAAAACACACAAATTTTTAAAAACCATAATATGTAGCTATAGTTTTAATGCTATACATCAATATGTTGTTAAATAATTCAGGTTCTTTTGAAATATCAATTTTTATCCCTTATGGTATCGTAGTGTTCATTTAGAGCAAATGTAAACCATTAGGTTATTTTATTTCCTAATTCAGAACAAAAATAAAAAACAATCCAACAGTAGTTTTATGTTTATGTTGTCATTGGAATGAAATGGAATTACATAGTACTTATCGATGTTCCCAATTCATAAGGTCGTCATGTAAGTTAACAAGGGCACGAGCTGTAACAACCATATTATTAAAGAGCAGAAGTAAATTTCTATTTATTACAGCAAGTTCACACTTACAAATTTCTGCCTCACCCTATCACATTTAAATATATCCATAAAGTTGGCATTAACATGTGTTTGTCAGACTAGTGCTTTTGATAATTCAGAACCTGCTGTTATATTGGGCGGCTACATCGTTTCGCTCCAGCTTTGATTATATGTTTAAATTATAATTTCTGTGAATATAAAAGTACTCCCTTCTAATTCATCTAAAGAGCTGCAATTTTAAATATGGTGTCACTGTCATTCGCATTCCTGAAATTATATACTATACAATATTGCCCTTTTGTATAAGTTACACCAAGTTAGCGTCTGATAAAGGGCATAGCTTGCTCTTGTATATCAATTTTTATAGCAGCAATGATGAAACTTACATTATAATAATTAAGTTTCATTAAGAATTCATACTTTATACTGAATATTTCTTGGAAATAATTACTGGCATACGACAGTGACATTCTAAAATTCTTCTGCAAAAATGCCAATAGGGGCATCCGACGATTTCGTGTTGGTAACAATTTATGTTAAAATTGTTTCTTTGCATTAAGTATTTTAATTGACAATGTAATTAATTTGATAAAACATAATACCAAATACAGGAAAACAAGAAACAAAAAAATACTAAATATTCCAATGTTCACCACTAAAATTAAGTAAACAAAGTCCATATATATTCCGACCTTTTGAGGGCGGCCCCGCATCACAATAGTGTCACGCCATTTTATACTCCGGAGCTTGGTGAAATTATAGTATAGTAGTAGCTGTTAAGATATAATAACATAGACAATAATAAACCACACGTCTTATCGTTGTGGCCGCTGGCTGTGTATCTTTATGACTCGCGATATTTGGGACATCGAGCTGTCTGTTTGATAATTTGAATATACAGTGAGCTACCTAGTCGTAAACGAAGTAACCTAACCAAAAAGAAATTGTACATTGTTTTTTCCGACATGTATATATGAACTTAACACTTAACTAATTGCTGCCTACTGATAAAGAAAAACTAATAGCCAGTACAAATATATCAATCATAATCGTAAATGTTAAAAAAGATTTATGTAGCTGCAATTGCATGTCAAATGCGGATAATTCAATCATTTTTAATGAAAAAATTTTTACTATTTTCTTGTTGTTTGCAGTAAAGGTTATAACAGTTATCCGAATACAATTAACCAAATATTCGTTTCTTAATCTACTGCGGTATCTGTTTTTGATAAACTTGATATTAGAAGTAGAAGACTGAATATTTGTCTTCACTTATTAAAGGCCAGATACATATTTTATTTAAAGCTAACGATTTTAAAGTTAAACCATTCTGAAACGCAGTCACTTCCATTTCTATTGCAGCGATGTCTTTTCAAAGTTCTGTGCAACACAAGCGGCAAACTGGTGAATATTAACTTCCACGAACGATAAAACAAAAATTTGCGATACGAAACAATTTTACACAAGTCATTGAAATGATTTTTGAAATTATCCTTTAAGTTTACACTATATCTACGTGATAACTACTCACAGGTTTCTAATTGATTTTTAGATAATTTCTGAATGAATAGTAAAATGCTTGGTATCGCGGTTGATTGGGTTTTGTTCGTAAAACTCACCCGTTGCTCCTTCTATAGCAGTAACGTGATGAGGGAACATATGTTATGATATGTGGCGATTTACATAATAGAGAGATGTTGTCTGGACCATCGGATTTCCACAGTGCGCGGCAGGTCAGAGAGCATCTTCGAGGCGATAGGTTCTCTTCGGTCTCTTCGTCGGCAGACCAACTTGACTTGACTTTTAAAATCTTTATATTACAACTAACGCTACGTATGTACAAAAATAAGCCTATGGCATCGTCCTAACTACGTTACAATATACAGAAGTTAACATAACTGTGGTACATTAAATGTACGGGAGTTAGTGAGGGGGAAGGCTGCGGCCCTCTGAATCCCTCGGGAGGTGGCTGCCAATTCTGGTTACGGTCGCGGGAAACCGCAGAAAACCACGACTCAGCCATGTGGGTTGGCCCGTTCCGTCCTGGAGAGACTTCGGGGCCGTCGCGGCGTGGGGGGGGGGGCTGGGACCGGCAGCTGGGCTGCCTCGAGATCCTTTTGACGGTCCTGGGTGGTCGGCGTCGGGGGGGCTCCTTCTCGGGGTGGTCCTGGGCAGGGTCCGGCTGGTGGCTCCTTAAAGGGGCTCCTGTCGGGGCTCCTACTCAGCCTCGAGCGGGGCGTGGCGGTCCTTGGAGGACCTAGGGCTGCTTAGGGTTCCTTAGAGGAACCTTATCGATCACATCGATGGCGTCAAAGTCGGTGTTGTCATAGTCGGTGATATTCAATCCTAGTCGTCCTCGACTACGATCTGGGTCCTGGGGCGCCGGTATCGTTCCCTGAAGCGGGGGTCGTAATCCACCGCCTGTCGTACAAGCGGATTTGGATGATCCCCCGCCTTAAGGAAGAACTTCTCTGCTCTCTCTCTCATCCGTTCCCTAAGGGGCTGGTGTTCGAGGTCCTGCAGGATGCGTCGGTCGGCAGACCAACTTCTTAGGCCGGACACGCTCTCTATTACTGTCGTTCCCCAACCAGCCGTCAAGGCCGACCCGTCTGGACAAACCCTTGGATAACATTGTTTCGGAACACTGTTCTCTTCTCCCCTTTCCTCTTTCTATTTATATGCTTATTTTACTTTGTGTTCTTCGCGCGGTATAAGGCGTGTCGTTATTTAAACATTTCTCACCTTGATTGTCGCATGTTTATAAAAGTTTATATCACTTCACCTTGGCCTGAGCCGTGACCCCATTTCTTGTTTAGTTGACAGTTGTGGAAATCTCGTGGTCGTGACAGTACTAACTTGAAAAACTTCATTGTATAACCACTTATGATATTTTCCATTATAATTTACTCTTCCTCGACGTTGTCGGGTTTCAAATCGTATTTTGACTGAACTAAAACTGACCTTCGCAGAGAGACCGCCAGTATTGCCTTTTCAGATTTCTGCGCTCAACCGCATCCACCATGTTGGTATTTTCTTATATTTTTCTCATAAATGATTTTTTGGAGATTTTATTGCTGTACTTATACACTGGTACACCACACACCACTGATAAGCCATTTTCATTGAAACAAAATTATTAAATAATGAATAATACCTTTATGTTTATCTGTATCATTGACCTGGAGATCTATTTCCAGTAAGTCCCCTTTGGCAAAAGGTAGCGCTTTGGGGTTATTTATGTCTATCACATTTCAATGCTCATTTCATCTTAAATACTGCTAAAAAAATGGAAATATATTCACTGTATAATTTCTCATATCTGCTCTGCATAAACTGCTCTTAGAAAATTCTTAAAAGTAAGGTGCGCTTCTTTAAGGCGATTTTAGAAAAAAAAATGTTTCAAATGAAACAGTCAAGTGGCGAAATTTTAATACATCTCTACAGTTGTTTTGGATAAAATTAGGAAAAACAACACGTTCAACAGTACAATGTCCCTTATGACGGTATTAGAAACGAATGTGTCAAACAAAGGTTATATGGACCAAATAGCTAAATCGAATTACGAAATCACTGAAAAAGCAGTTTTTGAAAAAATAAAAGAAATGTGAAAAAGCATAGTTAGTTCGCTTTAAGGTACGTATAAAAAATATGTTTCAAATAAAATAGTAGACATTTAATATAGCAGTTAAGGTGTCAGATTTAGTCAGGGATGTGAATGCCTTTTAGAGAAAATTGAAGAAAACCGAAATCGAAAACGCATAGGGCTAAAGGGTGTTTCAAAGAAGGTTCTTCAAGATAACGATTTCGGCACTCAGTAAGTAATAACGTATGTTCAATATACAAAATTTAGGAAAAGTGTTGTCGAGATAATTCAAATATTAAGTCCAAATGAAAAGTTATGTTTTTTCACTATTTACAATTGCTGAGAGAAAATCGACAACATACGTAGACATTTGTGCCAAATTATTTTGTAACATTAAATATGGTTTTCTGGGAGTAGCCAATAACCCTATTGTATCTCCATCTCATGTTACCTAAAGTTGTTTATAGACAATCTAGTAACTAGTTTAATTTCACTAATATACCAGTTCTAGTCTCTAAAACTAGAGAAACTTTTGCATTCTGTTAGCATTTTTTTTTCTTCATTTTAATTACTTAAACTTATTTCTATGAAGTCTACTACTTTGTAAATCTTCAACTTTTTCGTTTGTGCGTAGTCCATTAAACGCTCGTTTGGAATCAATAAATAGCAAATATATGTCAACGTCACGTTCGTGACATTTCTCTTTTGTTTGTTCCACAATTTGATTGCATTTATGGTCAATTTTACTCCTGTACACAAATTGAAATTTCCCATAATTGTTATAGCGTGAAGTGTTCATTCCTCAGTACAGTATTCGGTATTTTATATATCACATTCAACGGCATTATACCTCTTTAAATTGTACTTATGCTCAGGTCAGATTGTTTTGGTATTGATACAATTCAGGTAACATTTAAGAGTAACTCGTTTTCTGAGTTTCACAAGTTCTGTACACATTCTATATTTATTTCTTTGTGGCTTTGACTTGCCCCTTCCATGTTGGTTTTCCAATTTCACATCAAATTTCCCTTCTGTAAACGTTGTCACTGCTCTGCTAGTTTTCTTAAATTCAATATATCAAATATTTCTAACATATTAAAATTAGATAATATAATTTATAATAAAAAACAAGCTATTCATTAAATTCGTGAATTAATCACAGATTCAATCGCTAATCCTCGAGTAAAACTAAGCTGAACTGAAAGTAGATTTCATAGAACGAAAACTTCGGGCCAGATTCGAACTTCATTACCGCTTAAAGTTGTTCAGATATTTTGCATCATAAAGGAATTATCTTCCATAACAAAGGGCAATAAAAGTACGTCAGGGCCCTTTCCACTCTATCCCTCTATCTTCCCCGACAAAGGGAGAGAGGTAAAAGCGCCAGAGAGACCGTAGGAATCACGATAGAATAGCAAAGTCCCGAATTCCAAACTTTCAAACCTCGATTCATCAAATGCACTTTGAAGATTTTCCACTACAAGCCTCCTCCGTTCCGTGCAAGTTTTGGAGCGTCTGCATCGCTTGTTTCCCTCTAGTTTATAACTCGGGGACGTATTGTTTCCGATGAAAAGTTAGACCAGTGTACGTGGAAAGTGCTTTCACAAAACATGTCATGTCGATTTATCTGGGTGAGTATATGGATATCTCCTTTTTTCATTGATCAATCGTTTATAAGACTTTCACCATGGAACTTGCGATGGCCGCGAAAATGAAATCCAAGTGTTTGTACATTATTCAATTTCGCATTGATCTGCTTCATATACAAAATGAAAGCAGTCACCAAAAATTCGATTTTTGGTTAGAAAACGATTCATTATTAAGTTGAAACAAAATAAAACACAATTTGCATATATAGAATATATCGGGTAGGTCATGGATGGTTGAAATCTCCAAAAAGTGGAGCGAAAATCTTTATAATTCAGTTTAAACATAGACGTAAAGAAAATACCTGTAATAATACTTTCAAAAAGCAACATTTGCTTAAGAATATATGCTTATTCCCATCATAACAAAATATGTGTTAAATCTGGTTTCCAACTTTAAGTGGAAATACAAAACTGAATATCGCCCTTCTCTTGTGTACTAAGCACATCACCACAATTTTACGATAAAAAATCTGGAGCATGAAGATATTCAGAATTATATTATTCCATTAGTAATAAGTTTTCTAAATAATGATTGTGGGAGAATTGTGGCATTAATTTTATGATATCAATTGAGACTGTAAACATGTTTAAAGTTTTTGAGAACTACAAATAGTACGTAAGCAATTTACCAAGAAGTTTACAGAAGAAATAAAACCATTTTTACTTCCCATTTTAAATTGTACCGAAAATACTAGATGCAAGAATTTCTATATGGGCCTGAATATATCTATAAATTAGACTTATTGATGTAATAACGTAACACATAGCACATGATCTTGGAAAAGTTCTGATAGGTAATATGCAGAATTTGAACTTTTTTAACCCAATATATATATATTTGGTCACTTATGGTCTAAGATGGCCCTTTACATCAAAATATCTAAAACAGGCTGGCGTATTTAGTAACCCGTGTTATTATATTTGGTTCTTTAAAAATCAACAGACCAATCTAATATCAGTTATTAGAAATACCGGAGTTAACGATTTGGAACTACGCTACATACTAAAATTAGGCGTTTCATCCTAATATGTTAAAGTTTAATTTCAAACCCAAGAAGGTTTTAGCTGCTCGTATTCAAAAATTCGATTTTAGATAGTTCGATGGGGACGAAAACGCACAGTGAACTGATGCCAAAACGTTAAATAATTTTACTAATACTCCGAAGTATGAACCTTGAAATGTAGCTGTTCAACTGTCAAAAAATCTCAATATTTCCCACCCTACTGAATTCGTTACCGATATAATTTTTACAATATTTTTAAAAATAAACAAACTACATTTCCCGTTCAGTTAATAGCTACGTAATCAGTTAAATTAATGCTATAATATTGCTTCTAAATCACTTCGAAATTAATGAGTTTAGGATATGTCACGTCGACAGTAAATCAGACGTTTTCCTTGCGCGATTCTCGGTTTAAATGAAATTGTTAACATAATACAATAGCGGATTATTTGCGAAATATGACACGTAAAGTTGTCAGTAACGTGGATCTAATGAAGACAGACTCGAATTTGATTACAGCAATAAGCGAAAAGCGCAGCAGTGACAAATGTCGCGTCATTGTCGTCTCTCACCTAATTACTTTGCGGAGTATTACAACCCAACTGTTGGGTGTAGAGTGAGACAAAATGAAAAATTAGCCGTAGGACTACATAAGTGCAGTTAAGTAACAATGGATGGGATCGTAAACAATTTTGCAACACAACTTTAAATATTATTCAAAAGGGGAAAGGGAAAATTAATTTCTCAATAGTGTAAAAAGTGTGAATACTTACAATGCACCGAATTGTAAGTACACATTTAAAATTATGTTATTTAAGTTATTTATTAGTTATTTAAGCAAAGCTAGGGGCACTCGGAGAGGGAAGCCAGCGTTAGGAGTGACAAATATGGTCGCGACGTATTTCGTTTTCTCGTGCTTCTAATTACTTTTCCCATAAAAGGGTTAATAGACGTTATTTCATATATATTAACGGACGGAACGTCGAGGATCCAACCACGTTTCCTGTTGACCTCTGGTTTCGGGATTGATTGCCCTGGGTCAACACTCGGGAAGACTCTATACAAACGGCACTCTTCGAAATGAGCTCGGAATTGATGTTAAACCTCCCTGAGTCAACACCCTGGAAATGATTAGGACGATACTGGGGAGTATCAGTACGGTTCAGTAACGGTTTTCTACCAGGAAGGCTGAGCTACTCTCATGAACCCGAAACAACATCCTAGGGAGGTATCATTTAACATAGCCTTATCCCACTGGAAACGAACAGCTGAAAACAACGACATTGCTTTGTCTTTCTTACCTCGATGGTGGGGGTGTTTTATCTTTGAACTTGAAGATACAACTTGACGTAGCTCGAAAAATACTCCCTACATGAAATTTCCGGGCCCAATTATTAGGTCTTTAGATATTAAAACAAGGGCAGATATGAGAACTTGGCAAATAATGCCATCAGGTGAACTTTCGGTGAATGATTAATATTTGCACGACGGTATGTTTTAGATTTCTCGGTCTTTCCAAGGTATTAGAATTGATTCTTAATTTCTGTAGTGGTCTAAAGAAGTTGGTAAAGTAACTTGGTTACACCACGACACAGTGGCCCTTGACTTCTTTCGAAATGATCAGATCGTGTTCCAACAATTTCCAGTTTCGGGGAACTAGATCGTCCAACAAGCCCTTCTATAGGCCTGTAACTTGAGTGGTTATCGCGGCATTGAGAAATGCAAGACCTACCCATCGATTTATTATTATAATCAGTAAACTGAATAAAATATTCTTCACCACGGCCTCTAACCCCAGTCCCTCAACGACTGGAATAAATTAAATTTTACACCACTGTTTAAAAGCTACGCCTTAATAGATGGTAGGAGGACAGAGATTTTGAGGACCCAAGGATGGAAGTTATAAATTATAGGGAGAGGATTACCACCACGGTTAGTTGTAAATGAAGAAGTGCCATTATTAATAGTATAATTATAGTGAGAATTACGATGTAAGTTAATAGAGGAAGGGGTGTTGTGGCTATGTAGTTCTATTCCTCCTTAAAAACTTAACTCACTATCGAAAGTAACCATTAATTGGGGTGTATTGTGACAGATACTTCTAAGTGGAGAAATTTAATCATGAATTTAAATTCATTGAGTCTTTCAGTACAGTTTAGATTTCAACCCCGTAATCCTTTCAATAATCAAGGTTTCTTTATAAGTGAAGCTGTTGATGGAAATTCGCAAGGTGATATATCATGGGGTAATCTTCTTCTTAAAACATGTTGACTTGGAACAGTATATTTTCGCTTTATATAATGTTTTTTGAAGGTGTGGACTTTATGCGCCTGACTGGCTGTATACATCTTTCGGACGAAATCCTTAGCTATAAGGTAAAGGGATATTTAATTCAAAAGGGAAGAGGGCTTTAACTCATTCCACCCCAACTGTCTCAATAGTTTTTAATGTATTCGTCAGTTTCAACAAAAGTAGGAGTAGTAACTGTAATTGATGAACAATTTGAACTGCAATATACTAATACGTTATGTCTAGAGTAATGTAATATTACATCTCAATAATAGTACCAAAATTATATTGTACACCAGCAAATTAAACATAAGTCAATTAAAAGGATGAGAGATTTCAAATAACATGGATTAATATAGACAAAAGCTACTATTACTGCAAAACTTTATAAAAATAATATTATATTCACCGTATAAACTAAATTAAATTTACGTGTCCACTGCAGTGAAAAATATTCTTGCCCTAAATATTAACATTAAAGAAAAAACCTCAACCCAATTTCAAACCCCTCTACAAACGAGACCTAAATTAAGTCGAATTGTAATCGTCACACCTCAATTTTCGCTTTTTCAATTCATTCCCGCTATTTTCGCTGTCATAAATTCCGCATGAAACTTCCTGCGTGATAAATTATATTTTTCGTCGTACCTCAAATAACACTCGTTGTACGCGTCGTATTCTTTGATATAATGCCGTTTGTCGCGTGTCATATTTTATTCAGTGGAACCAATTTTTATGCAGAAACATGTTAATGCGTCGCAGCCGTAAAACTACTTTTAAATTACTTTCCTGTGTGATTAGAAGCGGAATCAGAAAACGGTATATTGTATATATGTATACGAGACGGGGTAGGGTGTATGTGGATTTAATCAGTCTGTAAATCAAAATTTAATTAGTATTTAAATCACCTTTTATAAAAACCGCCATGCTTTCTATAATATCGACACCTTCATAACATTCAATATTTCCAGAGTGAATTTATGCTTTTGTAGTATTAGATTGAAAACTAAAACCTAAATCAGGTGTGCCTTCGAGGTTATACTAAAAATTGTTTACAGTATGGCTCATTACTTGGTAAAATATATACAGTCCCCAGAACTGTCAGAAGGAGCGAGTCACTAGGGAGTCCAGAAACAACTGAAGATAAATGGGTTAATTAGGGTAATGTAGGACAGAGATGTGATATTTTAATCTGTCTAAGGGAAACGACTTGATTATTTTCTTCAATCTCATTTGCGCTGGTTGCTGTACAATGTTAAGTCTCTCTAAAGCAATATAGTAAGCACCAAATTTCTAAATCTATTAAAATAACGATTTCGGCATTGAGTTCCAACGGCTTTTCTTTTATATTACGATTATTTTGATGTCTTTTATAACAAATGCTTCATGGATTTTTAAAAGTTTGTGGTATTTGAAGTATGACAATTTCCCCATGAATCATTTCGCGTAAAAGAATGTTTATTGTCATCGTTATTAATTATTATCATCTTCAATCTTCAAAATCTTTCTGTTTTAGGGCTTGAATCCCATAAGTAAAGACACTGCTGCAGAATTTCTAAGTCAGAGTTTTTTGAATGTTTTCTGACGTAGTAAGTCTTCTGGTACTTATCCAAGCATTAACTGCGGCTATTGAAAGATCTCTCTCTTCGGCTTCTTTATTTGCTGCGGTCTACCTGTTGAGACGTCGACTTTAAAAGTTTCTTCTTCATATAGTATTCCATAAGAAGAAAATTGAAAGGAGACAAATTTTCTGACAGATGATGATTCATGATATAACTTGGACGCGAAAGTTCCCTTAGCTTAGCGATGTCGCTTTATATATACAAAATATATTTTTGTTATTTCATGAAAGGATCATCCATTCATTCTTACATCATTCTTTGATACAAAATTTTTAAACAGAACAATAAATGATTTTTTTCTGAAAAATTTCCAGAAAATGGCATTACCAACTATGATATATTGCGTACTTCATCAGTACGTTAAGGAGTAGATAAATTTAAGAATAAGCCAAATTTAACAGTGAGCACAAGTATTAACAAATTTGTCAACGTCCGGCGAAGCTATATTTCCAAGAAACGTACAGGAATTGTGGTTAGAAGGTCCATCTTTCTTCTATAGTATTCATGGTTTCATGGTAAACCGACGGTAACAATAAGTGTAATTTTGCTGTAAAGCTATAAATTTAGAACTTGCAACCTATCATTGATCAGTAATCGCAAGGGTGCAAATAAAATCCTGCTACAGGTTGCCCTGAGTTATTACCGGACCGAGTGGTTCGAACGGTAAGAATTTGCTGTTCAATAACAATATATTTTTTCTTTAAGTGAGACCTATACTGTCTGCTCACAATCCTTAGGCGTAAAACCAAGATCCTGCCCGATCGATTTATTTCAAAACATATTAACGACAATCAAGGCTTTACTATCATTTAGATCTTGCGGCTCGTGAATTTTACTATTTGCTACGTACTTTCTTCCGTAATCGTAGTAGCCGGAACTGTAAGAAATTACAGTACGTGGTTTTAAACGTTATATTTTTCACTAAACACAATTGTAAAAATTGTTGAGCTTATCAAGTTGACAACGTATTTATGCGAATTATACTGAATACGTGTGCATTTATTCTGGCAAAAAATAAGACGAGGTCGTTGACCTTAAGTAAATTCAATTTCATTACCTATTGAAAACATAGACAACTGTTTGCCTCTCCATAAATTAACTGTATATACAGTTCGTTCAAAACAAATCTAATATGACGTCATTCATGGGGAGGCTAACACTGTTGTCGAGGGATTCAAAAGGTAATGGGTAGAATTTGCTTTAGGTTAATGTCCTCCCCTTATTTTTGGCACACTACATACACACGTATTCACTCTGATCCATTCACAAACAGGTTCTCAAACGGATGTTTGATAAACTGAATAGTCCTTGTGATTGTATTTAATGCAAATTGTAAAGCTTAAAAGCACGAACTGTAATGTAAACAAACCTTCAGATATGCCGTTCGGTCGAACATACAAAGAGACCGACAATATCCCTCACTATTACTGATAAAAATAAACGCACGAATTTGAATCTGCGTATAACATTGATTTGCCTACGCCCCTCTACAGTTGGTACACATATGACGTTAGCGAGTCTCGTGATACCAAATTTGTTAAAATGAACTGTATATATATTCACACATACTTAGGCACTGCCGTCTGACTACCTTGATAACCACTGATGATCCGAACTGAAATGGCTTTTACTTTTTAACATGTTTCCTTTAAGATTGTTGCAAATATTACGTTTCATAATAATACGGTTTTCCCAAATACTAAATAATCACTGATTTTAAAAATAAAAGTCTTTGATTTAGGCCAAAACATACTTACCATGGCAACTATGAATTGCCTCAAATTATTGTAAAACAATTGAAAACAATAAACAATTTGTACTTTACTATCGACCTTACTTTTATATATTAACCGATAAGAAATTTTGAATGAAACCAGACGTAAAAATTTTATAGCGCCAGGATAAAGTTTAGGAAAGTAAAGCAGAAAATCGTAGATTACTTTTAGTAAGTCTGTAGAGAACATCAACAAACTTACCACAACAGGGGATTTGACTAAGAACTAGGTGGAGCCCCAATTAGCGCAGATATTGCGTGTACTAAGTTGGGAAACCCAGTTTAGATGCAATTTCTAGAAAATATATAAGGATGAGCACCGTTAGAAAAAAATTACATTGGTACTAGTTAAGTGCATAAAGAAACTACGTTTAATTTGTGGTAAAGGATTAGTAATAACTTTACGTATTTTCCTAATTAATTCCGTTTATATTTAATAAGATAATTAAGCCTTCCTTAATTACCACACAAAAATAGGAAAAACTAATAATACCACTCTTGTAACATTTGTTAGCAAGGGATTAATGCTATATTTTCTGCCAAACGGTGCCACAACATATATCTGTGAGTACATATAAATTGCAGCGAAGGAAAACATTTTAATAATCCCTGCTGTAAATTGCTGAGGGTGGTCAAAAGGATAGAGCAGTAACTCGTAAATTGTAAGACACGTTACATTCATACTGCTAAATCATTAACATATCTGAATTAGAAAAGGTAGCTACCCGTAAATTAACACTTTCGACCGGTAGGATTCCGCTAAAATGAAAATATTAATCCAAATAGGTTGTAAAGCTTCATTGGGTAAGCAAAATATCGTGAGATCATGTTATTTATGTTCATACCGCACAAAGAAATTATTTTACCAAATAATGTACTAATACCAAACGTTCTAACGCCATTTACATATAAATTCCAATAATATGAGGTAAACTGGGCGGAAGTAAAAATTTCTAATGTCAAGAGAATTATATAGAATAACAGGCATGGAAATGGATACATGGATAAGTTGAAAACCATTTATAAATCAACTTTAATCAGTAATAGTTTGAATAATAACCAATGCTATAAAATGGTATTCGCTTATGCTACTTAGTAAGTATAGCTGTCATATAGTTGTGTTTATTTTCAATACTTATATGATGTAATGTATCAATATCATAGAAATAATTCTATTGTAGGTATCTACTCGTTAAAAAACAAATTCATATTTACATATTCTGATAGATATTGGATAAAATTTGTGCACATTTTGTAACGTTTCTGTCTTTCAAATATTTTGTGATATATATTTTATTATATACACAATTAAATTTATCAAGACTTAAATTAAAATGAGTCAAAATTAAACAGTGGCGATAGTTCAGGCTTGTCGTGTCACTTCATACCTATTTAATAATTGGCAAGTGAAAAAATGTTTTAGAACTACTGCTTAAGGACTAAGTCGCGACGCTTCAAAATTTGATAATGTATAAATAAAAATTATGCCGACGTTTAAAATATGAAATTCATTAATTTCAGAGAAGTTCGAAGAAACCACGAGAAGAGAGTTTAATTCCGTGAAATATTTAACGAAGATGAAACAAGGCAATTTGTGGCTACTCATCTTTTCACAATATTAACTCTATCTCTGAGCACAATAAGCCCGATGACGAGCAAATTTCATTAAGGGACTCAACTGTTTAAAATTCTAATGGCTTCCCGAACATTAAACATGATGAAACACAAAGCTTAAAGTGTACTTTTCTCCTTTTGTAACTGTCAAAGTTGGGCGCAGGCCGGAGGAAGTCGACGAATTCGGCTTTGACAAAGTACTTAGGCTTTAATGATATTACTACGTCGACTTGCTAACCAGATTTCCGATATCTGGATATATCTGCATCGATATTCCGAAGTTGATTAAATTTTACGCGGCATTGTTTCGCAATTTTATTAGCTCGTAAATTCGTCGGGAAAACAAGTTATTGTGAAACAAACAAAAGTCGCCGGAGTTAGTCTCAGCTTTATTCCATCATATTTACTTGGAAATGACTCCCGTTACTCGGTTAAGGTACTATAAAATTTATCTCTGTTAGCAACGAGAGTTCGGCATTAAACAAGAAACTAATTTATCTTTACATAATAAATATTCACTAAGCTACTAGAATAAATTATAAATTGGACCTATATTGTAATATTAAAGCTTGAGAAATTATTCACTGGATTATCGGTTTTGTACGCGTTTCGTACTTTTAAGTACGAACTTCTAATTTGGTAATTGTAGCATATTATTACTTGTTATTGTAGCATACAGGTAGGATGAAACTAAAAAACACCTATAGAAGTCGCTTGTAATGATCGAAAACTAAAGGATAACATAATGAAGACCGTCAACAAGACGTAACAAGACCGTCAAATTGGTAGCAAAAGACCTGAGTTACGACTCTGGGGCTAAAATATACTTTAGTCATAACCTAACAAAAAGTAATTAAGAACTGTTTAAGAAAACTAAATCGTTTAAAGCAGAAAAGGTGAATAAATACGCGTGGATAAATGAAGGTAACGTCTTCATAATGGAAAAACAACTATAAAGCTGTACTAGTGAACGATGAAGAATTGTCGACAAAATATTGAAGAATCCGGTATTGAAAGTCGGGTATATGAACAAACGAAGCCTGAGAAGCAAACTGGATGAAGTAGTGTGTTTCAAAGGAAACACTATATGTGATATTTTCATATTGGTGGAGACATGGTTTAAAGAAGAAGCGTTCATGTATACGATTCAGGGGTACATTAAAGTACATTCGTGTCGTGAAGGAAGAGGTGGTGGTGCAAAGATTTACGTTAAAAATGGGATGAAGTTCAGGCAGTTGGGAAAATCTGGAACAGATGAGTTATATAATTGGGTATGTATAATGATCTGAGTCAGTAATTTAAAAATAAGTGCGAAAATTTAATTGTGAATGATTTTAACATAAATTCCATAGGATTAAATGATAATAAAGCCAAAGGATATGCACAATTATTGTAACTCAATAATTTAAAAATTAGGAATGAAACTGCAGAACCGAAAATAATCCGTGTCACAAAAAATTGATCATGTTGTTAGTGATGGGTATACATGTTTAAAGTCCTCAGTTTAAAGAAAACTCAGTTGGGAACTAGATATTTTACTTTTACTGACCACACGGTTTTAGTTTATCCAGCTGATAATGGGTAATAATTGAGTAATATTTCAGATTTAAAAATGTACAGTAATTGGCTATTGTTTAATAAATTAAAAATAAACGACGAAAAAAATATTTATGGTTTGTATGGTAAATGTAAAAATATAAAAGATATATATACAAATAGTTACGAAAGTGTAGACTTCTAGGCCTAATAATTGTTCAAAATGTAAACTGGAAGGTTTTGGTATGGTTTCAGCCATCTATACAAGTAGGTAACACCTGTATGGGGAATATGTGGGGAAAATTGTTTTCAAAAAATGTAAGTACTACAAAATAAGGTTATAAACGTATTGTTCAATTTCAGTGAACTACCAAAGACGGAGGAGTTGTACTCGCATTTAGGGCTCAACAAAAATATGGAGTACGAACAATGTAAATTAGTGTATAAAATAATATATAGTTTATAGAAATGTAATGTCCCTGTTAAGTTTTCGTAAGATATTCGTTATTTCAATACGCGATAAAAGCTAAATATTTCTGTAAATATGGAACTATAATTTTACAAACAAATCCTATTCTGAATGCTGCGACGGTATATAACGAATTAC
Organism: Cryptocephalus primarius; assembly: GCA_963576515.1. Classification (NCBI taxonomy): domain Eukaryota; kingdom Metazoa; phylum Arthropoda; class Insecta; order Coleoptera; family Chrysomelidae; genus Cryptocephalus; species Cryptocephalus primarius. Next base: position 10,496,032 of record OY754945.1, read on the forward strand.
AGCAGCACATAAAATTAGCTAGAACGTTACAACACTTCACCAAAGAAATAAAATTAACATTAGAAAAAGTTTAATGGGCTTCCGCAATCATTCACCTTACCAACACTACAGGCATTGTTTAGAGGATACGATTATATACACATGTGTCATATACGTATTTAAATGTATTTTGGGAAATAAATGAGTAAAATGGAAGAAATATTTCCGAAATTATTTAACCATCATATTTCTAATATATACCAGAAAGTAAAACTTATTTTAATATAAATTTAATTTCAATAAATGAACGAAAAGATTGAAATATGATTGATTTAAGAATGTGAGATCTTATTACCATTTACGAAGTTATCTAAATAATTCTGAAATTACTAGCTGAAAGTCGGAATTTAAGCTCTACTTCTTTGCATGACTAAAGAATACTCCTGTTTGTCTGTTTCCTATTAAGTTTCCGTTGTTGTTGACTATAAGTTGTATTTTGATGGTCTCCTAGTTGGTCTTCTACTATAGCGTTTATTGTCCTTACATAATTGAAAATCTGTCTGGCCACTCCCTGCCTATGTGTTGGTTTCATTTCTCTTTTTTTATCTTTAATAATTTGTTGACGTTTTGAATGCCACATTTCTCTCTTATACTGCCATTGGTCTGTGTGTTACTCAATGTTATTCCATTTATCGACTTTAATGTCTTCATTTATACATTAATTATTTTCTGTTTTGTTCTATCTGTATCTGCCATTGTTTCTGCTGCGTATATTAAAATGGAACTTATTGTTGTCTTGTATATCCTGATTTTATCCTCTGCTGTCATAAATTTGTTCTTCCGTATGGCCTCTCTTAGGCAGCTGCTGATTTTCGTTCCTAAATTTGTTTTGTTTTCATTACTTCTATTGCTAAGTTTCATTCACTGGTGATTTCGACACCTAAGTTGTTAAACGTCATTACTTGTTCTAAGGTATTCTCTATTATTTCCAATTTGTATCCGCATGGCCCCTTGCTGATTACCATGCACCTGGTTTCTGCTGCTGAAATATGCATATCCACTCCTCCGCTACTGCACTGAATGTATGGAGTTGCTGTTGAACATCACCCGCAGTGTCAGCCATCAATACTGCGTCATCAGCACCCATTCTATATCATTCTAGGTTTTTCATCCCGTGGATTATTTGAATTTATTACCGAATGATCGCTCTAATCGCCCATGCATGTGAGGTCCTTCTGTAAATAATCAATAATAGGTTAAAACTCTTGCTGCTGGCACAAATTGCGGAAAAACAAACTGATTTCATCTCGAGCAAGGGAATATGGGAACAATTATTGAATGTTCGTCAACTAATTGAGAAAGCGAGGGAATTTAACATCAGTATGTAGCTCTGTTTTGTCGACTACACCAAGGCTTTCGACATGATTTCCCAACAAGTTGGGAGAAGCTATGGTACATCCTCCTAGAAATGGGAGTCCCAAAACATCTAGCATCTCTCATTAAATAACCGTATGACCATAATCAAGGCTTTGTGTTATTTTTTCACCAAATCTGATGTCAAAAGAATTCACGCATTTGAGATGTGGGCGCATAGGCGACTACTAAGAATACCATGGACAGCACGTAGCACCAATGAATCCATTATTCAAGATTTAAACATCAAATCCAGATTATCATTGAGAATAAATCAATTCTTCCTCAAACACCTGGGACATGTGGCAAGAAGAAGGGTTTCGCCACCGAAAAGATCGGTGGATCAAACGAGGGACCTTATAGGTGAAATACTACATGAATCTACCAACTCCGCTCAAGACAGGACCGCCTGGCAAAACATCTTTGAATCAATAATCTAATAATAAACTATGTGTCACCAAGCCCTGACTAGGGCCGTGGATAGAGGAGAGGAGAGGATTATTTGATTATTATCGTATTCAACAATGTCGGACTGAGTGAGTCTCCCTATCGTATTTCTCCTTTTAGGGCCATACATTGTGTTTCACCTATTGTCGTTCTGATTTGTGTATATCGTTCTGGTTATTCCTGTTTATTTCATTAACCAGCCTAATTAGCATGTGTTCGATTTATTTTGCTTTTAATAAATTTAAGATGCCATTCCGTTGTTCTCCATTAAAGGAGTGTTTCTAATTCTTAGTGGTTTCGATTGTCGTTCTCTTTTGTACCTTAAAGATGCATCTTTCTTTTCTTTCGCTAAAGTAACACTTTCATCATACCATGGTGTTCTGTATTCTCGTTAAATACGTCTTACATTCTTATTGCTTTGCGTCTTACTCTTATTACATTACGTTCTTACATTCCGTGTATGGATTTCTCTATTTAATATGATATAGTCGATTATAGAGTGATGACCTCTTGTATCTGGCCATGTGATTTTGTGCTGTGTTGGATGATCAAAGTAGGTGTTATTAATTCCAAGAACGCTTTATAGTTAAATTTCTAGTCTTTCTTCATTTTCGTTTAATGTTCCTTCGTTGAATGTTAGTTTAACTCCACTGATGGATGTGTTATCGACACGTGCGTTCAGATTCCCAGTGATAATTATTTTGGTGTTAGTTATTGTGCTGTCGAGAAAGTTCTGTAGATTTAAAAAAATTATTAATTCTTCTTTACTTTTTGTGATGTCTAATGAATATGAAGGTATAATATTTAATAAGGTATTTTCCATTTGTAAATTTGATCATTTGATCACAAATATTAGCGATGTGTAATAAAAATATTAGACAGTTGGAAGAATATACAAAATCTAAAAAGTTTTTGTAGTGGATTTCGAGAAAATTTCGAAAACCGGTGAAACGATAAATGTAAAGTGCCTTTCGTAGAAGATTAGTCCAAAAATGATATTAAAGTTTATGGTACATTTCCTACAGTAACATAAACATTTACGTTTAAAAAAGATCTTGCAGAGGATTAAGAGAAAATTTCATAAAACCAAAAAACGACAAGCATCTTTGTCCCATTTTTCGGTATAGATGAATGAAATGCTATTTGAGTGCTCTTGGTATGATACAAAGTTTAAACACAAATAAAATAATTGAAATTTATAAATAGGGACCATTTTTGAACAAATTGTTTGGCGGCGTGATTTTGAGCCCTCCCTCCACGGACCTAAACATAAGTTTAAACCGTTTGTGCTTTTTAATTTTCAAGAAAAAAGTACTGAAGACATATATACACCAAAAGTAATTTTTCCGAAATATGTTTTTTTGAACTTTGAGAACCTTAAGATATCTAGAGATACTAATAACTCAAATTCGAACACTCAAACCGATAACGTAGGTTTCACACACGAGAAAGTAAGAATCCCTAATAAATGGGCACTAATTTGAGTTAATCAGTTATAAATGCAAGCCCTTTAGAGAACTTTCAAGAGAAACCGGTAAGTAGTGCTTGCCATAAGTGATCAAAATAAATTACAATTACACATTGCCTATTTATAACATACATTTTGTTTTCTGTGAAAAATTTCACGGAGTGACTTTGTCTTCTAAGATGCTATATATTTCAACATGACTGCCAATTATTTTTCCATCTCTTGAAATATCCAATTAACAGGCTGCTTTAATAACGAAAATAACTTATTAATAGAATACAATGAAACCTCTTCAGTTAATGTAGGTTGAAAGGAAAATATACCTTACATTTTTATTTGCACTAAAGCGAAGAAAATATATTTGTATTCAACTAAGTGCTAAAAAAATGAAAATACAGCTGTTTTAGTCAGATTATTTTCAGGCAGCGGAAGATAAATCTAATTAGATAGAGCATGTTTTTCTAGATAAGTTACAAAGTATTACTACTGCGAGAGGCAACGCTGATTGTTATTACTACAGAATGTTTATGACAGGTAAACAACAGTTCCAAAAGAGTAGTGCTACTACAATTGATTTAGATTATGTGGATAAGTTACTAATAGTCAAACAAATAAACCTAAAGTAGTAGTAATCAAAGTAAAGTGTTTGTTAACCTTCTCTGCCGTTCAAGAGAAATTTAAAGGACCTAGCAGAAATCAAGTAGACAGCATTAAACAGCATTCGCAAACACAAAATACAGTGAAATGGAAAATTTGAAGCTTCAATTAGTCAATTATCTGCTCGTGAGAAAGAGTGAAAATTTTAAACTGTTGTTTCTGTATGAAGATTTTTTCGATCCTTTCAATACATCACATAGACGAAAGAATGTAGTTCGCTCATGCAGTTATGGCAAGGAGGACAAGGTTTGAAGAAAATGGTTTCACACTAAACTTATAAAACATAAATGGGAAACAAGTTCTATAATCACCTAAGAAAGCAGAGAAGATTTCACCAATCACCTACCATCATATAATTCATAAAACAGGATCTCAACTTCTTTTAAGTGGAACGTCACACAATCGGTTGCTGGTAGGGCCTTCAGAAGTTGAATAAGTTACATCTATCTCTGGAGAATTTTGGAGTTGTGGCTGATTATACGGCAACCTGACGCATTTATTGCAATTTCCAAAATCACCTTTTTGGTAAAATTACATGATTACGATATTTATGAAGATATGAAATTATGTTATTTCGTCAAATATACTTTCAGTCTCAAAAACTTTTAGCACGCTAATTCATGTATTTTGACAATTACTATCTAGTCCAAATCTATCAATTTTTCTAAATCATAGTTTCAACGATTCATTAAAAAATTATTTCAATTTTCATTCATTTGAAACTCCATATAATAGACGACTGAAACGTGTTCTAGGAGGTTACACAGTTTCATCTCGCTAATTAAAGGAGTTTCGGAGTTGTGTACGATTACGTGGCAACATGCATTCGAGGTAGTTTTCACCAATTTCTGAGTTTCAAATTTTTTTAAACACAATAATAAATCTGATGTTGCTAAAACGTGGCATGATCTTTACAGAAACGTTCTTTTAACGCAATAATCACCTATTTCAAATAGTTTATAAAAAATTATCTCGCCTTTCATGTGATTAAAAATTCTACAAGGTCGATTACTGAAATATATTTTGGGAGTTCACAGACTTTCAACTTCATGAATAGAGTAGTCTCAGAGTTGAAGCTGATTTTGCGGCAATTTGTAATGTGATTTCTGCCAACTAAAAATTTCAAAAATTATTTAAAAGGTAAGATTAATTCCGATCTTGACTAAACTCCGCTCGTTTATTAATGAAGACGAACTTGAAGAGTTCAGAAAGTTTCAGCTATCAAGCTAATGCAGTTTAAGAGTTATGGCTAATGTTATAGCGACGTGTCGCATTTATTTATCTATTTTATATAATTTATAAAAAAATATCTCAGCTTTAATTTAATTAAAACTTCACAAGCTATAGGTTCCACAAGAATTTTGGGAGTTCTGAGAGTTTTAACTCTATAAGTAGCGAACTTTCAGAGTTGTGGAATGTTTGTGCGACGACCTTACGCGTTTATTGCTACTTATACAAATCGCTGATTTCGAGGAGTCTTGTAAACCATTCTTGTTCCACTTTGATTTTATAAAAATTCAAATTCCGGAACATACGGAATTTTGGAGTTATAGCTGATTATGTGACGATGCATTTACAAATTTTACCAATAAGTGTAATAAATCATTAAAACTGAACAGAAACCTAACGAAAGTCCAACAGAAATTTTGAAATGTAGAAGGTATTTCATAATATGTATTCCCAGTTCAAAACAATTTTTCACATAGATAATTTTCTAATTAAAAAAAATTGACGTGAATAATTCCCTCTGATTTTTTTGGAACTGAAAATACTTCAAATTATTCTATGCTGAAATCCTAATAATAAATTCAGGGACATTTTTACATTTTAGTCTTATTTCCAGGAATGATTCCATACTGATCAGTGTTTTCTGAAACCATTTTGATTTCCAATAAACGAACATATATCACATGAACTACCTACCATACAAAATTCCACTTCAAATAAGATTAAGATCTTTTCTTTCGCAATGCGAAGTTCATTATAATCTGACACACTTCTGCCCACAGAGCGCATAAATCCTCGCTACGTATTAAGTTAATAAGTTAGCGCCGACTCCTGATAAGTTAAATCCCCTCATAAATTTCTGCATAAACAAAATATTTTATTTAATCCCGCGGCGCGCTACCAGTTGAATTATGCTCTTGGCGAGGGATTTTGGAAAACAATAGCCGCAAAACAAAACACACTCCTATCTGGGCGACAAGGGGGAGAGAATTGTGGCGACTTTCTGGTGCGACGAGATTCCGATGCGACTCTTGCTTGATGTTACCACTATAGTTCATAATCATCTGATTCAAAAGAGGAGGGCTTCCAAAAGCAATTAAGATCATCGTTGTATACAAGGCTTAACGCCTTACTAAGCTGCCCTTTTATACGGACGCACTGTGATCAACGTAGAGGTACCATTTAATACCAAAAATGTTACATCTGATTATAGTAAAAAGAGGTGTATTGAGAGAATTCTAATTATGATATTCTATAAGATTTGCGTATGTCCTTGGTGGTAATAAAATGATAGGGAAATACACACGAAAAATTATTTTTCAAAGAAAGATTTCTTTTGTATGTAGAAAACTTCAACGTGCAGTGATAAAATGAGTTCAATCTGAATGTTATTATTAATCACAATATTATTAAACGATCAGAGAACTGCATTAATATCTACTTCTACTACTTCACTCATCTTAGCTACTTATTTATATTTATCAGAAATCCCAAATGCAGGACTCCGACATCGAAAGCGTCAAAAAAATTTAGAAACCTATGGCACAAACACCCCTTTTTATAAAGAAAAGTAATTAGCGATGTTATTACCCACAGAAAATTTAATTTCTGTATGCAGAGTGTCACGCCAAAGAATGTGAAGTATCCTCGAACGGTGAACTGGAGCGTACCGTAGGTGGAACCTTGAGAGTAAAGATAATTGTGGAGAATCATCCCTTCAGACTCATCCGTTTGAGGATCCACCATGTGGCACATTTACCTACACGGCTTACTAAAAGCGTGTATGATTATGAGGAATCATACCTCATAACACCTTTATTTACGAGTTACACAAAATAAATACAGAAGTGTAAATACTGACAGTGTACAAGATAGTGTGCCCGAAAGACAATTGGAAGAAGAGAGTATTGAAAGAATAAATAATTATAAGAACAAAATAAAATAAATCAGTTACAAAGTGATTCCCGATGTGATGTGATGTGCCACGTATTCCTAAGAGATTCTGACTCTGACCTAAGACTCTGAGAAATATGATCGGGACAAGTGGTACTTCTATGATTGGTTGACTGATTTATTTCACAGTATTTACATACGTAGAACATAGTTTGGAACAACAATAAAAGGTCGCCGAATTGCGATTAACCAAACAATCCTTTAATATTAATTATCTTACACCGGTCGACCAAAATAATGTTGCTAATTAATGCATGTTAACACTTTCATAAGTGCAAGTTCGTATTCTAGAGCATATTGAACCGATCGAGTAATTTTTGTTAAGTGTTGCTTCGCGACAGTTAATCTAGGTGACGTAATTGTGGGAGGATATTACTCCGGCCCGACAATAGCTTAGTTGCCACAAAAAGAAGTTAGAATTGAAATTAAAACTAAAATAAACTTCCTTAATATAAAATAGATTTCCCTCTAAAATATGTTCCAGGTATTTGCAAAGCAACAGAAATCAGCATGATATGCAAACCAGGTAAGACACCGAGCGATGTAAGATCGTATAAATCGTAGAAAGTCTAAACACCACCTTAAACGCTGTCACATAATCAAAGAAATCAGTACTAAGAACAAAGGTCACCTGAGACATACTCATGTTATGTTACATAGGCATAATTGTTACATGACTGTATTTTCCTAGTGCAAGAAAAATATAAAATAATTGATCGCATCTGAGGAGAACTTCTGCATAGATTACGTATTATACCTTATTGCGGTTTTTCACATACAATTTTTATTGTTTAACCCCTCCACGTTAGAGATATTAGTTTTTATAATAACATTCAACTAGAGGTGATTTTACATGCATAACTAATTTGTCACTCTATCATGCTTACTGGTTAGAAAGTATACCATCTAACACTCTGTCTATTTAAGCAAACATTACCCCTATTCCTTGAATTTGAACTTAATTAAAAAATTACTTCTAACTTAACTCAAACCCATCCAACATTTAACGTTTCCTTCCATCTACTTCCACGATACGTGCTGGACAGTTGGCGTGCCAGGTATTACACCGGAACATCTCTTCCATTGTATTCTAACATGAAATCAGATGCACAAGTTCAACGGGGTCACGATGGAATGCATTCATAGATCAATATACCGTTGTCAGAAAGCAGGTGCTGCAGTTTCCGCCATCTGAAGATATTCATTACGTTACGATATTAATTATTTGAGGTTCTACCGCGAGATAAGTACTTCGTTGCTATGCTGCGAGAGAAAGCTTTAGCGGAACGAAATGAAAACGTCGAATGATGAAGGTATTAAAGAGATTCGGGTAAGTGGATGAGTATACCTTATGATATTATATGATTATAATTAGTTTTAATAATAATATAATTAGTTATATTAGGGTAATTAGTTAGTTATAAATAAGTTAATAATAAGTTAAGTTTATAATAAGTTATAATTAGTTATAATTATATTTATGATTATAAATTAGTAATTAGGGTACGGAGGACCAAGCTTATTTATTTTTATAAATATATCACTTGTGAGATCGTCCAAAGAGATGAGGTGGGGGGAAGAAGTGAGTTAGTGAGATTCCAAAAAAGTTTTTCTGTTTAATTCCCATAATAGTAATTCCCAGTTTTCAATGTTTTCAAGGAGTTTCAAATAAATTTTTCAATATATTTTAAATCATTTTACAACCACTCACCAACTCACCAAATATTATTCCAAATGTATTTACCTTTCATTAACATCCTCAATCCATCGTCGTATTAAAAATTAATTTTCCATTGAATTGTAAAGCGTCGGTTCTGCATTATTGTCGACTGAAATGAAGCACTTCTATACAAGGGAATAACGCGCTGTATCCTAATACACACACTAACGGAGAATGTGACAGGAAGAAAAGCCCATTTCCCAAGATAGCAACAAGCTGTGTGTATAGCATATATTAACAATAATAATTGTCATCGCTTCACTCCCTAAAGTTAGACGGAGCTTTCTATTTAATAATCTTAGTTTGACGTTTTGTTGAATTACGGAAACGTGTCGGAGGAAGGGGATGGAAAATTGATTTCAGGACAGAGGTAAGACGAACTAAAGGTGTAGTCAAAAATATAGGAAAAGATGTGGTTGGAAAGATTATTTGTAATATTTCATTTGTTCCAAATTTTATGCAGATGGGATGCTTATTTTAGATTAAGATAAGAAATTCTTAGGGAATTTTTAAAAGAATACTGTGATGATATTTTTAAACACAATGTCCCCATTTATCTTCCTACTTAAGTATGCACTGTTGATATTTTCCCTTTAACAGGTTATAGTAATTTATCTTTTTAAAATCAACCTCTACTTATAATATTAGGTAAACCTATTTTACTTTTATTGAATAGTATTCAAAAGAAAATACAAAACAACTTTCTTTTGAAGCGGTGCCAACGTAACAAGAAGGCTATAAAAGAAAAGTAAAACGATTTTCGTATCAGAATACGTTAATTGAAAACTGCCATGAGGTCTCTTTCATGTATAGCGTGACGATACCCATTTTAAAATCAGTGATAGGGAATTGATGGATTTAAAAAACGTATTAGAAAACGATTAATAACGCGGATATTACCCTTAAAGTCATGAAAGCAGATGTGTTAAAACCCTCTCTTCATGCATTCACGGTACTGCAGTAAAGTAAGGTTTATCGTACACGAGCCGCCTATGATATCGACCAAATGTCTCACCAACAACATTTAATATCTGCAGACATGCAACTTACGTAATGCTAGAAACGTTCACCTTAGCGCAGCTTAAACTATAAAAATATTTCCCGTAACTAATACGAAGCTAGAGGGGAAAAAGCTAGGAGCTAACGTTTTAAAAGGTAATTTATATCCTTTCACATTGTATTTTCTCTCTTGACAGTTTTATTATTTTAGGTTTAATACGACTCATGTGCAGACGTCCATATTCTACGTTGAGACACTTACTGATAAAATGCCAAGAGTCCTCCCTCATGAATTTTGAAAGAAGCATAATAATATGTGTAAGCGGCAATGTCTTAAAATTCTGGTTTATTTATACCATCTGAGTGGATTAAAATTGCAACGTGTATGATTACAGAGGACCACAATTGGCTAACCTTTACCTTATTGAACATTAAATTTCAAAAAAGCCATACATTACTAGAAAGTACATTAAATAACTAGTTCGAGAAACTCAAACATAATTTTAGGAAATGATCCGTTTCAAATTTATGGCCTTTCGAAACTGCGATTTTATATGAGGGGTTGACACCGCGAAAATTAAAAACTCACCAAAAAATCACCAATGATCAATAATAAATCGTAGATACCGATGTTCGTATTCAATTTTTGCCGTTCCTTTTACTTTTTGAGAAAAAAATTATTTTCCATCTAACTTCACTTTTCTCCGAACGGCTATTTCGTCGACCTCTAGTCGATAAGACAAAAACGAGGTAACCCCAATTTCACTTTCTGCTACATCCGCGAGATGTCTTCTTCACGTGCCGCACTAATTTTCACACGATATTTCACAATAACACATATTAATTAACAAATTTCTATCGACATGTCCATTTTAACCTCAAAGTCCAAACTAAGCACAAAGACTTGACAGTTGAATGGTAGTGGTTAATCGACCAAAGGGAACGCATTGCAACTTACTGCTTTATGCAACATTGGGTAGTTTGGTTTTATTTGTTTTACAGAAACGTTAGAGACTACTAGTTCCTGTGGAGAATCCTGAGCGCACTCTAACATTAGGTAGTTTGGTTACATTGACACTAGGTACTTGCAAGTACTAAGTTCACTAAGCACATTAGGTACTTTCACTATATTATACACCCCATCCCTTACCCCCACGAAGCTACCGACAAGAAAAGATTTGTATATCTTGCGAATAATTCTCTTAAATTCTATTTAATCACTCGTTACGTTTCTTACAACTTTTATATAACATCCGTTACGACGGTCGTTTAGCCACTGACAGATCTCGGCAAAGCACACCCGCATTTAAAATTTCAAAATGGCGAAGGCGCGTAAATCGCGCCCTTTATAATCGTTTTTTCACGTATTTCCCAAAATTCATTTGGCGAAATATCTGCGTAAAGTAGAATAATTGAACTCTATTATTATCGGTTAACCCATGGGAATATCGTACGGGAACATTAAAAAATTTCACTTTGAAAACCGGCAAAATGGGGAAATTTCCCACATTTTTTTTTCTCGAAAACTACATGTTTCCCAAAGTTACAATTATCTTTCCCAGTACCCTTATACAGTCCCCTTTTAGTAAAAAAAGTGCCATTTTTTTAATCAATGTTCAATGAGAAAAAAAATGCCAAATAATTTATGTGAATTTAATTAGATTTTCAGATCATCGATATGTATTCAACCAATAGCTCTAACAGTTAACTAAAAATTTGGAGTTTTATAGAACAAAAGTAAATTTATAAGGAGCCACAAAGGAAATATCGGCTACATCAATTTTTAACGGACCTCAGGTTTTCATTCAATCACATCAAGTGACAGCAGCGACTAATGGTGATATACTAGGTATAGGCGTAACGATTATCTCTTTCGAATGAAATATCTCTTATTATAAATACCTAAAAGGTATCTATTACAAATGAAGAAACATTTCTGAACATACTAAAAACGAGAAATCAAATGTGGATTATTATGAAGTCCAAGTATAATTTTCCCGAAAACATTCGCGGATATGTATAAAAAAGGTGGGCCATCTAAAACGTACAGGAAGGCATAACCGTCAAAATAAGATGATGAAAAAGACTTGAAATATGTCATGTGGACAACTTTTGACGTAAAAACTATAGCTCAAACTTTAGCTTCCTAAACGGAGGCGTCATTTCCAAAAAAATTTTTGAAAAAAAAAATGCGATTCAAATGTAACCGTATTAAAAAAGAATTTTTGATTTTCTATGCATTTCTGCTTTGTTTTTGAAATTTGATCTACCCGTTTACAAGATGTGGAGTATTAAATTGTCACTAATTACATTTTCCAAAAATTGTAAGATTCCATTCCTTTGTCTTTAGCGTCCATCATCTCTGCTTGATATATTTGCGGAATTCGTGTGCATTCTTCCCTGTCTCTCTTCTTTGCATTAGATAAACACAAATCTAATTTATTTTTTGCGCTTTCGGGTTCGCAACTATGGTCACTAGAACTGATCACCACTGATATTTCCGGATCCATTGTAATGCTTCCTTTGCATTTTCTGTTCGAGTAAATCCACCTTAGATTTTGATTTTTGTAGATCATATTCGCAGTAAACCTGTATCAAAGGTATAAAATAAGAGTTTTCCCCGTTTTGATTTAACTATTTCCTTTTTCACACAAACAATAAACTCACCGAATTCAGCAGAGGTGAAAGAATTAACGGAGTTTAAGTGCACATATTTAGGGTAGAAGGGTACCTGCTATAACGTTCTCGTGAAATCGTAAGGTGAACGTGTTCCACCGCAAGAAAGTTACCTTAAGTCGCGGAATCGACGAAACGGGAATGGTATTTAACGATTTTGGGTTCAATCAACGAAACGGTATGAAAACGGGTAATAATACAGAATCGACGAAACGTCCAATCGACAAAACGGGAACACCCCATTGGTTACATTCATGTTTACAAAGATGCGAAGATGATTATGACAAGTGTCACAAACACAGATCCTTTAATTATAAACAAATTGTCCGACAACAGGGGCATTTAACTGGGTAATGTGAGTCGACGTCACCTGCCATCCGCTGACGTCAGCTATCAATATTTTAAATTCTCAAATCATTTTTTAGGAACTTTTCGGTGCCAAAAAAAAAAAAGACTCGGGAGAAAATTAATGTACTTTTATGATGAACGAATAAAATTTCTTTGAGAACAGAGCCCATTGGTAAAAAAAATTTATTAAAGCATGTTCTTATTTATTTACTTGATATACTGGCAAAGTTTCCCGGATGTGGATGAAACCAATTGTGCCTATATTTTTGATTTTACATAACGAACAAAACATCAAAGATGGATTGGTTTATAACATTTACTCTAGAGGTTCGTCACAGAGAAATCGAACATATGATATAGAATTTTCATTCCGACTGCTGGCTAAAAGAAAGTACCACACGGAATTTCAATTTCTTAACAAGATGTATGTATTCCTTTTTTAAGCTATGTTCGTGCACTTATATCTTCAGCAAGTATTTTTGCACAATAAAAATGCGGAGCAAGAATAATACGTAAGGAAGCTAATAAATAAATTACCATGAAATGGGCGGCAATGACTGTCTCTTTTTGATTGTGTTTTCTTTATCGCCGACCAGAAAACGTTTCGACATGATAACTTATCTCTACGAGCAGGTTCGGGGTCGGTAAACAACTTCCTTAGAGGTTGGCCGGACTGCACGCAATGATGTGCATAATAATTACCCTGGGGCGGGATCTAAAACTGCAATACAACAACGGCACATTGTTTTATCGTTGAAGTAGCCATGGGTCTTACCACCTTTTGTAAGATGGCAACAGCAAACAAGTAAATCTGATAAACTGTAACATATACAAACAAACCATGATTTTAAAATGCAGTTTTATAATGATGGTAAAGAATGGTGAAGGCGTTAACGGAAAAAATAATAGACCATTCCCAAAGATTTGTACATACTTGATTAAATCTATTTTAATTAAAGATAACGCTAACGGATCTCCCAAAGATGATTCAGTCTGACGTTTAGCCACAAATAGCTCTTTGATCTCCATGTTTAACGCCCAACACTTTTATGGCGATTTAATAGCATAATAACCATTAACCTGAAATTAGTTAGAGGTTAATTCTTGTAGCATGAGGGCGAACGTAAAAGGACGAAAAATGTTTTATAAATCCGAATGAGACATTGGTCAGAAAACAAGTGATATATCGAGTCGGTGTTAATAAATTAGGGTTAAAGTGCTAACAAGACTAAAAAATTCGATTTTTTAATAGGACACGCAACGCTATGTTAATAAATTGTTTACATTTGCATAGCTATTAGGGTGCGGCTATCAAAAATTTACAATTTAGATTACAAGACGTGAAATTAATAAAGTGTCTATCTTAGGGTAAGATATATGTCTAACTGCCGTTCTGCATGCCGCGCTTTTTTCATGTTTTTTGCAACGATTTTGTAGCGATAAGAGTGGAAAGAATTGCGTTTGAAGGTACTGTATTATTCATTTATTTCCAAGTGCATAAGTATATCAATACACAGTGAATAGTGAAATACAAACTATTAACACAAACAATATTGACACCCGCAGAAGGTCTAAGTCTTGTGTACGGACTTGGAAATGCAGATTATAAAATCTTAAGTAAATTAAGTTCAATCTGAATTTAATCATTAAACATATAGTATAGGTAGGTTTACATATATATTGGAACGCCAAGAAACTAAAGATAAACCTAAAATTAACTGGAACTAATGTGAGTACATACTGATAACACTTTTTTTCAGATTTTACTATATGATATAGTTCAGAAAGTAATCACTGTTTTAGCTTATATTTCACCCAATCTTTAAATTGCTGCTCACTGTTAACTATTCGGGAAGGTTATTCTAGTAGTTACGCGTTGTAGTAATGTCGTTTTTTTACCAAAGTTCAATTCACTTCAGAAAGCTCAATACATTTCTTTCTGGTTATACTTTGAGATTTATTTATTTTACTACTCCATGTAGCGTACTTAAACAGTAATATAGACATCACATAATTGAGTTAATGTGATTAACACAACCAACCTTTGCATGATTGTCGAACAATTAAAAATCATTCACTACTTTTTCTTTGTAAGTTTATTAATAGTGATAGAGCACTAGCATATGCCACCACACTATAACGCTATATGAAGTGAAAGTACGCTATAAGAAGTAAGAAACGCTATGCAGTGAAAGAATCCGTAACATATTTTTAAAATTGTTTTAGAAATTTGCGCAGTTTCGCCAATACAAAACTAGGTACTGAACTAATGTGATATGTATAACCTATAGCAGATACGTATAGATGGATATGTATCTATCGGCGGCATTAGACGAATCCCGCCGTCCCTAGCAAAAACGAAATAATGAAACTCAGGAACAAGAACACTAGTGAAGCATCAAAGAGAACAGAATTATGAGAAATACTTGGAACACTTTTATATGAAGCTTATAAAGGCGAACATAGGATACACACTGAACCCAATGATATAAAGTATTGTATAATAAACGAGTCGGTAATCATGGCTCAGGAAAAGTACCTGAGATCACCATAGAAGATCTAGGACATGCTTTGAGAAAAATGCCAAACAAGAAAGCATCGGTGCCAACTGACTCAGTAACGAAGGCTCTCCAGCCAATGTCACATTACCGATGCACATGTCTAATCTAAAACACCTGTATCAGCATTACAGCATATGTCAGACTACATTAATTCACTAAGACACAACAAAGTTTCAAATCAATAAAGCAGTCAGGCAAGGAAACACGACGTCTCTTAAGCTGTTCATAGGTAATCTCGAATATACATTAAGGAACTCGATGGGAGAGTAGTAAAGACATCATTATTGATGGCAAAACCTGAGAAATCTACGGATCATTGATGGCATTATGCTCATCACAAATAACTTAAGCGAGATAGAAGAAATGCTATGTGAGGTAATTAGATCAACAGAAATAGTATGGTTTCATTAAACAAACGAAAATTTAAAATAATGATTAAGTTAGTAATTGGAGAGCAAATTATGGTTGGCAACAATAAAAAAAAATCGTCAATAGCTATGGCACGCAAACATTGACACTAACAAGAATTAATGCAGAAAAGCTACATACGGTACAACGAAATGTGGAAAGGTCAATGCTGGGAATTAGATCAGCAGACCTAATACGAAACTTAGAAATTCATCGGTGGTCGACATTATTACAAGAATTACACGCTTAAAATGGCAATACCTAGGACACGTCACACGTACCAAGCATGACAGGTAGACAAAAAACTTATGGAAAAGACAAAATGACGACTGGAAGACACGCATCCATAAATGAAGTAGAGGCAGGCCCCAGCACGTTAGCCTGATGACATAAACAGGTTTCCAGATCAATGAGTGAGGCAGCCACAAGGTCGCCTAAACTGGAAGCACCTTGGGTGGGCCTACGTCCTGCAGTGAATGAAGGAATCTGGATGAACAACTTGGAAAGAAGAGCAACAATAGGTAAAATCCAGCCCTGTATTAATTATGGGTATTTGGTCCCTTGGAGGAATTAAAGTGAAGCGGCTGTCAACCATCTCGAAGCTTTTTACACTTATTTTATTATAAGTTTACAATTAGTTATTCTATCACATTAAAAAAAATTGGAGAGGAACGATGTTTTTCAACTAGATTCCTAGCTTTTTCCTGACAAAGTGTTTTGTGATTATGTTAGTGTATTTCTATTAGTGTCTATTTGTATTAGTGTATATCTATGTAGCTAAATCCTGATTACCATGAAATAACCAACAGGAGTTACTTATCGGCATCTGCCGAAAGGACTAGGTATACTGTGAGGAACACCATACCGGTGATTTGATTGCTTGTGTCCCGTTGGTCAAATGAGTAATTTCAGAGAGTAATCGCACAATGACTACACTAAAAATAATTATACGAGGGACAGCCAAAAAAATTTGAGCCTGGGGTAGGGTCTGCTTCCAAGAACTAATACTAGTCCGATAGTTTACTACTTCAGCCGCATTTAACGAGGGAATAAGGTAAGTTTGGCGATCTATGAGTTTTGAATGGAATCGCAAACCTCACTATGCTGAGTCGTCACTGAAAATGAAGATGTTGGAGTATATTCTCATTATAGATTTAACTGAAAAATTCGCGGAAATTTTGGACCGTCAACTACAACTAAAAGTTTACTACAACAGGATCGAGAATTCTTGGAAGTGAATTTTTGTCCAAACATGGCTGTCAGTGAGGTAAACATTAAAAAAATCAAGAGGCTGATTTCTAAATTATAATTATTGGAAGACGACAGAACAAAAATGTGACAAATATCGGAAGTGTTAAGTATTAGTAGAAAACGAGTTAGAGATTTTACGTAATACTTTGTAATTGGAAAAAATTCAACGCCCTTGGGGACCGAAAATTCTTACACTGTTTGACAAATAGAGACAAGTTAAAGTTTTGTGAGTTTTTGAATGTGTACAAAGATATTTAGACAACATTTGTATGGTACCATACAATGAATCAAACATGGATCTGGAGTATGATCCAGAATCAAAACAGGAGTCAAAAAATAAGGAATAGGCGTTCCAGTTCCAATTATAGGAGAACAGGAAAATAGCCTCATTTAGGATTCTCAGGAGATTTCGTTAACACTTGATACTGACACAATAAAAGGCAACAAATGCCGAGCATTACGTTACGCTTTAGAAAAGAGAGCACGATGTTATGGTAAAGGACACGAGGAGCAAAGTCAATACAACAATTTTTGCTTTGCAAAACCTTGCGCGCCAGTTCTTAGAGCGATATTTTCAATGTATGTTTTACAGGGGCTTATTTCGAAGAAATTAACGACACATCCTTCAATTGAGGTACTTAGCTCCCAAAGATTATTTTGAAAATAAAGTTACGACGTATTTATTTGAAAAGTTACAATCAGCTTATATAAGAAATGAGAAATGTACTGGATTTAAGAGGTCCATAAAAGAAATATTTATTTTTTATTTATATCTTCAATTTCAATGCTCCGGCTTAGTACTATTCAGTCAGCCCTTATAGGGTTTATTGTAAAAAAGATTCAGGAAGTCTCAATTTATAGTTATAACCAAATTCTAAATTTCAAACCACTTTCTGAACGACCCATAAATGTAACATTCAAAATTATTTACCAATTGCAAAATTCACGACATAGAGTCTGTTTCTTTCTGTCTTATTGTCTTTCTTTAGTTTAGTTTAGTGCCTTTCTGTCTATCTGTATATCTTTCTGTTTTACTAATTGAACTTATTTTCACTTCCTGTAGATCCTCTACCATATGTGCTAGTTAATAGCTGCTAAGTAAAATAACATATTTTATAAGTTTGCATCGATTTTAGCTCTATAATCTCACGGGATGAGCAATTATCGCGCTAATTATTAGCATTACCGAGCGAATTAATTTCCTAAACGTCCCAAAGTCAGTTAAAATTACCATTTAAATGTTTAATAACAGCTCGTTTAGAAAGTTTAATTCAGTGAAAAGCACGACCTACCTAAATCACATGGCACATTCATCATACCCTGTCTATTGGTAGGCAATTTGGAGTGACCGCAACCAAACATCGCATTGGAGCATGTTCGGTTAATGCATCGAACATACGTTCGGGCTACATGATACATAATGATTCGAGGCAGATAGCAAATCTGGCTTAAAAGTGGCTTATTCGAAACGGAACTGAATAGAAGTCCTGGCATGTGTTTCGGAGCGGTTTGTTATAGTCTGGTTGGAACGCTAATAATTGTGTGTTTTGATCTATGTATATCCCTGCGTATACTTTCAAGGGAGGACAGGCGATAGTAACGCAGCGCTGGCGATGCTAAATTCGACCAACGTACTGCCAATGTGTTCGCCGTTTCCATCGAAATTGTTAAATTGAGATATTTGTCGCTCTATCTCTACATAGAATGCGTTCGATGGGATGAAACGGGATGTAGACAAAAGAGGGCTATCATCAGTTCAGTGGAATAACTTGTAGATGTGAATTATAGAACACTTTAGTGTTCTGTCCAGTTTGTACAAAAAAATTGAAATTAACTGAGAAATAGTTTTTATTTTTAGATTTATGCAAGGAAAGTTCAGTTGCTTTGAAATACCATAGTTTCAAACAATTCCTGAATGATTTGGACACCTCAATCCAAATATGACTAAATTGAGCATTATTTAATCACCTTTACGGTTTATTTTCCCCAGTTTATAAAATACATGTTTCAAAATACAAAAAAATGTGTTGAATGAGCTTGTAAATAAATTAAATCTAGATATCTACAATCTAAATACTCGTCTGTGACACAATTCGCTCTCTATACGCCATTCGCCCACTGGCAATATAATTTTCAGTTTTCGATCATCAAGTTCTTAATCTAATGCCTGCAAATTATCTCCAAAAACTGAAGACGTCATACAAATTCTTTTGTACGCTGTACAGGAATCATAGTAATACTTTCAATAAATAACAATTCGTGCATTTCGAGATTACTTCACAAGTCATAAATATATTGCACCGAACGCACCGTATAGGTTGCTGTTATTTAAAAAAAAAAATTGTTGTTATCGTAAATGTGAACGTTAATGTGGACATTAGACAAGAGTAATACCTCTTTGTGTCATCTACGTGCATATCTGTCACAATATATATAGAGTGTAATATAGTGTTATATTATATAATAATACGTATAATATACTACATAAATAAAATAAGTATAATAAATATTTTACTCCTTGTGACTTAAAAACTAAGCTAAACTTTTTATTAAACAATTAGTATGACGAAATCTACATATTTTATAAAAAACTGCAATAGTTTAGATACTACTAACTAAATTCATATACACATTTTAACGTTAAAATGGGTTTATGAGTAAGAGGATTAACGTGGAATCTTTGCTAGTAAAAGCAAGGAAGGTTATTAGCATAAGGAAATGAACCAAGAAAAGTTCTTGAATTGGTTTGAAAATCAATAGGTAGAAAATTTCGCTGAAACATTAGTGATTGCTACAGATAATCCTTCATATGTGTGTAAGAAATATACTGAATAATTCTTCGGGAAAAGCAGCCTTTACTGAGTGATTAGCAAACCGCTTGTTGGGTTTAGAACTTTAATAGATACGTCAAAAGGAAAAAATAATATTATTCTACAGGGTATTTGTCCCTGAATGTCTTCCAGGCAAAAGTAGCAGTTAAATTTTAAGGTACACACTGCCTCGTTGACCTAGTTTCGCTCATTTATCTCCTCCGGCATATAGTGATATACCCGTATATAACAGGCACCGAAAAGGAGTTGAATATACTACAAGGTTCGGCGATACGCCGATGAGAAAATCCTCCCGACGATGCCGGTAGATTTCTGCTACAATCTCGCCTGGAGGACCAAGGAAAGTACCCAATTCTACACGTTTTTCTTTTACTATGCATATACTGAATCTTTTTTAAAATACTCAATCCATGCCGCACTGAATTTAAAAGTTTCCTTTTCCAGTTCTCAGAATTCATTGGCTTTTGTATAGGATAATGCTGGGATAATAACTTTAGCGTGGAATTCCAGCACCTAATATAATTAATTTCTCGTGTCAGGGTGAGGTTTGTGTGATGTTACAACATGTGTAGAGTTTCCTAAATGATCCGATAAATCCGATTTATTTTTAAAAGGTTGCTGATGACATATAAGTTGAAAAGCATTTAATATGAAACATTAGTAGATGATTCAATATTGTAATAGCAAATGGCTATAGCGCAAACAAATGATCGATGAAAAACAGAACCTATGCAGAAAAGAGACAGGAGAATAAAATAATAAAAAATGACACATAAACGAAAAAAAAAAATTACAGGGAACGGAATGGAACATTCCCATGAATATGAACGACTGCTAACCAAATTAATATGCTAATGCATGAAGAAAATAAAAATGAAATGAATGCATGTGATAGATGAACACTACTGTAAGCTTTCCTCAATAAAATGATGGTTCTTTGAATATTCGAAAATGTGATGGAAAGGATGAAGGTTTGTTTTTATTGAGATAACGGTAATATTGCTAAAACTATAAAGACTTATATCCATAAAAATTAAGTAATTAGTACTATCCTCCTGGTAAAATTTACGACCTTTTACCCGCTAGTGGATGAAAAATAAGTCGATGGTATATGTAGTAATATGTAACAAAAGGAAACATGATATCTGTGTTGGACTTCATATGAATAGTGTTTCGTTGCAAACGAAATCTCCAGCGACTGAATACCACCCACTCATTTTCACGAAAGGGACCGCAGACTCTTAGTCCAGTCGGCTTAGATATTGGTGTGGATGTTGCTTCACGTAAACCAGATTATTTTTGAAACTAGTTCAAAAAAGTGTGTAGAATCAGAATATCTATGAGCTGCGTTCGAAAAATCACGGGAAGTTTGTTTAAATATATGAAAACTGCAAAATCACTCATTTTTTCTAAAGAACATTCAAAACTTTTATGAAAATGAAAGCATATAAGTTTTCTTTAAGCTCGCAGTAAGTATCTATAACTCATTAAAAACAAATCTGATCGCACGTGACCTGATGATATGATACACGTACCAATAAATAGTGGACAGTAGGCAAACAAACGTTACATAGAGAATAAAATTCGCGGACTTATAACATATTGAAAAAAGTGAGCGATATTGTCGGTATATTGTTCTTGTATGTTCAATCAGACGAATCAGACAGTTCGTCGACGATTTAAACTTTATAGTTTGCATTAAATACAACCCTAAAGACTGTTCAGTATATCAAATGTCCTTTTGAGATCATATTTATGAAATAAATATACTGAATATATGAATATATACTGAAAATATACTGAATATATGAAAAAAAATACTGAATACGTGGGTATTCAATGTGCAATAAAATATAGTAACCGTTATAAAGCAAATTCGATCGCATTACCTTTTTACAATATTGGTAACAGTAATAGCCTATCCATCATTGACGTGTAACCAGATTTGCTTTGGATTAAGTATTCATAATTAATCTTATAAATTAGAGTTTCATCAGTGCTTTTCGTTTTCACGCTAAAGCTCATACCAATTCGAATTAATTTTTAAGAAATGTATGCTCCATTTATTTATTTCTATTATTGAAACGGTACGCTTTATTAGGCTATATTAGTATTACTATATTTATAAGTACAACATTGTATTTGTCCACACAAAGTGAATTTCATGTTATTCACACACTTCAAATTAACAACTCATAACATGAGGTTTACGTTAAAAATTAATTTCGCTCAATCGATTTATTCTGAAATAATTGAAATTCAAAATATTTCCATCAGTTCCACGCATTTTCAAATAAGTGGAAACAAGTAGAACATCCACTGCGTAATTCGGTAACCTTTTTTTTTAAATTTATCGCATAGAGGCCGGGTATAGAGGGTAGTGAATAAAAAGGGCACTAAATAAAAATTAATGTTGTTATTGTTGACATGCGAAACAAATTCTCTACTATGTGGCTAATTATTGTGCAATTATCTCCCATGAAAAGGACATTATTTTGTGGTATTATAACAATAAATCAATAGAGAAATGCAGCTAACGTTTGAAATATTACTAGATTTACGTATTTTTCTACTCATTCCATGCTTGTACGTAGCTGGTCATGGGGAACGGCACCAGTAGCGTGTAATTTGATTCCAAGTTCTGCATTTGAAACACAGTTGTTAAGGAAAGGGAGCCCTAATAGGTATTCTTTACGATTACCGTTTTCAGTGATGATGAATAAGCTCATAAATTAAATAGAACGTAAGATTTCTTTTGAAGAAAAGTACATAGCGTATTCAAGATTAAAGGGAACTCATATCTACATATAAACGCGGTGACTTTAGAGTCCCTTGCAAAAATATTGATCTGTGTGACTAGACTTTTATAATGATACAGTGTGTAGCGCCTGTTGCTGTAATAGTACTTACTTTCCTAAGTGCGGTATACACTATCCTCGTTTCGTATTAAAATCAAACTTATTTATTAACTTTATCCAATGAAACATAAACACACTTTTTCGAACTCGAGTCCATCTTACACTTTTCACAACTTCAATGGAATCAGAACATGGCCCGATAATAAATATCAATCGTCCATACTTAAAAAGTAAGTTTCACTTGTCTACAATTCTAATGGTCTAAATGACCAAGAGATTCTACATACACTTATGCACTTAGAAAAATATTTAATATCATATTACTTCTAAATGAAAACACCTCATGAGTTTATGCTTCAACAGAGAAATCACCAACAAATCGATCAACGCAAAAAATCGCCCGTCTATCTTTGGCAAATTTTTAGTCAAACCTAGACCTTAACTTCAATATACTACACATATTTTCAAGCTAATTTTTACCACATATACTTTATATTATTCGATAAATTTTATAATGTCATCATTTCCAAATAAACCAATATACGAGTGTATATATAAAAATAGTATATAAATCGATAAGAAAACCCAAGTTATGTAACTTGGTACCAACTTACTTTACTCCAATCGTCACTGATTTTTCTTTAAGCCAAGCGGGAAGGTACATAGAGGCCTATTAACGTACCTGTAATTAAAAAAATAAAATGAGCAAGACTATAGAATATAGAGCAAATTTTAGAAATTTAATACCAAATTTGCTACTTTTAAATGATTGAAGTTTTAGTTAAAATGTTTACTGAGGCAGTTACAGTTGAAAATTATATAAAAGCTTCAACTTACAACATTGTAACATCACAAATTAAAATACATCGTACAATTTAAATTGTATCTATACCAAAGACATCTTATAATGTATCAAA
Organism: Cryptocephalus primarius; assembly: GCA_963576515.1. Taxonomy (NCBI): domain Eukaryota; kingdom Metazoa; phylum Arthropoda; class Insecta; order Coleoptera; family Chrysomelidae; genus Cryptocephalus; species Cryptocephalus primarius. The sequence continues at coordinate 10,519,745 of OY754945.1, forward strand.
TTATTGTTGTGGGTTTTGTACATCTATTGATTTAATTATAACAAATCTATCGAATTCCGCTGACTAAATATTTGAATCTGAATTTAATTTAATTCAGATCAAATTATGGAAAATTGTTAATCCATTCCTTTATAGACGTTAAACTGATTGATCTACAAATTGGTATAGCATAAAATGATGCCAAAAAACTAGTCTGGGCGTGATATAATTACTTCCACAACTACTCCAACTCATTTATTCACGAAGCAGTAGTTTAACTGCGGCGATGCTATTTCCAAAGTTAATAATTTTTAGTCTAAAACATATTCACACGCCGTAAATAAGTAAAACTCAATCTTCAACAACGACACAATGCCAGCACAAAAGGAGACGTCATCAATTTTCCACAACTGGACTTTTAATGCGTGCTGAATAATGGAGAGGATGGAACGGAAATAGTGGCCAACAGCAGAAAGCCAGGATAGCCAGATTCATGTTAGTATTAACAATGCACTTGCTGTGGTTATTTGCAAAATGAATATAAATACAGTGGAATAGTTTAGTTTATCTGCTTAAAAAATATCTTGAAAAAATATTTTGACAGTTCACTACGTGTAAAATATTCATAAATATATTTTTTTGAATAAGCTTTTATTATAAACATATTTATGTGCACATGTACACTAAAAAATATTAGGACGATTTCTTATGCAAATGCCATACAGCTAACATGCATTTTATAAAAATATTACAATAATTGCCAGTATAACGTAATAGTCAAATATATAAGTGCCTTATAAAAATTTTTTTGTTTTATAATTATAATATTTAGTGAAGCAGATAACATCCAAAATGATATTCTGCTCAAAACCCTGCAACCTTTGCAAGATTGTAAGAAAAAATACTCTGTAATATTCTTCTTGTGAGATGTAAATCTCCCTTTAACCCTTATGGCTCAACACAATAATAATGGAGTGGGGTGGGACTGTGAGCGTTGCGTTACCATGATCGTCGTTTACTGTGCTGAGAAAAATGGTTGTTTCATGGTTGTGATTTCATGTGTTGATTTATTGTGTATTATAACGGTTACTTAAAATTGCACAAAACGCTATTTTCAAGTGTTTGTGTTCTGACAAATGCAACAAATATTTCAAAAATTATAAAAATCTAAATCTTCACATTAAACCATATCATAACAAGAATTTCAATCATTGTAAATTTTAATGTAATCAAAAGAATTGTTTATGTAAAAATGTAATCAAAATTATAGTTGCCTAAATCTCCTCCTTTTCCAAATTCTTCCTAATTCTCTTAAATCATAATTAAATGGGAGATATTTTTCCGTGTCTTTTAATAGATTGTGAAAAGGTAAATACAATTTGTAGCAACATTTCGAATTGAAGAAATTACTGGTTTAGACAAGACATCAAGTTTTCCATTCAAAACCCTAGTATTGTTGATACGCTTACTGACTGCAGTTTTGTTACGGATACTCTAGACACTAATGATAGATACGTGTCTGTTGGAACTAATGAAAATCCAGTATTGTACATTGTTCAACGTCCAATTTTACGCTATTTAAGTAGGAGAATAAACAAAACTGGTCTTCAATCACAATAAATTCAAATGTACTGAATTCAGATAGACTAAATATTTCAAAAATACAGAAGGTACAATAGGAAACTACTTGGTGGAATTTTTCAATATCTTCGGATAAGCTCTCCACCGATATACGAAAAAATATCAGAAAATCTCAGACAAGCAAGTTGTCAATAAGTGTGTAAGAATGTGAATGTGTAAGAATAAGAATATATATAAAATCACCTTCGTCGCATAATTTCGTCGAGATTCCTTTCTGAGATTTAATATTTCAGCGACAACGGGACAAGGCATTCTACAATCTCTATATTTATCTGCATGTATTTAAGCCAAATAAAATGGAGAATTTAATATTTACCAGAAAATCCTGAAAATTTACACGCTCATGCATGCAATTATGTATTAACAATGTATGCTCTTCTTTTATTGATCCTATTGATACATTTTACTGATTTTAACTAAGAGGCTGGTCAATAGAAAATTTGTGTATAACTAAAATATTTCTACCGAATCTATGTCTCTTTATTACAGATTGACTATTAATTTGACTAAAAAAAAAAATAGAAAATTACATATGTAATTCAATATTCCATAAATGTATATCGTTTTTACTATAATATTTTACTAATCAAACAAGTAAATTTACATTAAAGTCAGAAATATGTGACGCAGTTTATCAGTTTTGTATTAATTTTACAAATTATCTTTACTGCTATGACCAAAATTTTCACAAGAATTTTTATACAATTAAGTAGATCCATGACTGATTTGGGAAGTGTCTCCTCTGCTGACAAATAGCTGTCTACAGCCAGCAGCCCCTCGAAGATATACCAAAATCTTTTCAATTTTTTTTATCTGTTTTAGTAAAGGAGGAGGAAATACCAAAATCATGGAAGTCATGGAAGTACAAAAAGCTCTCCTTAACATAATTTTATTCATTAGCTATGCTAAATACCACCAAAGAAAACTATATTACCTTGAATTAAACTCTTCAATTTCAAGTCAATAAGTGCATTTTCAACACGTTCAGACATATTTGAATAGACATATTCTACCTTCATAGCATGTATAAGTACAACAAATCGAGCATCACGCATAAATCCAACTGTCTACTATCGACTATCATTAAAATCCACCCATAAAACGTAGGCACGTATTTACGGCGTCGATGTGTTTCCTGATCGCCTCAATTTTTCGTGAATTATTAACGCCGTTTCCTATCCAGAACTGCAGAGTTGCATTTCTGTGTGAAGTCACGCCAGCAAATCTCATACCTGAGTAAATATAAAACGCTCCACACCAGAATTTAGCCGAGCTTAAAGAGAGGAGAAAGAAGATTAATTTTAAACACACCTCTTGCTAATTCGTTTTACTTTCAGCCAATAGCATTGAAGTAGCGTAAATTAGAAAATTAGTCATGGCGTGAAAATTTCTAATTACAAAATAATTTCTGAAAGCGACTTTGGAAAATTATATATTCATTTGACGTGGGGCGATGCAGAAGCTTAATACTCTTATGTAGAAAAAAAAGGATTGTAATTTATTTTGACTTAAAATTTACAGGATATTTGTTAGCTATCATCACATGCAATGAATTATGAATCATTCAATATTTTAAACGCTGGATCGTGGACCCGGTCGACATTTAAAAATCCCGGTGTGACACTTCATTTTGGAATTCATACCGAATATTCATCAAGTCCCAAAATTAATAATTGACGCATGATAAAGCTGAATCGTGTTTCCGCCGTTTCATTCTTCATATTTTATAGTGGTCCATACATGCTGGCGAAGAGACAGAGAAAGGAACATGTGTATCCTTTTGACAGCTTCGGTGGCGTTTCGTCATATTTGAATGAGAAGTAACGAGTATAGACCGAATTTTCAGAGGCCAGAATGACTTTAAAGCAGAATCTAGGAGATTTTCCAAATGTCCAAACTTTTTCATTATAATCTGCAACGCTGAAATATATGAAATAAACGTCCTAGGGTAACCACAAACTACAAAAATTGCTTCAAGATAAAACCTAGGAGATTAAAAAACATCTCAAATAATTTCGTTTTTATTTTAAATGCTATACAGAATCTAAAATGAATATTCCAGGTTTTCCTACGGCGGTGTGTACCGCCGAGCCTTAACAAGTAATGCTTTTATTTAAATTTTCAATAATTTCAGATGTGAGGAAATGCAGATCATCTGTAGTGCTGAGACCATTAACAAAGCCAAATTGATTTTCCGCCAGAATAACACCATCAGTGAAGAGTATATATCCATGAAATTCAGAAATAAATCCGTAGTCACATACCACCAAAGAAGTAAAGTTTCAACGGCCTTTATTGGTTAAATTCGGCGATAGTTCTAAGAATGGGCAACAAGTGGTCCATTCTCAGCGTGCTCTGCGTTAGGAAGGAACAAGTTATGTGACGATAAATAGAATTGGAAGTTTCTTTCCTGAATGTAAAGTAAACTAGTGATATGAATTCGTTGAACAGATTACCTTGCAGTCAAATTCATTTAAGGCGTGTGGAGGTTGACTGTATATAAACACCATTAAAATTGTTTGTTTTATTCATCGTTATGCTTCAATGTTTTTCTTTGATATATGAATTTACTAACGTACCCCATTTTAGTGTAATGATTGTTCGTTTCAAACTCATGTCCCTATTTAACACAGCAATGTATCAGAATTTGAAAAATAAAAACGATTTTTTAATCTAATTTTACTGTTGTCCTTAAGAGTTGTCTTCTGATAGACACTCCTTTAAACACAAATGACTAAAGACAATGTTTAAGAATAGGTCTCTATGACAGCTAGAAATTAAGAAAGGTCCATAAAGAAGGCGATAAAGCAGGTGCGAGAGCTAGTGTGACACGTTCCAAAACTGCTCATCATCACGTATGCTCTTAACTTCACCTCATAAACAGTTACCTTGTCTCGAACTTGTAGGTATTGAGATTTTTGAGCATTTAGTTTTTATTTGTTTAAATGTTTTTTAAATTTATTTTTTAAATTTTTTGGCTGAGTGCAAATAATTAATGTTATAAAAGAGTCTGGACAGTGAAGAAGGTAATAATATTCCCTGTTTTATTTGTAGAAAAGACGTGGAAAAAGGCAGTTAACGAGTTGGATTTTAGCGTGGTACTGACAAATTAAAACATGTTGGGAGGAAGTTGAGAATTCAATGTTGGGCAAAGTATGATAGACATTACAAAGGAATTAATTTTAGATGTGAATAGTGCTAAAGTCCATATTAAGTTCAGACTACTATATGCATTGAAATATATTGGAAAATGTAAGTATTACAGTTACTTTCCTCTAAACTTAGTCCTGCTGGAAAGAAGTTCCGCAGATCAAGAGATAGATTTTATGAATTTGATAAAAAATATTTCAACTATAGTCAAAGTGAGTATAATAAAAAAGGGCCTGCTGGTATACTCCACATAGTCACAAAATCTGCGTTTCAAGAAAATTTAGGAGTGGCGTCATCAAACGAGGACTGAACTAATTTTATGAAGAAATCTGCTGTAAACATTTATAGACCGTACGGGCACGTTATCATTGTCATCAAATTCTCAATATTCTATGGAAGTTAGGAAGTACGATCCCAATGTTGATTAGTTTACTTATGATATGAATAAATAACATATTTTAAAATTAATTTTGCATTTAGAAATATTATTTTGTGTAAAATTTCGCAGTCTACAGCCTTCATTTAATGTTTTTTTGCTATATATATTTTATGAATAACCACAATAAAAAAAATTGACGCTCAAAATTTAGACCGATGACGAGAGTACCTGAAAAATTGATTATATCTCTGTGAGAAGTATATATACAATAAAAACCTGTTTAGATGAATTTTGTAGATAAAAGTGTAACCTACTACGTGAATTAAATCTTTCTTTAAAATTGTAATTATTTTCAATGTTTATTACAGCAAAAAACATAAAAAAACACTTCTTTCTAACAGAAGTTTTCGTGTCAAATCGCTATGGCTTCTATAAATAATTATTTAAAAAAAATCATATTAATTTTACGTATAATTTAGCAGTTTAAAAATTTCTTTTAAAGTTTTTCTTCTATACGTTTTCTGAAGTACAATCAAGAAATTGACATCCAATATTTGAACGCTTGACCAGAGTGCTTGGAAAATTAGTGGTTTCTCGACAGAAAATATAGATGTACAAGAACTGTTTATACGAACAAAAGCAAAAACTAAAAACAATTCCAAAATTTTTGCCAAAAATTGTAAAAGTTGTACATTGGATATTTTTTATCTTGAACTATATATCTGTAAGTACATGGATTCAAATCTTCGTTCTTTTTGAATTTTTTGTAAGTTTTCAAGGAAATTCTGTGTTAGTTGACAATGCTATGAGGTGGTGAAAAATTGTATTGGTAGTTCTAGTCGGAACTTACTAGTTTATTATGGACCGTGCCATGAGAGTAGAAGTACTGAAGCCTGATCGATATGCGGTTCATTCGGGAAAATAGATATATTTAACCGTAAACAATAACATTAATTAAAACTACATGCCAATCGCACTTAAATTTGGGACAGATGTGTTTCTAATAAATCTTTGTAATTCAGTAGCAATGAATATCAGGCTGAATTCTCTAAAATACAATAATAGTATGTCAATGCCTATATTGTAGATATGCAGGTTTGAATTGCAATGAACCATCGCAATTCAAATTTAGGTTTGTCTGAATTATACATTTAGTTTGATGAACTTTGTTAAAGGTCGTTATAAAATAAACACGTCATGTTAATTTGTAGTAACTGTTTGTAAGTCAGGTAATTCAGAAGTGGCATAAATTAAGTCTAAAAATATGCTCTGCTAATGCTACTCGTAGCACTATTCGTATTATAGTAATAATTCGCGTAATTCGTATTATAGCAATAATTCGTTCAACTACGTAGCACAATTTTGTGGTTGTGAGCAAACATGTTGACCTATCAACAATATCTGATACAAAGTGAAATGAGTCACAATAGGGTATGAGAACTTTTATGGCGAGCAAACATATCTCATCTGATTGACTAAGAGCTCATGATTTTTTTGGATATTCTTTACCTTACCTTGGTTACCATCATTTTTAAGTCTTTTTGATGTTTACACCCATGGAATGACGGTCTTCTTTCTCTCTGTATCAGTCTCCCCATGGCAAAAGTGAGGATATGGTTTATATTGTGGAACGTTCTACTTGTGGATTAGTCCATGACAACATGCATAGTAATAAATCACAAAATAGTTTGTTACCTGGAATGGAAAAAACCTTATATTTTGTGATGAAACAGAGGACGTTTGGTGAGAAATGTCAGAATCCACAATTGGTTCTAGCTGGAACGCGATATTCGTTATTATATTTGGCTCTGATCCTTCCTGATCTGGGTGAAAACCCTGCTGAATCTAATGTCACTTTTTCTCTGTAACTTTTTGTAGTGTGAACACATGATCTCATATATTCTAAATAGGACAGAAGGTATTTTGCAGAATTTCTAGTCATCTTTCCATTTTTCTCTTTAATCCATATGCCTCTACCAGTATTCCCTAGTGCGGTTTAAGTTTCTTTGTTAATGGGATTCACGCCTATATGGTTAATATAGTCATGTGTCCCTTTAACAAGTAATGTTATTCAGACTTTCCACTGGATTTGAAGTTCTGACTATTCCCAGTATTCACCATCAGCTTTCAAAAGTCGGCAATATCCTTTCTATATATTTTACTAATTCTAATTACCAACTACTAAACTAAGAATATCGTCTTCTTCCATTAGTACTTTGTTATTCCTTTCTTTATTTTTTTCTAAGTTTATCGTGTTTTCGAGAACAATTAAATCGGTTTCGACGAACAAGGAACATTATCAGTTCTGTTATACAAAGCAAGTTTCCCTCTGGGATTACGTCAGTACGGTACCAAAATTTTTCGTTTCGCTTGTATTACTAGCTCCGATAATAATGCTCGTTATGTAAATTATAATGAAACTTCGTTTAAAAACTAAAATGAATTTCACGAGTTCAGAATAAATATTTTCGTTACACTGAAATCCATGAGCAATTGTACCACCCGAGGCTTTTATAACGTAGGTTCGTAATACTTTCGACAAACAAGTGCGCGTGTTTTTTTAATCTGCATCGCCTGAAAAAACATATCGCTTTTCAATAGGACGGTTGCTGTAGGAGTTTCTAATTGTGGAAGTGTGCATCAGTTTGTTTTTAGAGTAGAAATGTTTGGATATGTGCGGTAAAACCTATATAGAAATCTTAATGCCTATATTATTTATTATATGTAACTACATGATGCATTGAATAAATTTTTCACAAAATGCCACAAGGTTTCGTTGGTTTCCATATCAAAAGTGCTGATTTCATACAAACGTGTAGATGAGTCCCATCACGTGAATTATCTTTAGAGAGATAAAGTAAGAAATAAATGTAATAAGTAAGTATGGTGTATATTCGAGGGAAAATGGTCAATGAAGTGATTATGAATCATTAAATTCCAAGCAATAATCACAGCCGTTGACATTATCAGAAGGGTTCGCTACTAGAAGGAATAACTATAGTAGATTCGTTTTAAGGATCGTGGCGTTAGTTACATCTCTCACTTAACCACTGTTACAGCTCGCACACAGAAAGCTTAAATTAGTTACATTTATTTATAACATATTAAATATTATTGCAAAATGGCCAATAAGAGTTGGTGGCCACAAACATAGATAATGTTATTGTAAATTTCACCAATATTGGTTTAACCTGTGTTTTTGATAATACCAAGGCATATCTGATTATCGTACAATATTTCTGGACGACAGCAGGGGAGCTGTAATACGGCAACACTATTAGTATTTCATTATGCTAAATGCTAAAAAGTAAAAAAGGTTGTTGTGTATAATATATGAATTGCTATGATGTAAAAGCAATGTAATAATTTTGAATACATAAATTATTCCCAATTGCAACACATTATAGGCTCTAATGATTTTCGCCATATTAAAAAAATGTTTGTTTTCTAAAAAGTGTTTTTCTAAACGTATACAATTTTCAAATGAAATAAAATGTTAATTACCATGCTACTGAATTTACTGAAAATTAATTTTAATGCCATTAGTGTTTGTAAATGATTTCGATCATATGGGCGCAGCAGCTGAATGGAATGAAGCGCAATATAGAATTCCAACTTTCGACCAGTTCATCTAGCAACTCGGGCCATACATCAGCAATAGCGCTGCGAAAGTCAACTTCTAAATCGTCGTGAGATCACGTGACCGTGGAGGCCATCTCACAGGTCAACTACGCGAAAGTATGCACGCATTGAATGTTTCTCGCAATAAATTTATGGTGTAGCGCGCTGTGTGGCACGTTGCGCCATCTTGCTGAAGCCAAAGCTCTTCTGTATCAACCCCATTGAGCGGCGTGGTACGAAAACGATCCATAATAGTTCGAATAACTGATGATGAAGTCGGATGGTCGATTATGTCAACAGAAAAATTGACGTATTGCGCGGTAAGTTTGACGAATTGAACCATTATTTTCGTAATAAATGTACACAATAAAAATCATCTGTTAGTTGTCAAACTGATTGTTAAGAGAAAAAATGTTGCCAATGTAAACTTCACAGCTCTAAAAAACACCTTTTATATAGGATATCAACTGTAAAATTTTTTTTTGTAAGTTTCTGTAAGTTTTTCAATTATATGTTGCCTTCCATACAAATAATATTTCCTCCCAATTCTCACAACAACCTTCTACTATATCACACACAATTTATGCGTTAGAACATATATATGGTTGAAATAGATACAACAGTATTTTATTCTTGATGTGCGGCATAGTATGAAACCAGGAATGATATAGTTCTTGGTTAATCCACTGAACATAAAATATTTCAATTTACTGCGATCACTTCAACATCATCTCGTCCCCGCTGTGCTGTAGAGGCGCATGTAAGTGTACCAAGTGGGCCGTATACTACGTTATATCAATACTTAACATTATTTCCGAAGAGATATTCGTCCATTACGGTTATTTCCCCTGGAACCGGAAAAAGTCAACCAGCTTAAGAGCCGTATTATAGGCCCCCAGAGGACCGTGCCCTGTCTATAATCTTGCGGGGTACAACTAATTCTGAACGACAAGTAACATGTAAGATCGCCCGTTTGCCGTGTCAGGCGGGAAAACTTTTGTCAGTTTAGGTTTGGATATATTTCATTGAAAGCCGTTTGATTGGTAATATTTCAGAAGCAGTCACATTTAAACGATGTTACTCTGAACATAATATTTGGCAATCAAACTGAGTATGAATAAATAAAAATAAGAAACAGAGTTTTTTCGTTTGATTTAAACAGAACTAAATTACAGGTGTTGCATTTCGGGTTAGATTTGACCCGCATCTTTATCTATTTTCGTATTCACGCCTCCGAATACATTTAATGAACATAAATCGAAAACTGTAAATATAAATCGTTGTACGTATATACAATATATCACTAAAGTTATTACAAGTTTCCAAATTCCAAATCGTAAACACTGAATTTTATTAATTTGCCATTTTAGAATCGCAGACGTGCCAAAATCTATACTGGAAAAATCAAAGTCGAAGATGAAAATGCATCTCGTTTCTGGCACGAATTCCGAACTGTACACCGTCATAATTCAGAATAGTCTTTGATATGCTCGTAAAGTGCTGTTAATGTCTCGATGGAATCGATCGCACTATCTTAACTTACAGTTTTTATGGAGCTCTTTGGAAATCAACGCAAATGGGCCTGAATGGTGAAAATTTTATGATATCAAACGGTGTGGTGCATTTTTAACTTGAAAAAGCAGTTTAGGCGTTTGTTACAACACGTTTAATAGTTTTAATTCACAGTTATAATTAACGTTATTAGCACATGAGGCACTAGTTCAATAACGTCAAGTTTAGATTCTTATCTAAAATGTACCCCCTATACATTTTAACACATTTTATTTGAGTAAATTCAAATTCGAAGTTTTCTCCACCTTCTTCCTAAAGTGTCTAGTTATACATGCAATAGCCGAGAGACTCCAACGATGCAATTGATCATCCGATGTCTAATGGAATATATGATTGTTTTTCGAGTTAATACGAGCCAGCCTCGCATAACATTGCTGAATAATTCCATGCAGCATTAGGCGTAATTATTAAATATTCTATGTGGTGACAAAGTATGTATTTTGCATCGTGCAAGCTCTTGCTACACTGACGTGATCTAAATTTTGTAATATGCGGTTAGATGTTCATATGTCAACATATACACATGTATTATCGAGTTAATAAATAAATGCAACCAGATTAAATTTTGTATATTATTAACTGGAAAATATAAAGTGCGTTACTTCACAAAATTTGTCATTTTGTACTTACTTTGAATCATCAGACTTTTAAAAAATTGCATTAATTGCGAATTTGGCAGTTTTATCAAAAGTTTCTAATGACCAATATAAAGTGGCGACATTATTACAAATTCGCGGCCCGCCCCTTTACAAAGAAAATCACTCAACCAAACTAAAGGCAAACAAATTTCCTGAAACTGTTAATTTCATGTTTTCCTCACCAAACAAAACAAATAACTTAAAACATTTGGGTAGACGAAAAATAATGGTAACTTGTAAACTATTTCAATCGCACTTCGCAACTCACATTTTTGATACGTTACCACTGCTCATTTAACATCTTTATAAATGCGTTTGTGATGCTAAATTATGTTAACGCATCATGTTATACTAACATTCCTTCCATTTGAAGTGAAATCGTTTATATATTTTATAGGTTCAAATAAACGTGAACAGAAATGAATTACGAGCGGTGTTACTTTGGTAATTTACGAAAATATAAATAAAACGTTAGAGTTATATTTAGCTGTACAGTTTACTCAGAAGTAACAGAAGCAGCGAAATTTATAGATCTATGCAGTTCAGCGTATGAGTAATGATTCGTTTAAACAAATGAAGATTATAACAAGAACCAAGACAATAATATATGTTATAGATATCATTGTCTGTGCAAGAACATAGATGGTGGAATGTGTACTTTTAAGTGTTAAAAATTATAATTACACATTGTAAAAGTGAAAGGAAGGTGTGAGATCATGAGCAAAATATCCTTTTACTTATGAAGTTTTCAGAAGTTAAGTATTCTTCTATAGCATTTTATCAAACTATCACCAAACTGATTGATGGAATAATAAAAATAAATAAAAAATCGCCATTTGCAAAGGGAGCAGATTCAATAGTACGGAAAATAAAAATTAAGAATAAGAAAGAATTAAGAATCAATCCTGATCTCGGATTTAAGATCAGTAATACCATAACTCATTTACTTGAAAGCTGCGGGAGACGGAGGCTACGTTATCGATCTTCGCTCACGGCCCGAAACCTATACTCAGACCCACGTACATGACCTACGCGAGGCGGATGGATCTTCTTCTCACGTTTAGGCAAGTTACCGGAACCACAAACCAACTAGCGGCACTAAGGGCGAAGCTCCGTAGGAAGTCTTATCGCTGAAAGAAATCAAAATGCACAAAAACCACACCCGTCTTGGGCTTGAGGTAGAGAAGTTCTTGAAAATGCCCAGAAATTTTGACGCATGTAGGATCACTCGGATTGAAGAGGTTACGGAAAAACCGAATGAGGGCACAGGGACCACATATGTGATTGCCCTCCCAAAGAAGCATCTTAATGGCGCGGTTTTAACACAGGTAGGTCAAAGAAGACATCAAATCTATCCATCTAACACACGGCAGTATCTCCGGTATTCGCAGCACGAAGCAGATGGTCGACGGAGTGCAGGAGACGATCATTTACAATGGAGAAACGACTATCTTCTCCGTCTTCCACGGACCAGCTCGCGACCTTCTCATGGAGACAGTCGCAAACATTCGGATCGACGTGTCATGGTGTCTGAATGCACCGCCTGTAGAGTTACTCGACTGTAAAGTACATTTCACGAATATAAGGCTCTAAGCAATAAAATCTTCGTGCGCTAAGACGTGACTAGCCGGAACACGAGGTGCGCGACCAATTTGGGATAAAATTTAGTTGCGCCTACTTTTTACTTTTTACAAATAACTGTTTATAGAAATGAATGAAATTACAAACAACTGTTTAAAGAAATAAAATGTCCAATCCGAGTGCCTCCACCCCATAGGGTGTTAGCACAAGTAGAGTTAAACCCATAAGTTATATATATGGTCGGTATTGTATATAAATATACTTAAAATTTGATGAAATTGCAGCCTTATACAATTTTTCATTGAAAATTACTTGCTTATTCTTTTTTCGCCTAATTCCAATGCTTCTCCTATATACTTGTAGGATAACTTTCAAATGATGATTTAATACACTATCATGTAACACCCTTTACTCATATTACTCTCAGTTCCGACTACCACGGTTCGTTTTTAAATTTATTTTGACTGCTATTAACTCATGTTGCGTTCGTCATTCGATACACGACTCCATCGTTAGTCTTGATCTAAAACTATTACGTTAATATATATTCAGATCTCACGCCTGATGATGACTACTAGCCTGATGATGAAATCGGTTGCATTTCCTTTTTGGAATAAATTGTTGAAGAAGTCCTTGGGTTCTCTATATGTGTTAACGAAATGGCCAATTTCGAGCATTTGGAGAACCATCTCTCTTCGAGGGGGTGAAATTGTACCCTCCGATTTCTCTATATTGAAACAGTTGCTCCAATCTCCGTTCTTGTGAATGTGATTTTACCAATGTGTGATGCTGCGATATGCTTCCTCCTCTGAGGAAACTATAAATATGAATACCAATATTTCTGTTAAAATGTTTTTTTTATAATCTCAACAAGGATACTTCCCAGTCTCGGTGCATTTTCATTTTTTGTGGTTGTCACTGCTCCTTTCACTCCATCTGGCCTATTGAATCGTGCCCATCTCTATTCGAACTCCTCATTTCCCGCATTGTCTTTGCCTGAGAGAAAATTTCTTCTTGTTCAATTATCACTGCTCCGTAGTGGCTTGTCTATATCTGCATGTTTGTGAAGTCGATTTGCCCGTTTCTTTCCTGTTTGTCCGCAAACTATTCCCATTGCTCCCCTGCAGTGGATCCAATATAGTTATCCAGTTATAATAAACGTTTCTTGGCAAGAGTCATTTCTGCTTTCGTGGCAGTGGCTCTTACCTTCCACTTTTTTCTACATCTTTTCCTGGCCTGTAGGTTATTTGTGTTAAGCGACATTGCGTGTAGCCTTTTTTTTTCTTATTTATAACCTCTTCTACGGCTTCAGAAGACCACGTATTATTGGTAGATTGGTACCAATCTGTCATTTCAATCTCTCCTAATGGTTCACTAGTGGTCTCATGTAACATTTTTACTTTATCCCGGGTACTTTATTCCCGGGTCGAAAACAAGTCATTTTGGCATTTTATTTAAAACAATTTTTTATATAATTTATGACCAGCTTTTGGATCGAGCACGCTGCAGATTTATTCAAAGGGGATGTTTTTACGTAAGATTGTGCAAAAAAACCGAATCCGGATATTTTCCTCAACGGATCGTAGTTGTAACAAAAACTGACGACGGCAAGCTAGACGCAATGATAGTTTTATGTAAGAAGTTTTAACATTAGATATATCTATATCAAGATTTTTCGTTTTTCATAAATAATTTTTCTGTAGATTTTTCAAATATATATTTCAGACAAAAGTTGTTAGCGTTTTTAAAAGGAGTAACAAAGTTAAGTAACATTTTACTAGATGCAAATTTATAGGAATATAGATGTGACGTATCCCAAAATTTTTTATTTTTCAGTAGTAAATTTCGTAAATTATACATATATGGTCGGTATTGTATGTAAATATACTTCAAATTATTTTGACAAGTATTGGTTTTCCTTTGCACTAAACATTTCATTCAATTCAAATTTGTCCGTATAAAACATCCGTACAAATTCACCTCAGAATATGAAATAACAACATAATTCTCTTGATACAAATGTCCCACCACCGGGTCTCCAACCCACCAGGTGTTGGCACAAACTAAGTTAATCAGGAATCAATGTGGGGGCTTATCGTTTTCTAAGAAATTACGCGCGAGAGTGAACTTTCCGCTTACCTGTACCCTTTTTCAACACAGGATAATAATTTAACCCCAGGAGCGAATTGGTAAACACCATTAATTAAGGTAGGATTAAAGCACAGGTAGAAAACTAGATTACATTTAGATTCCTGTTAGACTCCGAAAATTACACGTCTTTTCGGAAAATCCAAATAAATATGATTTCTCCTAAGAATAATGTACTAAGCGCTATTAAATAGAGGTACAGAAAACTATATTCCCCAGTCTACTAGTTATTTTAGTTATTTGTGAGACATAGGTAACATCGATGCAAATAGATTTAAGTTTTGTGAACTTAGAGTTACTTTCGATAAACCGAGAAAATATTTGAGTGTCGAGCAAATGATTATAAACGCGTTTCATTATTTCGGGATAGGTCACATCTATATTCTTATCAATCTACCATTACATCTAGTAAAAATGTTACTTAACTTTGTTACTCCTTCTAAAGACGCTAACAACTTTTGTCTGAATTATATATTTGAAAAATCTACAGAAAAATTATTTATGAAGAACGAAAAATTTTGATATGGACATATCTAATGTTAAAACTTCTTATATAAAACTATCATTGCGTCTGGCTTATTACAGTTTTTATTACAACTACTCCGTTGGGGAAAATATCCGGATTCGATTTTTTTGCACAATCTTACGTAAAAACATCCCCTTTGAATAAATCTGCAGCGTGCCCGATCCAAAAGCTGGTCATAAATTATATAAAAAATTGTTTTAAATAAAATGCCAAATGACTTGTTTTTGACCCGGGAATAAAGTACCCGGGATAAAGTAAAAATGTTACATGCGACCACTAGTGAACCATTAGGAGAGATTGAAATGACAGATTGGTACCAATCTACAAATAATACGTGGTATTTTGAAGCCGTAGAAGAGCTTATAAATAAGAAAAAAAGGCTACACGCAATGTCGCTTAACACAAATAACCTACAGGCCAGGAAAAGATGTAGAAAAAAGTGGAAGGTAAGAGCCACTGCCACGAAAGCAGAAATGACTCTTGCCAAGAAACGTTTATTATAACTGGATAACTATATTGGATCCACTGCAGGGGAGCAATGGGAATAGTTTGCGGACAAACAGGAAAGAAACGGGTAAATCGACTTCTCAAACATGCAGATATGGACAAGCCACTACGGAGCAGTGATAATTGAACAAGAAGAAATTTTCTCTCAGGCAAAGACAATGCGGGAAATGAGGAGTTCGAATAGAGATAGGCACGGTTCATTAGGCCAGATGGAGTGAAAGGAGCAGTGACAACCACAAAAAATGAAAATGCACCGAGACTGGGAGGTATCCCTGTTGAGATTATAAAAACACGTTTTAACAGAAATATTGGTATCCATATTTATAGTTTCCTCAGAGGATGAAGCATACCGCAGTATCACACATTGGTAAAATCACATTCACACGAACGGAGATTGGAGCAACTGTTTCAATATAGAGAAATCGGGGGTACAATTTCACCCCCTCGAAGAGAGATGGTTCTCCAAATGCTCGAAATTCGCCATTTCGTTAACAAATATAGAGAACCCAAGGACTTCTTCAACAATTTATTCCAAAAAGGAAATGCAACCGATTTCATCATCAGGCTAGTAGTCATCATCAGGCGTGAGATCTGAATATATATTAACGTAATAGTGGTAGGTCAAGACTAACGGTGGAGTCGTGTATCGAATGACGAACGCAATATGAGTAAATAGCAGTCAAAATAAATTTAAAAACGAACCATGGTAGTCGGAACTGTGAGTAATATGAGTAAAGGGTGTTACATGATAGTGAATTAAATCATCATTTGAAAGTTATCCTACAAGTATATAGGAGAAGCATTGGAATTAGGTGAATAAAGAATAAGAAAGTCGTTTTCAATGAAAAATTGTATAAGGCTGCAATTTCATCAAATTAGTGAGCCAACAACCCTAATTTTAAAAAATTTCCACAGGAATATTGTAAATTTAAAATTCCCAATGAATCGAAGATAAAAAGTACAATTAACCGCGTTTATGATGAAGTTATGTATAAAATTAGGGACAAATTAAAAGACAATTTTTATATATCATTGATGACGAAACCACTTAACTTATGTTTCAACTTATGTCTTCAAAAATAACCTTGAGACTCTATTTCACCCTCCATAAACAAAAAGTAAGGATAACCAGTGTATTCAAGTTTCTTTATATCAACTTCGGGTGTGCCACAAGGTAGCAACCTAGGCCCCTTTCTACTTATTCTTTTCATAAATAATTCACCGTCCGCTGTATAGTATTCCGATATTCTCTTATATGCATAACTATTCTACATCCTAATATCAGTAAATGGTAGGATTGAAAGGAAGTGGCGGCACCAAACTGATACAGCAGCAGTTAGACAGTGCTGCCAGGATCACGTAATTGAGCTAAACTATGATTGTTGCTTCAATGGCAAGGTTCAAACAAACTGAAATCATGGATCTACGTACCTGTACCTGTATCTTAAGAACTAAGCAAAATTTGCAGTTAGAAATCATTACGTGTAAATTAAAAACAAACAGACAGGAATCGTTAATTCATAATTTGTACCTTCAAATGTCTGCAGAATATACAGACTTTAATTCGTCTACATAACGCATTGTTGCGTCTACATATTGAATATATAAACATTCCACTGGCGTCTGCTGGTAAAATGCATGAAAACCCAATTGAAAAAGCCCAAAAATGCTTCCTACGTTACATATGTTTTAGAAAGCGTAAACCTTATCCATATATAGTTTCTTACACAACATGTTAATCGCCTTTAAATTAATATCGTCAACAGGTCATCAGATAGAAGAAATCATCAGGCGAATGTTTCAACACTCGTATTGGTAATATTATCGGGATCAAATATGCTGATTGTGGACTCACTGAACTCAAAACATTGAATGTTCATAAGAATAACTTAGGAATCTTGAATGATAAACCGTTGGCTGTATACTTGTATAGATGTTCAACTTCAACTTACACCTAAAAACCGATATTTATAAACCTAAAACTTATCTTAAATATATTTAACACTAATGTGAAAATGTCTTCATAGTTTTACACACTAACCGTGACTTTATACGTTGATTACGTACTTAATGCCACCTACTTTACTTTTTACTGTTCTCTGAAATTACTGAAATTTTACTGAAATTAATAATAAAATTAATAATGGCATTACGAAATCTAGAAGTAAGTTCTAACAACTGAGGTAAGATTAAATATGAAAAACGGTTTGGGGCGGATTTCGAAAAAAATTCAAAAGCCAAAAAAATGACAAGTTACTCGTTTGTTCCGGTCGATTTTAGGAAAACACTTATTGGGACGTTCCGCTGATACAAAGTCTATATATCAAGCTTGAACTGTTCGTGATT
This sequence comes from Cryptocephalus primarius, assembly GCA_963576515.1. Classification (NCBI taxonomy): domain Eukaryota; kingdom Metazoa; phylum Arthropoda; class Insecta; order Coleoptera; family Chrysomelidae; genus Cryptocephalus; species Cryptocephalus primarius. The sequence goes on from OY754945.1 coordinate 10,537,833, forward strand.
CTTAAACACTTAACCCCAGAAACACGTACACACATGTTTTAACAACGTTTTTAGGACTCAGGGTACCTTAAAACGCCTAGAAATGCTAACAATTACTGTTGAAAATACAACCGGAATACACTACTTCGACATCGAAATTTATTTCGTTTCTACGTATGTAATGTCCCAAATTACACGCTTTTCTTCTTAATTAGTGAACTGGTACTTAATCACGCTGAAACCTCGTTCAACAAATTAGAACAATTGTCAATTACCTTAAAACTCATTTCTAAGACATGCAACTCGTGGTTTGTCACGAATGTATTTAGAGTTCCAAAAAATTTCCTTCTTAGTGAAAACGACACTTTCCTGCTGAAACGAAGTACGTTGGAACATCCCACGGAGCGACGTATATTTTTTTGAAACGGTTTACGAAATAATTTAAAAATATGTTCCGTAAAATTCGGGTTAAGGTTTTTCATCTATACCCGGAGGCAGGTAGTTTATTCACTTAATGTTTGTAGGTATTTTTAAATTTGATATTGTAGGACGTCAGGAAATTAAAATATTTTTTTTTCTAAAAATAAAGTCAATATATACCTCCACTGTTTCGAGAAAATGTGTTACTATTATTTACGTTCAGCAAAACCTGGAGAATGTTGTTTTATGCGTTAAGACAGTCGAAGCAAATGGGTGAGGGTAAATTTATTTAGTTATAATGTTTATTTTAATAACACTAATGCAAATTTACCTTTGATTACGCTCTTGATGACCCTGCTGTTGAACAGGAATGAAGTGTTTTTGTTATAACGCTGAAAATAGTTCTGTGCTTGGAACAGACAACATAAAATAATAAAGAATACGTGCAATAGGCAAATCAAGATTAAAACATATTCTTTTAAATGAATGGTCAATGGTCACTAGGTATTATAAAAATTTCCAAAGAAAGTTAAGCGTTCTGAATTGCAAACTGGTATTACCGTAATAAATCACGTTTTCAACTAAATTGTTCACAACTTTTAGTCGTGCTTCACCAACCTCCTTATTATTAGCTAGGAATAGCGGAAGTGTCTTCCACGTCTCGTTCATAATTCAATTGTTTCACTTCTCGTAATTATTTTTTTCCCAAAGTGATTTCCTGCGTCCGCGATTTTCTCCTCGGCGTTCATAGTGGAGGCGTCGTTTGTACAAAAAGCGAAACTCTAATCAGCCGTTCTCGAAACAATATCCTGGATCCGAACGGAACACCCGACGCGCTATATCAAGATTAAATTTTAGAAGGCCCGTGCTATAATTAGATTTCAGTCAAGTGTGAATCCCCGTAGCAGAAGGTGGTGTAAACGAGCGGGAGGGACGCGCGACCAGATAAAACTGGAAGTTATGTCTCCGGGAGTCTTGCGGGACTTCGGAGTTAATTTGCTTGCCGCTGATGATGTCCCTTCGGGTTTGCTACGCTCCCTGCCATCCCCACCGTACGGGATTTAATGAGAACGTTTTCTTACCTTTACTTTTTTTTTACGTGTGGATTAAGGCTCCGCTGGGATAAAGGTTTTTATGGAAATTAAAGTTTTGCAGCCAGGAAACTTCTAAATAACCATAAATTATACTTAAACTACCAACAATACTGTGCGATATTTAAGATGATGCACATATCATACATCACAAAGCTGTTTTTGTGGATGTAAGCCTCGGCAATCTAGACTGTTCTGTAAAATAAGGCAAATAAGTAATAGAAAATTTTCTGTACTATATCCCAACAACAAATGTGCGGAACATTGTTTGAAATTTGAAAACGTAAAAAAAATGAAAACAAAACCAGCGTCATTTCTAATGTTTCCTTGCTTACAACCTTTTAATTGTTCATGTTGGAAATAGATTGAAGAGAAACAAATCGTTTCGCAAGTACTTTCACATAAGAAGCCGTTGTTTAGAAATATCGACATTTAATAATGTCGTTGCACAATAGCTATAATTAAAATAAAGCAAGAAATGTCGTTTTTCATTTCATTTATTCGACCTCTAAAGATAAACTGAGGGTGTCCAAATCTTGATAATAAAAACTTAGACAGCACAATCATTTTGCAATTCAGATATGGTCAAAAAATTGAAAATTTTCAATATTATGTAAAGTTTAAATACAAATACCTAAAAAGATGAAAACTTTTTTACAAATAAAAAGGCACCTAAGCTTTTAGAAGCCAGTTTCAGAATATAAATAGAATAATTCAAGGATTTTTTTCTCAAATGTGGTTCGAAAAATATGATAGGAAACTACTTGGAAAGGCGAATGTTCTGGGAAAAAAATGGAATTTGATCATGACAAAAAAAGTGCGTTCTGTTTGGATCTCCCGAGGCGGCTTTAAACAGGAGGAAAGTACGTTTGTTCATGTGAAAATGTCCAGGGTTGTGGAAGTCGGGTTTCAATTATTATTGGTTATCAAAGAGAAAGAGAAGTGCTCTAAAAATAGGCACAGGTAAAAATCAGACATGAACAAAAAGTAATACTTCTAGATCAATAAAGTTGTCGGGAGACAAATAGGATCTGGCTTACTTATTCCCCAATAGTCCACAATTTGGTGGAAATACTGTTAATATTTGTGGCTCGAGTTCCATGATGAATTTCAGGACATTTACGTGTGTACCAAAACAAGAAACGGTTAACAACGAGAAAAGTGGAGCAAGCGATCCTCAAAAATCCATTCAGCAGTAGGCTCGAACGAGGGCTAAAAATTAGAAAAATATAAAGAACGCACTAGACCCAGCTGGAGCTTATCTGTGGACTCAAAAGTTATTGAGAATAAGAAAATGAGCTACAAAAATAAGATATTAAAAAAGTTCAGCTATGGCTTCAAGAGTGATGAAAACGAAATATGAAAGAAGAGTATTACAAAATGAAGCCCAGAGGTGCCCTCAAAACTGTTAAAATTTGAGACAAATGGAAAAAAGAATATCCGAAAATAAGCAGAAATATTAACTTACGAGAGTGTTAAAAACGTAAAACGAAGATGGAACAGTACTCCAATGAAAACTCAGAAGTGGACTCAACATAATATTAAAACTAGAAGACATTAAGAGCAATAATAAAGAGGCATAAGTATTGGTTCAAAGACGGATAAAATCTGAGAAAAAAGACAGTGCAGCACTTCAAATAGAGACACAGGAGAGGATTAAAGCGAGAGAGATAAAAAGCAGCACCTGCTGTCCAAGGGAAATATTAAAAACGAGTAGAAAAATAGCGGTGTACCAAAAATATATTTACAAAAACAGTGGTACTAAAATAGCACTTCTAAAAAAATGCTCAGAAGTGAACTAAAAATAGTGTTAGAAAGTGATAAAAGGAGCAGTACTCAGAAAAGTGGATGAAGTGTAAACTCGATAAGGTTTTAAAAACAAAAAAGACCATAGATCAAAACACTAAAAAGCGACTAAGGAATAAGCTGAATGTTAAATATGAAGGCGATAGAAAGAATGGTATTTCAAAAAAAAACTCACGAGTGGACTTACAAAGCTATTAAAATGTGGAAGTTAAAAAAAGAGTACCTCAAACCTACAAGCATTTTAGAAGGCTAATATATGGACTTAAAATAACAAACGATTAAAAACAAAGAAACAGGAGCAAGTAATACTTCAGAAGTACACTCAAAACTAGGCTCAAAAAAGTGTTAAAAACCAAAAACATAGAAAGAGTGCAGCAGCGCAAAACTTGTTTCACAAGACGTCTACTTATGGGCACAAAAAGATGTTGATAATAAGAAACGCACCAAGGAAGACTCAGCTATAAGCTCAATTATGTTGAAAACGAAAAAATAAAGAGTAATACTAAAATCACTACTCCAAGGCTCCAAGCACTACAGGAAACTCATGTGAGGACGGTTAAAAACAAGAAAAGAAGACCAAGCAGTACCAAAAGTGCACTCAGAAATAGACTTCAAAGGAAGTTAAAAAATCAGACACAGAAGGAGCGCAGCATTCCCATATGAAGCTTATTTGTGGACATAAAAGAATATTGAAAATGCGACAATTAGATAGAGCAGTAAACCAAAAAACTCTTAGCTATGGGTTGAAGTGTGTTAAAAACGAAAAAATAAAGAATAGTATCCAATAATAGAAAGAATAGTATACTCCAAAAAGAAGCCCAGTGGTGCACTAAAAAGAGTGTTAATAATGAGACCAGTTGATAAGCGGTATTCCGAAAATAGTCCATTGTATTGATTCAAAAGATTCTGATGATCGAAAAGGCACAAGAAGCAGTATTCTAAACGACCATCAGACGTGGACATAGCGCTAACACTAGAAGAGATAAAGAATGGTGTTACAAAAAGCTCAAATGTTGGTTCAAAGGCGTATTAAAATCGAAAAAAAAAAGAAGGAGCAGCATTCCAAAAAGAGACAACAGGTGTCTTGAAAGTATGTAAAAAAACTAGAACAGAACAAAAAGTAATAAGAGTATTTTCCCAAAAGAATATTAAAATCGAGAAGGAGGGAAATGGCAGTATGTACCCCAAAAATAGGTTCAGATATAGGACAAACACAGTGTTAATGCATACTAAGAAAGAGTAATATTCTAAAAACAAGCACATTTTTGAACTTAAAATATTGTTGAAAATGTAGTGTTTTATAAACAAAAAGACTATAAAACACAACCTTAAAATGCGACTAAAGAGTGAACTGGGTGTTAAATATCAGAACGATGGAAATAGTAGTGATGAAAAAATGGGGATGTTGATTCAAAAAATGGTTAAAAATATGGAAGGTAGAAGTAGCAGTACTGAAGAGTTCTATATACTTCAGGAGACTCAGACATAACCCTGAAACAAGAAATGGTTAACAATACGAAATGAGGAGCGAGTAGTACTCAAAATTGCAGTAAGAAATAGGCTCAAAATGAGTCAGAAATCAGTCAAATCAGGAACACAAAAAGAGCGCAGCAGTCCTAGTTGAAGCATACTTATGACCTCATAGGAGTTCATGGCATAAGAAAAGAAGAGAAGTAAAGAGTAATATACTATAGAGATGCTCAGCTATGGGTTCAAAAGTGTTAAAAACGAAATCGAAATCATCAGTGTCGAATGCATAAAATCGGATGAATGTGTAAGAACGAATTAATAGATGGACGGCTAACAGACCTACTCGAGGGCAACACAAATTTTAAAAATCCCTTGAAGGTGACAATACATATTCAGGCTTTCTACAATCTTAATGTCAAGAATTTTAAATGTTTCAGTCTACAAGCAATCGTTTTAAAATATCAAACGATTGGACACATCAAACACTTTGAAACGAATTGAAATTAATTTCTTAACTCCAACCATTAGATAACAAGGTTCTTGTATCGAAGCCACCCAGAATTTCCCGACCAATACATTCAACTTATTAAATTCATCGATTGATCCGAAATAGCGCCAAAAATATGTTCTTGACTTTCCAAGTCATAGCGTAGGTATTATCTGATGTTATACAATTTGAGTTAATGGACAAATGAATAGTGGCGGACCGCCCATATTGAACACGCAACATACTTATTGAGAAACAAAATACCATACGTTGATCCTTATCAGTCTAATGTATTAGGTAAATCGAGCTAATCATTATGGCGGCTTTTTCAGCCTGTCTACTCATCTTTCCAACTACAAATTGCACTGTTTCAATTAAATCGAGTACGTTACTATTTTTGGAGGGGCAATTAATTTGGATGAAATACTATGATAATGATGTATCAATAAAGTAATGAATGTGGTGGAATGGTTGAACACCTAAACCAAACTCAAGGTTCAGAGATTTTAGATTTAATTAGTTCATAAGTTGCTCGAGGAGGAGTTGAAATAATACTGCAGTTACTAGAGTTAAAATGAATTTTGGGCCCTAAAATGATCACACAAAAACGTGGTAAAAGGACAAAAAATTATGAAATAGGTAATGGCAATATTACAAGGTATGCTAATTGGAATAAAAGAATGTGGAATATAAGAACGAAAAATGGGAAAGGATAACACGATTACAAAAGACAATAAAAGACATCTTTTAGTTCTTTATTAAAAAATTAAGAAGGTATTAATGTCAACATTTGGGATAGCGATATGCTGCTAAAGCAATATCAGCAAGTAAATTAACAAATATGGATTAACTAAAACTGGAAAAATACTAATTAAACAGGAGACTCAAACATAGAACTTTTGTGACTTTTTCTCGTTTATGACTATTTTTAAGGTATTTTTTATACAAAATCAGCTATATTGGATCACTCGTTTTCAACTATAAATTTTTGCATGGGATTCATGCATAATAACTTCGAAAATACGTTACACAAATTTTGGAAAGAATTAACCATTTGTTTCTCTATAAAAAAATAAGCTGTCAGTATTGAAACAGTTAACAAAACTTTAGCGCCAAATTCCATAAGGAAAACTTTTTTCTTCCTAAGACAGCTCTAAATTAAATAAGGAGTCTTGAACTAATATAAGCTTTTTCGGACTTTGCCGAAATAGTGCATTTTTTAGGACTACATATACTCCACCAACTGTTTTCCGGTCATTGTCCCATACTAGCAAAATTGTGAAGAATTAACCTAAGCGTTCCTTATTTTCAACTAAGAATCTAACATCCTCGCATATACAAAGTATTTGTGACTTGCAGATGTGAACCAGATCCAATTATTTTCATACAAACGGAAGTTCCCCAACTGTCTCATGATATATGCGCAAGTAATTAAAAGAGATTACTTTTTTCAGTCCCGAATACCATCCACTGGGACACATTATTCATTTTCAGCGACGCTTTTCATCTGACACCGAAGGAAGGAAAACTTCCAACAGCAATCAGCTTTAAAACGCGAAAGAATTCCTTCGGAACGGAACTCGTCTATAGAAACAAATGCCGCGGCAGCTAATAATAAGAAAATCAAAATAAACGAGGAAACTGATGCCGAATCTTTGCTAAACAAAAAGCTATTGAATCCGGGCTTGTGCAGCGTTCGCATTTAATTTCTTCGGATGTCCAAAATAACGGAATAAATCGAGCGATAAATCACCTAGAACGGGGGAAAACAATATATGAATAAGTCGAATAAATTCTAATTTTCGGAATGGCGGAGGCAAACAGACCCCGATATGGTTCCTGTAACACGCCGAATTTTATTGTAACAAATCATTACGTTGGAGTGACATACTATTACGGAAATATCGCTCGACAGTAACAGGGTAAAATTAACTTTTACAACTACCTTACGGTTGTTTTAAGATTTTAAGCCGAAACTTAACAGCGGTACCAAAAGCAGAGAGGTATAAAATATCACCATGGCATAATTGCTTTTCTTGAGAAACTTTGATACTTACGAGATTTGCAAATAGGATGTAACACTATTTATACATTTGAATTAGACACCCTCATATTGTGTGAACGGGAAACTCGAGTTTCTCTTCGTAAATAAAAGACATTTTAAATACAATGCATCGCAACTAATGCGGATTTAAGTTAAAACTTTTTTCCAAAGAGCTGTGTTTGACATTACCTTTGTAATTTCTACAACAAAATCTCCCAAGTATTCTGGAATTATTAGGTAAACACAATGTAATATAGATATATTTTAACAATTATACCGGGTGACAATTTAAAACCTTCAATCAGGTTTGGAAAATTGGCGAGACACATCGATTTTTATTCCGAGGTGGAACCATTTTGCGCATATTTTCAATCCTGTCGCTTCAACCTTTAGCCAGGGTGAGTTCGACCCCTAAAATAGGGAAGAGGGGTCAAATGATACCTCATTTTAAAGCTTATCAAACTCTGAATTTGACGGTTTTTGATTTTTAAATTTGGTTCAGTAATTTTCGAAAAAAAACAAAAGGTAAAGATTTCGAAGTTAATTATTTACTCAAGTATTGATTTTTTTTGTATACATTAGTTGTTTTTAATCGTATCTTATTAAAAACAGTTTTACGAAAGTTTCAAATAAAATAATGACCGTTATCAAAGAATTGATTTATTTATTTATAAATGGGTTCTTGGAATAGATGATCAAATTGGTTTCAGTTATTTTCAAGAAAATAATAAAGCTTATTGTTAAACTCTTTTCGAACTTCTCAAAAGCGTCTCTGGATATACGATGAAATTCTTGAGTGTCTCTATTTCTTAGTTCTTCAACTGGATCAGGTTGGGAACGAAATATTGCAGATTTTAAATAACCATAGGGGTTAGGTCGGGTGAACGTGGTGGCCTTTCCACTGCTCCTCTTGTACCAACCACTGATTTTGATAGTGTTCATCCAACCACTATCTAACAGGGAGTACGTAGTGGGGAGGTGCATCTTGTTGAAAATGGAGTAGTTCTTCTAATAAATAAAGGTTTCCATTTAAGTCCTTTTGATTTTCTAATTCTTGAATTATTAATTGAATCCTTAATAATTATCTAATATTTCAGCATACATCTCACCTATCAAATTTCCATCTGTGCATAACGGACCAACTATGGAATTTCCCAAAATACCGGCCCATACATCCACCATTTCAGAGTACTAACCTTCTCTAAAAATGTGACGATATTCGTCACACCGATACCGGCAGTTCTGTCAATTTACACATCCATTACGATAAAGGTGGATTCATCAATGAGACAATGTTTTATTGCCGGGGCTGGGCAATAATTCGGGCAATCATTAATTCACAAAATTCGATTCCTCTATTTGAATCATCATCTCCAAGTTCCCGGGGAATTGATGGAATTTATGGAGTTTGAGAACCTTTCTTAATGACTCACGCAATAGGCCAGTCTCTGTTGCTGCTTGATGATTTGACGAAACTGGATCAATAGCGATTTTTCCAAGAGAATAGCTCCGTTGAACAACCCTGGTGTAATTCTTTTTTTATTAGCGATAGATCCTGTTCCCTCAAATTTGGTAACCCACTGTCGGATGAAAATATGGCTTACGTGTTTCCCTGGATGTCTTTCGTTGCAAACTGTAGCTGTTCTTAGGCAACAACGATTTTGGGAGTCATAGATAAAAATTATTTCAACTCCTTCTGCGATATTGTAAACCATTCTAATGCGAATTAATACGAAATTGGACGTTTAGTATATCGAACCGAACTACATTTGGAACTGTACTGTTACCGTTTTTGAATCCATATTTTTTTATTATTCGTTTCTTTTTTTTACAAAATATAAATACGATTAAAAAAACCGAAGCATACAAAAAAATCATTAATGAATTAAAAAAATTAATTTTGAAATCTTCAAATTTATCACTTTATGTTTTATCTAAGCAAGAGCTGTTGTTCAAAAAAAATTAAACATCTCAATTATCACCCACCAAGGGGCTGGAAAAGAATTGTAGATTATGGAATATTTCCAATGCAACATTTGGTAAGGGCATAGACTGGGCTGTCAGATAGACCAAAAATATCCGATAAAAAATATGATATTTCTAGAAAAATTATGTTCAATACTTAAAAATATCCCCAAAAATGTCATTGCCAAGGTGATCCACCTTCATAAAAGCCAAACACCCTAATGCCTACACTTGCCCAATTAGTTTCTTATATTTCATAAAAATATTTCTACGTGTACACTATAACATATATTAAACATCACTCTTATTTATCCATACTACCTCAAGTTTACTCTTGAATCAGTTTATACCTATTTAGTTACCTCTGCATTTACAAATATTCCAGAATTTTGCTTATTACAATGTTTATACAGTTTCCATTACAAAAGAAGTCATTCGTGAATTCGTTTAAAAAAATCATATAGTTTCATCATATAACTGTAGATCAAATTGCCCTTTTGGGCCATTTTAGAAAAAATACTTCAAATGTAAGTTACAGGCAATAAATAGATAAGTCAATTTCGAAAGTCAAAACATATCGCTAGAACCGTTTTGGAAAAAATTAACAAAAGCTAAACATTCTTAAGACTAAAGTGCCCTTCAGGGCTATTTTAGAAAATAATATTTTAAATAAAAGTCATACGTATTAAATAGATACGCAAAGTTGCGAAGGTGTAAAAGAGGTTGAAATTGCTCAAGTGTAAAATTCCCTTTAATAAATTTGTAGACATTTATTGTTGTAGTTCAGATGTAAAATTTAGTACAAATGTGTGAAGCCGTCTTGGAACAAATTAAGAAAAACTGAAAATTAACAAGCGTAAAGTGACCTCTGAGGCGCATTTAATAAAAATGTTTTAAACAAAATTTATACGCACCTAATGCAGTAAATCAAACGAAAGTTTAGTAACAATATGTAAAAAGGTTTTGGAACAAATTGACAATAACTAAAAATTCACAAGGGCAAGGCGCCCCTTTGGAGAAGATCAGTCAAGATAACGACGATGGTAGTCAATTTGAATTAAATAGTAGACTAAGTATACAAGTATAAAGAGAACGTTTGATTAGTTTATAGATAACATAAAAAAAGACAAGAATAAAGTGCCCTTTCCCTTAAACAATTTCAACCAAATTTTTTTCCATAAAACTATTTTTTCGAATTTAGGGACCTTAAAACGTCCAGGAAGTCGCAAATTCAGAAAATCGACCGAAAATGATAGGCTCACTTTACGAACTCCTTGTATGAGAAAGTAACAATACAATAAATAATTACAATACGGTGCATATAAAACCGAAATGTAATATTTCCGACAGAGTTAATCTAAACCTTGTGTCGTTTTTCCTTTGGTTCCTTTAGTTGCAACGAGAGTTTCTTTAAATTTAGAACTCCATTTAAATTAAATGTTTGTATGTGTAAATCAAAACATAGAAGTCAGGAGTTGATTCCGAGTCAAGTCACCGTCCTCACGAAATGTTTTAATCCTTTTCGGAAAACGATTTATATTCCAAATTTTGTGTTTTCAACCCTTTAATTGTAGACCTCTAAGCCCCGAAACTCCGCCAAGGATTAGAATAATTTGGTGGCGGTCTGGTGAATCTAAAGGGCCATAAGTCTCTCTCTCTTTCGTATTTTCAGCATGAATAAAATAACTGTTAATTTATTCGATTCACATTTTATGTGTTGTATAATTACACGAACCTCGAAGGGAAGAAGAGCTGTTGAACAGGAAAATGTGGCAATAAAAATGATTAATCGCTATATTCTATTCATCCGCTCTCCACTTGACTTTTTCATATTTAACCCAGAATTCTTAATTAACTCTCCCGCTGTATTATGGAGCATTCGTTTTTTCCGTTGTCTTTTATTTTTCAGGTAGTTACTTGCATACAACTTGCAAAAATCAACAAATGCTCTAATGGGATTTCTAACATGAGCTTCAATATGAAGTATGCAAGGATGCTATGCTTATTTAGTCATATTTGTTTGGAATTTAGGTAATTAAGAGAGCTGTGGAATCCTTTATATATATATATATATATATATATATATATATATATATAGATATATATGTATCTATATGTATTATGTGTATCTTATAAGTATCTTATATGAACAAGTACTCTTATATGTGGTTGCTAGGTTTTATGAAGAAAGAATATGTCTTAACAATTATTTGTCTATGAAGTAAAATAAAAGTATGTATTATGTTAAAAATTATAAAACTGTATATGTTCTGAAACATTATATTCGAGGTATTATAACGTTCGGACCCTTACAAACTACCACCCGAGGGTGGTTATTATCACGAAATTACAAAAATAATAGTTTTCAGCTTTGAAAAGTTTAACGATTTATTAAAAAAAAAACAAGCAAACTTCCCTTCTCTGTTTATAATATAGCTTATTATTTATTGCGACCTTTAAACCCCTAGCAAACACCCAGTGTGACAAAAATCTTTTAGCTTGAGATTATCGAAGTACACATAGTGAGCATTATTTTAAACTCTTTAACATAATTCATGAGTTAACCCTTAAAAGATTGTCCCTTTCACAAAAAAATAAAAAAACAAAATATTTTTTGACTTTTTTACCTCTTTTTTTTTAACCTCTTGTGTTTACAATTAAACACAATATTTATATAAAATTATACATCGGAAATAAATTGTTTTTGTGTTTTACTCTTCCAAAATACTAATAACTTCCTTAACTTTCTAGCTACTCAACCGCTTTTAAAACTATTTTGGAGGGAATTTCAAGGGCTACAAATAATGTGCAGTTAAATTTCTCTGAACTTCTTGTTCTTTACATTTTTAAGAATAAAATCTCAGGGAACGTGGTACTAACACTCAATGGCTAACTGCAAACGAACGTATCTCGAATAATTCTTACACTAGAGAAATTTGTATTTGTACAATTTGTTGTATTTTTACAATTTGTAAAAAATCGTTCTACTTCAGCACTTTTTCGTATATCATCTTTAGTTTTCAATTTTTTTTTTAAAGAATTCATTTTTTGAAAAATTTATGTAGTAACTGTCATCACTTCTTTTTCAAATTCCGACATTCCAAACCGATCAAATTTCTGTAACAACATTAGAACTTAACCAATTAAATTGTGAATGCTCTACAACCAATTTCAATCCATGTTGTAAGGCCTTTGTTTTTATTGCCGACTTTTTGCTCCAAAAAATTATTTTATTTTCATCTCCCTTAATTTTCAGCGTAAAAGCTTCAGTAAAAGCTGATTTGAAATTTTTTTTTAAGTAATCTGAAATGGTTCCTATAGATGTTTCACATTTGTTTTTTCATTTTTCCATTATTTCACGTTGAATGTTTCGGCTTAAATTTTTAACAAATACAAGGTAATCTTCAATGCGCCAAAGATCAGTTCGTATTGTATCTACAAAAATAGAGGTAAAAACCAAATTTCTTTGTTTTTAACATGCTTCATTTTAGTTTGTTTTAATTTTAACTTGTTTGATAAATGTAAGACTTTTGAATTATCCATGAAAAATCATCCAAAAATTGTGTTCATTTGATCAAAACACCGTCAATAACGAATTACTCAAAAATACTAAGTTATCGGTATAAGTTTGTAGAAAGCTATTTGTTTAGAGTTAGTTCGTCTATCGGTTTCAGTGGTTACTTTTAGTATAATAATTTCAACCACGGAGTAAGGTGACATCCATCCCCAGGGTAAAAGCATACAGCGATAGTAGGTCACACTTAGTGCTTAGGCTGTCCTTTAACTACTAATGAAAAATTTCAAGCCAAAAGGTGTTTCCGAAAAAATTCAGGATTAAAAACCGTCATACACTGAACAGAACATACGATTTATGCGAACAATAAACGCAATGCTTCCAAGGTCCTCTGTTATAATAATTTCAACATATTTTATTCATTGTCTTTACACAAAATTAGAATTAAAACATATAACATGACAATGAAAAAATGTCAAAATGACAGTAATACAAGAAATCTATAAAACTAGAAAACATATTTTCTAGTAAACATTTTAATCGTCAGGTAATCAATAAAAAGTACCTTCCTTCTATGTACTTATAACCCCGTTCAGGGGGATGAAAGTAGTATTTAATCAATTGTGCAAATACATACAACACAAATCCGGCCACGTTAACATGTATCTAGAACACATCCTTTGTAGTGGGTAAAGGAGACAATGATCGGAAGGAAAGAGAGTCCTTATCAAATGGCCACCGGTGGGGGTTCTACAAATCTTGGCTTACGTTACCCTTGCACATCCTGTGTTTGGACAAGGACTGTGTTTACCGATGGTATATTTGCTCGACACACGGAAGGACTCGACGTTTACATGCCTAACGTGTACGTAAATACACTTTGGGATAAATTAGATTTTTTGCTCGAGTAGGCGTAGCCGAGGTTAGGGGAAGGAAAACGATACATTCGAAAAGGAAATTCTTTGGATATATCGACAAAGAATGTTTTTGACGTCGCAAAACAGTTTAAGCGTTTTATAGATTCAATTCCATATTTGACTTCCAAGACAAATATGTAAATGTTAGGAATCGATGGCAACTTTACCGTAACAGTTGGCAGTATTAGTATTATTAAAGTCGACCTTCCCATTTCGGTTAACCGTTGTTTGCGATGGTTGGAGTATTTCTTCGGGCTAATGATACTTGTCTGAACTGGACAGGCAAATTCGGAGTTTAAAGAGAATCGCTATGACGATATTGAAATGCCTAAATCACTGACAACCAAAGAGATAGGCAATACATAAATTTGCATACTTGGTTTCGACTTTAAACGAATCGATTTTCGTTATTGACGGCGAGTGAAGTTTCCGAAGCGTTTTATTATACTAATTTAAATAAACGAACTATCATAAAACCCACTTTACTCCTCACAAACTTTTATATTATGATTTTAAATATCCTCGTCACTTGTAACTTACCCGCTCCATACAATTATTAATGGTAGGATTTATCTCAAGAAACTATCTTGTTATTCTTTCAGTAAAATATGTCTTTTTAACAAGTTGTTTGCAATGAGCAATCAGTTTTACATAGATTTCATTTCAGAATAGATGATTCGTTTCAGGTAATTCGGTGATGTTTATTAACTTTAATTTGTTTACGACAAAAAGATAGAAAATCATTATTTACTTATACTTTTATGGCTTAGATAGGTCAAGTGAAAGAGAATTAATATCTTCGTGCATGTGGATATTTTATGGTGTCTAAATTGTGTTACCCATGGGTCCATGGACTTTGTTCCTCTGGTTTTTTTTGTTCACGTAATTTTTAACAAGAATATTGTAACATTCGAAAGATTCATAAACAAAGATTTATTCAATTTTATTTCTAGATTTTCTTGTGCTGATTTCCATTTTCAGAATATAATATACCTGCATCTCAGTTTTTAAATTTATTAGGAGAAATTTGGCTGATTAATAGAATTGTAAGAATAACTAAGGATAAATTGTGTTTTTTACAATATTGTCTTTTTCAGGTTTGCTTAATCATTGTACTTGTATGATTTTTCTCACCACGGTTTCATTGGAAATATTTTTTGTATAACTGCCAGAAAAAAGGGTAGGGTTGTTCTATTTTCAATGGTATGTATATATCTACAGTTCATGCAAAACAAATCTGATTTGATGTAATTCATGGAATGGTTAACGGTGTTGTCGACGTTTTCAAAAATAATGAGATCGACTTTGCTTAGTCAATGACCTCCCCCTTACATTTTTGAATTTGAAATTTAGAATTCAGTGTATTCCATTCACAAATACGTTCTCAAAAAGACAGTTGATAAACTCAACAGTTCTTCCTTATTAAAAGTTTATAACCGCGAACTCTAATATAAACAAACATTCAGTTCGGTCGAACATACAAAGAAACCCACAATAACGCTCACTATTGCCAACTGAAATAAACGTCCGAATTTGAAACTGCAGATAATAGCAGCTTGTTTGGCTACGCCCTACTACAGTTGGTACATATATGACGACATCGGGTCACGTGGTACCAGATTTGCTTTGCATGAATTGTATGAATGTTCCTATAATATAACCTCTAATGGCTTGAGCGATTGTGAAGCACAACAGCTCAATGCATTCCTTACTTCACCAGAAGTACCATGGGCTACATTTAAATTCCACAGAACCAACCAGTTCAGCAATAGTTTGATATTTGTGTCGGTACCAATCGCATTCGCCATTTCGTATTAGTATAGCAGGCCCAAGCGGTTCAGAGGACCAGGGACGGAAAATATTACTTAGTGACGTGGGGAACGTAGAGATATAGACAAAAATAATAAAATGGGTAGTACAAGAATGTTCTAAATCGTAAATATTTTCCGAAAACAAAGGGATTCTTACAATTATTTTTTTTTTATATTCTAATACAAAAATTTTTGGAGATATTTGAAAGCATTGTTAAAGTTTACCAACTCTTTCAGCTGTATTTCTAAACGTACGGATATTGCTTCCTATATTTAAAAAAAGAGCTCTTTCATTTCGCGTAAAACATTAAAAACTTGCGATTTAAAAACATAAAACTGTCGAAAATCAAGACTTTAAATGATTAATAGTTGTTCAATATTGCATATTTCGATATTTTGCCCATTTTGCTCAAAAACTTCGCCATGTATGCGCACATTCCAAATTTATATGAATTTTTTGCGCATATATCCGAGCATTAGTTATGATCAATGTATAATTTATTTAACCTTATTAGGTACTCTCATCCATACAACATTTTTCATAGAAAACAGCATTGCCATTCAATCTCTAAAATGTCCATACGTTTTCAGATAAAATTTATGATGTAGTTTTAATTTGAAAGAAATTAATGAGAAGCAACGTAAGTAAACCGTAAAACTGTAAATAAAAGCATTCATCTTTCCCAAAAGATTTGTGTTCCCACAATTCGAATTAGTCATCACCCGCCATATTCGAGTATATTTTCTTAACGCATTGACGTTTTACAATTTTTTTTAATTGTTTTAAAAAGCATAAAACTTCAAAAACTGTTTGGATGTGCGGCTTATGCAAATAACCAAGCTGCTAATTCAGCTCAGGCAGAAATATATTTAAAAGCCTTTGTATGATATACAGCAAATAAACACGGAGTAAAGAGTTGTTTCCTAACAGAATTGTTCGAAAAGGTAAATCAGACCTTAACACGCCATAACTGTGGTAATAAGAAACTAGACCGTACTAAAAATAATATACTAATTTCCGTTTAAGAAAGAAATGTAAATTTTGCATTGCTAATGTTGCGCAACATTAACGTTTCACCTGCGCTTTATTCCGAACGGAGTTCCCAACGAACGTCAGCAGTACGTTAAATATTACGACACTGTTGAATAATCCAGAGTCCTTCATCTCGGGAGATATTTCCTTAAGCCTGGCGGTCAAAACCGGTTGGTATTCAACCCTCTAAGGGAATTGTGCATTTGCTCCGAGACTTCTTTCTTTGGTGCAACTTTATTTCAAATATTCCCGACGGAAACTTGCTTCATTCTTGGAAGTAACGAATTTAAACAAAACGGGAATGCAGCGGAAAGTACAATCAGAAATCCGACGGTAATATACATCGATCGACGACTTTCACTATGATAAAAAGTAATCGTTTTAATATTTTAGACAGACGTTACACGGCCACAAGAAAGAGCTAATTACGTATTTCATTAGAGTGGATCAAAGGTCGAAACTATTTTAATACGTGGGAATGTTGCAATCTTAACGTATAAGGCAGTGAATTTTAAAATCGTTATTAGATTAATATTTGCACTTGTATTATACAACAACATAAATATTTCATTTCTGGATTCTGTGTTTTGTTGGTTTGAGGGATTTCAAGGAAAAATATTAAAACGCATTTATAGTCTGTCTAAAAATGAGGCTAAGTAATAAAAACTCATTATAAATGCAAAACCGATACAAGGTGGCACCCACTAAATGTGTCGAGTTCTCTAATGTTTTGCACGCTACCTCCCCTAATCTCTTTATATTACGAGTGTTTCTCCCTGAACATCTGCTATTTTGTGCGTCTCGACACATGCGAAGAACCACTCACTGGCGTACGGTCGGGAAAAATGACGAAATGTGCAATAATCGATAACTGAAAAAATTACGTGTGCGTGCGCGTGTGTGTGTGTGCGTGCGTGCGTGTGTGTGTGTTTGTGTGTGGGCGCGCGCTTGAACGAGATAGAGAGGGAAAGAAAGACAACACGTCAGTACATGTATGGTCGTACATTAATTTATGAAATTTTGCGGCCCTGAGAAGGGCCAGTTTATGAAAAGTTTTTCCCAGCCGTCACCTTCTCCTTGGTAACCTCAGTCGTCGTCGTCATCGTCGAATTCTTCCCAAACATCGGAATCTGAAGAAGAATCATCATTTGGGTTGATAATAATTGGTTCTATCAACGACTCCGAAATGTTATCTAACTGAAACATTTGGTCTTCTATTTTCAGAACGTGATTTATGCATTTCCGCCAATTTTCCTTGGAAACTTTACATATTGCTTCTTTAAGCAAATTTTTGACATCTGCTAATTTGAACGTTGTATTTGTCCTCGCCACGTCACCTTTTATTTGTGCCCATATTAGCTCAATGGGATTCAGGTCGCAGTGGTACGGAGGAAGCCGAACCACTGTTATTCCTTTCGCCTTGGCTAATCCATCGACGACGTGCCTTTTAAAATCACCTTTACGTGAATTGGCTAAACGCAAGAGTTCTACTTTTAATAGGTTTTCGGCACATTGGATCTTTTTCGAGGATAACCATTCTGCGATACGTTGTTTTCGCCAAGAGCTATTTGGTAATTTCTCTTCTAATCGGGAATGGTAACTAGCGTTGTCCATAACTATTACGGAACCATTCGGAATTAGATCGATCATTTGACCAAACCATTCTTCAAACACGTCCGCAGTCATTTCTTCATGGTAGTCTCCTGTCTTAGTTGATTCAAAAATTAGTTCTCCCCCTTCAACGAAACCATCCTCGCTTCCAATGTGGGTAATAATAAGCCGTCGCCCTTTACCCAACGAAGGCTTTAAACCGGTGGACCAACCTTCTAGAAAAGATTGCCTTCGATTAGTTACACTGGTATCTTGCCAAAATTTTGGTACGGAATGTCCTGCGTTAATCCAAGTTTCGTCCAGATAGAAAATTTTTTTCATTTCTAGCCTACTCCTTCGAATATCGCGCAGGTAACTTCTTCTCCACACAATGATGTCATCTCTTTCCATCAATACAGATTATATATAACTATATAGCATGTTCAATATTCTGCAATGACGTGACCAAATGATTACCAAATGAAAATAGCGAAATTTCGGGTATTAAAGTCCATTCCATAACATTTACAAAAAACTAAAATTTCACTCAAACAGAGTGACTCCAAACATCATGTAGAAATTGATTATCGTTTTCACATAATCCAAATATGACAATTTAAGGCTTCGATTCCAAATCAATTTTGAAGATACTAATTAACTACAAATTATGCAACTATTCCGATGGAGGAATACGAAAGAGCCATGGCAGCTTAATAGACATGTTCTATAGTAAATTTAGAGAAAAGGAATGTGACATGGATGATAAATAGTGTAACGTAAAAATCAGACTGGGCGCGAATGTACCCATTGAGATACTTGGATGTGTGAAAAACAATGAATGGCTATTAAAAAGAAATGAGGAAGACTATTAGAGAACAAATGTGGCTATAGGCATGGAGATGGAACGTCGACAAAAATATAACAAATTAAGTATATGGTAAAAGAAATTGGAGTAGAAAAAGACCACTAAAAAATTCTGAGTCAAAATAATAAAAAGCTAACATATGGTATTCGATTTTGGAATAGGAATTTAGTTCTTCTAAGATTACCCTGAGGTGCCAGATTGTATATTATTACTTCGTACACTCTTATTTCTCACAACTCAAAAATGTACCTGAAATATTATTGTTTCGTAACCTCGGCGCGGCTTTGTGTACGTCAAGAAGCGAGACTAATTTGATTATAGTAACTACAGATGGATTACTCAACACAATTTACAAGATAATTTGTATGTGGATGAGTTTAACATTGACACCTACCACATTTTCATAAAATTCAAGCCAGTCATTCTTAGACCTACACTGTACGGATCTATGAGAGACCTGGAAGCACCAACAAAACTGATAAGTTTGGTTAAAATGAATTCAGTAATATGTAGAATAAAACTGCTGAACGAATATCTGTCACCTTGATATTCAACAAAGGGCTAAGCTAGGGAGACACACTGACGAGCCTGCTGTTTAAAATTGCCCTAGAAAGTGTAGTTAGGAAAGACCAAATGAACCCTACAGGCACCAAATTTAACAAAACAACGCAAAAGTCTTCGCGTAGACTGATGATGTGTACATCATATAATCTACACTGAAAAATACTAAAGACGCATTTGATACTTTTATCACTGCAGAAGGAAAAATTGGCCTAATACAACTAAAAACATTGGACAGAACATGTCAGTAGACGATTATAACCTACAGGTAATAGAATCGGTTATCTATCTCCGAACCTCTGAAAACCACCTAATCCCCAACAGATCATGAAAACTCGGCCAATAGCCACAAGAAATAAAGGAAATGAAAAACTATGGTAAGGGCATAGAGATGAGGATGATGCTCGCAACATAGTGTGTCCCAATTGGAAAGGCAATCGATGACTAAAGATCAATGGCGGAAAAATTTGAGAAAGTCGGGGTCCACAATGAGGTGTCGAATTTATGATGAAAATGACATAGTTGCGTTTGTTTTTGCTTGGTTAATTGTATTTTTTAATATTTAACTTCAAATGCGCAATATGCCCAATACAGAAATCAAAATTACACATAATTGAAAAATATTTATTATAAGGAACTTATGTATCTAGCAATTGTAGAATTAAATAATGAAATGTATTTTGTTACTTTTATTATTTAGACGACGAAATGGTTTTAGCTTTGTACAAGTATAATGTTGAAAAGCTTTTATTTGCATGAATATCTTGATCTTCATATCCTCGTCTTCATTTTTTTCACCGTTTCACCCTTGAAAGTTTTTAATTGTGATATCAATTCTGCAGTTGCCATCCTGTTTGCAAGTTTTGATCAATTTCAACATGTGTATTATGCATGCAAAACCGAAGTTTATTGATCTCGCATAAATGTATCTTTAGTTACAAGATAGTAATTCTGATTTAAGTATCCGTATTATAAAGAATTATTTATTTGAATTCGTTTGCTCCAGTTTGTTATGCAAAAAGTATACAGGTCCGGAGTGTCCATACTTAATTGCGTTGAATTCTAATTAGTTGTGTAATATATGTGAAGTTTAATTTACATATCTATATATATAATGTCCTGAAGTAGGGGTGTCCGTAATTAATGGTCTCACTGCATATATTTCGGTCAGAAGAAGGTGCCCGCTAGGTGTTAATAGAACTTACCTAATCAACAATGGATTTTCTAACTATTCAACAAGAATTTTGTTCTCAGTTGAATGGACAAACGTTTTTGGACATATTCCGAATTTAATATATTGTTTCGTGTTTCTTATAGGTAATAGGTAGATAATTAAAATTGCAAAGGTTTTGCATAATTTAGATCATTTCTCAAAATGTGGTTAATCTCTTGAGAATAGTGTTTACTGGTGTTTACAAGCATGTAAAACTAATAAGATGTGTTTTTATTTTAGAAAAAAACAGGGATTCAGTTGTCCAATTTCCATGTTTGGAATTCGCACAATTTCATGCTTGTCCTGTGACGTTTTCTACTTCAGGAAAACTAGGAAACATTCTCCCAACGTGAGCTTCATACATGTCAATGCGCATGAGAAATGCATGAATACGTTAAAAATCACAGATATAGTTAGTACCCATTCCTCATTTTCTAATTAGATCTTATATGAGCGAAAAACTCTTTGACTCACCAACAAGCATCACTCCATAATATATTTGAAAGTGTTTCAAAAATTTTAACAAATTAAAGACTAGAAATATTGATCTCTAGTTATTTTAACATCACCATCCATACCTTCAATTCTAAAAATCTTCCAAAACCTGTGACTGTTAACTTGATTAGTTAACGCGATGGGATCAAAATTACCCTTCAGTGGTGATGATGATTTCCCGGTTATGTGTTACGAGCCACGGGTATGTGGCTTTGTTATGCTCGTTGGGCATAACGGTAGGTCAATCAGACTAATCAGTAGGTGAACAAGATGTTAATGATTTTATTTTCATCGTTGGACAGTGGGTAAACAAGATGATAATGAGTGTGTTTTCATCGTTCGTTGGGTAGTCCGTAAACAAGACGACGATGAAATTATTTGACTCGAAAAGGAGGTACTGTCTGCTAATGGACATTAATATCATGTTTATCATAGCATAGTATCATATCATAGCATAGTAAATTAATCGGGATAAACATCAGTTTACAGCACGAATTCAACCCATACCCTTCAACCTTGGCCAAACCAGCTTCGAAAATTCAAGGAAGAAATTACAACCTTTGCTCCAGAAATCCGACTTGAAGATGCATATCACAGCCGCAAGCAAAACATCGTCTAAAATTCGACTACAGCCACATAGCCCTGAATTTACCATAACTGCTAACTCTGATCGTGAAGGCCTTCACCAATACAATATCTTTCATTATTTATTTGTTAGTATTTCATGCTCTCAATGGCAACCAACAATATTATAAAACGTTAATGAAACTTTCCCAATTGTTTCCATTCCCGGTCGCATCAAAATATATCGTCCTTTATTTCCGCCGTAATTAGTAATAGGATCACATTCGTAAATTTCAGAAGCCTTCTGAATTTCTTTTTTCAATTTTTTTTTTGAAATAAGCTGATATATTTTAATACCTTGGACGTTCAGTACTCACTATTTTCCTCTACCCTTTTCATCGCATTATTTCCTTTTATACAGTAGGTCTGATTATGGCATAATGCCGGAACCGGTAATTTATGACTTTTTCACAGATACAATAATTTGTACAGGACTTATTTTCAAACGTGTTCAAATATGACAATTGCTCCAACGAGCAAACCTATTCATGCATCCAGCGATCTTATCTTATAGCGCTGAACCCTCCATTTTTAGTCAGCTATTTATCGTATTTGTCGAGCTATCTCGCCTGCTTATTTGCTTCATAGAAACCTCAAAAATAGAACTTCCATTCACGAAATTCAGCAACACGTCACCCCGAAGTAAAAAGTAACGAACAACAGCTCCGACGTTTCGGAGACCCTAAACGGTCCCGTCACACGTCAAATGTCACCTAATAGAACGCACGGTACCGCTCACCCCCAGATCGTTATCGCGCCCAAATTATCAACCGTTCATATGTAAGGAAGTGAATCATTGTCGCGATATCAGGTTCATCTTTGCGTGTGTCGCTTCTCCTTTCGGTTATCGCCAGTGGATTATGGAGTATGTCGAGCGATTTATGGTGTTGTAGGGATAAGTTTAGATTTTCGTATAAAAATTTAAGCTATTTTTAACGCAACATGGGATTTACTTCTTCCCAGGTTTAGTCAAATATTTCGAATTTTCGTTGTGTTTGAGGAAAAATCCTTACACGATTTTAAAATGCTACCAGATAATTTTATCTATCTATTTTTAAGTAATGTTTTGCAAAAACACCTTGAATAGGCTGATTTTTTTCATTTTGATTTGCGGCATTTACTAAATGAGATGGTGTACTTTGACAGAGGCACTTCAGTGGCCACAACTTTCTATTTCAATTTTATCCAAACCGCACTTTTAGGAATTCCCATATAAATGTATATTTAAAAATCCTCCATTCAGTTCAACAGTACGAAGGCAAAGATTCCATTGTATACAAAACATTTCAAAATACTATCGTCAAATCGCAAAATCGGCATTAATCGTCAAGGATTGAGCCACAATGGTGCCATCTAGGTTTAGTAGTCCCTAAGTTTGCAGAACAACGAATAACAGAGATTAGTCAATTGGTTAAAACAACTCAAAATTCGTATTTGCAGTTATTAAAAAATTATTAAAAAATACAAATCAAATAATATATTAAATCTATTTTTCGGATCGATGACTTTGAAGCGATATAACAATAATACGGGAAGCATATTTTTTTGTGATAGTTACCCAATTATCTTTAAGAACGTGTGTGTATAAGGCATTTAGTTTTTCATTACAACACCAGTAATTTCTATCACCAATTCCCCAACTGACATTTAATGCAGTTAAAAACAGATAACTTATTTTCTTGTAGTTGCCATTATTTCGTTCAATACTTGTGTTAGCCAAACCCCCTTTGTACAGCTAATCTGCCCCTGAAGGCCGCCCGCCTCACAATAATTCACCCCCCAGCAGGCACTTCTCCGCTTTATTGGGGCCTTGTAAACAATGAAAACTGACCACTTCTATTTGACCACACATGGAGAATATAATTAACTCCGAAATTGAGTTAATACATACTATATCATATTTATGAAGTTCTACAGAGGAAAATGTTTCCCACTAACAAGTTTTATCTGACGGGATATATTGCTGGACGAAATTATGGTGCCCCGGGATAGGCCGTATATGTAATTTGCACGTACTGCTGCAGGAAAAATTGCTTCGTTTATTTTTTATTGAAGCACCCTCGATATGTCGCCTCTTCATCAAACAGTAATAACAATTTTTATTATTACTGCAAAACTATGGGTGAATTTCGAAATACCTTGGTATAAAAATAGACTAGATGCAATGAGTAATCTGCGAAAAGCCAGAAAGAATATATTTCTGAAGCCGTAACAAAACGTAATAAAAATGATGTGAGGATCGATCTGTGATAAAAAATCGTAACGCTAGTCGATGAAAAAGACAAATGTTTACTTGAAGATTTTCAAAAAGTATATGAAAGATTTCGCCCCTCGAATCCTCATAAATTTGTTTGAGACTTCTCCTTATGATGTATGTAACATTTGAAATGTATATTTAACTCTTTAATTTTCATAATAACTTACATGCCATTTGCTAACATCTTACATTTTGACTGCAATTTTTACGACGAATTTCACCAAACAAGTACTGTGGGCAAAATTTCAATAAATTTTTTAAATGGGCCAACTGGGTGGAGTAATTCAGTTGCATAACATTCCCCCAATATACCCCCAATATTTTTACCGTGATACAGTGAGTAGAATATATTTTTCTGTGTTCTTCAGAGAATAAAATTTTGTAAACAATTCAAGCTTACTAGATTCAATTATTTTAAAGCACTTTCGATAATATAACATTACAGAAAAAGGTCTGGAATCCTTATTTTGGATTAGATGTAACTTTTAAACATGTGAAGGAATACTACTAGTGTTTAAAATTATAATTGAATTGTTTGAAATTACCACAATCGTTCTAGATCTAATATTGAACCCATTCTGACCTTCCAAAATCCTAAAGAAACCTGCAGAGTTTTCTTCGGGCAATACCTAGTTCGTCACAAATGCCCAGCTAACGAATTCTTTCTATTTGTTTTTAAGTAATTCCAACACCTTTTCCCAACACCTTTTCATATTGTACAAAATACTTCAAGCAAATGTTTACCATGTACGGGTTTTTAATGGTAATTATATTGTAATAATATTTTGTATATGGAAAAATAAGACCAAAAGTACTTCGGTAATTAAGCTATTGCGAAAGCTTAAATTTCTAATTTTGTTTTAGAAAATAAATGAGTTCCACATCACATTTCTCAGTCTTACTATGTTTACAAACTCTTTTTTAAGTACACGAACAAAAGTCTGTGAAATTTAATAGCATCAATATAGGTACACGTTTAAAAGTGATAAGCAATAATTAGTAATAAGAAAAGGTAAAGTTGTACAAGAAACAATTGACAAATACGTGAACTGGCAAATTTTGTTAGTGTTTATTGAACTCTAAGACATCTTTATTAAAAGTACGCACGTCATAAAGGTCATGCAAATGTTATAAAGAAATACCTATTTTATTTTTAATACGTCACATTAATACTTCTACCTTGGGGAAAAAATATGTGTGCAGCTAAACTTTTTCATTTTAAAATCCAATTAAATGTTCATTTTAATTGAAAATGTTTTATTAATAACTTACCAAATTGATACGAAAGTTGCAATATTTATCTGGAAAATTAGCTTGTGCCAAAACGGAAACCCAATATGATCCAATGTTGCCGAACCGGGCAACGCCGTTGTACTACAGAAGTATTTACATTTTCTATCGTTTGAAATTTTAACGACAAATCTAAACCCCATCTTAGGCTTAATTCCTCGGGCAGTGAATTAACTTAAAACTATCTTAAACTCCATGATTCGATTTTGAAAGCACTTTTGGTAATTTACAGTTCTAGACAGGCCTCTGGAATCTCTATTTCAGATTAGTTCAATTTAAAACTGAAATGAAATTGTTTCAAATATCTGTAAAACTTACAGATTTAATGTGAAAACCAATACAGCGTTTCAAAAATTTAAAGAAATCTCTAGAATTTTATCGCGATTATTCAAATTTTCTGATATTTAAAATCAAAACAAAACCGCTTCTAGATTTCACATGAGTAAAAGTTTAAATTTTCTAAATATCTTCTGAATTCAATTTTAAAGTCACTTTGGTCATTCAAAACTCTAATAACACCAGTGACTTATTTAACGGTGTTCAATCTTGATGGGCCAGAATATGATGCCACAAAAATATGATGGCTTTGATCCTCAAAACTAAGAAAACCGACGATTTACCAAAATTCTTAGCTGATTCATAATTCTTTAATCATTAAACACAAAATTTTAAGGATATGATTGTACTAATAGAATGTTACATACATTTCAAATTTCCAAAACTAGGTAGTTACCAAATGATTGAGCTGGTTCAAATTATTGTTTTGTAAAAATTAAAGTTATTAATGTTCAAAACGGACTTGATTCAGTGTCTTGATTTTTGTACAGATGATTTACCTCTTACTGCGTGTTACGTTACTGTAAGTTAAGTATGAGACAGCATTAAATTGTCATAAAGAGATACAGACTTCCTGAAAGAAGACGCCCTCTGGAAGCAGGTGCTACTCTACTGCTAAATTCGAATTACTTGACTTCCTCAAGCAAGTTATGACTACCAGGTAACTTGGTGCAAAACATAATTTGAGATTCGGCTTCCGCAAGAGGAGCATATAATATATATATAATTTAATAAATAAGAAATTATATCCAAATTCATAAATCGAACATATGATGATAGTTTGGCTGATTCGATCACTTGTATTGGTGACTTTTCAAGAACTCTAAAAAACAAGAGACGAAACTACACCCCAAGATAAAGGGTGACCATAGCAGTAGGAAAAATTATGGTAATAACTAACGTTCCAATGGGGACAAAGAAAAGTATTACAGAGAGCCATAAATCCCGGAATAGAAGAAAAGGAAACACGATGAGAAAAGATAAAAGATATTGTGATCATTCGGTAAGCCCGGTAATGTTTCTTGCAAAAATGAGTAGTTCAAACCAATGGAGGACTGAAAAATATTTCGTATTAGGAGAATATGCTGCAATCAAGTACGATAATAAAATTTTCCCGGGAGACGTCATGGAAGTAAAATCAGATGAGTAAATGATCCCTGTTGGAGAGATTCAAAACGACATGGAAATGACCTATCAGACCAGATAAAATATTGTTAAGAATAATATAAAATGCTGGTATTTTTTGATCTTACGCTTTGACCAAAATAATGCAAAGCCAAGATTAAACGATGTCGGTGAAGATATTTTCGACAGTTATCACAATACAATAAATATTTACAATAACTGTCGAAATGTATTTTTCATTATATGATTACTTAATATATATTTTTCTACTCTACTTTGGACTCAGCTTTTCACCTTCGTCTTTGAGTTCGGACCATCTTTTATTTATACCTATTAATGGAGTAATGGTTATAAATTTACTCGCTAAACTTGCTCCTAAATATTTACATGTCAATTAAATTTTTTTTGCTATACGTTGGTATGTGGTGCAAGAAGTTTAACTGCTTCGACGAGCAGATGATGGCAAGGGCCGAAACCAATAACCAAGGCTGATTATTAAATATAACTTAACAATGTGAGAGACATTTCTTTTGAAAATGTTCAACAGCATATTTTTATTTAAAGTAGTGTTATTTGTGTTTGTACATTTTTGCCAGCATCCTAGTACGGGTTGACACAATATCTATTTTGGGTTTTTATATGTTTTGAAGTATAGCGATTACTATGTTAAACCATTTCATGAATTTATAGCAATGTTTTTTGTGTTTATTACGTGTAGCTTTATGGGTCTCATGATTATGACCATGACAGAAACAAAATATTGAGATGTACATTCCTAAGATTGTGGAGTCAGACAATACACATTTTCGTTGGTATATTGTCACGAGCCGGGGCGTCTTTCCCTGAGTCACAGCTGCGTGAGGTAAGGGGTTGGTAGCTACGGGGGTAGAGCTTGCTATTGACGAAAACAGGTTAAAACAAAACAAAGAAATAGGCTTTATTCTCCACAAACGGGGAATCTAAAAATGGGTCAGGTCGACACAAAAAAACGAAAAATAAATCACAATAAGAAAGATGGGGGGCACAGCGAATCCCAAAAGGCTGGAGCGTGAGAGGTAAGGAAGGTAACTTACAGGGCTGCCGGTCGCTCGGACTTTCGGGGTTCCATAACGGAGGGCCTCTTGACAGGATGGTTGGAAGGCTCTTCTTCGGGCGTCCGGCTGGGGTTCTGGAGACTTCGACGAACCAGCACAGTCTCCGCTCGGGGCTCTTTCTGCTCTCTCCTTCGACCGGCCATCTGGCTGGTCCCTTCAGGGACGGCCCTCTTCCGGGCGGTCCCTTGGACAGCACTTGTCCAAGCTCATACGTCGGGACCTCACTGGTCCTCTCTACTAACTTCCTCCTTCTATTTATGTTCGGTTTTTGTTTTGCTTATACTTTGTTTGGTTTAAACACTCTCGCTTTCATCGTTTATCGTTTTTCACACGAACTGACCGTGGCCTCCGGCCGTGTTCTAAATCTTTGTTTTTTATTTGTGGTCGTCGAAGTCTCGTGTTCGTGACAATATGAGTTTGTAGAAGTTTTAAAACTAGTTACTTATTTAGGTGTCTTGAATGCCGTACGCCGCCGAATAAATAAAAGTTAAGAGATTTTATCAACGCCTTTTCTAGGCACGAAAAAGAAGTTTTTATTTATTTACAGAAGTCCCACCACTTTATCCTCAAAAAAAGTTAAGAGACATTTTTCAAACCGCAGTTTTTCAGAATCGTGTGATTCCCCATCGAGAAGTTGACAGAACTGTTCGAGAAGTGCTACCCCTCAGCATCCGCTAATAAGCCCCCGAGGAATAAACGACTAAGGGAGACGTCCTCGTCGGTACCTCTAAACAGGAGTCGCTCCCATAAAAAGCAACACACATTTCGGTCGAGATGTTGCTTCGCTAATGCCGCTACGGGTGCGAAAGCGACGTGATTTATACGATTTTTCAGTTGCAACTGTCAACAGCAAACATCTCGAAACCGACAACGGCTCTCGCCCATTATAGCGTTTCGAATCTCTATCCTCCCTCTCTCCCTAATACACATACGTTGCGAGAGCAGCCAACTAAAATGAAATACACGAACATAAATCCTGTGCGGATAGCATCGTTAATACAATTGCTTGGTGCGTTTTTGGTACATTCTATAATATTTGTTAGGTTGTATATTGTGCTACTGTAATCGACTGCAAACGTTTTTACCACAATAACCGACACTGCTGACTAGCATATCCTAGGCAGCATTGTAATCGAATCTGAACCGAAATAAATTTAATTATAGTCCAACTTGCTAATAGACATAATAAGATAACTTTGGTGTTAAAAATTGTCCATGAATGCTATCTAAACTTAAAAGCCGACTTTTTCAACACACAGGGATGGAACCAGAGCTAAGTTCTTAGGACCCTTATGATATCCTAAATTGATAATCAAAATTCTTTCTACAACAATTGAATGTTATGTAGCCAAGGATATGTTGAAAATGTGCTATTCGTTTTACTCATATATTAGGTATAGTATAATGTCATACAGATGTGGGTTTCTGATAGTACCAGTATACACCTTTAGGTATTACCCATAAAATCATGCATACAGCTACTCGTTGCAGACATAACTTGAATAAAATCAATCGCTGACATGTGTTTTCATTTCACTTTATAGTGTTGTCAAAAGATTATTGCCTCACGCCATTTTTGTTTTTTTAACCTCCAATCAGAAAGCCATGAAAATTGCTTCAATAAACTGAAAACTTATACTACAATGATTTCTTATATATAAATTATTAGTTGATGAGTTATATTACTTTGTTACAAGCGAATCGATTAGATTTTTCTGGCGATGAATGGGTATAATGTGATATTCATTGTATCTCCAATTATACCCATGTGAATGCCACAAAATTTTGTATTTATTATACTCTTTTCAATGAGTCAGAAATGCCTTGTTATATTATTTATGTGACCATATACATATAAAATATGTTTCACTGCAAACATTCAAATATATTCAAATCTATTGCACTTGAATTACAACTAAAGCAGCAATGATCAACAGTGACATAAATATGTTTCAACACTACTAAAACAAAAGTGTACCAGGAACAGATGAGCCCGCTACTTTAAAAAAAATACAATTAGGATAAATGTAAAGAAAACGATATGATTAAAACCATTGCAAATGAAACTTCTGAACCCTGTAGAATTTTAATCCGTGACATTTGTAACGCATTTTCAAACATTTTCTATTATTAAAGGAGTAACGGCACATATCCCTATTGCCTTCCCATAACAATGACGTAATTTACACAAATTATTAATAGGTGATTAAAAATATGGAATCTATTGGAATCAATACAAATTGATTATTAACCAAACGAGTTGCTCCGTCCGTGCTTAATTGATTGAATGAATAAACCATATAAATAATATTCAACACATTAATTAATTCATAGAAATATTTAATGAAATAAATGTACTGCTGATGAACGTATTTATAAGTTTCGATCGACTATTCAGTAAGCTAACATTGTTTTAAAGACGTTGACTAAATCGCTAGATACCTAACTTTTTATTTGTATAAAACATCAATCTGGTTCTGAACTAACTTCAGTTAAATTTACAAACTAGTAACAACCCCGTCAATGAAATTTAAGTAATAAGTACCTAAAAGGTCTTTCTAAACACAATTTTGATTGATAACGTATGTTGAACAGCATTTCATCACAAGTTTTTTCTCCTAAAGCAAAGATACATTGATTTTGCAACGACATTGCAAACACGCCCCTGTTCTCCGCCTATGCTCATCTAGATCATTAGATACCAACACTAGCACAAACGGAAAATTCCGAACAGATCTCAATGCAAGCGTGACAAGCGCAGTTATACAAACGGTCTGAGACAATCAGACATACGGAAACCAAGGATCGTACAAGTACCCAGTACGAATGTCAATGTTACGTTTGCGTTCGAACTATCCCTATCTCCAGGCTAATCAGTTTAAGCTTTCAGAAATGGAAAGGGGGAGGTTTAAGTAAGTGCATGAACTGTTTCTGTCGTGAAGGTAAGTGAAGAAGCCTAGGTATAAAACAGGACAGGCATGATATGCCCTTGGTTTCCTTATACATTTACTTGGGTGAAACTATAGAGTTATGAGAATATTTAGAGATGACAAGTCATCCATAGGTACCATATGACTTGTTGCTAATATTGACATAGAGAAACGCGTAGATTATATACACAGAGGAAAGGTGATTAGAAGGGGTGAGGATAGAAATGAAGAAAAACTTACTTCACTTTGAGTCGAGTCATTTGCATAGCGATAAAAATGTGATATGGGTGAAATTGTGGTGAAATTATTTATTATAGTTATATAGATACACTATGGTGGTAGTGATATGGAATTGACACACCAAAGAGAGTTATTGACAGTTAACGTTAATTAAATATTAATGAATACTACAAAAATCTGTGAATAAAGTGCAAAATGAATATACAACATTTGATAGTGCCTCAGGATTAGTTTGCGTAGTGCTGTTTTGTCACAAATAAAATATGTAAGAACACTAATTCTCAATTTTTGTTACATAGTAACAGCACTGTTCTATAGATTTTAATAACATTATTTGACTAATTTTTTTACCTTAATTTTGTTGGTGACATTTGTAATAGTTTACTTTATAACACAAAATCGACATAATTGTCATGAATTAAAAAAAAAGTGTTAATTTTCAATATTACAAAAGAGTAAGGTATAATAAAGTACCTTTACCTCAAAATTATTTAAAATCACCAAAGAAATAAAATACATTCCTTCATTCGTTCATTCCTTGACGTAATAATGGGGTGACGTTATTTACGGGGTACGAAAAAAGCTCGTGAAAATATTTTAAAGCTCTTTTTTTCGGGACCTGAAAGGAATAAATAGCCTATCGATTTACTAAACTTTAACCAAAACCACCATTTATACAGATAAATGTGTACCTACATAAGATATATGGAAAAATTTATTTAGAGCAAATCGTATTTAATGCAGAAAAGTCCGTAATTTCCGTCTGTATCCCATTTTCCTGCCGGGAAAGTTTTTCTCGCCCGCCCATTCTCTCAACCACAGTCACCCAGTGCAACAACTTAATACCCAAACAACTGTAATCAACCCTGCATCGAATAAAGTAGACAATTTTCATTAAGATGTAACAAATACAGTAGATTAAAGGACAAAGGGAATAGTGATTTACAACAATATGGGACTCCAGATGTAAATTCAGAGAATATTAATATAAATTGTTCTAAAATATGTGCATAAGGCAGGGTTAAATCCCTATATAGGACTTTTAAAGTATAGAAGTTACAATAGGGTTGTCATTACAACCGATAACTTTGTATTTAAGCTTGAATGTATTTTCAAATATTGCTGGTACTCGGTATATTATTAATTAGTTTAAGTAAACTGTAAAAGATAAATCAGTAAAAGTATTAATTCAATCAACGGACCAATGTAACAGGTGCCAATGCGAATAAGTAAAAAGCACTTACCTGTGTCAATTTTGCATTTCAGTAACCAGAATTCATGGTACCCGTCCATCTACCAACACCATACATATATGAAACCTGAGCTGATCGCTTACCTGCAAATTAAAAAAGAAATCGTGTCAATGGAATAGGAGGTTCCCGAGATATTAACATACAAGTGCACAGGCAGGTGGTTAGACAGAATAATTTCCAGCGTAATTACCTTCGTGTACCTAATAAATTTTACCACGCCTTTTCGTATTTTTCGATAGTTCCACCC
Organism: Cryptocephalus primarius; assembly: GCA_963576515.1. Taxonomy (NCBI): domain Eukaryota; kingdom Metazoa; phylum Arthropoda; class Insecta; order Coleoptera; family Chrysomelidae; genus Cryptocephalus; species Cryptocephalus primarius. The sequence continues at coordinate 10,570,490 of OY754945.1, forward strand.
TATTAATCGCAGGGCGTCGATCAAATTTCCCTCTGTTCATCCCCAAGACGAATAACATCCCAATTTATCTCTCATCGGAAGTGGGATAATTTGTAACGAGCCGCTTTATGTGAACCCTAACCCTGGTAACGTTCACACTTGTTATTTGTTGGAATAGAAAACAACCCGCCATCCCTCTTCCTAACTGGGAATTGTAATAAATTGCAGGAATTCGGTATTTCCACTTTGCTTTTGGAATACGTTCTGGGAGGGAAACACACGCCGCAGTAAACATTCCTTTTCACGCAAGTTGCTTTATTTTGATCGGGAGTGTCTTTAAATAAGGAAATATGGTTAACTTTTTGATTCATTCCATGCATGCCACGAATCGACTTTTTAAACACATTATTGAAAATTTATCATCCCCTTTCATCTCCCAGGTATAATTATGTCAATAAGTTGTCGTCCATTAATTACGACGTTTTAGTACGAACAATAAAACCGGCAACACTGAAGTTAGATAAGGGTTAAGAAATTCTAATTGAGGGGTTGTTTGAATATCGTGCTTTTAATTAATATCGAAGTGATTGATGAATTTTTGATGGGTTATCGACGTATCCGATCATGGCATAGCTGTGTGTTTGACTTTGTTTATATTCTTATGTAACTTTACAACTCCAGTTGATTTACGGTAGAGTGGTTATTCGGATTTAAACGTTAATGTAACAGGAAATTTCTTAATAAGAAAGAAGAATCGTTGTTTCTAAATTTTCTGAAGTTTCCAGTGTACATTATCATGCCGATATCAAGTGAAGCAGATTAACTTATATTTACACTGAAAGTAATCCAGGCTTAACTAAACAGATAGCTGAGTAGGGGAATGAAAGACACTTTGTTTCCAACTTTCTGAAAATTTCAAAATCTACATTGACTTGAAAGTACATCGATGAGCAGGATAATGAAAAATACTCATCAAAATACTAATATCAAATATATTTTTCTTCCTGAAAACTGTCAATTAAAATTTGTCCAACTTATAGACCAAAAAAGAATTTATTGCTGTGAAAGAAATTATATTTTCATTCGAAATTACATGATATAGATCAGAAAAGCTACTGCCTTGAACAAAAGGGTATTTTCACCCGTGATTTAGCCAAATTACCTTAGAAAAAACTGATATAATTCGGAAGGCATATTTCATCAATCCACACTTCCTTGAATTAATTTTGCGTTCAAAATATTTTCATTAAAAAAGTAGTTTATGACCAAAACGATAAGGAAGCTAAAATATTTTAAGACGATAGAGTTGCCAGTCAAAAATTTATTGATCAGATGACGTAATCCAGAATATATCTATAAAGTAAAAAATGTTGACAACAAATTAAATTTAAATTTCTTCCTAAAAAATTCAACAAAAAGTTTTAAACATGAATGAAACTGTTTACTGAAATTTAATTCTCATCATCAATTGATAAAATATAAACAAATTTTGCTGACTTTTATAGAATATAACTTTTAAATTCAACAAATTGTTCCATTATTCTTCAAAAATTGACCCATATTCTAAGCTCCATAAGAATTTATTGCAGTGAAAGAATAAAAATAGTTTCTCATTTGTAATTTTATGGAATTATCTTCCAAAAATGTGGCCCTCTGGATTATTCTGCGTTTCTCTAAATTTCTACTAGTTTCCTCTAACGGGGTTATGAACAGAAAGAACTATTTTCTTTAAAAATAAGTTATTCCTGCCGAGATTTAGATGGATTACTCATGCAGGACCCTTTTTCAACAATTTACAGCTGCATAAATTTTTATAGACATTTTTTGAACAGATCAGAGGGCCAAAAAAATATTTTTGATAAGAAGTGCACTTTTCGTTTAAAACTCAAGGAAAAAGTAGAGCATGTGTATTTTCCCATCAGAATGTTTTATAGTCAATAAGTTTATACAAAATTTAAATTAAGTTTTACGACTTAAAGGGGATTGAAAATTCATGCTAGTACAGAATATCAACAAAATGTAGTTTGAATTTTTCAATTAGCGATATAGCGATACCGACGCCCACTTGGTTCAGAGATCGTAAATTTTTGCTATCCGATATTTTTAGTTACAAAACATACTTGAAGCGTGTCAAAATCCTAGAACTACATGCACAGCGATAGTATATACAATATGTAGTAACTATAGATAATATACTGTTAAATGACGATAGGTTAATCAGTACTCTTAATGAAACTGAAGATTATTCAAAATTGTACTAATATGTGTTATTTATTGAAATAATGGTTTTACTATTAACAGGACATCAAATATTTTTATTAAAATTGAAGAATTTTATGACATGAATTATAATACAATGCCTTAATAATGTTTTTTGTATTGCATTCAATTTGCCTATAAGTATTTTCATAAAATTATAACATATATCAGTTATCATCATATAATTTTCCTTACACATCATAATTATACCCCAAATTCCTATGAAATATTTTCATTTCCATAATTATCTCTGTATCATAATCTAAAAATATAGGACGGCGCCAAAAAACAAATATTCATATAACAGATTTAAATTTATGTTTTACCAATTTATACTTATGTAAACTGTGTTACATTAAATCGCCGTTATTATATATTTCAATCCACTTTTTACATTGTACACACTCACGAACACGTTGCAATTACTTTAAAGTACACGTATACCGTTAGCGTGTATTTACCTTTCGACTCAAATTTTAATTGAAGTTTAAACTTTTGCTACCAAATCTAGCTTTGATAGAAAGGGGAATATCTAATTCCCACAATTTAAAATTTCACTCACTTTCATGAGAATTCACTTTGACAAAAAAGTTCTTTCGTGTTCAACGGACGTATGATTACTTTTAAAAGACCAAAATGTTTTAATATTTGTTTAACCGAAAAAAAAGAACATCTAAAGGGCTGAAAATTTTCATCAGTACGACTCCCGACTTCAACTCTAGAGATCCCAATACGAAATAACAACGATAAATTTAAAAGGCTGGGCGCACAGACGCTAATTAAGGTCCCAGAAAAACATGTTCCCCAAATGAATTCGAGTGAAAATATTTATATAGCATGTTGGAACAATATGTTATTAAGACAGAGTAAATATACGCAAAACACCATATGAATACGTGAAATTGTAACCAAGCCACCTGTGTTTGCCTGTCCCTATGTTAATAAATTGTCGAGTATTACCTGACTCTCACCTAATTAAGACATTTCCGTGAACACACAATTTTCGAGTTACTTTAATACACACATAGTCAAAGAAAAATCTTATCCATTAGACACTTAAATTAAAAAGTAATTGAAAGGGTTACGTGATATCCTCAAATATTTACACGTGTACTTTCGGTTTACGTTTGTGGATAAAGTGTTCCACATTTTACACTGTGAATACTCAACGGCCCAGGTTTACCTCTAAAATATTTACTAATATGCTCGTAACGAAGCTAGAGGGTTTTGAAAATCTGCTCTCATTTACTCTAAATAAGGTAGTAATTAATCTAGATACCATCTGCGTTGGAAGCGTTTAAAGTTACAAATGCATAACAATTCAAAAATCGTTAATTGATCGAAAAAGTTTTAATGACTTATCTACAGAATTAGAGATAACGAGGTAATGAACAGTGCTAAGAGAAATATAGGGAGGAGTGTTTTTTTTCGACACTGAATTGTTCCACACACGACAGATGAAATCGATCGTTTGGGAAATTTAAAACTTTAAAAACTAAATACAAAAAAGTGTTGTAAAACTTTTTACTGAAATTAGTTACCTTACAAAAACAGAGAGGCTAAAGAGAAGCTTAATCTGAAAGTTGTCGGACTGCAGTTTCAAATAAACTTTATTGTTTTTAAGTAGTATTTAATTTCTGCAAAAAATAAATAGGATACAGAAACATTCGATATATTAACAGCGCAGGTATATTAAAATTCTGTGTATGAGAATTACATCAATGTTAGTTTTATCCAGGAAAACGTGAATTCATATGAGAGTTTTTGTGGATGATCTATAACATGTGCATAAAATGTTAATAATAGACGAAGGGTTACAGGAGCTTACGCTATAAATAGTATTGCCTTGGATGCAACCAAAACTTTCTATATTAGTTGTCACACGACAGTCATCACAAGTAATAAAACTAATGAAAATTTAAAAGAAATTGATTCAATATTATTTACGATTACATGTAAATTTTTCCAAATCACCATTTTAACGTTCAAAGTAAGCAAGATTTAAACTCATGTCGTCTGAGCCATTCGTCACACTTTTCTTAAAGTAATTACTTTTTCCATATTGCGTTATCACTATAGAACAGAATATTACGTAGTTCAACTTCAATGCGAGCTTTGGCTGTTAAGCTTTGTTTCTGGGTAAAAATTACTTAAAGGGGTTCTTAAGCGTTGACGTCTCAAATGCACTAATCACCATTCCTAAGAGTTCCCGGACTGCTTCAAAAAGTGGAACCAACGATGGACTGTGGGAAATGGGAACTAATTTGAAGGAAGTCACAATTTTGGGACATACGTGGGCGCCGGGAGGGGGGTGTACTTGTATCCACTGCCATGAAAGAAAATTACAAAGAGATAAAAAACAAAATTTTAAATAATAACTTCACCCTTTGGATAGAAACGCAAAACACATAGCTTGTTATCCAAAATTGTTCAATACCTTAAATGTTTCGTCACCTTATCAATGAATTCTGTTCTCATTCTCTATCCTTTTTCTATAAACCTGCGTGACTTAATTTTGACAATAATTTCACTGGCATGGCGTAAATGCCTAATTTGGGATCCCTAAGCAAGTGAAAGTTGTACAAATGATCATCAAGACAGTACTTGGAAAGCTGAAGGCAATAGTTCAAGAAACAGCCTTGTAGCTATTTTCAATTTATTGTAAGCAGATGAAACTTTGACAGCCCTATTTCCAAATTTCATTTTAAAAAAATTCGTCCATATTTTCTATTTGATTATAGGCATAAAAAAATCATTGTTACCTTTGAACAGTTGCTGAAACCGCAAAAATCATTCGATTTTTATTTTTAAAAAGCGTTCGAATGTTTATGATCTCTGCTGATGTCAGAACAATTTTGAATATGCATTTTTAATTTTGTACACTTGGTAATATTTTAAACATTTCTTGTTTTTTGGCCAACTACACATTGCAAAATTATTGTGTAAAAAGTGTAGAACTGATTTGTACCAAATTTACAGGGTTGTCATGTTATATATTCAAGTATTCAAAAAAATTAAAACAAAATATGATTTTTCGCTGATTTTTTTTTAATTGCTTTTGTTTTGCAATGACTCAAAATAAACTAACATTTCTCAAAAAGCAAATTAAATTTTTCTTTAAAGTAATAACTGTTCGAGTTGCACAAAAGAAATAATATAAATATACAAGAATTTTATATATTTTTTACTATTTAACATAAAAGTTAGCACACTTTTCCCACCGGGGCATAGTGGAAATGACATTCCTGGCAACATTTCAGAGCCATTAAAATACTAGCGATGATATACGAAAGAATCAAACATCCTTATATGAGAACTGATCTCGCTTGGACTATCTTAAAAAAAGGTAATGAGCTGCGCAAATACCTCTTGAGTGACATTGGAAATTTTGAGAATTTTTAGTCAAATTTCTCTCGTTATAAGTCTCGTCTCGAGTTTTAAGTACATATAGGATGATAAAGGGGTTTCACTGAATGGAAACAGAAACGAAAATCCACTGGGAACTGTGTATGTGTTCAAAATACTTTAAATCCGAAATGAGGGAGCCCCTCGAGTATCAGGTACATTATTCGACTACATAATACAGATAGGTGATTGTAAATTTTATTTTTAGGGACAGGTAAGTTCAAAAATAATATATATTCTGTTAATTGTTGGAAGTACGTTGTTGTTTTTCGTTGTGAGTTTTACATTTCACAAAACGAGCAGTTGCGCAATTTAACTTTTTGTTTAATGTCCTATTTCGCTGATTTGATTCTCAAAATGTTTCTCACTAGTGAGAAATAAGAGATATTACCGATGAAATTTTTTAGAAGAAAGTAAGGACAGATTTAATAAATGAACTCCACTTGTCACAAATGTGTTAGAATGTACTAAAAAAGAAACAGGAGTAGAAGCAGGAAGTTGATATCTAAAAGGAATTTGGGCCCTCTTGGTAATAGCAGCCAAAGTCCCTCTCACGACAATTATAGTTCTGTCCCCAACATAAACTTTCACCTAAGATAATAATTTCAACAAGCAAAATGTATTATTCAGGCAATAGCTATCAGCAAAGGAACTCCCCGATACGAATAGTTAGGGCGGTTAATGTGAAAGCTATTTTATATTCTCATAGTACCAAACTTCCCAAAAGATAAGTTTAGTAAGTAATCGAACTGCAAACCAGTCCATCCGAGTAAGTTTATAATAAAGTTGGGACTAAAAATAGATAGAAAAAAAAATTACAGTTACAAAACTAATATATAAACGTAACACGGATTTCAAAGAAATTTTCCTTCCAATCGGGCAAGAATTAAATCAAAGTAAATTTAATTCAACAAATCATGCCATAAACATGGTACCCGTATATTTGTTTAAAAAAAAGTCACCAATTCTTAAGAAAATATTTTGAATAGTTGAATGAATTACTGGAATTTTGCGTCAAGATTCAGAAAAATCTTCAATGATGCAAAAATTATATCCCATAGAATTATTCGAGTTTTCGATAAACGAATTCATTGCCACACCGTATCCCCATAAACCGAAAGCCTTCCTTCCAACAATTCCAAGGAGTATCTTTTCCGAGAGAGTGGGCACCCAAAGACACTTATTTGTCTTGTCATTATAGGGGTTTAATGAGCCCTAATAACGCTACAAATGAACTTGCGTTCACTTTACCATAATGAATAATTAAAACCAAACTTGTGATATTTATCTTTCGGCTCTTTGTGAGTAGGGTGACGGCCGCTCTTAATGAATTTTATAAAACAAACAATTTGTCCTAACGCAGAATTTTAAGTGTGGGGGTCGGTAGGTACTTTTTCGACTAAGTAAACGAATTTGTCTGGGGCAGTAGATAAGTGCAATCGAGGATAATGGTAATGGCGTAAACGATCGTTCATTTGATGGGGCTAAAATAGAGAATGTTGATGTAATTTGAAATTTAACGGTATTTTATGAATTCTCAAGCTCTAAACAGGCTCAATCAAAAATGTTTGTTTCAGAGGGCAATGCTCTTATTATTTCACATAACCTAACATCTTAGTTATATTAGTTTACCCTTAACAACATCCGTGCTACTTACTGCCGTGTTAAACACATGTTTATTGCGCCATTATTCACAAGAGTACCGATATAGGGTCGAAATTAGAAAACTTTCGTAATGAGAACGCTGTAAGTTTTGAGAAAAAATATTACTAAACTCCGTTCTCATTTTAAATTCTTATAATGAAAATTACCCACTCGTTGACACCCAAGTGCTGAAGTAATTTCACTGAAAATAGGGAAACCAGATGAATCCTTTAAACGACGTCCACCTATTCGAGTTTTAAACTCTGGAAAAACCTTTAAGGTTGTTCGACAACTAAATTTCACAAAATGTTGTTAATGACAGATTTGATGCAAAATAAAATAATTTCTGGCCACTCAATGATTTACGATCATAAGTGGGACTTTCTATTGTGTTCTACTTCAAAATCGGAAGAGAGAACGAAACTATGTAGTAATACAGAAGTTGAGAGGTAAATCGCCAAACTAAGAAAAATTTATATTCTCAAATATACCTTTAAATATGGGAATATTGCAATTTTTGAACAGAAGAGGAAATTGTACTTTTTAAGATTGCAGAATTGTAGAATATGTAATATAGTTCGGAAAAATTCTTGAACTATCTAATTTTTTACTTTTTGATAGAAATATTAAACGTAAGTTGAATAATTTCGAGAATTTTCATCGTAGAGATTTTTGTTTTCAGGAATGGATAGTACTTTGAACAGAGCTCATTCTATAAAAACTTAACCAAAAATAATTATTATAGTCGCAGCTTTGTAGCTGGCAATTTGGAAGAATAATGTAATGGCGGTTGATCCAGGTGAGATAATATGTTTCTTGATAGTGTTTAACTGTTTTCTTCTTTTCTTTATTAGATCTCAATTTTTCAGGCATAATTTAGGATAAGATTTTTCCCTTTTGACGTCAAAACTCTGCTTAACATTTTATTTAACAATAAGTGTGACAACATCCAGCTATTTTATTAAAATGTCCAATATCTTGGTCAAAAAATATAATTTTCTTGTCTATCACGCGGGTTTGCATAAGAGTTTATTCCTAAAAGTCTGATCTATTCGGGAGGGAGGACAATTGGGAAGCAAATAGAGCAAAAATTTGTTAATCAGTTATTAGAATAGGTGAACTTTTGGAAAAATTAATGAAAACTATTAGGGCTGTACCTCTTTAAAAATGAAATACCTCCAAAATACCCAAGAGCGGTTTCAATTTTCAAATCGAATTATAGGTGACAAAAGTCCTTGAGCTCTTGTCTAACTTAAGAAAATTGTTAGTATTTAGCTTGAAGAGTATTGCACTTTTTTAAATTCAGATTTCACAAAATTGTCAATTCTACAATAAATTAATGTTTGGTTAAAAATTTATCAATCAATCTGTTTTATTTCGAAAATTATCATCGCAGAAAATTCTAATTTTCAGTATTGGATTGGACTCCAAAACGAGGCTCATTCCGATAAAAATGTTTTAATTGAATACTGACAATTTACAGGGGAAATCCAACATACTAGTACATATTTTTGTACACAGTACATTATAAAATCAAATCACAATACTTACTTCGTTGATATTTAACTGTTTTATAACTTAAAAATAGTAATTGTTATATCTATTTAGGATACAAAAAGTAGAAATAAAATATCACATACTGATGAAATTATTTATACACCGATACAATTTCAGGTACTAAAACGCTGACAGACGATATTGCCTTAATGTTCCATTTTCCACATTGAGACATGTTTTCTTATTGACGCTATGTAAAAATAAACCATTTATTAAAAGTTGATATTTCACCTCTACAATGACCACCCAACCATTTAATCTATGCGGTGAAACCACCAAGAATGCATATACAGTATTAATGCAGTATCTCCAACCTGTTACCCATTCTCTCCTTATATTCGTAGTTTTTCCCTGCCGTATATAATTTCACGTAATTTTTAATTATATTTGTGTTGGTATAATCTATAATCTCTAAAAGTTCTTTAATTCCCCTTTCGCATAAGGTTTTTTTTTCAGGAAATTGCTTCAGAAAATGAGTTGTTGACTTTCTTAACTATCTATTCAAAATTTGTCCAAAATTTGTATGCTGCCAAATAACTCAAATGTCAATTTATTAAAAGCTTCATAAACATTCTTACATACCTAAATGACGTTTTAAAGCTCTATGAAACAAAAATGATATTCATTAAGAAATTGAAATGACACGAATTATGGAGAAGAATATATTATACTGCGTATGTATATTCAATATACTGAACGTCCTTAGTAACTTAAATTAGAAAGTGAAAGTATCACTCATCGTACTTATACGGGCCAGTGATTTTCATTTTAACAATGAAGAATGCACTTACCTTTTTATTGAAAAACTCAAACTCAACTCTGACAACATTTACTGTATCGGCAAATAAGACTGATAAGCGCAACTTGATAATCTCACAATATTTCTTGGCCACCTGATAAATAGCAAAGTTCCCTCAAGTCAATCCAAATCCCTTAATGCTTTAATCCTCGAAATTTCCGCATGCTAAACATAGACACCGCCCGGAAACGATTCCGAATAAATTAATTACTGGCATCAGAGGAAGTGGAAGCTCTTAGTCGGTCTTTTTCTTGAACAAATCGCCTTTCGGTGTTCTATTAATTTGAATGATCCGGTACGCATCCCTGAGGGACTGCAGATGGTGCAAGGTCAGCATTCGAGCCAAGAACCACATTATCGGTTCGACGTGTGTGTGACTGGATGATTTTCGCCCTTTCAACGGACCATCACGTTATAAATCGATGACTTGCGTGGCTTACGTGTGAGATTTGATGTGTGCCGGCTGCATCGGCGTATTTCCTACTTTTTGGATAAATATTTTGGGAGCTTTGGTATGCGCTGGTCTAAATATTTGAAAATGAATACGAATATTTTTATTCTTGAAAAAATCGGGAATGTTTCATTCACAAGTATGAAAAATGACTGGAGAATAGTAAATAACAATCTGTTGTGACGTAGATAACCATGGTCGCTTTGCGTACAAGAATTACAGTAAAAATATTTTGTATATACAGATTTGTAAAACCTGAATATTCCATTAACCATAAGGTTACTTTAATAATTCTATTTTTCATTTCACTCGTCCATGTTCTATATACAGGGTGTCAAAGTTTGATTTTGAAATTTTTGTTTAATATACCCGAGTATTTAATAAAATAATAACTTCTAATTTGGTGAATTACTAGAACATAAGAAATATGTTTTGAAGAAATCAAAACTAAAAGCAATTATCAAATAATAGTAATAAGGGTGGATAGGTGGTAGGGTGGAAGAATACATAATAGCCCCCCATCCGTATATTTTAGTAATGGTGTTGGAGACTTCCAAGCTATGTATTGTAAAATAACTACTCGATGTTGATATAATTTGAAAACTATTGTTCTGTGATTGGTGTTAAAACTCGAAACGGTTAGGTTGGTTTCACTTGGTATCAAATGCAGTCCCTGAAGTTATTAAAGAATCAGGAAATATGGAATACCTTTTGAATTCTGTCGGTAATTTATTTATTGGTCTCCATTAAAATGCAACGTCACTCTGGATAGTTTGATATAACATATCTTAAGTGTCCTCTAATCAATACCGACCGACACTTGACATAAGGGTGATGAAAGGTTCCATTGAGCACAATCGTAACAACTGCAATATAGAAAGTTTATAAATCAACAAGTTTATTTATTTACCCGTTTATATCCTTTCTATTTCTTCCGTATTTCGTATGTTTTGTTATTAACACAAAGCAGTTAGATGCTACTATAATTTTTCAAGTATTATTAAATTTCTTAGATTTATACAAAAACATTGACATCGTTGAACATTTCATGTTAAAATAATTGGCCCTATTTACATATGCTTTCTTCTTACAACTTTCATCTCTCAAAGTTTATTGGTGAGCAGCTAAATCGTATTATCTCGTAAATCGTATCTTAATGTTACCCCTTAGATTTATTTATTGATGGTTTTGCTAAACAAATGCACTTGTTTTTCAAAATATTCGATGCAGAATGTAGGTAAATTAGTAAAACTTTAGAAGTTACTATCGAAAAGTATACCTATAGCTGGAAGGATCCATAGTCCTTGCATGTATATGTCTCCTATTTTGTTCTCGAGGGATTTTCAAATGTTTTCAACGGAATATGGATCCGTTGATTCCAAATGTTCATTTTTTCCAAAATAATGTTATAAAAACTTTTAAAAAAATGCTTTGGGTTAGATTTTTATCGCAATTAGTGATGGAAAAGCATGGCGTACGTGATTTATAAATGAACATAATTGAGTACAAGTACAAAACACGAAGTAAACTTCTTGTTCTGAACAGTACTACCTTTCCTAAGGCAATATCTACGGGGGATATTAAAATGCCATAAGAAATATAAATGTGTTGGATTATATTGTCAACGACTAGTTCTAGCTGCTTATGAGAATAAAATTGTATCCACTTAAAAACCAAAAAAAAAAACAATTCAGACTACCTGCACACACATTTCGAAATCGAATAATGCTAACCAATTACGAATGAACATCCCAATTCAACAGCCAATATCACTTGATAGGCATTAATAATGACCTATGATTGATGTAGTGTCATGAAACCGATTTGGCACACATCCCCTCTCAGTTTTATCGTTCGATCGACTCGTGTTGTTGGGTAAACATTTTCCCGGATTCAATTTTTTATTGCGATACTATGGACACCCGTGGAGGTTTGTTGTTTGCTCGAAATTAAATGTACTTTTAAGAGCGATGGAACTGTTTCCAACTATTCTGATGAATGGGAAATCTGTATTTATTGAATTTATCGAAAGGTACTGAGTGAAAATGATGTTACCTTGAAATTTTGATGTAATTGTGGATATTTAGCAAATTAGTATTTTCAGTCCTAACTAATTATCTTAGTAATAGTTACCAATATTCACAAATCTAACAAGAATTTTGGAAACGGCATAACAACACCTTCAGTAATAGATATTTATTCAAAATTCAAGAAAATGGAAAGAATGGTTGGACACCTCAGAAAAGCGACGACTCATTTAGTTTTCAATTTTAATATAAGTATTTACTACATTAAATGTTTTGTTTAAACAACATTTAGTATCCATCAAAATATTTATGTTTTGGAAATGGCATTCATTATCTCTTGAAAGTGGACAGATTGTGCATCAACTGGTTTACTTTAGATATACTTATAAATTTCTGTAATATCCATTATCATTAACCTTTATTTCCTTCCGTTTCAACTATTCATATGTGGTTTCACTTTACGAAAATAACATTAAGTAATTACCTACCACTTACGAATCAAAAAATATTACTTCAAATGACTATAGTATTTTATATGGTTTAAGGAATGAACTAATTGTTTTCTTTCACTAAATTCTCCAAAGTTGAATATTTTTTTTTGAGATCGCTCAGAATATCTCTTCATTACAAACAGTAGTATTAATTCAATGTTTCCTTTATTCTCCCTCATATGCTTGCTTTCGCTTTTCAATTTAGGACACTAATTGAATTTTTATCGGGCTCTATTTCACAAAAATGAATACCATTCTACGCATATCGTTTCTACACATGGACTTCACATGTACACATTAGTCTATATAGAGTTTGAACTCCTAAAAATTAGGAGTTTGGCATAAAAGAAATACTGAAAAATCTACGCTTTAAAACAACATTAGTGAAATTTGGTTCTAGTGGAAAATTTACAAAAGAAATAATTATTCATTTGCATTTCGTTCCACGAGTATAAATTCTAATTAGCAATAGTCAGCAATACAAGGCAAACTTAATTCAGGATGCAATATTAAATGAGTTTAAAAGAAATAATTCTCCAGTTTTCCCAGGAGTTTTTCAAGGTCCATTTGAATTTTAAACGCCAAAAAGATAAAAATGTTGCATAAAAATCAAATTCACAAGTTGGACGGGCAATTGAAATGATTTCGTTTTCATTTTAAACACTACAAAAATGTACAAAAAAACTTTTTAACTCTTCTATATCCTTCTACCGCCAAAAGTGGCATACCATTTAATTTAGGAGGTTTAAGGAAATATCACTTTTTATTATTCCCGAAGACCAAAACAACATACGGAAGCAAAACTTTTCAAAAACTTCAATTTATGAGATGCTAATTTGCATATCAAGAGATACCACCTTTTCAAGAATAAGTTATTAGATTTATTAGATGGAGAGGCCATTATTAACAAAATAGAAACCTCTAGTAACAAGCTGTTCATTACACTTAATTAACTTTACTTTTGAAGTCAATCTTGCATCGTAACAAACAAAAACGTAATGAATTAAATATATTGGCCAAATGTAATACCCACTAATATCGATAACGATATTACTGAGTTACTTGAAAGAATAAAACTGTAAAAACTCATTTTAAAATATGACAGCGTCAAATTTAAATACAAACAGCAAATTGCCCTACGGTTAACTAGAACTGTTTATTCGTTCATTATCCATGGAGCATACAAAGCATTTATTCCGCTGCACGAATTTAATGAGTTTCTTTTCCGTAAAAGAAAACAAGCACAACTATATGCACTTGAAATATGTCTATGTTATCCTCTAGAACTTCGCTGAAAATAAAATTTCCTTCCCTAATCTCTGAAGAATTTGTTATAAATAAATTTTTCGCACGTAAACGAAATTAAATAGGGGGTAAAACAACTTCTATATCACAAAACCGAGATGAACCTATATGAAGCTACGTATTGAAATATATCCAAATAAGGTAATGGCGGTACGATATGAGATGGTAGCAAAAAATCTGAAATATCTACCCAAATTTTGACAGGTACTTCCATGGACAACCAGATAACGTAACCGAATAATTTTTCTAATTTTATCAAATATTATTATAGATACGTAGATGACATATACGATGATATATAATTATGTGATGAAATATAATATATTTTGTGCAGCAAAAAGAACGGTTTTGAATGATTTCTTTTTAGATTGCATCACATCCGACATACACATTTAGATGCGCAAGTTAATGTAAAAAAGAACAGTAACAATAATTTTATTAATCTTAGACTTATGAATTAGGTTTCGACATAGACAACCAACACATACCAGGTAAACATTTTACTTAATGAACAATTTTTTAGTAAAATAGGATAGCATGGAAAAGATAATTTTATCTTGAAGAAACCAATAGTTTTTGAGAAAAAAATTAATTGATAAGTTTCCTCAAAGGTGATATTTTTCGTCTTCGCCATATTCAAATTGTGTTGAGAACTAAACTAAGGGATTTCGTAGTGGCTAAAAGACACGAGCGGATGGTACTTTCAACTTAAGGAGTGAGTGTATGGAAAGAAAGTGTTTAATATAAAACTTGATCTCGAAAATGTATCCGAAGTATTCAAAATTGGTGCTAAGTGAGGCATGATTCGGAAAAGCGTGTCGTGATTATAATTCTCAAATGTTATGCAAGCGGACAAGGGAAAACCCACACTACACCGTACAAATACCTCCTGCTCTAACTCTATGCTAAATGTCAAATGGCTACGTCATTTGTTGTTGCATAAACTAAAATTTTGAACCTCCGCACAAATATCTTAATTTATATGTGTTACCGCGAGGTCTCCTGTAAAAAGTGATGACGTATGTGTAAAAAAGATCCGAAAAATATAGCAGGATATAAAATTGGTGAACGTCCATTATTGTAGTAAGCACTGGAAGTCGACAAATTAGAAGGTTGTCGAAAAGTGGGGCCACAAGAAAAATAATTTGTTCTCAAAAAGTAGCAGTAAATGTAAGAAAACGAAGACGGCAATCGTTTTCTACGACTTTCGTTTGAACAATGATGATTTCTTCTTAACAGATTGCTCCGTAACTGGTATTTCAGACCTAGTTATTTAAGGTACTTTCTAGTTATATGTCGATTTCCACGAAAAATCGTCCGAAAAGTGGCCACGAAATGCACAAAATTTAGATCCCTCGGCACAACTTCTGGAGTCGGTTTTTTTTCAAGTTTTGGGTCCTAGGAAATCATTGAAAATGGTGAACACGCGAAAAATTGCCCCCACGGGGGGTTTTCAGGCGAAAATGCACTTGTATTTTAATTCAAATTTTGCCGAATTCCCGGTTCCTGGGATCATGTGTATACCGGCCCCGGAGTTTCTTTATGGGGGTTTTTGGGCCGTGACTACATTTTTCGGTTGAATGAGATCATGTCAAGCCTCGTAGGAGGGAACCCGGGGGTGGAGGACAAGGGCAAGGGTTGGGGGCGAAGAATTAGCGGTGACAATTACGTGGGTGGGTTGTGAGCCTCTGAGGGTTCAGAAAATGATCATCTGGGCCGCTTCGACAGCCGCTGAGTCCGTTTTTGGACTTATCCTGGCCCTTGAGGGGGTGGAATCTGGGGGGAGGGGGGTGTCCGGCGAGTAGATTTTGAGCTCCCGGGGCTTCAAAGTATCTGTCTGTGGATTTAGAAGGCCGGTCGTTTTTTGGGTTTAGTGGATCACCCGTACCTCCTTCAGGCTGAAATTGAAGGGGTGAGGGGTGGGGGGTGGTCATTTTATGTCTCTGCCCTCTGAATCACTTCCAGAGACCTCGAAAGCTGATAGTTCACTTCCGTAATTTTCACAGCCCTCCCCTGCATCTCACCCCCCGCCAGGGTCGTGGTGAGCAATCAGACTTCAGCAATGGAATCTGTGACCTTCTGGAGAAACTCCTGAATCAGTATGAACATGAGCTCAAAAATCGGAAAGTTGGCGAAATTTCAGGTAAAATTCAGCTCAACTTGCGCCCGAAAACCCCCCATGGGGGCATTCTTTCGCGTGTTCATCATTTTCAATGATTTCCTAGGACCCAAAACTTGAAAAAAAACCGACTCCAGAAGTTGTGCCGAGGGATCTAAATTTTGTGCATTTCGTGGCCACTTTTCGGACGATTTTTCGTGGAAATCGACATATGTGTTATTTGTCCAATTTCATCGTCAGTACTAAAAATGTCGGGCGACGTACTCCCAGGATCCTTAATTAATTTAATTTTCGAGTCACTGCTATTAGCATGTTTCAAAAATTAATAATAAAAATTGTACAGTTAAAATGTTGCAATTAAGCAGCATTATATCTGCGTTAAATCTGTAAAATATGTTAAATGAAAATAAATACTAATGAAATCCAAATCAATGTTTTCCAGGAGGGGATTTTCTTAGACACCTTAATACTCCACACTTTTGTGCTTTATTGTGACGTATTTATCAATCGTAATATCTGTATACAAAAGAAAACAAGCTGCTAGTGGCCTTATCAAGGGCACACTTGAAACAGCATCGGAATGTGCCAATCAATAGCTCAGAGGAAGATACTAATTGAATCTTAATTGAATTTAAAGAAATTACGGTTATGAAACTTTTACTACAGGACAGGTGCTAAATAGTAAGTGAAAATTTCAAATAGGATTCCAAGGTCTCATGTGATATACTTTCTTGAAGTAGACAGTTCTGACCCAAATGTAACGTCTCTATAAAATAAAATCAAGATTATTTCCCGATGAATTAGTAAGATTTATTATGTTGAATAAAATTTTCTAACGTCAATGTATATGTAATACACAACTACTTATGTTTACATGCGTTATCCATATAAGATATCCAAAATTTCAAGGTTTCAAAAATATTAAACGTGAAAAGGTTAAAATAATATTAACTGCTACTATTTTACCTTATCATATAGGATAACGCTAGATCTTCAATAAAACTATTAATCAAACTTAATTAAATATTTAAAATTCTTTAAGGCATATATAGAGTATATCTTTTACTATTACAGTTTGTTTCCAATTTATATTGAGATTTAAAATTTGAAGTTTGAAACACAATGTCAATAAAATGTGGTGGAGGCGATGTGTAAATTTTGGACACATTCATGTTTTTAATTTTTATTATTGGCCTAATACGTATTTTTCTGTGATAGATACAAGTGATTACTTTGTCAACAAAACTCAGGAATTTATAACGAGTCACATAACTGCCTCGGTTAACAGTCAGGCTTGTCTCTCACTTCAACACTAGCAAATCTCCTAAATTGCCGATTGCCTTCTCGATCTTCGTCCGTCTTCGTTCTATAAGGGAAGCTGCGATCTATCACTTCCCCTAAATAATTCATCGTCCGGTTATTTTGCCAGTTCACGGCCAATTCATTAATTTGTTTGCCGACATCTGCACCTCATTGATTTAAAAGCAATACAGAGCGACCACCGCTTCAAAAAGCCCTTCTGATTTATCAGCAACGAGGCAAAAAGGCGGACGCTTATCGACAAGGAAAGCGAAATTGAAAATTGAAAATGTACTTGGCGGCCGTTATTTCGGTTTTTCTAAGGGTCTCGCTTTATTCAAAATTGGAATTATATTTTTCACAGCGATCGTAAGCAACAGGCGATGTAGGGGAAATTTAAAATTATCTGCGATTAAACAAGGAATATCTATATCCTATAAATTAATACCCACCAATCATCAAATAATTTATCACAACTTATCCGCAGTGGCTTTGTACTCTAGCTACGAATTTATGTGACAAATGAACTTCAGAATTAATTAGAAAAAGTAAAACAAAAGAATATCTATACCTACATCTCACAAGATTGAAAAATGAAATCCAGCCATTGTACACCGCATTTTGTTTGTTTTAGTAACACATCCTCACCCGAGCAAGTCATTAAATAAAAGCCGGAAACTAAAAGTTCTGTATGAGAGTAAATTCTTCCATGGAAACACATTCTTTTTTTAAAATATTTTTCAATTTAGAAATTGAAAGTTCAAATATTTAGATGGAAGCGGTGCAGCAAAGGGTTTCATTTTTTATGAAATTTACCTTCCCTCCGTTATTAAATTAAAAATATATAAAAGAGCTCTCGGGCTGACTCATTCATCAACGCTCAACGCAATTTCGGGGATATAATTCTACGATCATGTAGGCGCTCACAAAGGACGGATTTTTTGAAATCCACCTCTAAGCGTTGAAAAGCCGTAAATTTTTTTGAACTGCAGCTTCTTTATCCGAGTTTGGAGTGAACTTTCAACGGCGAGAAAAATGTAACTTCATATCACCTAGAAAATTTGTCACATATTGTTATGCTCGGTAAGATTATTTTTGCAGCCATTACACATAATCTTAAAAAGAGGTAGGTAGGTAGGTAGGCAGTTACAAATTCATGAAATGAAATTCTTGTGATTATTAAGAGTGCACTAGAAGAGGATAATTAGGTGAAAGATAAAAATCAGGTAAGTAGTGAAAATTAAGTAATAAAGTGTTCCAAAGGAATGTGGAATTGTCGAGCAGACACCTACAAAAGAAAGGATTACTAAGCAAACGGTAAAACTAAGGTCTTAAATTAAGTAAAAATGTATGTTTTTTAATTTCAGAAACGAGAAAGGAGTTCAAGCCAAATTGAAAATCAAATATTTGTTGAACGTGATATTCAATGTTTTATTGGTGAAAATGTCGATCTAATTTGAAATTTTTTAATTTAAATGTCATGCGAGAAAGGTTTGATAGCTGCAGAAATATCAATATATGTACCTGGGATGTACGCAACCTATTCGAACCAGGAAAATTAGCAAAGTTTCAGTTTCAGTACCCAGTAATAATAGTAGTAGTAATCATCCGGATTTAAGCGGTTTCATCTACGAAAATGCAGAAACGGTAATACAAAAGTTATTTACAAAAATCTATTTCATTTAAAATCAGAAAATGAAATCAAATCTCACATATTTGCTTACTAGGGTTGAATATGCCACCAATTATTCTAAAATTTAAAATTACAACAGAACTACGTAATAAACAGAGACAAATGTAAAATGAATAAAACACAAAATACGTTTCAACGGCTAATTATTAAGTACCTGTTTGTTTTATTATTACAAATGCTCCTTTGGTAAGTTGATATACTAACCACTCATTTTCAAATAATATAAATATAGCGAGAAATAAGTGGCTTTAAAAATAAAGTCATCTGGTCTACATAGTTTTAGAAAATGTACAATAACTGTTTTGCACTTATTAAATTGAAGAAAATGCTAATAACCCTAATAAAATTCGTAACCCAAAGTTCCTAAATTTCTGCACAGTAATGTATGAAAATTTCGATAAAAACCGGATAGATTGTCGATTTATTAAATTATTTTTTGTCAAATAAGGCCCACTTCAAATCTTTTGAAATTTTTATTTAATGTTAGTTTCAGATGTTCTTGAAAAATTCAGTGAAACCTTAATCCTGGCGCCATTTGTAAATTAATTCTTAATGTTTTACAAAGCTGTTATCAAGCAGTTAAAAATTACACAGACTTTCAGAAACATAATCTCATTTTTAAATTCTAACACTTCAATGTTTATAACTCTACTGTTTGAAATCGCTAAGTTTCAGTTCTCCATCCAAATCATTTTAAAAATAAGTCCTTCCAAAAACACGCAGGCCAAACCGACAGACATCAGTAATTTGAAGATCAAAGATCAAACATCACGAGACGCTAATGAAACCAAAATTTACATTTAGAACATTAATTAACATTAAAGATAGATTGCGATTCCTATGAATTGTTACTTTAAAACATACCCCTAACTCGATGTTTCTCATTCTAAAGCTATCTTTTTATTATCCCCGACGTTCAACTTGTATACGTTCATGAAATGAAAATAACGCCGCCAATAATACCACCACCGTATACGTTTAAAGGAAAATATACGACCTTATTCGTTCAAAGGTATATAAGATAACCGTAGGTAGTAAAATATGAAATAGCAAAATGTAGAACTGTTATAACTTTTATAACGTTACCTAAACGTATTTTTTTGTATTTTTATAGTCGTTGTAGTAAATGATCTTCACATTACGATCTCTGTGTAATGTAACGGTATTATTTTTAAGTTTAATTTAAAGGTATTGTCCACTTGAATTGGCGTAATTTGGCCCTAATTCGATTTTTTTTTAAATACTGAGGATGACTCAAAGTATCCATAGTTATTATCAATTGGTAATTATATAATCGCACATGATCACTGCAGAAAACTTGAAATTAAGCAAATGCAGATATTTCTTTAAGAGTGTGCCTGTGTCCGTGCTAACAATCAAAAGGGCGATTGGCCTGTGCCTTAATTTTCATTAGTAATTATGGAATGGGATGTCATATAATCGGATTAATATCTTAATAGGTTTGGATAAACTCGAAGAGAATTGATGGGAATTTATTATTCCATTAATATAGGATTTGTATCACAATACTAATATTAATTCGTTAAAGATAATTTTTGTGAAACTACATAACTTTTGTAATGGCAATCTATTAACTAAATGGATATATCATTGAAGTTTAGTGATAGTATATACTTTGAGATCATGGTTTGCTTTTGTTGGTGGTTCATGTATAGTTAAGTAAAAACAAAATGAATTTCAATTTAATTTTTAACAGTTCTCTCTAGGATCATTACAAAAAAGGGGACCATATTCTGAAATTCTATTACAGGAGGCTTTCTCTACGTAATAATTAGTAGAAATGTATTGCAGATAAAATAGATATATGTTACGTCACCTGCTTTTTCGACACTATTTAAGTTACTATCGCGGTAATCGTCATTCAAACAATTTACTCCACTAACACTGAAATCTGTAGTTATGCAAAATTCACTATTTTTTTCCCTCTAATTCAATTTGTCTCTCGAGGCACAATCTAACTCGTTGGTGAGAAGTTCACGAATTCGCCTTGCACGGTTATCACAAATTTTTCGTTTGTTTTCTCGAGCATACTGGATAATGATCTAAATAATAAATAAAATTAATTTATACTATTTTATTCCGGCGTTAATACTTCGGAGATTTATTTAATTTATGTGCGAGGATTTTAGAAATTAAGAAAATTCATAAAATCAGAAAATTATAAATATATTTTTTTCCATAGATTTTTACAAATTGTAAGAGTTTTAATTACCTTTAATCACATTTAATTACACCCAGTGCTTAATTTTGTCACATTTCTATTACGTATGTTGATTGGGTGTAAGCAACATTTCTATATTTCATAACCATAAAGAAATTTGTTTTGTTCGGGTCCTGATCAGGATCTGACGAGGTAATCCTAGGCGGGCACTTCTTTTACACATTGCACAAATAACCATGATCTATAAACCAAGTAAATCTAAGCAAAATTACTTCATAGAGACCAATAAACTCGCAACAAATCTTGTGCAATTTTTTTTAAAGTCTATCAAAAAACTCATTAAATCTCCAAATTCATACCTAGCCTAGTCCTAATGAATACACCAAGCAATACCAACGCCAACAATGCTACCACAATCCCTACATTTGCTGATAATACCGCCTTAACAACCGTAACTGAGGACCCAAAAACATCTGAAAATCTATAGGGACACTCGGGTCAACTACAAATTTGCTTAAATTGGTAAAAATTCAAAGTCAACCAAACAAATCTAAAAACTAAAAAATATTTCATATCTTTATTAGACTGTATCATTTTAACTGTCAGCATAGGGACTTAACTAAATGCCGCTAAATCGCAATGTGTTTACCTTAGGAGCCTACCGATGAATTATGGTCTATTACTTTGGGACCACTCTGTACAATACCATATTTTCTACCTTCCCTACATGAAATCTAATTAAAGTTGACTGACTGAATTTTGACAGAAACAAGTGTAAGCGAAATTACGCTACCAAAATCAAAGAATCAAGAACGAAAAAACAAGAATCTTGTAGTTAAAAACTTGGGTCATATTCCAAAAAAATGGAAAATTTAAAAATAACGCTATAATTATTATGAGAGCAAGTCAATACAAAAGCTATTTCCATTAAAAATTTGCTCAAATTCTTAAGACACATAACGTAACAATACAGACTTTAGATTATTACAAGATTAACACTTGAAGAAGAAAATATTAAATTTTAATAAGAGACTATTAAACATGGTCAAACGCGTTTTCCCTATAGTCCCATTATATCAAAATAATATCTAGCACGTCAAGGCCTCATAAATTATTCAGAAAAATACAAAATTCGTATACCAACATATATTTGTAATTTTAAAGGGGTAAGATGGATTGAATAATGTTCATATAATGTACATAGTATATATGTACATGTATATAGATTATATTACTGTCTGCTATACATTAAGTCTATACCTAATAGAGTATTTTCCGCGTCTTCTACACAATCGCACCATATCAAAGTAATCTCTAGCTTATTAGGACGAAATTTTATTAGAAAAATATTATTTTGAATAATAGCCTATATCGGTCATTTTGAAAGCTGCGGATATACTAGATATGTTCAAATGTGTTGTCTGTAGTTGTAACACATAAAAGTTCTAGCCTGTTAAAATAATGATAATAATAAAGTAACTTCTAGATAACTAACAGAGGCTAAGCAAATTAAGTAAACTTAACTCCATTAAGTAGGCAGCATGGGACACAATTTGAATTACAAAAAAAAACGGGAGAAATGAGTATTGGAATAACGAAAACATCATTAACTGAAATAGGAAAAAGTAAATACTGCAATCTAGAACAATACAGCGAAACTAAAAAACATTGTAAAGAAAACAAAGTTAAGACAAAAAGACAAACATTGGTGGCAAATGTGCAGTCACTTTAATAACAAACATTCTACAAGTGGCCGTGAATTCGAAAATTATTTATGCGTAGAATTACAAAAGAGGAAGAGGAAAAATAGAAGGAAATAGGAAAGTACCAACTTTTTATTCTTGGGTTGTAGGTACAACAATTTACCATTAAAGCTTGTAAATAAAGCAAATCCCGAGCACAGTGCATAAAAATTTCCAAATGAGCGATGACGCCACCGATTCGTCCCCATATCTATAAGGGAAAGTCCCCTTTTCCGTCTAGCCTCGCATATCTTTATATTCTGCCCTCGGTATTTGCATAGCACTAAGTCATGTAAATTGTTTAACCCATGAACAAGTACGAGGGTATAAAATTTGATCTGTTCTGTTTTAAATGGTGTTGGTTATATTTCTTAACATAAAACCGAAACATTTTTCGACAAGATGATTTTTTAAAGAAAATTTGCCGTGTAATTTTGTTTCAGAATATACGAAACACTTCTTACTTTTCTATTATTTGTCGATAAATGAAGAACTAGTAGTCGGTTAGTACTATTGAAACACTATCGAAGTACTATCCTAGGACCAACCAAAAATTAATTGTCGATTAGAAGAAACAGTAGTTTATTTGCTATTGGTAGGCTTTCATGCAAAATTCAAATTTTATTTTTTCCTCTTCGAAGCAATTATATCATCAATGTATTATGTACTAAGTTAATGCTTATAGTTATTTTTCATAATTTTCTCGGAAACTTCTAGGCCGATTTAAAAAAATTAAAATTCATTCTGGAATTCTTTATTCTATGTCTCTATTAGTTTCCTGGACGCTTATCAATTTGCTTTCAATAGTGCAACAATATAACTATAACGTTAGATGTAATTAGGTAGAGTGTACAGTTTTGACAGATAGGAAAAAACAAGATAATTCGGCATTTAAATATTGCTTATAACAATTAGTAAAGTGAAATTTTGTGCATATTGTATGCCATTTTGTTAACTACCAAGAAAACTAGTTAAAACCGTCGAGAGAACCCGTATAGCGAAGATTATATAAAATCGACGTTTTCTCTTAACGCTCTAGATAGGATTTATGTCATTAACCAAGTAGCAATCATTTACAGAGTGGATCACAACAGAAAGCCGATAATAACCCATGGCATTCAGCATCTGACTTAGAAGAAAAAATCGTCAAAAACTTTTTTAATCGCCTTTAGTTTTTGAGTCACTACATTTTTAAAATCTATTACTTTTCTTTAAGATTCATAACAAGTAACCCTGGTGACTGACAGGAAACACGCTATTTGACTCCAAACCAAAATCCGTAAAAGTTTTGATTTATACAAATTTAATGAGCTGTGTTCCTAATGTGATTTCGTAATTGATCAAGATTTTGAATTTCTTCTGCAGACACTAATTGTTTCATATGGTCCCATAAAAAATTCGTGAGGACTTCAATTAGACGAGCAAGCTGGCCACTCGCCATGTCGCCCTATCCATCGTCAGATATAATTGGCATTTAAGCATTCTACAAAACCTCCTACGGTATATGCAGGTGTTCCGTCATGTTTATACTACAACATTTCAAAAAATTGCAAATGGAACATACAGATTTTCATTTTATTCCCATGTTCCACCTTATTTTAAATGTTATTATTTCCATTTCATGTTATTATTCAGAACATTTAAATAAAATGCTCCAATTAAATTTAATGATAAAAACTACTTGTTAAAAATGCCACGCTAAGTTTTAGTAGAAAATCGGCGCTCTAAATTTTGAGTTTTAATAACGTGTGTGCCTTCAGTAGGATTCTACGTGAATATTGTTAATAGTGTCTTTCTCTGTTAAGTGCCAAGCGATATGTATGTTCCAGGTTTATTTGTGATTACCTAAATTATATTTTCTATATATATATATATATATATATATATATATATATATATATATATATATATATATATATATATATATATATATATATATATATACTACTCGTATTAGATTATTTACCATATAATATTAAAATATGCATTTATTCCACTTCTTAATTACACATTTCTCTAGCTAAAAAATGCTTAAGGAACTTAATAATACACCTGTAAACACAACAAAATCAGATCGTGGACACGAAGCTCTTCTACAAGTCAAGTGAGCAAAAGAAGAAAAAGGCCGGCAGAGAAAATTAAGACGAAAGCAAATTAAAAAAGGTGAAGAAAAGACCGAAAACTTCATGAAAAGTCTACACAAGTTACAAAAAGCTAAAAAGAAGGCTACCAAAATGGATATGCAGAATCCGATACTGCAAAAAATAATGGATACAACAGAGAACCAAGAAGTTGTCATGAATGCAACCTTTAGGAAAGTAATGAATTAACAATTACAAAAATCACCCCCAATTTATGTCCAAAAAAGAAAAAAAATTGATTAAACCTATTTTCTAGTGATCTAACAAAAAAATACAGACACAGAAGAATTAACAAAAAAGTACAACTAGCATAATGTATAAAAGTAAAAGCGTTAATTTTGAAAAGTTTGCCTGTTTAGTATTATAATGAGACTTATGCCAAAACATATGTAAATCTATTTTAAATGATATTTAGTTAAAGGAAATAATTTTCATTTGTTTATATAGTGGAAAATGTAACATCTGCTTCGTGTTAAACAGCCCTCTGAATAGTCCACCAGATAGTCGTGACTCCATCTCCAAAAAAGTTGCTATAAAATTCAATAGGAGTCCTGTCTTTATAATCTAAAGTTACATTTTTTGAATTGTACACTTTTTCTTATTTTGAAGCAAAAGTTCATCACCTGAGTGTAAATGCTGAACTTTTTGATAATGATAGAGTTGCAACATTTCCCGACGGCAGCTCTAAAGTCACATGATTGGGATAGCTGCAGATGATTAAAAATTTTTCTTGCACTAGCGGTTAATTCCACTGCGTCTAATCTATTTACTTTATCTTCCACGGGATGACGTTGATTAAAATTACCGCCAACAGAATGACGATTATTAATACCCCATTGCCTAAATATTTGGTAAATTGCAAATGAAAATATTACCTTTTGGAAAATTTCCGAAAATCTTAGATACGCATCGACAAAAAATCTTAGAGGTGGCCGTCTCTCCGTCTTTTCCTCTCGCGTCTCTCGCCGTAATTTTCCATAACATTTCTATTGAAGAAAACGTATACAAAGACGATACCGGAATTATCCGCATAAGTAAACTGAATTTTAAAAGAAAAAAATAAGGATGTAAACTTACTACAAAACTGACAAAACGTTTTTTGATAACTATTAAAGTTTGATTGTATATATTAGGCACTGAGGCTTCTGCTGTCCAGTATGCACTTTTAAAATTCAAAATTGAGAAATTTTACTGATGCGAACGCAACTACTCCGGAAAATTGTAAAAAATGCCCCCAAAGATATTTCTCAAGAGAGTTCAGTCATGTAAATATTGAATTCAAGTTAATGACGGTTGTTAAAGGGTTTAGCATTTTTCCTGTCAATCATCAGGGCCAACTCCTATGAATTTAAAAAATATTAATGGATTCTAAAAGCTTATAGTAACTCAGAGACTTTTGGTTTTAAATCTGATTCCGAATGCAGTAAAGGCAGGGGTGACTTGCCCTGTATATCTTAAATATCGTAAATTCTGTAAATTCGGGGTATTGTATTTCATTAACAGGCAACATTTTAATATGAGCTTATACAAAACAAAGTTTTGTTTAAGTATTTTGGAAAACAACGTTTATAAATACTAACAAGACGTCCATTCACACAGGTATAAAGAAATTTGTATTTTTTTTTAATGGGAAAACAAATGTTTTAACTTTTTTCCAATTGAATGTTTTTCCAATGTTTTAGTCATATTTTTTTTTCTTGTGTAATTTCGCTATCTACTACAATGTCCACAGAAAAAAAATAATAATTAAAATAAAAACAAGAAAATGTAGTTTTCTCGGTTTTGACAATTGATCAGAATAAACTTCCGCGGTACGGGATCAGGTTATACTTAATGTTAAAACTAAAATAAAAGTAAAAAAAGAAATTGAAATTTTGGTAGATTCAGTGGCATTACCAATTAATTATTTTTATTACTAGTATTAATTATTACTATTTTAAGCTCTTCTCACGGAGAAATAACCATATTTATATGCATATGATATTCGTTTCCCACATACCTTTTGTGCAGAATCCTATTTGTCCAAAATATGAATGACATTTGGGAAGGAGCAAATTAGAAAAATTGTAGAAAACGTGAATTTTCCTGATTTTCGCCAATAAATCTACACAAAGTTTTTTTTCGTAAATCTTATTTCCCATTGTGACAAACATATTTACATATGTGTATTAACGGTATTTCCCGTAAGATTTGATTGTACTAAAAGTTTAATTTTAAATGTCAATAATGAGGCGCTAGAAAAAAATTCTTTGAAAAATCTTGAAAATTGTCCAATGTAAAGTGACCGAGCAAAAAATAATAAAGTGGAAAAAGCATTCTTTGGTAATTACGGAGGATCGTTCCCATTATTTTAATTTTTTTGTTTTTCTAGTACAATAAGGGCCTAATTTATTTGAAAATATTCGAAAGAAGGCATTTCAACCAACTTGATACAAAGTTTTCTTTATTTCACACTTGTCTCTTTCACGATGTACACCGAACATTAGGAAAAATACGAAACCAATTTCCGTTCGTAAATCTATAATATAAAAATGAGTCGCTGAATGTGTTGCTAAGCGCAAAACTCGAGAACGGTTGGACCGATTTCGCTAATTCTTTTTTTAAAATATTCCAAGAAGTACGAGGATGGTTCTTACGGAGAGAAAAATTCAAAAAAAAAATTTAAATTTCCTGAAAAAGTCTAAAAACAACACTTTTCTATACTCCCATACAAAAGATTTGTGATAATACTTAAAAGTCAATTTGAACTTTAATACCATACGATAAAGTTTGTGTTAGTGGAGAGGTTCCGGGAAGGCAAAACAATTGAGTGACGTTAGTATCGTATAAATATTAATGTCAATATTTGTCAATATTTATTTTTTTGTTGTCTATGGAAAAATGTAAATTGTCTGTGGTAAAATGTCAATTGAAATGTAAATATCTCTTTGCTGTGCATCTATAATATTACTAAACCTAAAAGTGTTGTGTGTTTGTGACTTACTAAATATGCCTCCTATAAGGCGGCGGACAAATTTAGGCAGGAGAACCCGAAATGCAACAAATCAAATGCATTATCAATCTAATCGTACTGCCCAGGAACGTGAAGATCGCAATGAACGTGAAAGAATTCGCTTAAGACAGACCCGTGAAACGCGACATTCGACTAAAAATGGTGCAAGTTTGAATCGAGCTGCTTTCTGTTACGATATGTCAATTGATTACAGTGCCTACAACTGTTTTGCTATTGGACCTATGAACTCAGTTTGCCAATATTGTAAGGCATTGAAATACAAAAATGAAGCCAATGGATTGTGTTGCGCAAATGGAAAGGTGAAATTGATACCATTGCTTCCACCTCCAGAGCCATTGTACTCATTAGTTTTAGGAATAGGAACAGATTCAATACACTTTTTAAAGAATTTTCAACAATATAACGACTGCTTTCAAATGACTTCATTTGGAGCATCAAAAGTAGTTCGGGAAAATTTTATGCCAACTTTTAAGGTTTGTAATAGTATTTGCAGTTGTATGTTAATTAATCATAACTATTATAGCCCATATACATTTTACAGTACATTCTTTCCCTTTACAGATACAAGGTCAAATATATCACAGAGCAGGTTCTTTGTTACCAGTGCCAGATAGCGACTACAAGTTTTTGCAAATTTATTTTATGGGCAATTCTCCACAAGAAATCAATCTACGTTGTGCACATAACAATTCAGTAAAAAGGTCAATAGTTGAACAATTACAAAACTTATTTCACGAACACAATCAATTAATTATATTATTTAAAAGTGCAATGGATATGATGCCATCTGATGATCACAAAATTGTTATCAGAGCAAGAAATCTGAAATTGTGATTTTCATTGTGATTTTTTAGTGACTATTAAAAGAATTTTGTGAGTTTTATAATTTTTAATTTTTGACATAATGTAATTGTTGACTTATTAACTTAAAAAAATAAAAAATTAAAGAATCGACTGTTAGGCGATACGAAGTTCGCCGGGTCAGCTAGTTATTTAATAAATATGAAAACGTTTTTTTATTAAGGCCCCTTTAAGGGGCCTTATGTACCATCGTCTTCTAAACCTGGCACCGATGAGGTATCTACCTTGAAGTGGCGTTATTTTATTTTAAATATTTCTCCCACATAAATAAATAACTATAAAATTTGACGTTCATCCTTCTCTAGCAATTGAGAATATAGACCACAAGAAATAAGCATACATTGCGACAGAACCTAAATTTACATACTAATACAATATAATTAGTAAAACTTTGATAAAATTAGAAGAAGTGAAGTACCCTTAAACCATTTTATTCGGGTAATCCAGAATTTAAAACAAAACCTCAAGGGACATATGGTTCAACAGATTTCAAAAAAAAAAAAATAAATTGTGAAGCTGTTTATTAATTAGTTTTAAAGTTTTTAAATGGAGAATTTATAAGTGAAAGTGAACATCGAAAATCATATTTTATCCATAGTATAAAATGGTCCTATTACATCTGACGAAGTAGAAAGTGATTTTTTTATACCTCTAAACATGCGTTGGATGACCGAAAACAATGATTTAAATGGAACAATCTATAAAAATGTATGACATTAAGTGTAATTATAACAGTTTTTAAATTAAAATGGCGCTTTACAGTTCGTATTTAAATTTAAAAATTTTTAAGTTCTAAATCTAGGTGTTCACATTTATCGTGAAAATCATAACCATTGCCATCTGAATGTATATGCTGAATCTTTAATAATGAAACACACGTAACATTTCTCGATAGAGAGTTGTAGACGATTGGGATAGCTGCAACTGTTTAGAAATGTTTCCTGTGCTGTTGGTGAATTTTACTAGCGTTTATTAAATTATCTTCAACTTCCCGAGATAACGTTGATTGAAATTACCAATAAGTAAATGATGATTAGAAATATCCCATTTTCTAAATAGGGCACAAATAAAAAAATTAAAACTGGTAAAGTTTCCGAAAAACTTGGATACGAATTGGTGAATACACTTCGAGGGGGTTGCGTATTGGGAAATGTTTTGCAATATTATCTGCAACTTTCTAAAGTATTTCAATTGAAGAAACGATATGGAAAGATGATCTCGGGATGTTCCGCATATGTAAATTCAATTATAGTAGAAAGAATACGGATGTAAAATTCCCATAAAACGAACAATATTTTGGTAAATAACTGTCAAAGTTTCATTGTACCTATGCATTGAGGCTTCTCTTTTTCGGCCTGCACCAAAAAAGTCTAACTTAAAAAATTTGCAGACATCTCATTCACGGTTTCTGTACCTAACAAAACTACTTTGGAGAATTGTAATGAGTATCTCGGAAGAGGTTTTTCAACAGATGTCAGTCAATTTAAATGTAAATTTTAAATAAATTGGAATTGTCAAACAGTAAAAAAAATGTAGTAACTTAGTAACTAATAACAGGTCGATCAAAAAAAGTTACTGAGGAATTCTTGTTTTAAATTCGATGCTGAATGAGGTGGTGTAATTTTCGTTATCGTATGTGACTTACCCTGTATATCTGATGAAAAATTATCGTACACTTGCCTTCAGTGACTTGTTGATTATCCAGTGTGAAACAATTGGTTTTGTGTTAAAATTTTAATTGTTTTCCGTTACTTTTCCAATTTATAGCGACTAATCATTTACCTCGTCTGGAGAGTATCGTGACCGTCAGGGCCGGCTGGAGATCCACACGAGAAACCAACAAAAAGAAAACCCGGAAAAAAGTTCCGCGATGTCGGTCACTGTGACGGCGCCGCCGTCGGTTAACGCGATAAGAGACGTCGACGTCGTCGTGTGCGTCGGGTCACTCGGCTCGGAAGACGCGATGCGGCAAACTGAAGAGATCGCCGTCGCGACGCCAGTAGTAAACATTGGCGCATCGCGACGAGTTCGAGCGGCGTCGGCCGCCTTCGGTCCACGTTGTCAGGTGAAAGGGTTCCTTGCGCCGCGACGCGGATAGGTGGGAGGGGTGGTCTGGGATGTTAAAAGCGCCCGATATAAAAATTCATCGCTAATTTATGGGATATCGAATAGGGTCGGCCGAGGCGATCAGCGAGCCCTGCGTTGACGTTAAAATTGAAATCGAAAAACACACTAAACGAGTGAATAAATGACGAGGAGCCAGACTTCGGCAATAAGAAATTTGGCGCTTTATCTCTTATCTGATATTTATTACTACTAGCTAAATCGATATGTTGAAATGGAAAACATTTTGTACGCTTATGAACGCAACTATAAACATCGTACTCAATTCAATTTCATCGTGTTTAAACATTTTATAAGGCTGGCTCTATATGTAACATTGCGCTGATTGTGCATGTACGCTATAACCACAATCGGTATTGTCGACAAAATGCATTTCTGGCATATTTAACTAATTTTCCGCATACTTCTGTGACATTGTGCATTTTGTACCTATTTTGTAATTTTATAAATTTTATTAATCGCTCGAAACGAGTCAGCACGTCAAACCTATCTATTGTTTATAGGTATTTAAATATATGCATTTGGAGTTGCATATTAAATACTTTCAATGTATTTCAATACGTACATAAGCTTAAATTATTTACTGTACATTAAAAATACATTTTTGTGTACTATTTCAAATAGTCAAAGGTCAGATACATTTTTGGCCAATGTTGAGATTTCTCAGCTGCTTATCCTTTTGCTTTTACCTAAAAACAACTGGCAAATGCATAAATCTGAAAACCTAAGCATGAGTAGGAAAAATTGTTTAAAACAAAATTTCCAACTTTCTACGTGAAATATTGAATGGGATATCATTTTTTCGGCAATAACTTTTTCTTCCCCTTGTGCCAATCTGGTCGTTGAAATGTGTAAAATTACATTAAAAAAAGACGAAATACGTAAAATATCATTTAAAAATGATCCTCTATGGTCTGGTCTCGATTTGTCGAATAGCTCTTGCATAATCAATTTGTTAATATAATTTGGAGCACGAAAATATACAAAATATGGTTCATCAAATTCAACATCTATTATTATTAATCAGCAGTTATTGATCATAATGATATGAAACGGAAATAATCAGAAAGTGATTGGATGATCTCCGTGCGATTAGTTTCCGAGTTAGAAACCAGACTCTAAATACGCTTCTACATAAGCAATGCAAAACGTAGGAACTGTTCAACTTATTTATTACTTTATGGGTGGTATTTTCTCTGTATAACATTTTTGTTTGTCCAATACATCAATTCATTGTTAAAAAAGCACAGTGTTATTGAAAACCCAGAAGAAATGACGGAAAACAGGTGGTTGACGGAGGCGAGGACGAGTAACGTTGGCCGGCAGTTGTGTCAAAAATGAAATCGCGCTGCGCTCAAAAGTTTCACTTACCAGGTTTTAGTTGTTGGATAGACGTTAATAGGCTTTTCTGTGGAAAGAAGCATGACTTCGAAAAAATTTCAATGGCGTTTTACATTCTTTTACATTCATATGCCAAAACAACCCGACAGTTCTCAAAAGATTTCATGGATATAATGTCATTTTGCCATTTTCGGCACCTGTCGATGGTTTGTTTAGTGAAGGGGATGTCTTAACACCATAGAGAAATAAATTAACGGGTAAATATTTTAAAAATGCGCTACATTTAAGATGTCCCGTAGATATAGGGTAATTAGTAATTAAATATATAAATATGTGTATTGTGGTTTCCGTGTGGTATCTCAGGAAAAATTTACTTAATCGTAGTAATTCTTATAATATACGCGCCAACGTTTCGTCTATGACTAAGTACAGACATATTCATGGAGAGTTTTTATTTATTCTTTTTGTGCAATACTTCTTATATGCAGGATTACCTAGAGTATCTCGGTACTATTATTAAATTTGTAATTATAAGAAAAATAAACTTAATATAAATTCAGATGAAGAGAATATTTTGGAACCATTTAGATAACCCTCTCTCTGTATTAAAAATCCATTGTTATTGTTATTACAAAGTTGTTAGCATTAACCGCGGTATTGACACTCTAAGACTACGGAATTATATTGAAAAATAAAAAACAAGTTAAAATACTATTTAAACACATTATCAAGTGAAATGTTTAAAATCCAGGTAAATACATTTTAAAAAAATATTTATTTTCATGAAATGACTAAAATTTCTAACGACAATGAAGGAGCTCCACAAAAAACACACACGTTTTGTTATCGTCACTGGATTTAAAACGTTGATTTCCTTCTATACAGCCGTCGGTAATTATTGACGGTGTTGACTCCCATAGTGCAATGTAAATTAATTACGAACATAACAATCCTTTTAACAATCCAAAATCCTTTTATGATACCGGCCGTATTTAGAACCTGACTTTCGTTGGAAATGGCGATTTATGCAAACCTTGTGGCAGATCGATAAATATTTTAAATTTAATTCAGTATCTGTTGAAAGTATACGTCGGTATTCAAATTGAACATTTAATTTATTAACGGTAATTAACGATAATATAGAATCAATAATCAATAATAACCATTAGCCAAATTCTCATCAATATTTTTAGTAATTTGTTTTCAGTTGTGTGAACTTTCGACCTAACCGAAAATGATTAAAATTAATTGTGTTTAATTTGGCAACTTTCAACATTATTTTATTTTTGAATGCAGAATCAAAAACTATTTTCACTTTTATTCCATTTCAAATTTAAAAAAAAAATGGGTGGAATATTTGAGGGAATGTATATTCCCCACCAATCGCGGGTACCCTGAAATTGGACAGGTATATTCATCACCAATATGGAAGTTCGTCGTCCATCTCATAGGCATACTCCTCACAGGTGATTAACGCTCCTCACCTTGACGACCACGTCACTCGTGTATCTCATACTAACCCCTTTTTGCAATTTATTTTATTTGATATTAAACCCATCCATCCACACTTACTTATTTTTTAACCATAGCGGAAAATAAGCACAAATTCAGTATAGGCATACTATTTATTTCCGGTATAATATTGGAGTAAAAAAATATGCTTTTAATACATATATCTATATTGTAGGTAAATGTAATATAGGTGTAGAGTACACCTATACTAACATTAATTTTGAATATGGTTTTAATGTTTACAGTAGAGATTATGACTAAACTATATCTAAACTAAATCTAAACGTTTTTCTCACGCCGTGTTCGAAACTACCAGTTTCTAAACAATACCGTATCTAATCAATATTTTTAAAGTGCAAAATAAAAAGATGCAATTTTAGCAAAATCGAATCCATTTATCTAATTAGATTGAAATCTTGTTATTAATTTTTTCAATGATTTTATTTTGTATTTCAGTGGTTCTTTTCAGTGTATCTTTAATTGGTTTTCCAAAATATACATTTTGAATTTTTAAGTACGTATCTATTTGAAATATTTTAACTGCTTCTAGGAAAACCTTTATTGAAGGATACGTGTTATAACAGGATGAATTAAGTTTCGAGTGAAACGATTCACAAGCATTTGTTGTGTGGGTAACTGAAGAGCTTTCTTCTGCCCATGTATAAACGGAGAAAATGTAGCTATTTCTTCAATATTGTTATGAATCCTTTCGGCGCTGCCCGTTTTGTCGCCGAGGCCGGGCCTGGCTGCCGACCTTCAGGAGGCGATACGATCATCAGCTGACGCGGCTGGAGTCCGGGGAACCACCGAGGAGTCGCCGGGATTCCTAGAGGCGGAATTCGGTGGACGGCGACGGGTCGGGAGGCGGAGAGGGAAGTCGGGATCAATTCAGAGAGAAAGACAGACGTGCGCGCTTATGTACGCTCTCGGCTTTTCACATATTTTCCAATAATAAAAACTTTTGGTGAATACGCATAACTTAAATTTAACAATATATGTTTCCACTAAATAATCGGCCTACTGCTCTACAAGTACATTTTCTGTACTTGTAAAACAATCTCCTACTTCTTTGAGTTTTAAATACGTAAATGTTTCGAAGCATCTCAGCTTTGATAAATATATAAATATCAGTATTAAGTATTAGTTTGATCCGGAACCTTTCTTGAAAAACTAAACCATATGCGACATTAAGGTCCTTTTGTGCTTACCTCCAACTTAAATCTATGCAGTTCTTTAATTAACGCTTATTGTTATTTCTGGGAAGGTATGTAACAATAATTTTCTTTTGTTATTTTTAGCCCAATGAGTTAAGAGTTTCGCTTAAGTACCGACATCATTTTAGTGAAGAATTTATCTCCATGATATCAGCCGAAATATTTCTAGTAGCCGAATATTAACACCATATCTATTTGCTAGTAACTTGAAATCGTTGCCACAACAGCACTAAAAGAAGGCAATAAATTGGATATCTAAATATTTCGCAAACAGCTCATCCGAATTTATTTTTTCAAATTTCATCTAAAAATTCAATAAAGATTTTAGTCCCTCTTATTCTGTATCGAACATTGAAATGAAATTTATGATCTTTCATTAGCAAATTATTTTCATTTAAATCCATTCAATTCTACCATTGCCAGAAAAACCGGATGTCAAGAAAATTCAAAGTATTTTAACAAAATTGTTTAATAAATTAATCCAACATGCCAAATTATAAAAACTAATTAGTAACTGACATTCAGTACTATCTACTAATCTGGGACAATATTATTGGGTTTTATGTTTTGTTAAGGTTTAAATACCAACGTCACTTTTTCCATCACCTTTAAATAACAAACAAAAAAGTTGTCTGTACTTTATATGTGACATCATTTTCGTAGTAATTTTGCCTCCTGAACCCGAAACCGTCATCCGATTTGGTCCATCACTCTCCAGTTTTCAGAAAATCGCTTCATTTCTCTTCAATCCTTAAAAACTTTTGAAACCCTTCAGAAAAAGAATATTTTCTAATGTGGGCACTATATTAATTTCTCAGGAGAATAATGACTTTGGATTTGAGTTTATATAAATAACTAGGCATTTGATATATGGGTATATTAATACAATATTATTTAATATGGAGTTGAATGCAAGATTTGAAAACATTTATTTACGATTTGATTAAAACCGAAGAGAAAGTATAGATAAACAAACATAGATAGAAGACTAGATAAAAACGTAGATATCAGACTAGATGAAAACATGGACGTAAGACTTACAGGAATCGATAAAAAGCATAAGATTTGTAAAAATAAGATTAAATAACAAAGTTTAATGGACTAAATAACATGGTATAAAAGTTATATTATGTGAAACACTTGAAACAAAATAAATGGGATTGCCTACGTCTGCTACGACATTTTTTTTCTTCAAAAGAACGTACGGTTGGTTTTAGTTTACGTTTTTTGTTTGGGGAGTTGATAACTCTCTTCAAATTCCAGCAGTAACCTCACATCATATGAATATCCCATCTTCCTTGGTATCTTTCTTCCATTGTTCTAATGTCCTGGTGAAGTCTTTCACCCTGCTTTTCACTGTAGTCTCCAAGGGTTTCAGGAAAATAGTCTAGATAGTTTTAATCAATTTATTTACCATTGATTTATAATTTGTACTCTTTTCATTACTTAAAATATTATCTGATACCTCTTTATAGATTAACCATGCAGTTTTCCCTGTATCACTCATTGTCAATATAAAATTTGTTGTATCGTGAAACATTGTTTGAATTTGTGATGCTTCAAATATCCCTTCTCTCAATTTTGCATCAGACTATTTAGAAAGTTTTTCTTTCAAATATAAAAAAACAATCAGAATCTTTGTCTAAAGACTTGCTTCATTAGACCAAATTTAATATATGCAAAGGAGGAAGCAAAATCTTCCGATGATCTACTAGGGGATCCTCAGTGACATTAAAAGAGCTGAAATGCTGAATTTTTCTGAAGGTTTGTAGAGATTTTTCAAAGATTAAGTATGAAAAAGAAAAATATACCACACACACATTCATATTCACGTATCATAAATATACTTGGAAAATCATTTATTGAATTGGTGAATATTTAACCTTTCCTTGAAATTTCGTTTTTCTGAAGGTTTCCTGCAGTTTTCTGAAGACTTTAAGGAGATGAAGCGATTCTGATAGCAGGAACATGCTCAGCGCTAAAAAATACATCCAAAACTTTGTATCGCATGTACAGACTCGAATAGCCCTCAAAATTCTTCATTTTTCTGAAGGTTTTCAGCAGCTTTCTGAAAACTGAAGGCGATTTTGATAATAAAAAATATCACCAATCGCAAATACATCGAAAACAATGCGTCGCATGTGCAGAATTGAAATTTTCTCAAAATTTCTCATTTTTCTGAAAATTTTCAGCGATTTGCTGAAAACTGGAGGGTGATGGGCCAAATCTGACAACGGATTCGTATTCAGGAGACAAAATTACTACGAAAATGATATGTCACATGTAAGGTACAGACAACTCTTTTTTTTTGCAGACCTGTATAATTAATCAAAAACACGCCATGTAATGCGGATATTCATAGTGACGTCGTGACATCATATGTCAGTATGGAAGATTGTTTTACATTTAACTTGCAATTTTAACAGTTTGCTTCCACATACCAATAAAATGTAGGAGATATCACATGTTGATCATATAACAGTTATGGCCGCTATCAAAAGGCAAAATTACCAGCTATAACCGTTTACAGCTTTACTGCAATATTACGGATGGATGATCGTTGTCATATTTCCTACGACGCTATTAACACTCATGTAACTCCAAAGGACTGCACTATTTAACTCTTAAATACCTGAATTATTTTGAAACGCCTGAATAATGCAATTTAAAACTTACTTTACAATATTAGCGTCTTCATAACCAGTGACGGTATTAGTAACAAAGAAACGAACTCACCTTTAGAAGACAACAGCTTTTGCAATCCGCCATCACGTCTGTAATTTCTACCGTGAAACAAATTATAAAGCAAATATTAGCAACATTAAACCCTAATAAGGTGTAAGAAATATAAAACTACCTTTTAACGCTAATTTGAAAATAGCATTTAGAGCCAGTTTCCTGTGTTGCTCTTAATGTCACCACCAATCACGAAAACGACGAACGAAAAGAACTGCTCACGTCATTCAAGTCAATGAAACTGAAAATTAACATATTCCGACCGAAAACTGTGTTAAATCTCCAGCGATTAAAAGCCAAACCAAAACGAATGAAATTTCTAACGTACTATTCCTAACTGAATCTTTCTAGTTTCGGGTGAATAAAATAGAATTCGACTTATGTTTATCGAAGCAAGAGATAAAAAAATAATTTATTTTTTCGGTATGAAAACGATGAATACACGAGAACGTCGAAAATACACATACATTTATTAATTTCTTTACTTGAATAAATGCAGACACAAGAAACAAAGGAGAATACTCTTTAAAATCTTTGCAATATTATAAAAAAACTAGGTAATGCAGAGAAAAATGTTTTAAAGATAACTTTTGCGCTATGAAGTGTTAAACAAAATGAATTATGATAAATGAAGGTCGCTCCATAAATAAAAGAGTTATTGCAAAATAAAAGAGGAAAACAAGCATTTATTATAATTGTCTTAAACATTTGAAATAATAATAATATTGAGGCTTTCGAAAATTTGTAACTTTTTATGAATTTAAGAAATTCGCGATAGATGGGTCCTAATAGTCGAGTACATTTTGCAATGTCTCTTTTTTTTTAAAAAGACCCGTTTGATTGGCTCCACAGTTAGCTAGTTAACGACTGATAGTTTTCTTGGTACCATCTCCAGGTACCATCCACTCAAAAAAAAAAAAATCGCAATTTATTTATAAAATATTTTCAGCAAACAAATGACAGCCTTTTAGCTAATAAAGAATTAAAGGATACTAATTGCATTTAAGACATACACAGCTCAAAAATTGTAATGAATTTTAGAAGAATATGTAAATTACCTGTGTGCATGTTTGAATTAATAAAGTCAGATATGTTAACGAAAATCTTTAGTCATTAGCTGAATAACTGAAAAATTCAAGGATAGTCATAATAACAACCGCCACGTTTACAATTTGTAACCCGTAGGACCGCTCCTGGCTCGTCTTAATGCTATTGCTATGTATGGAAAAGTTGATATTAAATTATTACTAAATTGTTGAGGTATTGTTACCCAAATTGCTTGCACCTCATTAGTCAATTCTTGTAAAGATTTGGGACTGTAAGAGTGGGTTAAAATGACTGAACATTTCAGTTATAATGTGATCAATGCAATTCATATCCGGTGAACAGGGTGACCACTCCATTCTTGTAAATTCATGAAAATCTATATGTTAGTTTAGTTAGAGGACCGGCATTGCCATCAATAAAAACAAATCTATCGCCTATTGCAGTGGCGCCCACTAGGATTAAGAGATTTTGCGAAGTGATAGATACAACCCATCATAAACGGGCCCTAATGAGCTGATAGTCGGAATATTAATATGCACGCAGTTTCCGTACAACACGCAAATGGTCGGACTCAGAATGCGAGTTGAACTCTTTGCGAGGAGAAGCTATGAAAAGCAATTACCTAATACTTATATAATTGTAAACAGGTACTAATTTATAGATTTTGTAAATATTTAAATCATGACTATATTAACTAGTAATTCTAACGTGTTTTATATATGAATGATTACTGAAAAGTATACGTAACGTCTTGTTTCAAAATAAATTTATTTCGTTAAATTAAAAAAAAAGGACTGGGTTGGGTCCATTTATGTCATTTTCCCTTCACACTTTCCAGGCTTTCTGGTATCCAAGCTTCTCTGGATCGTAACGTACTATCTAATGGAATATCTCTATCAAAATCCTGATGCTGTTTATGATAATGCCGCAGAATGTTATATTTTTTGAATTTTACAAAACTTTGCCCACATATGACGCATAAAATGGTGTTATAAATTTTGAAAACCCCAAATAAATCCACTCATTTAGTATCGTAATCTTGCCGCCTTTCTGATTTCATTACGCACAGGTTATTAAAAAAAATGAGGAAATGAAAATCGTTTCAAGTCAAAATTGACAAACAGAACTGGAATGAAACAAATACTCTGTAAAATCGTTTACCCATACAAAGTACACTAGTACAGTTACTCACAGACTACATATTATTGACCATAAGGTGGCAATTTATAGATTTTTCTAAAGTGACGTCAAGATTTGGTGATAATCACTCAGTTACTAGCCCTATTTTTACCTGATCATAACGACGCATCGGATACATTTTTCTTGAAGGATACGTTAATTCGCAATCATCCTTAAATTTACTAGCTACTGGGAACAATTATTAACTATTTGTACACGATTTTGTGTACTAAATATTTAGAAACAGGTAAAAATATTTTTGGTATGCTCGTATATGTTTCATATATGAAATAATAAAATTCTAAAATTTTAAACACGGCTAACTAAAATCATATTAATTCAACCCTGGATCGCCAGACGTAAAAATCACGAAAATGCCCAAAGAGACGAGCGGTAAGAGGTTTATGGGTGCCATAAATTACCAGCACCACTGATAAAGCGTTTGCTCCCGGGAGCTCGGGAAACACGGTTAGTGGATATACCTGACCTATTGCAACAGCAGATGGCACAATTATCGGCTTTATAACCGTCGGCTGAAGAGATTTCTTCAGTCAACGGTATAACCCTATCACGATATATTATTATTATGGCCGTCATTGTTTCATTAGTAAACTAATAATTAGTAACTAATAAGTCCATTACAACATACGCCTCCCAGACACAAATCTATACGCCTCCAAAATGGGTGGTTGATATTAAAACATTAAATGCAATTGAACATTAGAAGGTGTCATGGAAATCGCTAGAAAATTTTGTCTGGCGAACAATAAATTTGTGTAAAGGAAACTATCGAAGCATTGTGGGATATTATCGAAGGAAAATTGCCATCAAGAAACATTTACAGATGTTGGGAAATGGTCTTAAGACATTTGAGAATTATTCAGTGCACGTCAGAGACGTACTCTGACGTATTTTAGAAACAGTAATAATATCAAAATTTTAACAATTTTAAAACATTCGCTTTGCATTGACTAATTGAGTTTGCAGAATTTATTAAATGGACTAAATAATAAAACCATATATTTCGCAGTTGGTCAACCTCTACAATTTTCAATTCCGTTGTTTTTCCCGTTTCCCCCCAAAACGTTATTACTGCCAAAACAACTCCGGCTGTTAATAACAGAAAGTTAAATGATGATAATAAAATTTCAAATCTCGCATTTCGAACTCTCCGAAACGCCCCTCTACACATACACAAACGATAAATCAAAACTACGATTAGCCTCGCCCCGTTTGCTGCGAATTTATATTCACACCAACAAGACGTTCAACTTTGTTATGTGTATATGGGAACATGTTGCGTTTGCTGCTGTACAACGTATATAGTTAGTATTATAGTTAGTTTGAGGGCACACTGTTTTCTTATCTACAAACTAAACAATAAAATTAATTAAAGTTGGTATCAAGCTCAAGGAAAAGACGGGATTTGTTCATAAACTAACATGGGAAGGCTATATGTGCCGCTTAAACCACAGATTATGGTGGAATATATGCGGAATATTGAAAAGAAACTAAACATTTGTTTAATAAACATACATAAAATTTGTAAAGCCGACACTGTTCTCCAGAGGTAATTCGTTTAATATAATTTGTATAGGGGATTTTTCAAATTGAAATAATACATATATATACCGTGTTTCCCTGAAAATACGACCTACACCGAAAATAAGCCCTAGTACGATTGTTACGGACGATAGTAATATAAGCCCTACACCGAATATAAGCCCTATTGCAAATCAGGATTAAAACTGACAATTCGAGGCATCTCGGCATTGGCTGGATAACTTTCTTCAGCGATACGAACTACTATTGAGAAGATCTACAACGCTGTTCAAACTGGAAGATCCCGAGGTAATTAAATGTGCACTTGCATTTAAACCATTTGTTGATGGTATCGATTTTTCAAAATACCAACTCTGCAACATGATTACTATGAATGAAACTGCAGTGTATATGGGCCAAGGAACTCAAGCGACAATTGAACAGATCGGTACCTCGTCCATCTACGTTCCCTTGACTGGATACGAAAGTACCCGGGTAGCCTGTATATTGGCAATAGGTCTAGATGTGACTAAAGCTCCAGCTCTAATCATCATTAAGGGGAAGAAAGATAGAACTGAAGGTATTTCAGGGGTTTATGTTCTTCACTTCGAAAAATCCTAGTGCACTCAAGCTGTTATAAGGAAGTGGATCGATTTAATGCTTCCTCTTGTTCTGAGAGGTGACAAAAGAGGTCTACTGGTCTGGGATTCAGCCAGCACTCGTCGCGCTAAATACATGAAGAACTTTCTTACAAAGGGAAAAATAGATCAAATAATGATTCCAGCCGGAATGACCGGTCATCTTCAGACTCTTGACATTGCAATTAACAAGCCATTTAAGGACAATTTACGCAGGGAACTCAATGGCCAAAGTGGCCAATGGAACGGAAAGAAATCAGCGTGGAAACTTTGTCAAGCCTAACCTGCATGAAGTCGTGACTTGGGTAAAGAATTCTTAGGAAAAAATTACCGACAGTTGTGTTGCTAATGCACTACGAGCGGGATATATGGACAGAAAATGTTCATTCCAGGAGACCTTTATTGCTACACATGAGAGACTGGGAACTTTAATCGAATGGAAAACAGCGTTATCTGAAAATCAAATCGAAATTCAGGTTTGGAGATTTATGACGATGTTGTAGAAGATGATTTGACTGTATTAGAATGAGTATATGAAGATTATGGTTTTGTAAATTTCCCAACTCAAAATAACGAAATCGTAAGCTTTTAAACAATCTGCTATAAATCGAGATATCCTTATTTTCAATATTGGACCTATAATTTAAGTACAAAATAACAAATTGGAACAAGTTGTGTAAATTTACCAACTCGAAATAAAGAAAATAATGCTTTGTTGCATTTTTTTCGTTAGGTAGCGCGATTCTTTCGTTGACTCGCAGTCATAACCTTTCTCTTATAGGGGAGGTAGCTTCAAAATTTGAATACCCTATAGCCCGGAAACACAGGTTTCGAATATACGTAGGAAACTCATTTCATCTTTCCACTTAAGTAAACCGACATTTAATTTCCTTGCAATATTAATAAACCGCCTTATATCATGATTTTTCGACAAATTTATATTTTGAAAATGTCCCATGCCAGCTAAGATGTAAGTTTAATACCCAGCTTACCTCAAAAACCTCTAACCAAAAACTCGATGAAGATGAAACAATGAAATTCGTCGCTTCAACATTATACTTTAAAATTTTAAATGGTATTTATTTTCTTACCGCGCTTTTACTCGAAATCTGTGGTACTAAAAATTTTAAAATCAACGAAAATGAAATCCACAAAATAAAAAAATACCAAACAAACCTATTAAAACGTTGCTCTGTTAGTTATATGGATTCAAACCTCACGTCCATATATTGACATAAATACGTTATACCCATGAGATTCTAAAATCATAAAAACTCTCTTACCAATGGGAATCAAACGGCGCAGGCATCTTCAAAGTTATCGCCTCGGCCTTCTCAATGTCGCACAAAAGTCTCCGAAGAAGGCTCAACCAATTCCTTCAAGAAAAGCGAAAATTTTGGCGCACATAAACACTCTCCAATTACGGGAACCGTGTAACCCGTTGCTATTAATTTGCACAAATGCTTAGGAATTCAAACCGATAGACGCGTTAAACTTGTCCGTACTCGTCAGAGCTGACAAGCGCACAACGCACGAAAATTTTGTTATCTTGGCCGGCCACCGCGTAAAAAAACCTGAGGCCCAACAAAAAATTGTTTTGTTTGAGATATTCCTGTCTATTCTAGACGAATTTTAAA
Source organism: Cryptocephalus primarius (assembly GCA_963576515.1). Taxonomy (NCBI): domain Eukaryota; kingdom Metazoa; phylum Arthropoda; class Insecta; order Coleoptera; family Chrysomelidae; genus Cryptocephalus; species Cryptocephalus primarius. The sequence goes on from OY754945.1 coordinate 10,614,427, forward strand.
CGACAGAATATGTGCGTATGTGTAGGTCTGTATATTTAAGAACGTTTATTTTATGAAGACACGATAATAAATGAAATTAAATTTTTCTGCAATTAGAAAAGAAAAATAACAGCAGTGTGATGTAACTATATGAATTAATCGGAATAATTACGAATCAGAATATCAGAATTAACAGAATAATCAGAATAATAATAATTATGCGTCTCCTGTAGTTACAAACTCTTTTCTAAAATAGTTTGTATACATTAATGTATAGGGTGTGATTTTAAAATTCTCGACGTGTATATTTAAGAATTTATAATTTAATTTTATGTAAAAAGTTCTAATTTGAATTAGCACTTGTTTTATAATGGTATAAATAATTATGCCAAATTCAGAAATTTGTTGCCTCCCTACCTCAAAAATTATGAAATTCCTTGTCTTTAGGAATACAAAAAGCAAAGAAATACATTTCTTAAATATTTATTCAGTTTCAAGGAGATTTTGCTGCGTTTTATTCCAGAAATTGCCATTAAGGGCATAAAGTCGACAAACGTTGAAAGTTGGTCTTTTAGGATTTTTGCTCCGTTATTTGAATTTAAAATTAGTAGTTATATTAGTAAATATTAGTATATTAGTATTAGTATAATATAGTATATTAGTATTAGTATAATATAGTATATTAGTATTAGTATAATATAGTATATTAGTATAAAATTAATATATAGTATAGGAATTGTAAAATATCTATTGTAATATTTACAAATATTAGGACTTGCAAGAATCTTTAAATAACACAAGAAATAATGACATAAATATTATTTGGGAGATTTCAATGAGTTATATCAACTAAAAACCACGGATTAATATAAAGAAGAGAAAGCCACCGAGTCAGCAAATAAACCTTGTAAAACCAACACGCAACAGAACAATAGGCAGTCAGTCTCGAGTCATCAGTTGGTCAACGTGTTGGTCTTTTGCATTTATATTGTAATTAAATTTTTAATTAATATGTTAAAAATAAAATGATGAATCTACTTTACGTAGAAATTATGTTGATATATGCTACAACCGGTAAGTTAATTAAATACTATTTTAATTTTTCTTATTGTTAGATATGCCACTATGTATAAAGTACATACTATAACGACTATAATACTATATACATACTTTTAACACTATATATCGATTAATGTATTTTTTGCAAAAGTTAGAAAATATTCGACACGCCATCGGGGACAATTATATATAGGTTTCAGTGGATTAAACAACTGATGTTATATAGCAAATATAATTGTTTGCACACTAAATGAAAATCAGATTGGAATTCCACATCTCTTAGCCTCAAAAGTATTGGAGGAAACCAATCACAAAACAATTGCTAACTCTTTCAATGATAGCATGAATAAGTTTTAAAATGACCAAAAATAACACATTTTTATATTGTTCTTTAGGACTATTGTATCTTACAGGAGTGGAGAAAGGAAAAATCCTTCTATTAGTAACAGACGCTTCTTATATGGTAAAAGCGGGTAACGTTTTAAAAATATTTTATAACAACATGATCCATTTGACATGCTTAGCGCATGCATTGCATGGCGTTTGCGAATTTATTCGCGAAGAACTTGCTGTCGTCTACCAGTTAATTTCGTCCACAAAAAAAGTAAGACATAATTTTTTGATTCTAATATATAATATATTATTATATTTAAAAAATTCAACTTTCAGATTTTTTAAAAGCTCCTTGACGTGTTGCCGTGTATAAGGAAAAGTTGCCGCACTTTGCGCTGCCTGTGCGAACTTTGCCAACCTGTAGTGACTAAATGCAGTTCTTGGATTTCGGCCTGCTTGTTTTATGTTAAGTATTTTGAGGAGATCAAAGAGGTATTCATTAAACATTTTTTTTAATTATTTGGAATAATTATATAAATGATATTCAAGGTGGTATACAGTTTTGATGCGTTAGCAGCTCAAACCATAGCAAAATCACAAACTGCATTGAATAATGCTGAAGTCAAAAGTCTATTGATTTTTATCCGAACTCATTATTCACATTTACCGGGGGCGATTTAAAGTTTGGAGGAAAACGGGCTTAGTCTAATAAAATCGGTAGGGATTTTTAATACAGTCAAAGAGAGAATTGAGAACGTCTGTGGCAGCACAGGTGGAAAAATTACAGCAAAACTTAATTCTGTAATTTTGAAAAATCCTGGTTTTCAAACAATAATTGATATTTCGAAAATCCATGAGGGTGGTGAATCAAGATAGGAACTTGGAATAAAAGAATCGTCTGCTCATAAATTTGCTAACGTTATCTAAAGTATTATCTAAAAAAAAACAGAATTTGTTTCTAGAAAACATCGAAAAATATTTGATCGTATCCTGGCAGTCAACAAGAAATCCGCTCATGTGAACTAATTGCGTAAATTACTTGTGTTTTTGTTGTAAATATGTACTAATATAGAATCAATTTATACATGTTCGTATTACATTATTATAGTTATCCAAAGAAATAGGTTGTTTTATTTCCAATATACGTTTTTTCAACAATGCCTTTTTTGATAAATGTTAGTGCTTTTTTGAAAAGCACTGATGCATTTTTTAGGCAATTGTATGCCTTTTTACTCATTTTAAATTGCCAAACTATCCGGTCTCTACTCATAATGAACTCCTGAATACTGTTGCAGATTTCGTTGGTTTTTAAAAACACTACTACTGGAACAATCAATTTTCAATTTCAAGGAAAAAAATTTGAGCATAAAAAAAGCAACTCCCCTGGCAGTAGTAGAATCCAGGAATAAATTGACGAATCACTTCCTCACTAATGAATATTAACCTTGATAAAAGATATTTGCCACATGATCCTCATAAAACAAAAGTATTTGCGGCAGGAGGAAAACTGAGTTCAAGTATAACTTCTGTACCAGATTGGGGAATACAGCTGTCTTGTTAGCCGTTTCTGCACAAGGTTTCAAAGCTCGTATCACATTTATCATATTTAAATACGAAGATATATGGGATTCTTGGTTGCTCATAGAAAAAAAGTTCCTGGAATATCCTATGCGGCTAGTCCTAGTGGCTGAATAGAAGCTAGTATCTTTTGAAAAGGCCTTAAAAAAATATCGGTTTTAAAATTCTTAAAAACGTATTCTTAGAACTCATTGGGAAATTTGGAAGAAAGTGAATTGAGAGATTCTTAAAAACGAATTTAAAAAACCGGATATACATCCATTCAATCGCAGTTTTGTAGTTTCAAAGGACAGTTCAAAAGCTTTAAAATAGTTCAAGATATCTTAACAACAATTTTCAACAAGTCAGGCTAATTGGGCCCCCCAGGAAAATGTTCAGAACGTTATAATCGCTGAAACGTCCACTATTCTAAGATTCACGAAGGTGTGGGGTAATAAAATAGCGCCATATCGACTAATTCGCCGAAGAGTCCAAAATTATACATGTTGCAATGGAGGACGCCTGATTATTTTGAATTTTTTGGTTACGTATTTTATGTGTCCATTACTCCCAAAACTACTGAATATTGAGGGCTCAACAAAATAGAGTCACTACATTTGACCTCCTTGTAAAAACTGTAAACAAGACTTCCCCTGGGTTATAAAATATACCCTGCCTGGCGATACAAGCAGCTACTTCTTTCCTTTGTACCGCCAGTGGTATCGTTTTCATGCGACTACATAATAAGCAATTCGCGACTAGTGTCGCTACATACAAACCGTGCCTGTTAATAAATACTTCAATTATACTGTAGTATTTAACTCTGTATACTATAATTATTAGTATTGTTTAATGCTAGGTCATATGAACTTTTATTGTTGTACTCAGTTGGTGTGAATGAATTAGGCCAAGTTTCTTAAGGAATAGGACTAGATTAATTCTCCTCACTAGGTCAAAAAATAATCACTAGGTCAAAAAATAATCCTCATTCGATTTGTAATGTTGTGAGTAACAGGCAATACATGCTCTCCCTTTTTTTGGCATCGTTTAAATTTCCCTTTAACTCCAAGAAAAGTCCAGTGATAAAAAGTTCATTGCAATATCCTAATCTAAGTATTAGTATTGCGTGTTTAATGTATCAATATGAAGTTTAAAAGAATAAAAGCAAATTCTGCAACAAACTTGTCAGTCTCTAAATATTTTGTAAATTTGGAAATTTTCATCTAAAACCGTTTAACTTACATTGCAGATTTTGAGATATTTTTGCAACTAACATTAAAACCACCGTTTTATTTCCCGATTTAAACTGCGACTCTCGCAAATATCCTTTAAATTACAAAGATTTATCAAAAAGTACTCATGGATAACGAGAAAAATATTGTTTTTAAGGTGCCGAAGTAGGCAGAGGAATGGGCTTATCGTATCAGGTGAAGAATTTGAAAGTTACGTAGAAATAGACCATGTTTAATGCCACGGCATCCAATTAAATAAATAAACAAATACACCGGCTCAGTGATATTTCCACATTTTCACATTTTTTAACTTTTTATGTCTATTTTAATGAAAAAATGACAATTTCGTTGTTCAAATTGATTTTATTAACTCATAGTATAAGATAATTAGTTTGTAAAAATAGTAGTACGTACTTCTAACAACTGATGACCATAAAATAAAAAAGTAGCCTAAAATAATTACAACATCTATATAAAAATTAAATTAATTCTTATAGGCAGCTTTCCATTTATGAAGCTTTTGTCAGTTAATTACTAAGACCATGATTTCTATTAATACATCATTTTAGGTACATTTGAGACATTGCATTCAAAATGCATGAATAGGTGTTACACCAGCAAATCGGTTTAATTGTTTCTATATGGATAACCCACGGTGAAAAACATGATATGATATGATCATGATGTGCTCTTTCTCGTTTATAGATACAGATGTCTTCACACTAATCGGTGATGAATTGGTGGTTAAACTAGTTCATCTACTACTAAAGTGGGTGCCAATAAATTCATTAAAATGTTTTTCGCAGAAAAATCATTACTTTATACTGCATTTCAAATAATACGTGCTGTCGTAAAATACAAAAGTCTTTAAAGTCTATATTCTATCACGTTCCAGAATACCAAACAATAAGCTCCTTAAACTCACCTAATACTCACCGCTTGACACAACAAACAACATTGTAAAAAAAGGGGACGATTGCGTCTAGACACTATAATTAGGTGTTATAGCCTATCCTCGACACGGATGGTCCTGGTATATTATACACAAATAAAAGAAAAATTAAAAATAATGTGACATTCGGCACTGTCACTAAGTACACATGGTTCGATATTTTGGTGGAGGCGCCGGAAAAGGGATCAATGTCGCTACAGGTAGAAAGGAAATAACCGCATCAGAGGCATTAACGAAACTTGCAAAGAAAAAGATTAAAATAAGAAGAGAGAAATAACCTCGAAAAACCTTAATTTGTGAAGCGAATTGGATGAGGTAATATTATTACTGTGGTTTCTTATAGATTTTCTGGTAATATCTGGATTTAATCTTTTTAATCCCGTTTGAAATATCAACCCGAAAAACTTGTGATTATAACCGGTAAAATTTCACGAGATCAAATAGTTACCTTTTTGGTCTTTTTCACCAAAATTATTTACAAATAATACGGTATTCTACGCGTAATAATAAATTGGCGTTTTTTACCAAACAACTTATCTGCATGAACATTAATCGTCTATGCATACCTAATTTTCCCTAATAAAATGTTTGTGAGATTTAAATTAAACATGGATTTCTCCTATTCTGCTACTGACTTCCGTAAGTTTTATATTTCGCCAGAAATCTCCGCATTAAAAACAGTTGACAGAGAAAGCCATGGCGGGATATGTGACATATTAAATTCATGCATCCGGTTCGTCGCAGAATTTATCCCTCCCAGTTACGCGATACCCAAATACACAGGGCGGTCGTAAATTCCAAACATTGACACGTAAAATTTTCCACTTTTCCAGCTAAGGCATTCGAAGCTATTAATTTTGATTGTTCCGGTGACAATCCGTTTTTTTTTGCTCCACTTACACGTCACGTATAAATATATCAATAGACCGTTTTTACAGTTTTCTACGGGAGTTGTCGCCTGCCCGGGAAATTTATCGATATCAATAGAAATTCGATTTGTAGGACAACATATTTTTCACCTGGCGATTTATTCGTAAAAGGGTTCGTATTCAACAGTATCCCCAGTCGATTCCTACTGTCGCCTGATGAAGTACGATTCCGGTTGTTTGCGGGTATATTCCTGCAGTCTTGCGAGTGCGAGTTCGCCAAAGGGTGGAGGGGCTGATTTATGGGGTGAATTATCTTTTTCGAGGGCCCGAACCTGACTGTACCGTGACATACGTTTTGTTTTCTCCTGTATCTTATTTGAGGCTGCTCTAAATTGGAAGCTGGGCGTATGAGTGCAAGTGAAAAGCGAAACATTTTTCTTTTGTATCTGAACAAAATGAAACGTTCAGTTACATTTAATGGCGCCTTACTTATTCGGATCCTCTAGAACCAACTTATAGGTTCCATTCACAGTTAGAAATTTAAATGTTAATAAATGCACAATAACATGTTATGTCGCCTGAATATACAGGCGATCGATCTATTTTATACGCGTAAACATGAGGAATAATGGAACTCGTGAAACTAACTGTGCCATACGATGTGTCCGAAAAGTAGTTTCCTAGAAGCTGAGTCTTAAACTTTAAGCAATTTGAATATAAACATACTTTTGATACACAATGCTTTTAAAACAATTTGTGGAGTATAAAATAATTTCCCCAACCCAGTAAAGATTTATAACTCCATACAATTTCCCTATCTTATGGAAGTTGTCCTGAAAATCGACATTGCTAATTTTTTATAGCGACGAAAACACTTGTAAGATTTAAAAAGGAAAACGTGGAAGGCATGCAATAGGTACTATTGAGTGTAGAGAAGGATTTATATATGATATATATGAAATATATTTATGTATGAATATATTTAAAAAAATATATTCAAGTTATTTCCTACTTTCTAGTACTTGTTTGTCTGAAACTTTGCTGTCGATCTTAAACATCTTAATTGTCACTAACAAGTTATATCATTACGTTAATGTATGCCATTATAAATGGTTCTGCATAGGTTAAACTCACTCATGTTTATCTTGTTTATATTGCGTGTCATTAGGTCAGGTTTTTTTTTGTAAATTATACGGACATATTTTTTAGGTTTTCCTATCATCTCGTTAGCTCCTTTTTCTAACCAGCTTGTTAAGACTAAAATGTCAATCAGTTCTAAGCTATTTTTAAAGTTTCACGTCTCCAGCTCATCAGGAATGCATTGGAAAATTTGTATCGAGCAGACAAACGATAAGAGACGACAACAGACAAAAACAGTTACTTTTTCTTCCTTATACGATAGAGCCAGATAGGTAGGGCGCCTGCCTGTTGAGTCCAGTTAAACCTCTTCTGATGTAGGGGTCCAGCGCTCTATCCATCGTTTTAGTGATCTTCCTTGTGTTCTGTTTCCCCCTGTATGAAAGCACATATTCCCATTTTGGGTCCTTTTGATTTTGGATGTTTCTCAGTTACAGTATTCATAATTAAATTAAATATACAATGGTATAGGGAGTTGCCTTGCCTTCTTCTTCAATTTATTTCAATAGGTTCAGATACGAGGTATCCTATTCTGGTATTTGTTATACTGGTTGTCGATTGTTATCAAAGATTAGTTGGATTAGTGGTGGGTTAACCCCTTTTGTCTGGATGATTTTAATAGCGTCATAAGTTGCGAACCCGAACGAAGGCATTTGTCATATCAACAAAGCATAGATGTATCCACTAATAAACACTCTTATCCCCAGTTAAATAACTATTAATTAACGCTAACTGATAGTTTAGCGTAATAGTGTACCTACAATTACTTTTTGTACTTTATTTACGAAATTCCCACTTTTCTTCCAGACACATTCAGACAACGATGCATTAGTTATTTTTATATGGTTAGAATTCTTGGTAATGCTTGTATTGTGGTTATATTTGCGTTTTGTGTCTTTGTGGTTAGAGTGAGTAGCGGTATTGCAGCGAGTTTTGTTTATTCAGAAAAAAATTCTTTAAAAAGGGTAAGTAGAGTGTATAGTCATAGTCTATACATACAACTAGTCAGGTCACTCCTTTGATCTCCTCGAAAAACCGGCATTTTTTGCTACCTATCATAAATTGTTTTATAGTCCCCGTAAATGGTCCTAAACTGCAATGTACGGGGGTAAAGCGACTGTGAAATCGATAATTTCATTGAACCGTGTACATACGGGAGACGAACAAATTTTAAACATATTCAAAGGTTTAGACTGGTTGAAATTTTGTCGGCGCAAGATTATTTACAAACGTATAAGGTCGAGGTACCCCATAAACAATTGTAATCAGGAATTTGTCAGTACTTCTTGAAGTAATTGCTGTTTGCTAATTGTTAAGGATAAGGATTGAAATCAGTTGCAGGACTTGAAAAAGGTTCGCGTAGTAGGTACTAAACACCATAAATAGACAAAGTACTTAGAGATACATATATTTCATTGCTAAGATAACACATAGTAGCAACCAACATATAAGTACATACGTAATGACCGTATTAGGTATAAATATAATGAAGTACAAGTTTATTGTGTATTTGCAAGTACTTACTCCACTTTTTGTATGTTTTTTAATACATTTAATTTAGAGTTTTCCTTATTATTTTTTTGATGTTTTATTTTTCTAATCGCAAACTTTAGTGTATAGTAGATTCATAATCTTGTATATGGAGAAATAAAATAAATATGAGGGAAATTGAGACATGGGTGTGAAATTTTAACATTTTTAAATAGATTTAGTGATGCCATCCCTACGCCCTCACGTATAACAGAGGTCGTTGAATTTGGATGTAAAAATTTCTTCTAATGCTACTAAATGATTAATAAAATCAATTGGAGGGACGTTTAAACCTCCAAATATCCCACCATAACTGCCTTTATATTTCTTTAGCTCGCAAAATTTGGTATTTCTATCGGATTTTTTATAGTTGCTGTAATTGACACAAATGTCACATGTAGTGTTTAACTGGCTCGAACAAAAATGAGAATAATAACTTGCTCATACCTTTTTTTGCTTTGTCATATCTATGAAGTACAAGTGTATATTTTAGATAAATATTTCTAATGAGGTAGGAAGCAACAAAAAAATCAACCGAATTTTTCATCGAGCCTAACGTTAAATTTTTTAGTTCAATAAATATAAAATACAAAAACAAAATCGACAATAATTCCACTGACGAAATTTCGAATACTTCTAAAGTAGTAGCTTTGATTACTTTAGCAGCAGATCATCCTATATGATAATAAATTATTAAACAATACTGCCGTGATACAATTTTGACTATTAATCAAAATAAAATAACGATAGTGTGTGAGAAAAGCTGTAAAATTTATTTTCTGTCCCTTTCTACATTCTTTGAAAACATTATTTCAAGACGCCATTATGGAAAAAATAAATGGTAGTTTAAGAAGCAATTGCTCAAATACCAATGTACCATTTAAAATATTGGTTGAGTGATTCTTTTCATAAAATGAATTAATTAAAATAACATTTAATGGTGTGCCCAAATGGGTGATTCTACATACCTAAGTATGTATGACACATTTTTATCTGACCCTTTTTGAGGTTATTGAATAGGTAAAAAACATTTTGTATATGTTGAGTTAGCAATAGTAATTAAAAATGGGGTTGTATTAAATCTGATGGTCATTATGCAATAGGGTGGACCATTTATCATAAAATAATTCTTATTCGTAATTCTTTATTTTGCAATAATTAATATTCAAGTCATCATATCTTTTCCCCGCGACTGTGTAACTATTTTCAGACAATAAAAAGAATTAAAAGAGGGGGTTAGAATGCAGTCCAGTTTCTTTCTTTTTTTTCGGTAAATTTATATATTTCAAAAATACGTTTGAGGACATATTATCTACTTGCAATTAATAGTTTTAATTTAGTAACCGTACATAATAGAAAAATCAGGAGATGAGTTAATTTAACGATTAGGGTAATAATTTTAATATCAAATCATTCAGAAATCTTTTTCAAACATTTGAACACGGCCGGTATTTCACATCCCCACAAACTTTCCCTGATCGTACAAATTTAACATTTCAACGTCAATAGATCAGGTAGGGTCAGACAATTAAAATGTAATTTCAACAGCTTAAAACGCATTCCGACAATTCGCCGTAATAATACAACACTCACATCATCCACCTTCTCCACATCTACCTTCGGTCAGTTATTCCATTCCTCAAAATCCCATCTCCTTTCGAAATTCCTTCTCCCCCTCGCATTCCAGATACACCTCAAATTCAGATGGTCCCGCATTATTTCAACGTGAAGCTGTGGGTAATTCCCGACCTCATTCATCAAAAACCCTAATATTATAACTTTTATTATTAATTGTGTTCATTTAAGAGAATATAACGAGGTGATGAATGTTTTGATGTATTTAAAAGGGCATCAAAACCAAACTACATTGTTTGTACACAAAATTAATTACTCTCCTCAAACAGTTATATTCAACAACGGAGAAAAGTTATGGCCGTAATTATGCAAAATGGTTACAATTAAATGAATAATACGGCGGCGCTCCGAGTGGAGCTTAAAATGTATATTTTTCATATTAAGCTCACCTAATGTTGAACTTACGCTGATTTTTGTTCGTAAAATCAACAGTCTACTTTATTAATATGCTTTAGGCGTTAAATCATTTGTCTAAACACTTCTATTAGTTTAAACATTTCTAGACACTTTTATATCGTGAGCAAGTTGAAAGAGCAAAATGGTGAACTTTAGGAAATAATAAAAATGTAAACCTTATAAGCGAAAACATAAGACTTTCAAGACGAAACTACATAACAAGTCACTGATGGAAAATGATAAAACTCTAATCAACGATTTTTTTTTACAAAAAAGAATAAGGCAAAGTATAAAAAATTGTTAAAGGTAGATGAAGTTGTATAAAAATTTACTTCCCCATCTCTATAAAGTAGCGCTTCACAATACTACAGTATTTTCTTGAATAGGAAAGAAGGAATACATGCAAATTAAAAATTAAGAAAAGAAACATTAAAGTCCATTAACAAGTTTCGCAGAAATATTCATTTATGAACGCGCGGATGTGAATTCCTCCTCTACTCACTCCGACTAGTCTCATTAATTCAAATGAATCAATAATCGAATTTGAAAAATTATTTTATCTCCGAGGAAAAGACGAAATTTATTCTAAATATATATAAGGTTAAAAAATTTTGTAAAGCGATTTCGACATTAAACGAAGTGACATTTTTCACTATTCTCATTTACTTTGATAGAACAACTCCCCTCTCCGACGCAATGTGCCCATGCAATTTTCATATCTGCGTTACTTTCCGACTGTTATTGCAAAAAAAAGGTCTCTGGTAAAAACAAATGCCATAAAATTTAAACTACTCGATAAATCGCTCTGAAATCTTTATGGTCCATTATGTACCACAATATCCAATTTGTCATGCAATAACAAAGTTTTAAGATGATTTCTAGATTCACGACCATGATCACGATATGCCTATTTCAACTCACTGTTGGATGTAAGCCATTTTTTCGCCACCATTCTCTATTCTGCGCCTCTCTCATCCAATTGGTTCTCACCGTCCATTTAATATCATCAGCCCATCTGGTGTTAGGCCTACCAATATATCTACCTTCTAGTCCGTCTCCTCCCATCTAGTCTTTTTTTGAAGTTCTCTAGACAATAAATAAATTTACTAATATTGAAAAACACAATTTTAATGCTCTCTTAATGTTTTGGAATGCTTTGTCGTCTTGGATAACCATGCTGTCGTCCCACTTGTAAAGCCCACTCCAAACGTGTTATATGTTTAAAATAAGTATTTACATTGCAATAGTAGACAATAGCATCAGTCTCGATATTGAAGATTATTGTGGGACGCACGTTACCTTAAATTTTATTGAACGTATTACTATTAAATAGCCTGTTGCCCAAATGACGTCGTTTTAACTCAAGTACTATATTACAATGTTTTTTTGGGCGTTAAACTCGGCACAACAAAAGATTAAGCATCCCGGTTTCGAATAACCAACCTGGGGCGCAGAATGTAGCGATATAATTCTAATATAACGGAAGTTTCGTGAAAATCCCTTTGTAATGAAAACGTACCATTAAAAATATCTGGCAATTACACATACGGTGAGCACGCCCCCACATTCAGCACGTAATCCGGCGTGGCCACCAGAGATTTTTCTAATAGCCCTTCCAAGGCTCGAAACAAAAACCGAGCTTGCGATTTTCATCTGGATATTCACGTTTCAAGCTCACCAAATGCAGCAACGAACGTGATATAAACGTGATACAGACGCTCCGGGGGACGATCAATGCCGTGCGATATTGTTCAAATGATATTTCTTATTCCGCTGCTAACGATCCTACGTCCCACGATAGAACGTATTATCGGGATATTAGGGCGATCCCTCTTTTCTATATGCAACTTTCTTGCGATGCGAATACACACATACACAGTTGAATATATACATATATAGAGTGAGTGTGAAATAATCCAATCCTCCTAATTGTATGTACACTATAAGATAAAACAAAAAAATTTCCAGTATTTGTTTCGTCAAAATGGCGTGGATACACGACATATATATGTATGTATATTAAAAAATCTTTAAAGCAAACTAAAAAGCTTTAAATGACAACACTGGTATTTCATTGATGATGCACAGTAAAAACTGAAACGGTTGCCTTTAACCAGTTTGGCATATTAAGTTTCCAAAACGTTAACGTGCTATTTAGTCTGTCACTTTCTTAACTTTGTTAGTAGTAGAACGAACAATGTGAAGGTGAACAATGTAACAATGTAAATATGCATAAGTAAAACTTAATAACATCAAAAATGTTTAACTTTTAAACTAATCCCTGGAAAGGACGTTACGTTTAGTATTCGATTGCCTCATATCATCGTCTGACATAAATTAGTGCTTTAGCGCATGTGCTGCATATTTCATTTGCCTTGTGCGTTTCATTTGTATATTTTATAAATTTGGGATTTGATATAAAAATGGCACTGCTGCGCTGTTTAGTGTTACAATTTCTTCTTGTTTCGTACACAACATGAAAGATGGAAGAAAGAAAGGAAAAAATCGTTAAACCAGAATAATTTCCAAAAGTTTAATGTTCATGATGATGAACGCATGTTTTGCGGATAATGATAATATACAGAGTGTCCAAGAACAATTCACCTCTATTTACCTGTGAAATTTATTCAATTTTGTATCGTATTGGTGTAATGATAATACTGTATCAAATTACAAGGACATTCCGTGCTACCCTTTGTAACGATAATTACTACTATTTTCTGCATGTATTAGCTAGGCAAGCCATCGGAGGGGTACATTTTCCTAAAAACTCAAGCTGTGACAGTTTGGTGTATAACTATATCATTCGGATTCTGGCACTGTGTGGATTTAAGTTGTAATAGATAATTTTTTTGATATATAACATATATATATATATAAAACATATAAATCACATATAAATCACATATACAGAGTAGCGAGTAGATGTTGATGCAAATAGAACTTTACTAATATAGAATGTGCCCAATGAAGGCATTAGTATAGAGAATGTTGAATGTATATTAAATGCTGAAATACAAATAATATTCTAGTTATCACTAGCGACTGAAATTTAACTAGCTTCTTATGAACCCTGAAAACTTTAAAAATTAGCGAAAAATATCCAAAAACAAAATATTATATAAATGTACATGTAGACTTGCTTACAACTAGAACTTAACAGCAAGTCATCTGTGTAAAAAAATTTTAATGTTGGTGTTGCTTGTTGCAAAATTTTGACACTTTCTGATTTTCAAGTATTGATTAAAAAAATGTGCAAACTATTTTCAAACGTGACTAATGAAACATATTTCTAGACTACCCCCAAGAACTCAATTAAGAACACGGCAATAAATCTAGAGGGAAACTAGTAGACAAATAAGGAGTTTGTAGGAAAAGTTTTGCATTAAGAAAAGCTATATTAGTAGTACCTGAATCTGAAGCTTGAGCACAAATAATACCAATATTAAGACAACAATAAGAGTGAAATACTTTATACTCATATAATACCCATGCTTTTAGGTTATTAAAAATCGCCCAAAGTCTCGTTATAAAATACACTATTCTTTATAACGAAATTAAATTAACATTCACTTGGTCGAGTAAAACAAAATCGAAATTGAATGGCACATATCTAGATCAATAATAATTAAACAAATTAATGAAAATGAACTTTAATCACACACATGGATAAGGACATTTCCAAATTATAGTACCAACATATACTTGCATCATTGATTTGGGTATTCTCTTCCTTTAATATAACAATAAAAAATTGAAAAATGTTTGATATATTTTCAAAGATCGCTATTTATTAGCCAGAGGTCCTCAACACTGAAGTTGCCTTACAACGAGTGACACCTTATCTGCTTCTAATTTTAATTCTACATCTGTTTTAGTAAAGAACGAGAAAACCTAAATCAATCATGGAAATACAGAACAATCCCCCTCAACATAATTTTCTTCGTTGTGAGTGTAAATATATAACGTTTACCCTTATATGACGATCAAAAAAGCAACATTTTAAACAGGTTAATTGCTGATTATAGCTGTATTTTAAACAACAAATTAGTTTCAAATAATAATAACAATTTAAGCACGATACAGTGTGTCCTAAGAGGGTCCTACCAAGTCCTAACGTGGGAGTCCAGTGGAGCCAAAGTAATGACAAAATGTTCAGTTTTCCGTCGTCCGGACCGGTATAACCGGTTTATAATCGGAAGTTATAAAAATTCCATCAGGGTATAAACTTCGTGAACTAACAAATTACTGAATAGTGAAAATCCTTAATAACTTTGGGTTGACTGATATGATTCCACTCTTTGTACAGCAGTTAGACACTAAATTATTAAATAATTCCGAAAAGTTTGAACTAGGAGCGATTAAGGGTTGAAGCGTAATCGCGATGAGGGATTTTTGGCAAGGCACTGTCATATTCTGATGTCCCAATTGTGGTAAACATGTCGGTTCGGAGAACTCGCCCGCTAGGGGGAGAGATAAACAGGTTATGGGCAAGGGAATGGCGGGGAGAGACGAGAAGTCGTATTTGAATTCAAAGCCGAGAAATGAAAAGGGGATTCGGTTCTCGTGCCTTGGGAGGCGAGAAGACGAGAATTTACTTACCTAGAATTTGGTTTTCTTGGTCCCAAAATTTCCGATCGTTCCACAACTATGTAGAATTTAATCTGTTCCATATCAACTTTTTCCTTTTCATGACCCACGTACTCATTGGTAACTGTTTATTTTCTTTGAGATCTCTTCTTAATAGGTAATGTCACAAACCAACTATATGTTATGTGATATTTGCCAAAGTGCGACCCACAGATTACAATCTTTTTTCTAATTGTATCTTGGCCTAGGAACGACGTAGTCTCTGTTTTTCTATAGATATTTTTAGTTTGTATTCCACAGATAACATACTCAATTTGTAAACAGCCACCTGTGCCATATTTTCTAGGTTTTGTATTATAACTTAATTATCTGCAAACGTTATGGTATTTAGAAACTTCGTTCCTGTAAGTGCAGTTTCCTTTCTCTTTCTTACAAGATCCCATATTTATGATATATATATTGTATTTTGCAATATGTGTATGATGATATCGGATGTATAAAAGGCATAACAGAAAGAGGGCTTGGCGCAGCCTTCCGGTGCATACACCGATGGAAAGAGCAAACATTTTTCTACAGGCAGTATGATTTTCGGAGCGCTAAGGTCGTTTTTACTGGAAATACGGATCATGAAACTGGTCCGCGTCATGGATTTGAAGTCATTCCAAAACCTTAGGAGCTATTTCTTAATTAGTAATTAGGGAATTTTTTCCTTATTTTTCCCGTAATCAGGAGGGTCGATAAAACTATGAAAGTGCCGTTCAAAGTTCAATTAGACGAAGTTTTGAAATATCGAACTTCCAAAATCCACCTAATTCTCGGTTTGAAAGGGCATAGCGGAAAGGGCGCTTTGCGCACCCTTCCCGCGCATAAATCGTTGGAATGAGCACAAAATCTTCTATGATTCCTGAAATTTTCAGGCAATTCTGGATCCATCGAAAATTCGACAAAACTTCCATATATCGCCGAATTTGTCGATTTTTGCGAAAAAATGAAATTCCTCGTAACGACCTGAAAATAGGTACAGTGAAAGTTTTAAGGGTGCTGAATGCATATCTGGAGTCAGTTTTTCTCCAAAGTGAATAGTAGTTATAGATGATAATGTGAGAGATAAAGACCGAAATTCAGAAACCTATTTTTTTAATTAGGCCTCTGGGAATTGTTTCCTTATGTTTCCCGTAGCGGAGCGTCGATAAAACTATGAAAGTGCCGTTCAAAGTTCAATTAGACGAAGTTTTGAAAAATCGAACTTCCAAAATCCACCCATTTCTCAATTTGAAAAGGCATGCCAGAAAAAGGGGTTGGCGCAGCCTTCCCGCGCATACACCGATGGAAAGAGCACAAACATTTTTCTACAACCAGTATGATTTCCGGAGCGCTAAGGACGTTCTTACTGGAAATACGGATATGTATGAAATACGGATGTATTTGTACATTGATGTATATATTAAACCATGTGCTTACAACACGCATATCTAAATGTGCACGAAATAAAATGAGTTTTATAAGTACCTGTTCTTGCAAATGTATTAAGTTGTGGTATTTTGGAATATTCACTTCAAATTATCGATATTTTGCTGTATACTAGTAATTCAGAAAATTAAAACAGGGTAGGCCCACGGATTAATAGCTCACAATTTTATAATGATGAAATATATTATTTTGAAACATAATCAGTAGATTCCCTAATTAATTTCCTAAAAGAATCATATTTTGTTTCATATCATAACCATAAGTTCTCAATGGCTTCCTACAAGTATATTTCAATCTTTTGCGCATTCGCCATTTAAAGAATGCCGGTATGCATGTATTGGCGGTAAGAAGGGTTCTAACTATAACAAACACCAAAGAAATAAATGCAATTTGGCTATCATTTTAATTGAAACAAATATAAACTAAAACTGAAAAATTGTTGCAAATAACGGGTTGTCAGCAAAATAACGTAAAGCTAAAACATTTGAAGCACATTTAAGAAAATTGGAAATAAAGAGAAATTACAACCTACATATTATGTTTGATAGCTACCCTACACCTGTTTCTAATCATAAAAATTCATCGTATATGAAGCAGTATCCCTGGAGTTCTCCTCATGATATTGCAAAGCAATTGAATCCAATCCAGTAATTCAGCACAGACTTGTGGCTTAAACTGAACTTTAATTAAATCGTTTCTGATAACCTCAGTTTTTCACTAAAGAACCTGGGCAGTTTTATCATCAGTCTATTATATTGAACCATTGTACCTGCTGTCTAATGTTGCCTAATATAACCATTACTTAATATTTCACTGTTGTTGTAATCCCCCTTTCCCCAACTACAGTTTTTACTTTTATTTACACAGGAAAGTATTATTCATGCCTAACGTACATAGAATTATAAAGTTGCAATGAAACTAAAATACCAAGGAATTGATGAAAAAATATGAAATTTGTTACGAAGTTTCATAAAAATGAAATGCATAGAATTTTTCTTAAAGGTTACTCCCCTCTAGCCTTTGATAACCTAACATCTCTCGTATAATGCTACAGCTTTGTTATATACTAGCTGAGGTATATAAGCGGTTAATATTACAAAATTGGTCGTTACCCTTCCGTTCTATTATCTTTTTTTTAACTGTGCAAAGACAAGTCATCGAGAATGAGGAAAGTAAATGATCCTGAACCGTTTAGTATGAAACTTCATTTTTTTAAATATGTTTTCCAGCATTCATTTAATGAACAAAGCAGAAACAACCAGGATGTTTCTTGTCAGGTTTTCTATTTTTCTTGCAAGTTATTTTTTTTATTCTACCTGTAATTGGAGGCCGTTTCCTAGTTTACACAATTCGTAATATTCGGTTTCCAGTCAGTTTAACAGTCCGGCAGTCCGTTTATTCAACCTCCATAATTTCACTTAATAAATCAGTTATCAAGACAGTGTACCTCATTCTGGATTAGAATCCTGAAGTAAAATTAGGCAGGGAGAAGGACGAGTGAGAGAGGGAGAGGAAGAACGAAGACGATGTGTCCAATTCCTCGAAATAAATTTTCGCCACTGATTTAAAAACTGTTTCGTTTGTTATGAGATGGGGAAAGATTTAAAGAGTTCAAATTACATTTTAATAAGTAATTGCGACGACATTAGGTATATATGAATTTTTGATCATTTCTGTTTCAACGACTTGCTTCATTTTTCCTAGCTTAGAGACTAGAATTAATTTTACCGCTGATACTTTTTCCATACCATTAAAACCGCGTGAAAGTTTCCCCACCGGGTATTTTTCGCAGCTGTTATGGCTAATTGTTCAAATTCATGAACTAACTTCACCATACGCCCCAAAACTTTGCTAATTTATTGTGTCTAGAAAACACGCGGGCAGATTTAATCGGATGTGGCTTCGACTAGAAAATTCGTTAGACATAGTTTCGCCAGTCTGCAGTTTTTAGAGGTAAAACGCGCCGCTCCGTTTTTACAGAAACAGTCCTGTCGGCCCTGATTAGATTTCCATATAAAAAGTTTTTGAAGCTGAGCGTCACAGGACTAAATAGATAACGGAATATTTTTCCGGATTGCCGAGGCGCATGTTTACCGTAATGAAGCGAACGCTTTCTGCGATTCGAACATGTGATGGGCCGAAATGGGATTGGTATTATTTGTAGCCTTTCATCTATCGAGCGCGAACATTGTTTTCTATGCATCATGGACGGATACAGAGGTGAGCAAAATATTCTTCAATTATGATGCGGGACGCCAAAATATATTTCAGTGCGGCGTACTACAACTGAAATCAAAAGGAAAGTAATTTTACAGGAAACAAAGTTCAAGAAGTATACTGTAGCTGCAATACATGCATTAATGTACAAGAAGATCGCTATAGGAGCATTACTAAAATTTCAAATAAATATTTTTTTCTGCTGCACAAGGATCAATTTTAGGACCAGAACTGTGGAATATATCATACGACGATATTCTCAGACTAGAGCTGCCAGATGGATGCTATCTCATAGGTTAGGCCGATGACACAGCGATTGTTACCACTGGTATGACCAAAGAGGAAATTCAAGAGAAGCTAACGAGTGTCATGCGGATTTTGAGAAGATGGCTCGATGATAAAAGACTAGCGCTTGCAGCAGAAAAGACAGATTTGATTTTCTTGACTAGGAAGCACAAGACGAGTTTCGACAATATCCAAGCGATGCAAATAGAAGACCACGTCATAGAGACGAAGGAGCATATTAAATATTTGGGATTCACCTTGGACTCAAAGATGAGCTTTGGTGAACATATCAGGAAAGGAGCAGATAGAGCATCGACAGTCACACAATCGCTCAGTCGATTGATGAGTAATATCGGTGGACCAAGGGCCAGCAAGAGGAAACTTCTGATATCTGTGACCAATTCTATACTTCTGTACGGTGCTGAGATATGAGGAGAGAAGACGAAGGAAGAATTTTACAGGAGAAGGATAGCCAGGGTACAGCGCAGGGCTGCTCTTAGAGTATGCAGTGCATATCGCTCAGTGTCAGAACCGGCAGTTCTAGTTATTGCGGGAACCACCGCAGTAGATCTGTTAGCACTGGAACGTAAGGCCATCTATGAAAGAAGACGCAATGCTGAAAGTGACTATCTTTTCAAACAAGGAAAAGTAGAAAGCCCTATGTGCCTCGCATGCGGACATGCCGTAGACGATGCAGAACAAACACTGTCCACGTGCAACCAATGGAACATGCATATACAGGCACTTACAGAAAAGATTGGCTTTTTTACACCCGAAATCATAGTAGAAGTGATGCTGAAGAAAGAAAAAACTGGGAGTCGTAGCTGAATTCGTAGAAACGGTTTTACGAATAAAGAAACAAAATGGTCTGGTTGACGACCAAACCACATGAAGAATGGCAGCACCCTTCGCGTCTAGTCTGTCCCGATCGAGAGGGACGATAACACAGAAAAACGATGAGGATCAGCAGTTCTCGATATACGTAGTATAAGATTAAGTCAGAAGAATGAAGAGGTCACACAACCTCGGAGGACGGTATGACACAACAGTGAGAAATACTTAAAGAGAAATTTCAGAACGAAACAAGAACAGAACAGGCGCCAAACAGGCGAAGAACAGCCATCTTGAGTAATGCTAACACGGGTCCAAGATGGTTATCTCAACGAGTTTAAGGTAAAAGAGGTAGGGTTTTAGTGGGTCGTACAGGTGACGTACAACCCCACACACCGGTCGGTCTCGCATGGCCACTGAAGGTGCGGATGCGCATTTCCCCCCTCTTCGGATAAAAACAAAACCACTTTTAAAACTACATGTGCGAACGGGCGAGAAATTGAGAAAACGATGAAACAAACAATGAATGACGTTTTGATTTCAATCACTATTACACAGGAATGGGTCAGTTTCTGTCTTAGCAAAACTGTTTCTGCCTTTTCATGTCTCTGACGTCTTGATGTCAGATTCGACGAGACACTGAAAAAACTGTACATAGCAAGAATTGACCGTGGTATCGTTTATAAATTTTGTTAGCACCTAAGAATCGACCGAGTAGTTAATGTCAGTTCTGTAATCATATTTAAATCAGAATATATATAAATGAGTGGATATATTCCAATCAAATTCAGCATACGTGATCTTTACACCCAGCAATCGACCCTTTGCACGGTTTCGCTTCGAAAATCGATCTCGGTGACTAAAGCCACCCAAAAATAAAAATGACACTTTTATATTGCCGCTGTCTATGTACATTCAATTGGCACATAGCCAATTATCAAGTAGCCAATTAATTGCTGACATGAATACAATTGGAAACGGTGACACGAATTGTTTCTTGTAGACAGTGTAAATTGGTAACAGTGGCCATTGTCAATGATATTCAGAAACCATAGGTAATGAGAGTTATATTTTTTTCCTAATATATTGTAACGTTCTCGGCTTCTTAATTATTTAATAACTAACACTAACTATAACTAATTAATCTTAATTTATTTTACACTAACACTACGCGGACTTAATCTAATTCATTTATATAGATTTATTTTTGGCTGGTGTTTTTATTTACGACGGAGCATCGGACACTTGCTGCTGTTTGTATTCGACTGACTCTTATCTTAGACGATTCGGGATTGTTCTAGGCGTTTCATTTCTTGGAATTCGCACGTCATCGAAGGATCGAGAAGACTCCCGTACTTTTGATTGCCTTCGATGGTTGATTACGACGAGAATACGTTACACTGCCCCCACCTTAAAGACGTTTCGTCCCGAAACGTACTTCCGTTGTCCAATGGCGAAATCTACAGCTGGACCCATTCTTACAACGGGAGAACTGATGGAAATAACAGTCTACCGTTTTTCCTCTCTGATGTCCACTAGGGTTCCAACAGCACACCCAGATCTCAATACCGGTGAACCGGAACAATACCTCCAACATGTTCCTAATTATTCTCCAATCCAGGTCGTCCAACCCGGACGCTTATTTCGGAATCGCCAGTTTTAACACGTCTCTATCTCTATCTCACACGTCCTGGTAAGTTGGTTTGTCACAGGACCTTAGTCTAGTGACCAAGTAGAACAATGAACTCTTCCGGTGGGGACCGTCATCTTCTAGTACCAAAGTATGCCCTACTGCCGGCCCTTGCTGTCGCAACTCTTCGATCTTGCCGAATCTTTTTGCAAACTTCACTTGCCTAATGTGATCTTTAAAACCATGTAGATATAATCTTCAAATGTTAAATTTAATAGAAGAAGAATTACATTAATATCTGTATTGCCTTTGGTTCATTGAATTTCTAAATCAGCGAGCTCCTTTGGCCAACTCTGTATCAGGCAGAAAAAAGATATATTTTCAAGATAATTGTGTAAAATAACATCAGATATTGGGTTTCAGCTTTGATACCTTTCATTACCAGATCTATTATTAAACAATAATGATAAGAAATGATATAAACCATAAACGAGAAAAAACACATACATAAATTTTAGACGTCCAAGGTTTAAAGGTTACCCAAAGAACCGTAGAAGCACCTACGAGTTATTAAGCTAATGAAGAGACTGGAATGAACGTGGGAATTGATCAGAATTAATATTTTGAAATAATATTATAAATTTTAATGACGATTAATGGTGATCAAATTACTGTACTAATAATGTGCTCCCAATGTCGCCCACGGATGGAATATCGAGCATATATCAACTATGGCGATCAAATGGATGAAACTAAAAAATTGACAGAGAAAATATAAACTTTCCAGTAAGCATCACAGAATAATTAATGTATTAAAGATCAAATCTTAGTCGATGAATTATTTTATTAACAATTTTTAAATTCCCAGAATTAGGAAAATGAAGAAAGCTTAACAATTAATTAAGGATAAATAATGTTCACGAAGTAAAATGAAATATTCCTTTTGTCTAATGAGGTCTTCTCGACTGACCTATATAAAATATATCATATGATTAACTCGAAATTTGGTGGTCTCCTGATTTAAAAATAGAGAGGTAAAAATATAGGAGATAAAAAATCTCCTCAGTGCCTACCAAATAGAACCATAAATTATTTCGAATCATGAAACAAATATGGATATCAAAATTTTTGAAAATCATAGCTTTTTGAGAAATTGGCCCATATTACGATATTTCTGTAATTCAAAGGATATAGTTTATTAAAAGAAACGTTAAAATCTGGGTTGTATTTACAGAAGTATAAAATTTATTCATTAATTTGGGAGGAAAGAAACTTATACGAAATTGGAAAAAATTTAACACTATATCAAGAACATCTCGTAAATATCAATGACAATACTATTGACAAGTAGCTTTCTTATACATTTAGCGCAATCGTCTTTTAAAATGGTAGAAAAAAGACTGACATCTATCGAAAACATTAACGTGTTATCAGAAATACGAAAATTTAATTATATCTTAGTTTAACTGATTTTTTAACAGAATTACCGTTAGTAAAGTTATCTAAATCTCTTAACATACTGTTCAAAACTGAATATATTAATTTATACACTGGAGGTTTTGATTCAACTTAAATTTTGAGCAACCAAATTTATCTTAATGGTCGTTTTCAAAGTGTTTTCATAAGTTTAATGGTACGTAGGCGCTTTTACGTCTTACGTAGGCAAGTTTCAGGCTAGTGTTTTCCCTCGTTTATGGATTGTATTGATTCTTAGCATGTTGTTTATTTACACCGGTGACCTAATCTAATTTCACAAAATATAATTTGTACCTGATGAAACCAATTTATTTTTACCTTAAATTTCTTGAGCTACTTTGAAACTATGGAGGAGTTATCTATTTATTATTGATTTCGGTTTATATGAAATAGGAGATATCCAGACAGATTACGATAAAAGTGAAGACCGAAAAGCTTTCATTTTTACAATGGCCTGTGTCTAAATTTACATTCATAAAACTTTCATTTTTACTAACTTACTTTATTTAAGAAGAAAATTAAATCAGAAAATTAAACACCTTATGTAAATATTATCACTTAAATTATTTATTCAATGTAAAAACCACTCCACTGTGTATGTGTGTACATCATTCCATATTACTGGAATAACATATAACAACGACCACTGTCGTAGACTGCTGTAGGAGTATCTGTCTCCTGTGTCCTGTGTCCTGCGTTCGTCACACATACTTTGTAAGGATAAGGTTTTTGTGCTTCGCTCAAATTCAGTAGCTGCAGGAGCAGCACAGAATTTCAAAAGACAGGTCCCACTTCTATCTAGAGCATTGGTTGGGTGTGATCACCCCTGGAGGCTTTGTAGACCTGAACAAATTGTGAATTGACAATTGGTCTGCTTGGTGTCGGTTTGCTACTGGCGAATCCCTGTACAGGATTTACAGCCCAATTACCCACAGCCCAGGATTTACTGGGTACAGCCCAGACCGCTTAATCGAGTCGATCACACACATTAAACGTATACATGCATACATTATCACATATTTTTGGAAATGGATTTCGTAAGCGTTCTGACGTGTTTTCTTGTATTTTGAGATCAGCTATGGCGGGATTCTAGGAGATGAACACCGTCCGAAAAGGAGAAGGTAGCTGGCTCTCAGTGGACAAGTTCTGGAT
This sequence comes from Cryptocephalus primarius, assembly GCA_963576515.1. NCBI lineage: Eukaryota > Metazoa > Arthropoda > Insecta > Coleoptera > Chrysomelidae > Cryptocephalus > Cryptocephalus primarius. Next base: position 10,638,757 of record OY754945.1, read on the forward strand.
AGTTTCGATACTCTGAGGACTGCCTTTCCCAACTAGTTTCACCATCGTTTAGTGTAGATAGTGTAACGACCGCAGTCGTAGATTGCTGTGGAAGTATTAGGGACAGCGACTGAGAATGCCGCCAGTATTGTTATTTGTAAAAAAAAACAGTAGTTGATGACAACAGATTATCAAAGATTGATCAGTCCGTCACATACGCTTTGTAAGAATGAAGTCTTTATGCTTCATTCCATGCGTGTTTGTTACAATATGAACAAATACGACCTGAAAATGGAACTAAAAGTTAAAAGGTTAATGTACGTTTTAAACGTACTTCCGGTTTTCGCTTCCCTTCCTCTTCATAAAAATGGAGATGAATCATGGGTGTATCAACCATTGCCTGGGATTATATATATAGTTTGTCTGAGAATCCGTCGAAAAAATTAATACGTAGTAAAGTTATGATCTTTCTTGCGCTCTCACCTACATTTTTCAAAACAATTTAATATATGTTGATTATAAAATATGTACAACGTATAACTGCAGTACATATAGGAAACATTTCCAATGCACACTTTTTATATACTTTACTATGTCATTGAACTTTGAGCATTCTTGGCTGTTGATCATTATTCTAACAGGTAAAGTGTCTAAAGTCTAAAGTGAAATGACTAAGCCGATTACATTAAAAATTACCAATAACCATTTGTAATTAATAAGCTTCACTTTAGAAAAAAAAATCATGCCACATAAATAACTAAATAAAATTTAAATTTCTTTGTTAGAAACCTTCATCACACCCTTAAAGAGTATTATTTATCCGCTACATCCGTTTAAAATTAATAAACTTCTTCCAACACACACTTTGTGTAAGTAATAAATTTGACTTTTGGTGAAAATAACACCTTCCTTAAGCAACGAAGCATTTTAAGAAGCAAGCTTTTTCCCTCTCCCTTTTGCGCCATACGTATTTTCTTTGTGGAGTAAACCTGCGGACCTTAATTAAACGAAACAAAAACACTTCCAAAAAAATTGCATTTGAGAACATTTTCGCAACATATAGCGGCACGGATATTTTAATGCATAGTTAAGTAACGCGAGATGTAGACTGTTTCCTCAGAAGGCCAATATGGCCCGAATATACACATCCTGTTTTAAATTTCTCCTCCAAAACGCAATATGCATGCATCCTTATCTTTATATTGCGGTGGATCGTCGGGGCATGTGCCCAATCTACTCCTTTTATTATTTACATACGCCACTTTCTTGGTTGTTATTGGAAACGAAAACCCTCGAGTATTCACTTACAGGTAGGGAATTTGTTTTAGACCGAAAATGCTGGTGATTTCAGTCGATTTACGCTAGGATATAAAAGAAAGCGACAGAAAGGATGAGAGTCGGCTTACAATGCCAATTGAAATAAGACGACGGGAACATCTCCATGCAAAGATCACTTTCACAACGAAAGCATTTCATATTATTAAATGTCGACAGGCGCTTTCTATTTCCTACGCACCAAATGAAATTCTCTAATAAAAGTTCAAACGCAATATCATATTCACCGCATAAACTAGAATTGAAGTCAATTGTTATCCTAATAAACCGATTATTTCACTTTGTTCCACACCTTACCCATCCATTTCTTTTGGAACTTAACATTTACTCCTATATAATGCGCATTAACTTATTTGTGCTAAGTATTAGTGTACATTGGACTAAGGGTAATACAGCTTAATACCCATATTCATTGAGCTCGATCAGATTTTGATCGGATCGTAATTATTCGTTGTCAGTGTTCAGTCCGTGCAACAAGTAACAAAGGCGCTTATCATTTGTCTGCACGTGTCAGTTTCCCTTATTCGACTATCATCATAAATACCGCATTAAATGAAATAGTTTAATTACTAAATTGGAGAACTTCAGCAACACTATACTTTATTGTGAATGCCTATATGGTACGGCGGAGATTTTTTGGTCAAACAATCGAAAATGTGATGAAATTGGAAGAATATGGCATCATAAGAAAATTGGATGAATATTTAAAAATCTCTAAATTTTCTTAAAACCCAAGAAAGATTTTAACGGGAAACTCGACGGTAAGGGAAAATTACTAAACAAATACATGTAATTAGAAAAGTGTACACTTTCTTCAAACCAAGCTAAAATCGGTTTTGCCACAATTAACACAGTAGCTTTTAAATATGGCATTACGAAAAAGTATAGTACAACAGGTTCTGCGGTATTGCAGAACATATCAACCATGCAATATTGGGCACTATGAATTTGGAATTTAAAGAGAATTGAAGCCCATCTACATTTTATTGAAACGCTTTCAATAGTTCTTTGGAGAGTAAGAGAGTTTTTTTAAACGAAAAGGAGGACGCTCCTGGACCACAATATGGGCATTCTGAGAATATTAACAAAATTCTGTAATTTTTTAATTAACGAAATACTTTTTGGGTTGAACTCGAACTATGAGGGAAGACTACTGAATAAAAAAGGAAATTCTGGTGAAACATGTTATTCTACTGGCCAGTTATATCCTAACAGTAATATCATTGGTAAATTAGAAGGGAGAGATGTGTAAATGACTAGAAATAACTTATAGGATTGATTTTATGCTTAATGGAACAAACCTAGAATATATACATTACATATTCTCAACATCATAGCATTTTAATAAATTTCGTATCGTTTTGGAAAAATTTTTCTAAGATAATTTCAATTATAAATATATTAGCAAATATCAAAGAAAAGAAATTAGGATTAATAGTTTTCAAAGTATTGCTAATTGTGTGAACATAACCCTTCTTTTGAAGTTGTAAACTAGTTTTACATTAACATTAGGTGAATACTGCCGTACGTTTTCTTAATAATTTTCTTTTAAATTGGGGAATAACGGCATTTTACTGGAAAAAATCATTATCATGGAATGTCGGGTTAAATGAAACAACTTATTATTCCGCAAAAATCGGATAATGGGGTTGCATCTTTCAATGAGTCAGATGTGTATTTGGAGAAAAGTGGAATACTTGTTGGCAATGTCTCGAAACTCCAGAGAGGTTCAAAACATTTTAAAAAATCTCTATATTTCCTTAGAACCATTCAAAATGATTTTTGAGAAAAAATCAGAGGGTATGGGAAATTTTCTAGACGAAAATGTGGGAGTAGATTATAATAGTATTTGATTACAATTCCGTGCCATCTTGAGAAGATTCAGAATATCCTATATTTTTAACTAACATAAAATATTTTTAGTATGGTTCAGTAGTAAGAGAGGAGACTGAACAGAAGAAAGTTACATATTTTTTCCAGCAAGCAGTAAATATTATTTCTACTCGCCCTGTTGCACTGCGTAGTCTTGGCAATAACGACAGGTAAAGTAAGAAAAAAATGTTTAAGTCACAATGTTTTCTGCTTGCTAGAACAAATCTAGAGTATATCCAGTACCTAGTCGTAATATGACATTCTATGAAATTTTAATACATTTTACAAAGTATCCAAATTTTCTTAAGACAACCCAAAAATGACATTTGGGCCAACCTCAACGAATAAGATTCTTAACGCCTGACTCTGTTTAAAAGTTCTACATTTAACAGTATTCATTAGGTGTACCATCACATATGTTCCCTTAATAAAATGTTCAAATTCGAAGATAACCGCATTTTATTTGAAAAAACTTCATTATGGGTGAAAATGGGATAAAGAGGGCTGTTGTTAGCTACCATTGCACATTTCAACCCTTCTACACCAGTTTTTAAGCAAACTCTCCTCATTTAATTATACAGAAACATATTTATCCTTATGCGCATATTTCCATGTTACTGCCTTTTTTACCAAAAAATGATCGTTATTATATAGATGATATTGAGAGGAATATCCTTCCTTCAGTAAACCGATTAAACGGTAAACCTGCTCTACAAAATAAGACTAAAACAATTAATAAATCGATTTCTTGGCTGCACCGACCGATTTTCCCCCCATATCGACATTTCCATACTCGTATTCCAGTCAGCGGATTAAAAGTTCGAGTTGGGGAGTGCAACAGCCGGTAGAAATTCAAACAATGCCTCATAAAGGTCAACAGGTATTACTATACAATTCTACGGAATCGCCCTTGTATTTGACGTTATTCAATGCTTCCAGAGCGGTATATGGTTTCGAGTATTCGAAGCCAAACAAAAAGTATTCCGAAGCACGAGTGTGCATTGCTGAATTTATAATACCTGATAATACAAACTTGGTAGAAGGGTAGATTGAGTGTGAAAGTACTTATATAAATATTTGTATATGAATTGGACGCCCTAATTGAGTTTTTCTAGTTGTTTTCATATACTTTTAATCGTTTTACAGGCAACTTCAACTAAAATTTTCGAAACCAATTGACATTTTTTTTATAATTAACCTAAATAAGAATAGCAAAAGCAACAAAATAAAGGACATTTGAATAAAATGTTTTTATTTCATTTTACATCATACAAACTTTTTCCAAAGTACATTTGAACAAATGTCAGGGAGGGAGGAAGTCCAAATTAAATTTTACGAGAAAAAAGGAATAATTTTCTAATTTTGATACTGGTCCATTAGGGTAGCCAAGCCCTGGTAGATACTGCTTTATTTGCGTTAGGTCTTATTAACTAGGGACAATGATACATTTCTAGAAAGTGGATTTTGCACCAGAAAGGAAACTTTTAGCTGTTTCTGCTTTATTGCGGAGCTGAAATTTAAGTTTTGCTTCAATTATACTTAGACAATTTAACGCCATAGCTATATTACAAAGAAACAGAAATATAAATGAAAAATATATTTTGATATATAGGGTGTTTCACTATGTGCGTCCCAAAAATAAACGGTGAGTAGATACAGTTGATCCAAACATAAAATTTTATTAATAATATGTGACATTAGTTATCGACATCGAGAAAAATATTCCTTAGAAGAAATTTAAAAATTGACTAAAAAACCTTATTCCTTCCGTGTCTAGTAGTTATTTGACTGAACGACGATTGTTCACAATGCCTTAATAAAGTACTTATGAATACACCGATATAATATATGTTTACGATTTTTGTGATGGGAACACTAAAGAAAGTTAATCCAAATCTATATGTTTTAAGTATTGCAATAAAATGTTTCACTATCATTCGTTTGGCGGACTTTTCATAAAGTAACGTTGCACTTTTCATTGTCAGAATTTTCATGCGTTGCATAAAGCATATAATAAATGTCGAATAATATTTTGCCATTGGATTCTAGAAGATAGTACATTTATTTCTTCATCTCTATTGAGGGCGCTTTTAATTTCAAAAGCATTTGATACTATACTATTAAATAAATTTTCAACTATTAATCAAATTATGAAATATGCTGGAATTAAAGGTATACCACTAGGTAATACGTGATACGTGCCACGTCTTAGAATCATTACTCTTCACTATTTACATTGGTACCATGTTTGCGATAAGTCTTAATGTGTTCTCATTTGCAGATGATACTGTTGTATTGGGCATTGAAAAAAGTTGGATAAATGAACACCTGGCTATATATATTGATTGCAATCTAAAACGGGACTCTCGCACTGAAAATGTTTTCAATAGAAGTAGATATTATCTAAATATAATGTATAAAATTAAGTATCTCCCAGATAAATTATGAAAATAATTTATTATGCTATGAAGGTGTTTACCGAACTAATTTAAGTCTTACAAAAATTGCAGTCGATTTAAAATATAACTAAAAATTAGCAGTCTTTTAACTTACTCCTGAGCCCAGTTCTCTCTTCAAGAATTATTATGTACCTCTTTTAGAAGAACAGATAAATTTAATGTTGCAGTAACTGTTTTATATGCTAATTTGTACCGTTAAAATTGATTTTCTAGTTCTATTGTTTGTTTTTTTTATTTTTAGTAAAAATGGATACTGGAGGTAAAGTACCTAACCTCAAATATCCGCAAACGTATCTCTGGACCATGGGGTAATGTATAAAACAAATTTAGCCTCCTCAGTGGTTTCAACATCTCAAACGATTCCATCGATACGCAGATTAAGATAAATTGCAGTAGCCGTTTTTCTAGTAAAAAGTGTGGTGCTACAAAATCAATTTTCACTCACATCATACTTTTCCAAACAGACTTCTGTTTCATAAAATCCACTCCTCAAATTCCTAACTTAAAAGTACCATCAAACTAATAATATCAGTTTACATGGTATAATCGAAATGGGATAATTTTTTTCTAAATTTGTTCATTTGTGTCTCTAAAATTGATATTGTAGCCCTACTCATTTCAGAGAAACTACTGTAGTTGCAGCTGAAGTCTTTACCTATGATAGCCACCTTCTGCCAGTCCATCTCTGGATCAGTTTGAGACCTTGAATTTTTGGGACATGTTTGACTTCTTTGGCGAGAGTGACGAAGTCCTCAGAACGACGCAGCTTTCACGGCCGCTAGAACAAAATACCCTACCTGTTATTTACCTACCACTACCACCACCTATTCTAACTACCACAATCATCTTTTAGTAAACTCCAACTTTCGGACATCACAGCAGTACAGACTGGAGTCTTGCTTACTCGCTTTTTTTCTCGAGACAAATCTTTTGTATTAACACCGCTTTTACCAATCAGCTATTACTCCCGTTTAACCTGACCGACGACTAACAAGTCGTACGATTTTTGCGAGTCTTTATACCCGTTTCTTACCGTTTGAATTACACTGTTCCACCTATGAGATGAAGTACGCAATACTCGGAAATGACTCATTCCTTATCCGTGTGTAAATCGAGAGCAGCTAAATTTTCGGGAGCCATGGCACCCCCAAAGGTGTAAGATAAATCAAATTCAAGGCAAAGCTTTGACCGAATCAATTTGATTCAATAGGAGTAACTTGTCCACATCCACAAGGCGGAGTTTTAATTCCTCGAAAATAAACTCCACCGGCTTTTTCCTATGCGTTGAATTTTATGAGTGAAATATTAAAACGGAACTTTACAGGCTGTATAATTTGTAGTTAGTTTGTAATTCTCAAATGAGATACTCTTTAAAAAATCTTTAAAAAATATCCCTTTTTGCGAAAGCTTTCCCTAAATCCTAAAAGTGTCCTAAAATTGAAAATTATACTCGTCCTTTTCAGAGTATACTCCAAATAGAATATCTGTTGCTAATTATTTATTAATGTAATTGTAATTTATAATGTGATGTTTTGTCACAAATCAATCCTGATCAGTCTCATATTGTGTTATTTGGTAAATCTAAAACACGCAATTAATTAAAACATGTCGTAGAGGTTAATTTAGACAACAAACATAACACAAAAAGTCTTGCACCCCCTAGTATTTCTGTGTATTATATTTTTAATGGCACAAATGTTGTCGGTTTTAAAAGCATGTTTTTCACACAAATTCACCTTGTTATTAATAAAGTTATTTTAAAGAAGAGTTAGAATAAACATATATTGAGAATAAAAAATCAAAAAATAAACCTAATATTAAAACATCAGGAATAAACTTAATTGAAGACACATAATTGAAGTTAACAACAATCAGTAGTCAGCATCTCTTCCTCTGTTTCTTACCAATGCATTGACACATCTGGACATTGAAACAATAAAACGATTTAAGATTTCTTGTGGAATATTTTTCCATTCCTCTATAGCCGTTAGAGTTAAATCTTCCAAAGTTTGAAGTGGGTTAATCCCGTTGTGAATAGCTCTAGATATGGAACTCCATATGCTTTTATGGGAGTCATATCAGGCGAATTAGCTGGTCATTCCAGTCGAGTAATATTTTCTTTGTCAAATGTCGCCTGAACGCTTGTTGCACAAAACGGCCTACCATTATCATCTATAACGATTAACAATTCACCCAATTCATTACGTAATGGGTAAAAAGTTGTCAACAAACATTTCACTTAACATTTTCTCTGGTATGAAAATTAATGGGGATCGTCGGTTGAACATTATCCCACTGCAAAACATATTATAATAGCCCCATGGAATGCAACAATTTCGCGGGTCTCTTTTGGACCTGGAGTCCTCCAGATCGTAGGTAAATGACCTAGGGGTCATTGCTCACTAATCTAATGCTGGTTTCATCTGAGAATATGACTCATCGCCATTGTTTTAAGAGCTAGTCGGAAACGGGCAGCTTTGTGCCCTGCAAGTAGAGGGTGTCCCCTTAAAGACCTTCTACCACGTAAAATCACACTGTGTGCTCTCCTTCGGATTGTATAATTTGAAATAAGACTACGATACTTACTTTTAAAGTGACGTCTTAGAGCTGGCGCTGTAACATTTTGATTTCTACGGATACACTGAAACAAATAAGGATCTTCCCTTTGATTCGAAACTTGAAGACGTCCAAAACATGGTCTTTCCACTCTACCTTATTCTCCATATTAATGAACTATACCCACTACAGATGCTTTTGTGGTATTTAACGTCCGGGACGTTTCATAACTGAAATGTAAAGCATCATCTAAAGCAACAATTTTTGCTCTATTAAAATCGGATAGTTCGGCCCTGCCATTTTAACAGGAGACAATTACGAAAATCGTTTGGCCACAATGTGTAGAAAACTGACCGATAAACCTAAAATATTCGCAAAAACCCAATATCTTCTCATCTCTATTTGTTTCTGCCGCTTGTGGTCACCTACAGAAACTAGTTTTTTCCCTTAGCAATTAAAAATGGTAAATATGGTTCAATTCGTTAATATATGAGAGTCTAAAACTTTTGGTGTTGTGTGTAGTTTCAGCTGTGACCATGGTTAGAAACTTAGATCTCATAGTGGAAACTACATTCAGATATTGTAATCAGATTTCTAAATGCACCTATCAAATGTGAGTACTTGCACTTCAACACATTTTATCCATACAGGACACTTTTTAAAATAAGTATTGTTATGCAAAGCATTTTTATTGTCGCAATTTACGATCTGCAGCAACTTGCAATCCGGCTATCGACGTAATTACTGCTAAGCGAATAAAGAAAATTCCAAAATTCTATTCGGGGTATGTTTACGATATTTGCAAGTTTGGTTATACTTCTCATAAGTTGTTTTTCTATACAAATGACGAGAACAGTTGACTTAAAAAAAGAAGTTAACAAGGCAAAACTGTACAAGACAGAATAAGAAAAAATCATCAGAACCAATGCGAAATACAGGACATAGGAAGGTGGGTGAGACAGAGACGGAGAAACCTGAGCAAACATATAATAAAGATGGAAGACAGCAAGTTCGTTAAAAACGCAAAGAATGAACAAACAAGCAGGAAAAAATCACAGGAAACACCACTACAAGCATGGCGAGAATGCTGGACCTCATCTTCCGGGGAAAAAGTGCCGCCAATGAACAGGCCTACGGAACAGTAGCCTACAGATATGGTTACACATGTTAGAAAGAAGAATAAGAAGACTTTTCGTAGTGATATTCACCACTTGTCAACTAGGTTTCGTGGTCTAATATAGCCCAACCCTAAAACCCCATTTTATAAAAGGCGTTGTAATATGTAACTGGGGTATAATAGTTCGCCAGATTCAATGGAAACGGTTGGATATTGGACCATTCAAAAAGAATCTTAAACTATTAAGACTATTAATGGATAATGAATATATAGCACGTTCGCTGATAATTTCATTTGATTCATGAGAGAGGGGAAATTTTTAGCTCTAGTTGATTATTAATGTACCTAATCAAGATTGATCGCATTTTAATTCACATTTTTGTTCTATTAATTCTTCGATTCTCCTTTTGTATTCTTTGCTCATTGATGAGGATGGTTAAGTTTGCAAAAGAAGTTGTAGGAACTTGAACCTCGCCATACGATTGTCTTCCAGCTGAAATTATTTGGTTTTCTATTTTTGCCTTCTTTTCTTAAGCACAATATAGTCTACACTAGTATCAATGTGTTCCGTCAAAATTGATTTTGTAGCCCTTCTTGTTTCCGAAAGACAATGGTTCGTGCAATTCTAGTCTTGGCCTACAATGGCCTCCTGCATAATTATGGAACCGTTTGGGATATGGAATTTTTTGAGGCAGCAGAATGTGTAGTTGGTTTGTAATCATCAAATAGAGAATATTGTGCATTTCAAAAACCACCCCTTTCTGCGAGAGGAGAACTATGAGCTATAAATGAGATTATCACTTCACGTCTTAAAATTAGAGATTTAGTGCTATTTGGTAGTCTACATGCGTAATTTACACTTATCGAAAAAAATTGTAACGTAAAATTCAAAATCCTTCGTAATCCGTAATTCGTAATCTACTGATTATGTATATCTAAGGATAAATTGAGACCACACTAGCTGTTCCAACGAAACAATTTGCAGCAACAAAATTTTGAAATGTGATTGGAGATTCATTCCCTTTGAAATTATTAGTACAGTGAATCATTTCACAAACGAAAGCCTTATACAGCGGACGCGTAAATTACGCAATATACTTTATTCCAGAGTTATTAATTGGTTGTAAGAAAATGCTTTGGATTGATCGATATTACTTTATAAAGCTATATAGTGATGGTCTTGTATGTTTTTCTATACAAAACTGGCATTTTTAAATATACTTAAAAAAAAAATTGAAATTTTACATACGAAAAATATTCACTGAATATTCAAATATTTGCATTCACTAAAAATTCACATCAGACACGAAATCAAATTATAAACATTTACTACCGAAGCTGTGTTTTTTTTTATTAATTCCTGGAAAATTACACGTTTCCTTTGTTTTTCAATAAAGACGTTTAATTTACATTAAAACACTTTCTTATGCAAAGTTTTGGAATTTTCACTGGTAATGTAAACAATTCCATGATAAGTCTTAATGAAGAAAAAATTAAAAGCGTGCCAAGTTTCGATATATTTTACGTGCGACGATATTATATTGTCCGATAGCAACGACATCCCATTGTGTGCTGTGAAAACCCGCTAACGCTGCACCAAATTATAATCCATTCTTCACGCGCTCACTGTATTCGTACATCTACACCCTATACTTGGAGAAACATTAATTTCCATGTGAATTTAAAAACTTAAAATACCCTTAGCGTTTAAAGAGGCATAACTCCAAATTGAAATGTTTCAGTAAAAATGTTTATATAAAAAATCCTCGCAGTTTCCGATGAATAATCACTTCCTAATTTTCCAAATTATTTACGAAGCACAACGCTTTTAGTAAATTAGTTTTAACGATTTTTAATTTAAAAAAATCTATTTCTTCATGACAAATATATGTCACGACAAGATAGGCAACTTATAATACTTAGAACAAAAGCACAGTTTTGAACGCAAAAGTGTTATCAAGACGGTTGGTGGGTAACTAATTATACCTATCAAAGCAGGAATATAAACAAATTGCTGTTTAAAACTATTTATCCATAGCATCTTTATCCTTTATCCCCGTAAAACACGAGGTTTTCAGATTTGCAAATAAAATATGAAATCATTATTATAATATAAAAACAGTGATGTGAAATTATCCTTCATTATCAGAATATTTGCTTTTTCTGATAGGCAAAGTTTCTTTACAAGTTTAAAAGTTATTATTCCATAATGTTAAATTCTTGCATCATCTGTAGCTATTTAACTACTTCATAGCACAATCTAGTGATACTTTATGGTACAGATACGTTGAAGTGGCAGGTGTTTCTGCCAAACTAATTAGAATCCGCCAAAAAAATAGAATCGGCCTTTGTAGTTATCCACTAAGGAAGGCAGAAATACGCTACAAAAATATAAACAGATCAATCGATATACTAACGTTGCATCAATTCGTTCATAGATGGAGATAGTTTATCGACAGCCATGGGTCACGATGTATAATGTGGGTGTTTGATATCACTGACGGATTTATACTGAAATGTATATTTTATACAATTAAATAAAATCGACTATATACATATGACAGGTGAGAATGCCTTTCAATCGGGTTTAAATTTAGAACTCACGACAAATATTTTCTTGGGGGAACCCATTTTCGGCATATTCTCCACCCTGTCACTTCATCCCTTTAGCCCGGGTGAGTTCTACCCCTAAAATTTAAATAGGGCGCGGGTCAAGTGATACCTGATTTTAAAGCTTATCAAATTCTGAATTCGACGGTTTCTTGCTTTTTAAGTTTGGTTCAGTAATTTTCCAGAAAATGAACAAAAGGTATTCCTTAGATAAAAAAATAAAGTGATAATTTAGAAGATTTTAAAGCAAATTCGTAATATATTATAATGTTAATATTTATACTATAATAATGATATTAAATAATGCAGTAATAAGAAAAATGATCATTATCAAAGAATAATTGATTTATTTGACAAGAGCTTCTTACAATAGATGTGAAAAATGGTTTTCCTTGTTTTAAAGACAATAATAAAGCCTGTTATTAAACTCTTCTCGAACATCCGCAAAAGTTTCTCTGGATATGCGTCCATATCCTTGAACAGTTCTATTTTTTAGTTCTTCAAATGAATCAGGTTGAGAATGAAATACCGCAGATTTTAAATAGCCCCAGAGGAAAAAATCCATAGGGGTTAGGTCGGGTGAACGTGGTGACCTTTCCACTCCTCATCTACCAATCTACTGATTCTGATAGTGTTCATTCAACCATTGTCTTACAGGAACTACGTAGTGGGGAAGTACTCCATCTTGTTGAAAATATAGTAACTAGTAGTTTTCTAATTCTTGAATTATTAGTGGTTCTATTATATCTAACATTTCAGCATACATTTGACCAGTCAAATTTCCATTAATGAATAACTTCAGGGTACTGACTATACCTTCTCTAAAAATGTGACGATTTTCGTCACGCCATTACCGACAGTTGTGTCTATTTACATCTATTAAGACAAAAGGTGGACTCATCAGTAAAACACATGTTTTTTAAGTGTCAGGACTCGGAAAGAATTCGAGCAGTCATTAATTCACAAAATTCGATTCGTCTATCTGGATCATCACCTCCAAGTTCCTGGAGAATTTTCATCTGATAAGGATTGGATTTGTGAAGTTTCTGAACCTTTCTTACAGACTCTCGCAATAGGCCAGTCTCTGTAACTGCTTGGCCAGTGACAAAACTAGATTAATAGTGATTTGTCCAAGCACTTTTATCTGAGCAATTTTGTTTAACAAGCTTGGTGTAATTCTTCTTTCTTCTTTTATTGTTGGAGACACATCCTGTTCCCCCAAATTTGGTACTCAACTGTCAAATATAACTATGGCTTACGTGTTTTCCTGGATGTCTTTCGTTGAAAACTCGAGCTGATTTTAGGCAACAACAATTTTGGAACCATAGATAAAAATTATTTGAACTCGTTCTGCTATATGGCAAACCATCTTAATGCGAATTAAAACGAAATTTGAAATGATTTTTGAAAAAGTAACACAATGACAAACGATTTTTTGGTATATCGAACCCAACCACACTTGGAACTGTACTGTTACCGTTTTCGAAACCATATTTTCCTTTTTCGTGTCATTTAAAAAAAAATACGATTAAAAACAACCAACGTATACAAAAAAAATCAATACCGAAGTAAAAACTTAACTTCGAAATCTTTGCAATTATCGCTAAATTTTTTATTTAAGGATTACCTTTTGTTCATTTTCTCGAAAATTACTAAAGCAAATTTAAAACACAAAAAAACATCGAATTCAAAATTTGATAAGCTTTAAAATGAGGTATCACTTGACCACTCTTCCCTATTTAAATTTTAAGGGTGGAACTCACCCTGGCTAAAGGACTGAAGCGACAGGATTGAAAATATGCGCAAAATGTTTCCCCCTCGAAATAAAAATCTACGTGTCTCGCCAATTTGTATAATTATTGTGAGTTATAAATTTAAACCCGATTGAAAGTTTTTAAATTGTCACCTGGTATACTATAACATTCTTGATACTGTTGGTCTTCCCGAAAATTTAAAATCCGACGTAACAAAAAGCGAAGTTGAGACTACAATTGGGAAATTTAACGAGTCTGCTGGAAGTGACTGCATCGTCAGCGAAATTCTGAAAGTTTCAGGCGAGTGCGGAATAACAATAAATTATCAGATAGACTACAGAATTTGTTTTCCAAAAAAAAAGCTTTAAAGAAATCTGTAACTACAAGACCATCGTTCTGATCACTCATGCCAGTAAAATAAGCTGCAAATCATACAGGAATGCCTAAAACCATACTTCCTTTCATAAATTACCCAGGAGAATCCGGCTTTGTTCCAGGTAGAGTACTTTTTTGGACTACTCAAAAGCATTTGATACAGTAAAATGGGAAAAATGGTGCCAACTTTGACTTGCAGGACAAGAAGTAGCAGTACCAAAACATCCCATTTTCCTTATACAATCACACGACATTAACGCTTCTTTTAGAGTACACAGCAAACTATGTACCAATTTCAAAATAAGAAAGGAGTACAAGGCTGCGTCCTTTCTTCCACGCTTCCTTTCCTCCAATGTTTACGGTTAATGGAATTATAAAGGTACCAGAACACTAGTGTCGCGCAGTACCAATCCATGGTAGGAACACATTCAACTTACACTATGCCAATGATACTGCTTCATTAGCATCTTCCGAAAAAGAAATGGCGCAATTTCTCAAACGAACATGTAAGTGAAAAAGCAGTGACTAGATTGAATGGGACGAAATTCTTATAAGGCCGATAAATGAACAATAATTAATGCGTTATTAGTTTGTTAATTCAACTAAAATCCATGCACGTCCATGAAAACAGTCCAGCTTATGAATACCATTGCTGTGGCTAAAGAAGACTGACTAGAAAAGACTGGGGACTCTTGAAAGGAGCCATTTTGCACTGAGGTTGTGAGAATATCTAACTAGTCCATTAGACTATTTCTATTGTGTTTAACCTTATATATACATATTTTTCAAACTTTCCTTAAGTAAGTACCTAATTATAGTTCAATAATTTGTAAAAGCGAAATTTAAAATAATTAAATGAGCATCACATGATTACGATTATAAAAACATCAATGAGTACTAATCAGACATTTTTTGCTTACTAATCATACAGTCATTATTTTAATATTCAAAAAACATGTATAATCAGTAATCACGTAGAACCAAATACAAGAATTACTATTAAAAATCTCTCCCTCAGACAATCCATCATTTATTTGCAGACAAATCCTAGGATTAATGTGAATCATTTTTTGCTTAATTGCTCAACTAATAACGGCGAAACGTTTATCTAATCGCGGAGAATTGATAAAAATCAGCAACAATTTATTTAAAATCGTTTGGCGCTAGACAAACACGCGCAATTGGTTGAAATACGAGTGTTTCCCTAATTCAGAAAACGATGGTAAACATTCATGAAAAACATAGTAACTATTCATTTTTTGACATGTGTAACAGTCGGAGATTATTAAATGGATTTTTTTTTTTTGAAACTAGATTGATCGAGGTTGTTAGACATAAAGGATTAGAAAATAATTCAAAGCTAGGATTTCTAGAGACTAATAAATATTAAGAAGAAACACCTTCAAATTTGTAAGATGTGTTTGCAATTACTCTGCTTTATGCTGATATGTTTTTTCTGCTTGCGAATATTGTTTCTACATGTATGTATTTATTAACGTTGACCGTCAATTTTTACATAATTACAATCTTCCACAAGCAAGTGACATGACATAGACGCAATGACGATCAAATGGAAGGGGACTACAAAATTTCCTATCATTCAAAATTTGCGTGCCACTCAACAACGAATCAGTTTCTCAGTTTAATTTATTACATATTGGTGCATGTTATATTGTTTAAATAGTGTATTAATATCTGGAGTATTAAGTGAGGTAAGTTAAATTTATATTTTATATGTATTTTTTAGAAGGGGCTGTGGATTGGACAGAGTTCTTTATATTCGTAATGTATTGTTTAAAGTATAATTACGATAAACAATGTCGTTAATTAAGTTAAATTGAAGCTAGCTTTATTGATTTGCAATTTCATCTTTGACACCCTCATAAGAAAATTTAAGTATGAAATTAATGTTAACAATAAAGCATTATTATTTTATTGTTGGTGTAATTTTAACTTTACGTATTTTCAAAACGCAGTTGATAATACGGCAATTTTTCGAAAATGCCCTTAATAAATATCAAATTCATAACTTATTTGGCAACGACTATGTGAACTAAATTTCAAAATAGGTCCTTTGAAAAATGTAAAAGTAGCGCATAAGGGGTTAGGCCTATGATGTTCATTATAAGTTAAATTAATTATATACAACTTTAAAGCCTTCGTCTAAATTTTCAATCATTACTGAAAAGTGTTGATTACATTTTCTTGAAAACATTGATTAATGATTAAGTAACGCGACGTTTAAATTATGTACAAGATTAATATTTATATTCTGCAATTGATGACATTTCTTATCAGTTTATTTAATGTTCATAGCAAAGAGTCACTTAAAAAAAGGGGGTACCTATTCGGAGCACATATCGCAAGTATACAAAAATCTGCATACTAACAAACAGTAGCAAAGAAAATGCTCTTATTCACTTAATCACGCACTACTTGATTTCAGTGTCATAATCGTGATTAAGCGATTAAAATAATATCAACAGATAATCTCAATACCAGAGGCAATTCCCCACAGTATATAATACAAACACGTCTTTTTATCTTAGAAGTACTGAAGTGGTGTACACTTTTATTACGTCGGTTGTAAATATCAGTTATATCAGAATCTTTGTAAGACACGTAAGTACTTTTAGGTTTCATACAAATAATTTTGAAGGTACAAAAATTATTAATTTAATGAAAATTTATTATTTTACAATGTGTGATGTTTAAAGTGTTGTTAATTTTTTTAAAATTTTGCAACATTTGTAGGAGCATAATTTCTAAACAATTCATTTTCTTTTATTAATTTTTTTCCAACGGCCTTTTTAACATAATTCTTGTTTAATGTATTTTAGATTTTTAAGATTGACTAAGTTACTTATCTCTGACTACGTTAATAATGAAACATGTGTAAATACCAATTCAAGTTCTAGAAGAAAACTTAAAAGTATGAATATAAATGTTAACAAATAAGGGCATTTTGAAATAAAAATTTAAATGTTTCTTAAAGTGAAGATAAAGAAATTTTGCTATTTATTTGTTTTAAACATATAGTTTATGTTGCTGTTGCATTTTACGCGAAATTTTTCGTTTCAATCTGTTTATGTAATAGATAAAATATGAAACATCTATTTCGATTCCCGCTTCGATTTTTTATTGATATAATCAAGAGCTAGATAAAAGTTTTATATCTGTTTGATCTGTACCGCTAATTTTCGGATTACATCACCGATATACAATTTCTTTACAACCTTGCATGATAGCAGAGAAGACACATGATTTAATTGTGTTCGCGTCTCCTCTCGTCTCTCAAAGTCAATGCTTAATGGCTAATAAATTACTACCAATATGGTCAAAAAATGTGTGAACACGGCCCATAAAAGGTTACCAGACCTATTATTTAATTATTTCAGTTTTCGAAATTCTACTCGATGACCAAGCGAAGGTTATATGTTAGCCATAAACGTCACATCTCGATGTCGCGAAAATTGGCATTATTTTATAGACTTTACTCCGTAAAAAATAAGTGTATGCCTGCGTTTCGATTTGTTGTAACTTATGAGGCACTGGTGGTAAATATGGATATGCATAAAGTCGTTGATTACGACGATTAATTACGGTAATAGTACGTTGGTGAACTTGAACTAATTTGGTAATTGTGATTAACACAAAGTAGTTATATTTTGAAAGTACTAAACACTAACAATTTGAAGTCACCAACTTAAGAGGACAATAGGTAACATGACTCGTGCAACTGCTTCTATATATGAGGATGTACTGTCCCCTTCCGTGAAGTGTGAATTACATTTTTGTGTTAGTAATAATCCCGTCTGTTAATGTGTTTCTACAATGCCCAACAATGTGTGAAATGTGCACATATCCTACTTTACAGTATTTAGAAACGCATAAGTCGTTGTTTTACCCATAGTAGGTCGTCGTCTATAGTAGATCCAGAGAAAATATGAACGCTGACGAACGCAAACCAGTCAGAAACTTCGCGCCAATTACAAAAATGAAGTAACGAGTACAAGGTCGCATTATGAATGATTCTCTAGAGTGTATTATAAATATTTAATTAAACATTTTAATTGGTACATTTAGTAATGAGAAAAAATTAAAGAAAGAAATAGTTTTCATAACAATATTACAAATTTCATTTAGAATAAGAAAAAAATTACTATATGTATAAGTTTCAGTTCAATTTTAGTTTCAATAAGAAATTAGGTTCGTATATATTTTCGAATCAGGAATAGTTTCCAAGCCATCCAGAAGTTACTGAAGCGTTACTTTTTTGCTTCTATCACTGAACGTTTAAAATAAAATTCTAGCAAAAAGAAACCCTGTGTATCAAAATAGATGTAAACGTTGTGAAATAAGGTAAAATACAATAACAAAACATATTACAATGTTACTAAGAAGTATAACAAAACAACAATAGTTTATATGAAAATGGCAAAATATAATTGAAAAAAAAAGCAATAATTCTTTAAAAATATTTCTCATGTTGAAATATTTAAAGTGGTGTTGCGGGAAACAATGCAATTTTGATTTGGGCTCAAACCAGGTCAATAGGATTTAGCTTAGAGTGACAAAGAGGTAACCTTAAAATTGCTTTACTATTTTTCTCTGCCATTTGGTCAAGAACATATTTAATAATTTTGTGTCTGTGACGAAGTAAGTGTGTATATATATATATATATATATATATATATATATATATATATATATATATATCCTATATGTTGAAAGAAATAGAGCAGATATATCTAGGTAGTACACAGATTGTAACAGTGGTTATACAGGAACTGCTTATTTATGCATATTTATCTTAAGTATTATATAGTTATTGTCGAGTTTCGCGGTATAAACTAAATAGTGTAAACTAAATAATTCATGGGAAGCAACTACTACATTCCTACAACTTACATACTCATCTCATCTCATCTCATCTCAGCCGTTTTCTATCCATTGGATATAAGCCGCTCTCATTTTTGACCATGTAATTCTATTTTGTGCTATCTGGTACCAGTTTAGCCCAGCAAATCTTTTCAGTTCGTCGTACCATCTCTGTTGTGGTCTACCAGCACTTCTTCGCTCTCCCCATGGTCTCCATCTGGTGATGTGCCCGCTCCAGTTTTCTTTGTGTCTGGCAATATGTCCTGCCCATTGCCATTTTAAGGAACTTACATACTACTACCAACATTCTCAGTCAGCTTGGCACCTCAAACACATGAAACGTAGTACATCTAAGTCCAGTCAAGTTGTTTTAACCAACATTACTGTAGAAATGCGGTCCACGCAATCAAAACTCCAAAATGTTTCAGACAAAAGTATATCTGGAAACAATAACTAATGAATCCAGTTTAAAAAAGTAAAAAATAAAAAAAAATAAGTTGGAAATGGAAGGGAAAAAAAATGTTTTTTCAAAATTCATTTTGGATATTTTTCTATTTCTGTCACTACAAATTCGTCCACTAGTAATGAACAAACGTTCACCATAGTTCATAATGTCGGGTTTTGTTATCATCTAGCTAGCTACACCTAGCTAGCGAAATACGAAATGACTTATGTAAATGTCCTTAAGGATGTTTAACCATCAAATAATTTACGTGTTTCGAACTGATCAGAATATGTGAAGATCCCCAAACCAACTTTAGCCACTAATCCTTTTTGATCATGTCATTGACTGATTTTGAAGTCATATCATTTTTCGATAAATGAAGCTTATACCCAACAACTGATGTATTACAGAGATTGGTTCACTATGTCTGAAGACAACCACCCAAATGCCCTCAGCCGCTCCTCTTCCAAAATCTTTCTCGGTATCGATAATGGCGGTTATGACTCTCCAAGCAGAAAAATTTCCTCGACGTCTCATCACGCTGATATGGGAAGAGTACGAAAGCTGAGTTATCTACACAGATTTGAAGAACACGAGCATACCAACGCAACGACCAACGGTAAGATGACGTGATCTGATTTAACATAGATAACACCATAACTGTGTCCAACTCATTTTTATAAATTACCATTCTTACCATTTAGAATGATTAAATGATAGATCGACATCTCCGTTTCATAAGTGTATACATATCCGCGGCGACATTGTAAACGTAAACTTAGGCACCTTCTTACTCAACTCGAGTGCGAAAAAAATTAATCAAAGATATAAAATGTATACAGGTACTTAATGGAAAACTGATTTCGTATGAGTTTTATACGAATAACGTATGAGGTAATCTGATGTGTAAAGCTGAAAGAAAGTGTGTTGGTATGTCATAATCTTCGAAAAGCCATAAATACTCGGAAAGCTAGGAACCTTAATTTCAGTACTGGTTTATAACTTTCAAACAAATGTCCATAGATGCCATAGGAAATGGATACTTATAGAAACTATACATTAAAATGATGGCCTACAGTTTCAAATAGGATCCCGAACGCTTAAACTCTTATTGAAGTTGTTGTCCTAGTATGTATAAATAAATCCTTTATGTAATATTGAATTAATTAATCAACTCTGAATTTTCCTTCCCGAAGGGATGAGAAATAGGAGTGACATTTATTTTTGTCAGTAATAATTTGACGTACTTTTTGATTTGTTCGTAACTTTTGATTCTATAAGAATACAGATTGGGCCATTGAGACGTTCGAAAATGTTTAAAAACACCGAGATTCACTTATTGTGGGGATGGAAAAGAGGGTGAAATTTATGCAATTATTACGAGATCTCTTTAAACTTAGTATAAATTTCACATTGTAAAGAGGTGGAAAAAAGGAGAGGGATTAGGTCGACCTCCGAATGAAACTGGGTATATCGGTTAGAAGATTTTATAAAATAATCTTCCCGCACATTGTAAACCACTATTGCGAAGTTACAGTGCGAATTATGGTATTATGTAATTCAATTTATCAACGATTCCTTAAAAGTTTGACCGTTGGTTACACTTTAATTAGATATATTGTAAATAATTGGCACTATAAAGAAATGTATACCTTTAAAACCTTTTTTAATCAATTTTACGTTTTTATTTAAAATTGTAGCTCATATGTAGCTAAATGATGCTATAGCTAAACATAAAAACAAAAATTGTAAATAATTTCACAATTTGTAAATAACAAACAATGAATTTAAAAATATTTAGAAAAAGTAGGTAACTTTACGATAAAATTATCAATGTAGGTATGCTTATCGACGTTATCGATGTTGTTTCGTGTTAAGGTCATTTTTAGCGTTTCCCTACCTTGGGAAAACCCGTAGATTACAAAAAACAAAATTAAAATGTACAAGATTCGTACTAAACCAGACATTTCGGTATTACCTACAGTAAACACGAATCATACACTACCAATACTAAATTAAAATAACAAATATCAGACTTTCAATGTTTTCATGTTTTTTTTTGAAGATTACAATGTCTTATCACATGCAGATGAGTAGATTTCCATTGGAAAACATGTTTTTCGATATATTTTAGGCGCACTTGGAAACTATGCTATTAATTAAAATATTTCTTCGAAAAGGTATTGATCAAAAGTAAAAATAATTCATTCTTTCTTTATTTCGTTACATTTATTATTCTTTCTTGTTAGTCTGGAGTATAATAATAATAGTAGATAATGATATAGTTAGTAAATTTTACTCATCTGCTGTATTACATAACCTATTTAAGCGGACTACCCGCTACAGATGCATTACCAGGTGATTTAAATTATCGTTTAATAACATATATAACACAAGCAGATTACAATTTAAATACTAATGTCATATTGGCTATACAAATTAACGATGATATGAAAAAATAATCAACATACTTCAAACAATTTCTCGGTTTTGTTACCTTGTAATAGTTATTTTCTTTTCTGAAGTGTTGAATTTTAACTTTACACCAGATTGTTATTAAGAGAACTCCAATCACATCATTATTATTCTGACCTTGTTAGTACGGTTCACGTGATTTCATAGACGTAAACGTAATGCAAGAAAACTGTCATTATTCTTTACGCATTTTATTGTTATAAAATGTGATTGAACCGTCATGGATACAATTATTCGCCAATTTAGTTATGTAAACATATAGTGATTCAGTAGTAGGTAAAGTAGTAGTATAAACTCTTCTAACACAATGATCACAACATTTTGATACACTTTTTCATACACTAAAATATTAGGTTAATGTTATTTAATACTTTTCATAATTTCATTGTTTATGTACGCATTTTACGTTCATGGCATTTTTTGAAATTTTTGAATGGGTTTATATATTTTATTTAAAAAATATGGGTTGAGAATATCTCACTCCAAAAACAGTTGTACAAACAGAATACATTATGTAATTTCAATAGTTTAATAAGTTCATAATAAATTTTGTTAGCCCAAAAAGCCTAGCAAGTTGTCTGGTTAATACAATTTATTAGGCAATTGAAGTAATAAGTGACGATATTACAAATTTAATTAATATATGGGAGTTCACCTCAAAAACGCCGTTTACTTCTAAATGCGAGTCAAATTATCACACAAATAGTCGTTGATCGTCAATAGACAGTGAATTGTTTTTCGTTTCATTACATTTCGTGAATTGTTTTCACGTTGTTAAAATGTTCTCAGTTATCAATGAGTTGTCCTAGATGTATATTTACCTTTAAAATTCATTTAGTCAATGAAAAAGAAGAAATTCTTTTGGCAAAGTTTAAAACGAATTGAATTTATTCAATTTTTCAAGTGCTGCGCTTAGAAATTTTAATAAACGCATTAAACTTTAACCTCAACTTTATACATTAATCTCAAATATATCAACTATTTTAGCTGACGTTGTAAAACCCGAAAGGACGAAAAAATTTTCAACGACCAGCACAAGATCATTCCATTCTATACGTACAGAACCACAAGTCGAAAGGTAACAGATGCCTACAGATTTAACTCTTCCACTTCAATTCCATTTACATAATTTTAGGTCTTGGTGGCACGACATCTGCGTAAAGTGCAGCTCCAACGACGAAGATAAGCCGTCATGGGAACCGAAATTTTGGCAAAACGCATTCCCGAAACCATATTTTCCGACATATCGAACATTCTCGAGAGTAGTCTCAATATCACTCATTGGTACCTTTTCATACTTCGTTCTTTACTATGTTTTCGGTGACGCTGCAGTACCACCGGATGGAAAAATTTTCCAATTGCTTATACTCAGCATTTGTTCCTATTTTGGAGGATGGTTGATAAGCTTGACGACAATGCCAGCACTGGTTGGTATGCTGTTCACTGGTATGCTGTTCCAAAATGTGCACATCGTGAATATCGACGCTTCTTTCG
Organism: Cryptocephalus primarius; assembly: GCA_963576515.1. Lineage (NCBI taxonomy): Eukaryota > Metazoa > Arthropoda > Insecta > Coleoptera > Chrysomelidae > Cryptocephalus > Cryptocephalus primarius. Next base: position 10,662,109 of record OY754945.1, read on the forward strand.
CCGACACAAGCAAAGTCATAAGGTAATAATATCAGTATTTTTTATTATTTATGGTGGTTAAAAAAGCTTTCTTCATTAATTTACCTTTGATGTCAATATGAGGTTGCAAATGAGAGCGATAGATGCAAAACTCTGTATTTGAAAAAGTTACAGAAATAGAATTTTGAATGTTAAATCTCTAATATTCCCCATTACAGACAAATAAAAAGGGAAAGAACGCAGAAACGCCCGATCTACTGATTGGGCTGATGCACAGTTGTTCGTTTTGGCTATGCCGACAAGCACACTTCTCTTGGTAGGGAGAAATCAAAACGTCACTGTTAATGCCCCGATTCTTATACGCCATACTGATTGATGGTCCCTTTTCTACTTGGCTTTTCCTCTATGTACCTATGTAATAAGTACGATGCAAAAGTATCTCTTCATATTATTTAAAATCTTGACTCGGAAGCAAAAGTCTATTTGACTTAAGAGCCTTGTCAGTTCAGTTGCATAAGCATTAGGTTAGGAACTATTTTCATTCATGCTACTAGTAGCCCACTTAAATCAGCCATTTTCAGTTAAAAAATTAAACGATGAACGGGATGAACGAGCATTGTATTAACTATAAATGTAAATGTAGAGCGTCCAAAGTTGACAAAAACATTTATTCGCTTTAGAACGCCAAGAACAGCTTTGTAGATGATTACGCTGTACACAAGGAATGACAATTGAAAGACGTTTAACTTGAGATGCGGTAAGCTACGTTTGCTCAAATAGTTAATCTGAAAAACCCAAAAACACTGTTAGAAATGGTCGTTTTTTCTTTAATAAAATCATTTACTTTATACCTAATATTATGTACTTACCAATAGAGGTATCTACTACTTATACATAGATGCATGTTTCTGAGATAAAACTCTTCTATTTGAAATTTCAACTTGTCAGAATTTTTAAATGATCACATTAAAGAGGCACTGGAAGTATAAGAACAACACACAATAAAGTCAACGTTATTTTGACACTTAAGTGCGTACAGTTGTATTTTTGTATTAGATCTTCCTTAGAAAACCTTAAGTTCAATGGGAATTTGAATTAATGATAATACTCAATTTCATTCCAACCAGAAAGTACATAAACCATAGCGCTAACCATTAGGGTACACCTTATCCCAAAATTCCCTAAGCTGTCAAAATAAATCGACTTTATCTGCTAGATAATCTGTACATTTAGGGTATCCCCTTATTAATGTATACTGTTAATGCATGAAATAATAGTTGACATTTACATTTGCCACATTTGGACCACCCATTGGAGTTCTACCACAAACACTCACAAACTGAGTATTCAAGTCAGTTTCACTTTCTAAGGTAGATCATCCTAATCCCAATAGCGCGCTTCACTGAATGAATACTTATGGACATATCTCTGTATTAGAAGTTGTTTACCGATTTGTCCTTCGATGTTTTCACTTCATTACTTAAGCAAACATTTTGTAACAAATCTTTACGATATAGGAAAAAGACATCTAAAACAATGTAAAAGGCCCCCCGATCAAACAATTCCTGGAACGCCCAAATTGAAGGGATCTTCGCACGGAACAATAGAAAAGCTTCACAGGCGAATAAACACAGACGCACCACTCTTTGCATGCTTATCTTCCCCTTTAGGCAATTTTACAAACTACACCTTTACTGAAATTAGCAACAGTTATTTTTCTTTTTTAGACAATTTGGATCAGTAAGGGCGTGAGTGATTTCAATGCCTTCCTCGATTTAATATGTTTCATGGCAAATAATTTCAAGGTGCGGTTTAATATGTTAGAAATCCGTACGTTAACGTATATGATCTAATCCTTATTAAACTTTTGCATTAAATTGCAGTAAATGTAAATTTTGTAATTAAGTTCCCGTTCCAAAAACTTCACACAGTACATGAAGTATTCATAATCTATATTTCGTGTGGGCTCTTCGAGATTCAAAGAAACTGTCTTAAATTCGTTCATGTGCAGATTTCTTTGAAATATCTTTTAAAATCAATTTTAAGCTGTCTGTTTTTTGAACATATATCGAGAAATATCCTTTGCGACCAAATTAACGACATGAATAGAAGCGCGCGGAATGAGTACGCCTTTAAATAGGATAGTGACGAACTGTAGGGATCAATCAATTATTTTGGGAATGGGGAATCATCGAGTGGTAAGATCCTTTTTGGTATGCCCTGAATACAGGTTTTATACATCATTTACAACTTTTTTGTTAAAATATGACTATCAGAAATATTAACAAAAGAAGAGGTATAAATACACAACCGACAAATCAAATATGTACTTGGATGGACAAATATCTACACCCTCAAAACATTTGAATGTTATTTGAGACAACTGCTTTTGGAGAATGGTTCTTAATTTTCTGGAACGAGATATTGCTGCAAGAATTCTTATGAAATGCAGCCATATATATTTTTAATACATTTATAATATATTTTGTATCAAATTACAGTTGCCATTTCGAAAAATCTTTCATTTCGCAAACAATAAAATTAATAACTAACTCTTTATTACTTTGCTTTTAGTTCGATTTCTCTTGTGATCATATTGATCAGGGCCGGTCTCGATTTGGACCCAACAGTTCTGGGTAAACTCAAATACGTCGTCTTGAAGTTAGCCTTATTTCCATGGCTTACAGAAGCTACGGTAGTTGCGTTACTTTCCAGGTATTGCTTGGATATTACCTGGGCGTATTGCCTTTTAGTAGGTAAGACAGTTTACTTTAATTTACCTCGTTACTAATTTTTAATCGCAGGCTGCATTGTGGCGGCTGTAGCTCCAGCTGTGGTAGTCCCGTGCCTACTGCGTTTACGGGAAAAAGGTTACGGCGTAGCAAAAGGCATACCGACATTAATTATAGCAGTGGCCAGTATAGACGACTCGATGTCCGTGGCCATTTTTGGAATCATCAAAACGATAATCTTCTCCGACTCGTCGAGCACCACTATTGCGATTTTAGGAACTCTGTCTCTAGTACTAGGTTAGTAATAAAGTTTGCCAACATTGAATGTAGCTTATCTCCGGAGGGAGAAACTCAAAAACATGTAAAGGGTTTGAGTTATTCAGATGAAAGTGGATACGTATTAAGAATGAGAAGTAATTTCAGCGTTTGATAATACAAACACTAAACCTTAGCATCAAGAGATTTTTAGCTGTATATGCAGTACTGACTTTTTAATAAGGACGGTCACAGTGTTTTCACTTATCAATTCATTCATAACAGTTCTACATCTTTATTAACACGTCTTAGGACCCTTTCATTCGACATGTGGACAGTGTAAGTTGTTTTAATTAGTGTTTTTTGTGTTCAAATTTCAAATGCTTTAAGTCTGTTCACTGATTTGAACTTCCATGTCCATTTCCATGTCCATGGTCCATGTTTCTGCATCAAATAGTAGTGTAGTCCATATATAATATTTCAACAGATTTGATTATTTTGATTGATTTGCTGCTCGAGATTAGGCGCTTGCCTGAGAGTATGTTGTTCATTCGGATGATGGTACTTCGCGCCTGGTCTCGGTATAACATAATCTCAGTTTCACAATCAAATTTATCATTAATCAGATATCCCAAGTATCTGTGTTGTTTTATTCTGCATACCATTTCTTGATTTATAGGGATATATATCGGAAAATTTTGGCATTTAATAATTGCAATAATTTTGGTTTGTTTGATTTTTATGGTCACTCCATATTCCTCGCAAGCTGTATTAAATCTATACAATAAGCGTTGCAGTCCTTCATCAATGTTTTCCAACAAAAATCGGATCTGCTACTCTATGCTGCTACTGTATCATCTGCAGAGTGGATTTTCTTTGGGTTTATTTGTTATTATGATGACATTTACGTTTATTCCTTCTTTACAGTAGAATAAAAGGTATTAAAAGGTATTAGCTAAACTATTACTATTACTACGATAAAATCGATAGGAAGATCAAAAGTGGGATTTCTTGGTTTGCTGGAATGCACAACTAGTAGACGCAGTTCAATTAAGACGTGAACGTCAATTTTTTAGTTTTCTTAACTGTAACTAATCGCAAATAACTTTAAATACTAATTACGTCCTTTCAGGCACAGCCCTCGGGATCCTCTGGGGCGTTCTGTGTAACTTCGTCCCGGAACGTCACGATCCGTTCCTGGTACCTCTCCGGATCCTCCTGCTCTTAGCAGGCGGGCTGGGTACCGTGTTCGGCAGCGAAACGTTGGGTTACAGCGGCGCTGGACCGTTGGCCTGCGTCGCCTCTGCCTACGTGGCGATCTACTGCTGGTCAAAGCAGGGTTGGGACATAGAGAACAACCCTGTAGCCACTGCATTCGAGATATTCTGGCTGATCGTCCAACCTGTACTCTTCGGGATCACCGGGGCTAAAATACGACTCAACGAATTAGACGGCGGTACCGTCCTGATCTCCCTGGGGATCGTCGTGGCTGCGATCGTCGCGAAAATCGCCGTTACGGTGGTAGCTGGAATAGGCTGTAAATTGAATCTCAAAGAAAAAATATTTGTCGCTATACCATGGATGGGCAAAGCCATAGTACAAGTAAGAGAAGACTGGGTACATCACCACATTTTTATTTACTGCCTGAGTTTGTATCAAGACCTCAAACACTTTAAAAGCATGAACTAACCTCAAAATTTTCTCACAGGCTGCCCTTGGTCCCGTCGCACTTTCATTGGTATCTTCAGACAGCGAAGAGTATGACTACGCGAAAAAGATCTTCAACCTTTCCATCATCTCCATCATAGTCGCGGCACCAGCCGGTGCGTTCATGACCACACTTCTCGGTCCATATCTTTTAACTAAACAGGATTCCACGCCTAATTCGCCTGTAGTGAAGAAACGCAAGAAGAGCAGGAAAATATCCCTTAGAGACTTTGCTTTCGAATTCGAAGAGGAACAGAAGGAAATCCACGGACGGGACCATATCAGTGGAACGCACACCCCTACAATGGAAATCGTTATTGAAGAATGTGAAAATGGGAAAGCTTAACCGTATAACCAATGAATTGTTTGAATGAACGAACGTTGTATATAACTTTATTACATTAATAAATAAATTAAATAAAAATCACTACTATGTACCTACAAATATGGAGATAATAAAATATGAGGGGTTTGAAACATTTTGATTAACGATAGTCAATTAATGATTAACATTACGAGACTCTCGTCTACTTAGCAGTTTACACAATTATTTGACACAAATTTATTATTATTATATATATTAAGTTTACTGGCTATACAATGAAATGTTTTGACACCAGTCAGTGTTTAAATAATTTCTATTCTTAATATAAAAAGACTGGTGATGTGTCAGTCATATTCTCATATGAGGAATGTGCTCTATATAAGTTTACAAGCTTTTAGGGACTTCTTAAAAGTAAAATGTTATTTAGAGGAATTTAAAAACAATCTGTTGAGAGAAAGTTGTAGGTATTAGGTAGATAAGTAAAGTTGTGAATACTTGGAATAAATCACTAACGTCGTTAAGGAGAAAATTTAAAAAAAAATTAAAAATTCTCAAGTGTAATGTGCCCTTTTCGGCGGTTTGACTAAAAATATTTTAAACAAAAATTGTAGGTATTTAATGTATTAGTTCAGATATCAAATTTAAGATGAACATGTGAAGTTGCTTGGTAATCGATTGAATAGAACTGGAAATTTTCAAGAGTAAAGTGCCATTTAGGACAGTTTTATAAAAAAATAATTTAATTGACAGTTATAAACATTAAATAGGTAAGCTAAATTGTGAAGCTTGCATTATATAACAAGAGCGGTTTTTATTAAAATAGAGAGAAACTGAAAATCCTCTAGAATAAAGCGCACTTTAAGACGGGTTCAGAATGAAATGTTTTCAACAAAAATTGTACGCAGTTAACGTCAGAGTAGATAGTATAAAGTATATTAGAATAGGTAAAGCCGTTTTGAAGAAAATTGGGAATAATTGAAAATTCTTAACAGCAAACGGCCTTTCAGAGATCATCAGTCAAGATAAAAAAAATTTACAGTCGACAAGGGTTAAACGGTAGATTAAATCCAGAAAGAATAAAAAACTACTTTGAAGTAGTTTTCGAAACAGCATAAATGACTAGAATCAAGTGCATAGTGCGAAAACTCGGTAGCATACGATTTACATACGAAAGCTCGAAATCCAACGTTTCTACACTTAGTGTCTTTAATTTACTGTTTAATACATAGTGACTACCACAACCTTTATACTTCCATTTATTTGGGTGTTTTCCTTCTTTACTAAAACAGATAAACAAATTAAAAAAAAAATAAAAAAAAATAATGTAATGAAATTTTCTCCCTCTTTGCCTCTATTTTGTCAAAGGGAAGAAAAGAAATAAGTGGTTTAGAGTTTAATGTATTGTATACTATATTGGTAACAATTTATTACTTCACAGAAGAATGTTTACAAATTAGGTATTTACAGTAGATTTGCAATTTACGCATTTTTAGAAATCGCATTTTTAGAAAACTTGAGGATATATACAAGAAACTAGCTCGACACGCCGCCAGCTTGAATGGGCAGCTTTCCCTTTTGAATTTTCAATTTTTCTCAATTTTCCCTAAAATGGCCTTTCATATTATACTGACACATTTTTTTCTAAAACTGCCCTAAAATGTAGTTGCGAATTATCCTCGAGTTTTTGTAAATTTTATTCATCACTGCTTTACCGACTTGTCTCAAACTTAGCTACTTGATTTAGTTGTGTAATACATATAACTTTCGTTTGAACTTATTTTTCCTAAAATCTCTCTGAAAGTTACCCTTGAGAATTTCCTAAGGGCTTGTAAACTTACATAAAACGCCTGCCTCATATCAGGAACTTATACGATGAACACATTGCTAATTTTTTGAATTTGAAATAGAAGTATGATGATCGCCGTTATCAGCATCAATTGAATTATGTGGTTATAAGTGGTGTAATAAGAGGATGTCTCTCACTGAAATTTTTCCACAGTAAAAATTATAAGCACAATTTTTATGTTTTGATATTTCCTGTAGACAAGATCTGCATCACGTTTATGTTTCTTTTTAGATTTTTTAGATACCCATATGTGCTGTATTGTTTGTGGCATTCCACTCATGTGATTACATTCACATGACCCCTCCAGTAGAACACGGGATCTAGAAAACAAACTAATTAAAAATTACCCAGTGACAAAACTAAAATTTATAGTTATTAATATCTCAAATACCATTTTATTTATTTAAAAAACAGGAACAAATTAGTATAAAAAAATTAATTAGTTGCGAGAATACAAAACACCAGCGAAATATATGTAGAGATGTTTTAAATTTATTTAATTTGAAGAAGAATCACAGAACCGAAAATTTCAAAACAAAAAAAAAGAAAGAAAAAGTTCTGTAACATTCGAAAGTGAATAAAAATTTCATTATACTGTCAGTTGCCTACACAAGGACGAAAATAATGGCGTAAAATGCTGCATAGAATTGGTATGAGACAAAACACGTCAGCGCCTTATGCGATAGTTTTCATGATAGATGGCATTAGGGTAAGTGTATTGTATTAGTGGAAAACATATATTCTAATACATTTATAAATATTGATGACGTAAATTAGTCAGACCTAAGTTTCAAGAGACTTGATACGCGTGTAGATATGCTGTTGTGCTGGAGAAGTTGTTTAAGGATATTTGCATAAATTGCAGTATAAATCCGCATAAATCCTTCATTAATTGAATAAAATTGTCATTATATTTAAGAAAATTATATTTGAAATCCCTGTTTTGAAAACATTTCTAAATACTCGTACTTACAAATAAATAATAGGAATACCTAATGAAAATTTTAATATTTTTTTTATTGTTTTCACATTCGAGTTTTCAATTTTATATTAAAATATGAATTTAACTTCTAATTATTTAGCAAATATTAATTTTAGTATTAATTGTGCATAATTGTATTATTTTGTTACGATATTAAAAAGGTATTTAATTACCTATTAGAATGTCCATGTGCGCGTGGAGCAGCGGCGCTCACTCAGTATCCATATTTTCATACTGACTGGCTCGGTCCTATGAAACTTATGTTTAGAGCTAGGATAGTTAGGCACAATAAAATCCCAAAAAAGGCATAAAAATGCACCAAAAAGGCACAAAAAAGACGAAAAATCAAAATTTTCAGAAATACGGTAAAAAAGGCAAAATCAAATCACCGGGGTAGTTATGTATATTTTATAAAATACTTTTTTTAAAAAAAATTACGAAATACCTACAACATTTAATCAGTCAAAACTATTTACAATTAGAACGATTGCATATTGTTATTGTGATTCATTCAATACCATTACATAGCCTACTGGCAACTAGCAATTTTTCCATATTTCCGGGAGTCAGTCGAGTCCTTTTGTCACTTAGAATTTGCTTGTATGATGAAAACGACCTTTCTACGTCACAAGAAGTTATCGGAGCGTATTTCAAACAACTGATTTGGAATGGTAGCATCGGTCGTTGAAGTTCCCTGGTGAATTTTTGAAATAGTTTTTAAATGCGGTTGACTTTTAAGTTTTTGTTGAATTATCAATCCTGATGGTTCAGGGGCCTTTAATGTAAGCTCTACTGCGTCTTGTACAATTTCTAAGGATTCCGAAAGTGTGAGTCCAAGTGATTCCAATTTTTTTCATTTTGTGCGGCAACCAGGAAAAATTAGTTTGAATACATGTCAGAGCATTTAATATTTCTTTGTCATTGAAGGCTTTTTGTGGTTTTAAGATGGCACTGGTATGGGAAGGATCAAATGAAAATAGGACCTGTGAAAATATAAATCAGTATGTTGGAAAATAATGTAACAATATCATAATATCTGAATTCTTAACTTACAGGAGTATTAAATTCGTTTTTGTTTTGTATTAGTTAAATTTCTTCATCTTAGATGGATGTTGTTTCAAAATTTAACAAAACATTTAAACTACAATATAGAATTATTTAATATGTTCAACTCATTGCTTTGATACTGCGTTCAAAACAGACGCTCTCTATGTACATATCTCTTTTATTGCTGTAAAATTAGTAATATAATAGTTCTATAATAATAGTTAGTAATAATATAATATTATAATAATATAATAGTTCCTGATGGTAACTTTTCTTTGTAATACGTTACCCGTGACGGCGCTTTTAAGAATACCTAAGAACCAAAAATAATTGTAATTAATTATTGGTATAAAGGAACCAAAATAATAAATAAATATTATAAAATATAATTAACAATATTAAAATTATCTGTATCTTTTTTGTTGACGAAATTAATTTATTAACTACCGCAAACTATTCTCTGATACATTCAGCTACACGATATAATGTGTAAGCGAGGCAAGTTGCATGCATTAACTTTGGGTAAAATATTTGTAGCGCTTTTCCTGCTTTTACAATATGCGGTGCAGCATCAATAAATAACAGCAAAGTTTTTTCGTTAGATGTTTCGTTTGTATATAGTATGCCTAAAACAAATAAACGATAATCAATTGTTTTTACGTACAAATAAAAATAGCTACACTTACGCATACTGTCATTAAAAATTTTTTGCAATTGTTTGATGGTTTGCGTTTTCCAGTTGCTTTAGTTTGCTAAAATATATTAATATAAAATGTATTTGCCATTTTCGTAATTAATATAGGTAATTTTATAATGAAATGAATGTATTCATACCGATTCGTAACACAACTGCAAGTATTTCTTCCATAATGTTGAATCGTCCGGTATTATCTGGTTAGTATATTTTTCTAAAAAGAGCTTAAATATTTTGTTTGTTAATTTATAAAACGGAATATTTGCCGCAATAATTGCGTTGCAGAGATCAAATGAGAAGACAGATTTCTTAGGTCCACTGTTTGACTCCATATTTTTAATTGAATTTGTTATTATTTCCTGTTTTGTATTTTTCCGCTTTGCATTACTTATATGCAAAGCTGTCTGCAAATGCTGCGTAACATGAAACTTTTTGTTGCATTAATTAGTGATGGTTTATTGTAGTATTCGTAAGGTTGAATTGAAATGAATTAATGTAATAGTTTTACAAATTTTCAGCTTATACAATGCACATACCTGTGGTAAATTCTGTGTGTAAATTGATGATGCGCTATATCCCAAACTATGCTATCTAATCAATTTAAAAGTTCCTTATACCCAAATCCACTTAAATGTAATTGTCGTATTTTACAAGAAACTTTTAAGACATTTGCCAATTGGACAAAGGCCACCAGTAGGCGTCCAACCATCCACCACCAAATGGGTCCACCAAATTTTCGAACTAGTGCTGACTGATGTGCTCCCTCAATTCATCATTATATTAAAATATGAATGTTCACAAAATTCTTACACTTTATTGACACCAGCTCTTCGGTTACTTGATAAATGCTCTCTACTTATATGTAGACGTTGTGTTAGTTATTACGAAAGTTACGAAAATGTGACATTTTACTTGACCTTAGTACACTCTGCTCATGCTGTTCAAAATATCAATCAATGTTTGTTACGCTTGCTTGTCATCACATACTCCAATAAATATAAATCTGTTCATTTATTAATTTATTGCTACATTATATGTGCAATTACCAGAATCGGACACTGTTCTATTGCCTTGGGGATGTGCCATTTTTTAACACCTTCATACGTAAGTCCTTTGTTTTAAAACTTTTTATCAGCTCAATTTACTGTTCTATAGAACGTACGAGAATGTCAGTAATTTTCTAATTTGGAACCACATTCTTCAGCGTCTCGTCCGATATAATTTTCCATAAATTTCTCTAAGAATTGAGATTTACAACGTCCTTGGCATGTACAATTTCTGGTTGGATGATTACTACCTAGTTTCTTAGGAAACGTGTGTTAACTTGAATTTCACATTATTTATTTGGTTAAAACGTTGGTTTTAAGGTTTTAATACAAACGCACTAATTTTTATGCAATGAAACGAATCCTCAGTAGACTACTTGAAGTATTTGAATCCAAATTCAGAAAAGTTTACAATTTTAAATATTGAAGAATTATGAGGTAATCCCCATGAAACCGAATGCGTAATAAGATGAAAATTAATATAAAGTAAAGGCGTAAAGTATTGGAGTGTAAATTATCAAAGTATGTAAGTTTAGAATGAATTCAGTGCAAAGAGCTGAAGCTCTTTGATGATGCTCATTCGTCCGACTATTGTTGCTAAACTCCTAAGAAAATTATCGTTTCGGTGCAGGTCGAAACAAAAATATATTTGGCACCAAAACCTAAACATCGGCAAAATGTCATTTTAACGAATATAGCAGCAATTAATAAAACAGCGCCATCTCAGCAAAATTCATTGAACTGTTAAACAAATAACCCTTTCTTTTAGCATATAAAAACGAGGTATCCAATAACTTTCACGTATCTAACAACTACTAGGTTTACTCTACGTAAAATTATACTAGAAATATTCACAAAGATAGTCATAATTGTCAGTTACAACGCTCCCTGTATGGCTAAAATACTGGAAGGAATTTTACAAAAATATGGTGCACTTACCTGTATTGCACCTTTGATCCTTAAAGCTTGTGAAGGTGTGAGAGAAGAATTTTAATTGGTTAGAATGAAATTCATGCCATAAATAATGGCTTTATTTGTTGTACAAGTGTTGAATTATTTGTAATCTTGCTTGTATATGGTGTAGGATTTTCTTAAGGTTTCAAGAAGGAAAAGAATGGCATATTGCAAGATGATGCTTCCTGGTAATGCTGTGTCTTCCAGGCCTATGGAAATGCGACGGGGTATGGTTATTCCATCTCGATAGAAGCATTTAAAATTTATACGACACATTTTGAATGGTAGTAAAAGAAGTAATTAAAGACTAAACATTAAAAATTGTGAATATTACCATTTTAAATAATTCCTTTCCATCGGAGTCAGCCATCTACACCGTAAAATGTAGGAGACGGTATTAAAACAGATTTACAATACATTTCTTTGATCTGAAAAGTTCGAGATGGCATCGGTTATTTAGAAGAAAATGTTGTTTGATGGAAATATCAAAGCTTTTTTACGTACGGGCATATTTCAATCAACGCTAGTGGGCCTATAGGGAAACTGTTAAAATGTATTCAAAGCGTTGTAAGAAAAATTTCGGGATTGGGATGTGTCGATTTTAAAAAATATTTCAACTGTTCCTTAAGGACAGGCCGGTTTAAATTTGGATAAAATTAGTGCAAAAAAATTTGCTGCATGGAGGTCTTGCGATACAGAAAGGTCGGTTTCTCCATGTACGTTAATTTTAAAAGATATCGCATAACATTTTTCACTAAAAAAAATTGAAAAAATATTATTAGCTTCATGTATCCAGAATAAGTATAATTTTTTAAGGTACTAAATTCTTCGAGTTCCTTTGCTTCATTCCAATCAGTCTTTAGTAGTTGAATAATATTTTTTTGTGTCTTGCATTTTTGGTCTACTTTTAGTTCCTTTTTTGCCAATTGTGCAATATTTTACTTATCTGTTCCTAGTAGTAAGTAATGCAACGTATAACAAATTTGTATCTTTAATTCTTGTATGAACAAATAGAACGATTTTTTTGGTATGTGATGTTAAACTGTAGTGCCTGATATTAAAATTAGGATACACCCACCGTTCCCAGACACTTAACAATTTTGTAAATGATGCGATAGTCTTAACTAAGTCCCTTCCGGCACTGTTCCAGTCCAAATTCCCTCCTCATCATCTTCATTCGTAATGCCATTTTAATTTCATTGTTTCAAAAGGTAAATATTTTCTGTTGGAACTATAGCGATCCGGTATCGACTGTACACTTCTCGTTCCTTGTGGGTTCAATTGTAATGGACGTTATATATAAACACAAATTTCCGACTGGGTACAGTAACTGAATAATCATGTCATAAAGAGGCATTTTATTAATTACGTCGACTGTCCATTGAATATAGGGTGTAGGTTGGATACACATTAGTCCGCTCACAATAGAAATCAGTTACGGTTTGCCGCGAAATTCTAACGTCTGCAATCTCGTTAGAGTCGGGGTCTGGTGTTATTAAGTCCATGAAAGTCTTTTGATAGTTTCATGAATACCCCGCAAATCACCATAACGACTTGTCCCAGTAAGTAAAAAATATTAAAGAAATGCTTTACTTCCTACGTTCACACTTTTGGGTTTACTACATTCATTTTTCGCCTGGGGCAGAAAATGATTAAAATTAGAAGTTTCGGGAACTTGGCTTTGTTCAGATGAAAATTTATTCCATTTCCCTTCAACGCATGTTGCTTTCTAAAACATTAATGGTAATTTACACACTTTAAATTTAAACACAATGGTAATCTACATTGGAAAATGTAGGAATTTCTTTTTCTTTTAAATCCTTTATACTTAAATGTGGCGACATCTCAGTCGTTGATTGCTGTTTCGTTATTCAGAAAAGTTGTAGGTTAAAAATACAATTTTCAGACATGTGAACTATAAACATTAATTTAGTTTTTATCCAATGAGGAAATGTGGAAAAATTGTATCATTCGAATTCCAGATGTACTGTAAGTTGCATAAAGAGTGGTCTAATCGTTTTGTTAAAATCCTTGTTTTCCATCAGGGAGAAGGAAAAGATTTTTTGTGTAAATCTTACAATTATATTGCAATTATCGTCATACAATGCAATAATTATTTCCGCAAACAACTACCATAATCCGGCCAGATTTTTATGTAGGATAGTTAAGTTGGTTAGGTTTTTGTGTTCCAAATTAGCATGAAGCATATATATCCATTAGCATGAATATATATATATATATATATATATATATATATATATATATATATATATATATATATATATATATATATATATATATATATATATAAGAATAATAAAATTCACAAACACTTAGAATTGTTCAATTTCTTCTTAACATCATACTATGTTAGTCAACAAAATATTATAAATTAGTGAAATAAATGGAATTCAATATAGAATAAATTAAATAAATAAAACCTAATTAGGCGAGTAGCTGTACATCATTTACTTCCGCTGCACCACAAATCGTTACTTTATCTAAAGTTACATATTTTTATTATAATTGATAAAATGGAAAAACTATTGTATTTTATTTGCTCATTCAAAATATTATTTGAAGTTTAAAAATTTTAGCAGCTAAAGTGGAAGTGAAGGTATATCAAGATATTTAAACAAAACTGTAATAATTGATAGTTTTCCAAGTTTCATTTCAAACGTTTAAAGCAGAAGTATCACAGTATAGTATAGCCAATGAACAAAACCAAGGTACTAGTCAAACAAGTACAAGTGCATTATCAAAATTTCAAAATTTTCCTCATATATAATTAGTTTAGGTCTATATAAAAACTTAAAATACTCAATTGATCTCAAAACGACTACTTACGACTTACAAATTTGTTATCTATTTTGACATCAGATGTTTCTCAATTGTTGTTTATTAAACATATTACATTTTACTTATATTACATATTACATTATATTTGAAGCCTTTGCTCTGACCTTCGACCATCTTATTTTTAAAAATACTTCTTAATGGTTAGTTTATCCTTTACAGGTAATCAAAAATACAATGGGGGTAACACATTATTGCCAGTTCACGAAGGGGTGTACTCAAAGATGGTATGTGCTGACATCGTGGAAGAAAAGGAAAAGACAAATACAAGGTAATATAGTTTTCGTGGCATACATGGCCTTTAAGATGATATCGCTTCAGTTTTATAAAAAGTGCTGATGGCAAATTTTAAATTTAAAATTTAATTGCTGTTTTTATAAAGTCAAACTTAAATTATGGAATTAACATTGTAATATTGCTCTATACTTTTTATTGAAGTAGCTGACAATTGAAATGTTTAAATGGAGTTGTGATACAATGAACACGATTCCACTGAAAAATGTAAAGGTATTACCTTCTTCATTTTATTGAACGAATTTCTGATCCAAACAGAATCGCATCTGAATTCATTGCTGCCCCATTCTTATCCCAACCTATTGACTGGGACTGTCCGACAAGTTGTAGTGAAGTTTGCAACAACTGTTTTTTGTTAGTACCCTATATTTTAGGGAAAATTTGTACAGTATTAGTACGTTATTAGCACTGTGAGTATATGTATGCTGACAATAACAGCAATTAATTTATTCTCATCACCCGATATCGGCCTATGGACAAAACAGTTAGTTGTTGTTGCTAGATAGGTTTTAAGTAAGTTCTCAGTCTGAAGTGATTTATACTGAACAACTCTCAAATTTATGTGTGTATCATATAAATATCAGAAAATTATTAGGTGTACAAAGTTTACTTCACAAGTTTACTAGCTTATGTATATATAGTTGAACAATAGGTAAATGGTTTGCCTTTATAAGTGGTCATAAGGAGGTTGGCCATCATCTTGCTTTAATTCCCCCACGGGACAGAATTCCCAAAAATGACACAGGGTTGAAATCCATCGATTGTTATGCTAGTTGAATATTCTATGGAAAAGGAAATTTCAAAATAATTAGGAGTTCAAAGTTTACTCTATAAGCTCACTAGCTTTTGCATATACAGTTCAACGATAGAGAAATGCTTTGCTTTTATAAGTGGTCACAAAGAGGTTGGCCGTCATCTCACTTTAAGTCTCCCACGGGACAAAATTCCCAAAAATGACACAGGGTTGAAATCCATCGATTGTTATAATAGATGAATATTCTATGAGAAAGGAAGAATAATGTGAAATTTCAATTATAATGTCAATAATAAATTAGGTAATTGTTACGTTCAACATTTCTCCCCATCCCCATTTTTCATAGACTTAGTACTGTAACAATAATCAATTGGCATGGTTAAAATTTTACCAAATGTTGCAATTTGTCAGTAATAATAATTATATGAACCTTCAAAAAATAAAATAATTAAAAAAAGGTAATAAAACAAATTTCAATTAAAATTAGACAAATGTACTGTATTTGGGTACGTAAGTCATTACTAGTAATTAATATCATAGTAGTTTTTTGCAAATATTAGTTACTATTACTGATGCTGGTACCGGAATTAGTATTGTTTATTGCAATTACAAATGAGTTGATGTAATGCCAAATTCCTTTAGATGTACTTTTTACTTTTAATGCATGGGCTACAACATTTTTTCAGTTATTAAATTATGAGCTGATATTAAATTAACATAATTGGTTTTTTCTGATTTCTGATTTTTTGGATTTCCACCTAATTTAATTGTCAGCATTAAGTATTACAAGTATTAGAATTAAAAGTGAATTATTAAAAATATTTCCAAATTAAAATCGTCTGATTCTGTTGTGTCGCTGTCTGACGTATTAGGATTTTAACATGCTCTAAAATGTGTTCAGAAATATGGTCAAGGTCCCACATTCATTGTTCTTCTTTCACAACATGCTGTATGGAGTTTTTCCAGTTATAAGCA
The DNA here is from genome assembly GCA_963576515.1 of Cryptocephalus primarius. Classification (NCBI taxonomy): domain Eukaryota; kingdom Metazoa; phylum Arthropoda; class Insecta; order Coleoptera; family Chrysomelidae; genus Cryptocephalus; species Cryptocephalus primarius. The sequence continues at coordinate 10,678,555 of OY754945.1, forward strand.
GTTACATTTCGCACGGGGTTCGAACAACGTTTAACTCCTTTGCGTTACTACATTCTTAACTTGAGCTTATGTCAACTCTATCGAGTTAAGTGAACAACGATAAAGTGGTAAACAAACTATGTACAATTATTCCACGATCTTTTTCCATTTCATCGACAATATATAATATAATTTATGTTCATATGTAATTTCTGTAAGTTCCCTTTTTACCACTGTAGTACCAAATACTAACCCTTTCTGTTGTAACCATTTAATGACCATTTTTTTTAGAACAAAGGTAGTAAGATTTCAACTAGTTGTGAATGATAAGGCACATTATCAATTCCTATTGTAGCGTTTCTACGTACAAACAGGCTTTACTCTTCTTAAATTACAACCGTCTTTACACACACAGATTTTGTACTACACTGACGTCAGTATTCACAATTCACAATTACATAAACAACAACTTGTTTGTCCATAACAACGACCTATACGGGGCATTCGCTACACTATCCCTCCCCGTCTTCAGGGTCGCCCTCGACCCTCAGACGATCTACTTCTACAGCAGTCCATATCAGCGAATGACTACCATATCAGCGGACTGCTACGGCTACTGCTACAGCTACTGCTACTGCAACTGCTACGGCTACGGCTACTGCTACTGCTGCTACAGCTACGGCTACTGCTACTGCTGCTACGGTTACGGCTACTACTACTGCTATTGCTACAGCTACGGCTACTGCTACTGCTGCTACTGCTACGGTTACGGCTACTACTACTGCTGCTACTACTGCTAATGCTACGGCTAATGCTTCGGCTACTGCTTCGGTTACTGCTACTGCTACAGCTACAGCTACTGCTACTGCTGCTACTGCTACGGCTAATGTTTCGGCTACTGCTACTGCTAATGCTACGGCTACGGTTACTACTACTGCTACAGCTACGGCTACTACTACTGCTGCTGCTGCTACTGCTGCTAATGCTATGGCTAATGTTTCGGCTACTGCTACTACTACTGCTACTGCTACCATGTACACTGCTTCCCGCTCTCCCCTTCTTCAGAGATTCCACCTGATCCTTGCCAAATCCACTTGCAATAAATTGCAAGTATATGTGTAATTGTGTGTATGTGGGCGATTAACTCCATTGAGCGGGTTGGACTGCAAATCCTGTACAAAAATTCGTCAGCAGCAAATCGAAACCAAGCAGGCCAATCCTCTTTCTGACCATGAAAGACACCAGGGATGACCAATCCCATCCAATGCTCCAGGTAGAAGAGGGACCTGTCTCTTGAAATCCTCCAAGCAGGCCAATCCTACTTCTGACCATCAGAGACACCAGGGATGACCAATCCCATCCAATGCTCCAGGTAGAAGAGGGACCTGTCTCTTGAAATCCTTCGCTGCTCCTGCAGTTACTGAAATCCCCAGCAACTGCTTCATGGTTCCAGACGCACAACCCAGTGGTCAACCATCACCAATTCTTGTACTAAAGATGAACAGCGCCCGTCTCCCAATATGAGTTACAAATGTGAGTGTAGCACTCAAACGGGCCACGCGCGCCAGCCGCACGCAGTCAATCCATTCGAGTGTTATCCTAAATGTAACTTAGCTGTAAGTCCTGTGGAATCTCGAGTCGCGCCAGCCGCTCAACAACTCCATAACGCCGCACAGACTGCACTCCTCGCCTCTCCGCCGCGTGCCATCGCCATCACTTCTGTACGCCATCCCAGGTCCGCCAAAATTTTTTCGCTACTTCGGTTCACCAAATCCCGGACAGGCCCCCAAATTTGTAGTACTTTTACATCCACAAAGAGGTTTTACTACCTAATGTCAACGTAACATCTACAAATCACATAAACAACACTTGTTTGTCCATAACAACGACCTATACGGGGCATTCGCTACACTATAATGAAATTCTTGGGTATCAGATCCAAAATTTGTACAAAATAATCTTCGAAAACTTCTGTTTTCATTGCCTCGCGATAGTTTTTGCATACTTAGATGTAAATTCTAATAAAAAACGTTAACAGTCATAACTATCCGTTACCAATGTAAGTAGTTATTAACGTTTGACCCTTCATTTTTGGAGTATTCATACAAGTCGATAAACCATCCATGAAGACTTGGCGCCTGTTATTTGTGTTTTTATTTAACCAACATTTTCGAACCTTCATTTAACAAACTTTCATCTAAATAAAATTGTCTTTTCCCTCTGCTCTATATTGTATTACTGTCAGCAAATACCTTCTCTTCTAACAAACAATTTCAACTGTTTTTATGAGAAACGAATTGTTTTTCTGCTTCACAAAATAAAATTTAATTTTTTTAACATATCCATAATTTTTGCGACTAACTTTAACAATACCCAAATCAGCTTTAATATTATTTTGGATTTTGTCTAACGTCGGTATCCCTTTGTTTAAATAAAAGAGTGAACTTTGTAGGTCATTCTTAGAAAAATCATCAATACTAATTGGGTTTCTTTCTTGCGTGCTTCTTTGGCAGACCCAAACTACAAACAAAGGCTCGAACCCTTGGAAAGCCATAAATTTTTTATGTAAATGTAACTGATATCACTTTAAAGCAAATCGAGTGTGATAAAGGATTTAGGTAACTTTACTTACCCATTAAATTTAGATTTAGCCTACAACAGAAATATTTGGGAGTGTTCTGCTATAATACGAAGAATTTTTCATCCGACTAGTTGTTCATTTAAAGAACTGTCCGTTCGAAAAAACATTTTCGAAGAATTATCTGCAATCATTTTCCACCTTCTCGGGTCATCTAGGTGATCAGTGAATCAGCATACCGAGTTTCCAGTCTCGCTGTTTAACACCCAGGTATCACACGTTGCCCAATAGATGTCCATTTGACGTCCGATCAGATGTGTAGTCGTACAATCTATGGCAATTTAGCGAGTTCGCTTTGTAATACAGTAAACGTTAGTATTAAAATAAAATATATAGTTAATTCAAAACAAAATTTGATATGACGCCATTCATGGTAACACTCATGGTAACACTGCTATCGAGGATTTCAAAAGGTTGTGAGATAGAATTTGCTTAAGGTCAATTAAGTCCCCCTATATTTTTGGTAGCATTAAATACACACGTATTCAGTATAATCCATTCACAAATAAGTTCTCAAAACGGTAGTTGATAAACTCAACACCCTCTACGAAAAGAAAATATTACTCATTCTTGCCAATATAATTAAGCGTGTGGATTTGGATTTGCATATAACAGTGATTTAGCTACGCTCCACTACATTTGGTACATATATAACGTCATGTGATACCAGATATGCTTTTAATGAACTGTAACTAAATATTGATATTCCCCGTAATAGCACCCATTTTGTATGTGGCTTGTTCATAGGCTCGACTGAAAGCACCTTATCTTCATATATTCGCATAGTAAATAAAAGTTAGTCAATAGAATTTTAAAGATATATCGACATCGGTGTAACGAACAGTCTTGTTCATTTAAAAGGTGCTTGTAGTTATGTCCTAAAATATAAGTTGTTCATAGTTTTTTAAAAATATTAGTGCATATAAGCAAAGCCCGCTTCACCGTTATATGTTAACATGTTGACATAATCGATAACAATTAGGGTGGTCCTTCTACTGAAGTTTAAATTTAGTTTGTGGCGTCGACTTGAACACTTTTACTTAGCGGTAAGTCATTTTAATTATAATCTTAGTCTGTATTCATCTCAATTATTATTAAGTAATATATAAAACATTTTTAAAAATCACTTTCAATTCCAAATACACAGTTTATTATATAGGATGTCCCCGAAAGATCTATACAAAACTCTGGCATAAATTCTTGATGTAAAAATAGCTTAATTCGCTGCATCTTACCTTAGTACAAAAGTTGCTAGATACGGAGATACAGAGCGTTAATTTTTTATTTTATTTGCAATTTTTTTGCATATTTAATGAGAGAAACATCACAAATTCACAAAAATTGGTATATGGGAGTTTTTTAGGGTGACAAATTTAAATATGACATCAAATTTACGTATGCTGTAGAGAGCGCCACGTACTGCGTAAAGTGCAAATTTAAACCGTTGTGTTTTTTCCCCTTCACTGTATATAATAAAATATGACAGAAATTATTTATCTAAGTATTGCGTTTAAAAAAACCTTGTTTATGTCGGCAACCGGTATACCAAACACGCAATAATTTCAAAATAATATAGTCGTTTATTAAACAAATGAGGGATTAGATCTATACCTGTTTAATATGGCTGTAGCTTACAGGAATGCGGGAATGACGGAATACTATTAGTATTTGGGCTTTGTCAAGGGAATGCTCGCGAAAGTGTTAAAGTATACAGAGAGAGGTTTCCAAATCGACAAATACCAACTTTTCCGTTAACTGCAAATTATGGACGTGGACTCATTGTATGGGCACTTCATGTCGAAGGAAAAATTTTGGAACAAGCGGCAGAAGATCCAACGACAAGCACGACACGCCTTGGTTTGGAATTAGGAGAACGTGATCAATGGCGTTTAATAGGAGCAACAACTTCATCCCAATTACTTTCAAAGACTACAAGATCTTTCGCCTGGGGACGCCTATTACCGCCTTGTTTTTGTCAATATGTTACCGAAGAAGGAGCCTAGAATATTGAGGTTTGTTTTGCGAGAAGTGGAATAACAAACCTGCATAATGAACATGTTTATTCAGATCAAAATCCACAGGTTTTTAAGGCAATGCATCATCAGCGTGAGTTCAGAATTAATGTTTTGATCGGAATAATAGACAATTACATTGTCGGTCCCGTGATTTTACCACGTATCTTGAATGGTTGAAATTTGGAATATCTTCAAATAACATTGCCAGAATTACTGGTCGATCTGCCTTTCGCCATTCGCTGGAACATGTGGTTTATGCATGATGGGGTACCTCCGCATTTCACCCGGAATATTCGCAACCACTTGAACCAACAATATTCAAATAGATGGATAGGTAGAGGTGTTGACGTTCCTGCGAACTGGACACCTCGTTCACCAGAGTTAACGCCTCTCGATATTTTTTGTGGGGTAACTAAAATCAATGGTTTACTCCGGGCCCATAAATAGTGAGGAGAAATTATGGAGATGCATTGAATATTCGATGAACATTTTTTCTACGTAGTGTTAATTTTTGCTTCCATGCAAACGGAGTGAATATTTGCTAAAGGTGTTCTTAAATAATGCTTGAAAGTTAAAATTGAAATTTTGTTGTACTCCTTTTCTCAATTAGTACTTCAATGGCACGTGTTATTGCTGTACCCAATGCCTATGGAGTAGTCTAAGAATTTGTTTGATTTCAATTTGCAAAATTTACTGTTAGATTATTATTGACAGCAATATGAAGTGATTTTTTTTTGAAAAACGATTGATCCAGTTGACTGAAAATTGCTTTAGCAATTACTGATATATACACAGACATATACAAGGACAATCTGTTTTGTATATTATATTGAGAAGTAAATTAAGAGACTACTGTCTCTACAAATTTCCACTAAGTTGAACATTTTCAAGGTTCAATTTATACTTAGGATAAGGATAAGGATTTTGAAAAATATTCCGGAATTCGGAATTTTCTAATAAATGTGTTTTTATGACCTTGAAGGGCATAGAATTTCCAAATTTTCAGAATGCAGCAAGAAAACGACTTATAAAACCTTCTCAAACCTTTTAATCATTATAATAGGATCATTTAATACCTCTTGTATTGTCATGATCTGTCCTGCTAACTAAAGTAAATCCTATCCTTTGTTAGAATCCAGAAATTTTGAAGTTATCTGTAATCATAGAGTTTTTTAGAAATATTAACGCCCCCAAAAAGTAAATTAGATTTATCTACAAATTATAAAATTCCGGCGAATATCAAGTTCTAAGTATATTCAACTTGTAAAAATGACAGGTGAGTAAATTTCACATACTGCCTACGTAAGTTAATAATGAGGCGAAGCATATCAGTTAGTAAAACAAATTACCACTAGCTATTTGAATGAACTAGAACAATACGGTTAATTGGTTGATGTCAGAACGTTTGTTCTAAATGAACTACTGTGACTACCACTTTTGGTATCGTATCATTGGTATCACATGATACTGATTCGAATAACACATAAATCGACTACCTACTAGCTTTACTTACTTTACGTACCTCACTGTCCTTCTAGGGACAAACCATATTTTACACACCGCAAATTTCTAAGTGTATTTTTCCTTCCAGCACTTCCTGGTGGTACTCGCTCTTTCTAAAATGTAATGCCGAAGACGATGAGAATAAACCTTCCTGGCAGCCCAGGTGGTGGTCGAAACTGTGCCCGCACCCATATTGCCCGACGTACCGCCAATTCTCCAGGATAATTGGTATGGGACTTATTGGGACTTTCTCTTGGGGCGTCCTATACGCGATCCTAGGCGAAAAAGCAGCGCCGCCTAACGGTCAACTTTTCCAACTGATCCTGCTCAGCATATGCGCCCATTTCGGAGGTTGGCTGATTAGCTTCACCACTCTGCCGGCACTGGTGGGAATGCTATTCACCGGTTTGCTTTTCCAGAATGTGAAAGTCATAGATATTGACGAGACGTTCACGAAGATCATCGACGAGCTGAGGTGATGTATTTCGTTGGGTTCTAAAATTTGTTAATTTGAATTTGGTACCGTAGTCGGATGGCCTTAGTGGTGATTCTGGTGAGAGCTGGATTAGATCTGGACCCGCCGGCTTTGAAGAGACTAAAATACACTGTTTTGAAGTTGTCGTTGATACCTTGGACCATAGAAGCGCTGACTGTTACCGTTATGTCCAAATTCTTCTTAAAAATACCGTGGAATTATGCTGTTCTCTTAGGTATTTTAGAGTTATTGAATGGGTGGATACAAAGTCACGTGGTGCAAAGCATGTAGTTCGGCCGCAGGCCTGTGTCAGACCTGTAGTGAAGAAAATAGTTCAAAAAAACCTTTAAAAAATTGAAAAGAAAATACAATTGAAAGGATCGGTGCAAAAACTGGTCATCTTCACTTTTTGAATAGGTTGACATATATGTAATACTGCGCATATTTCAGTACAAAACTCAGTCAGCCCCCTAATTTAATAATAGAAGTGCACATATAAATGTAGCTACCTGGTGACATTTGGGCTGCAACTTGCGTGCAGAATCAGTTGCTTTGCGTCTTAAGCTATAACTGATATGCTAGACAATTACAATTACATTTCAACACAATTACAGTGTGTTGAAATGAAAATTATTCTAATAGTGAAAATGAACCATTTGAAGACAATGAACTGAAAGTGAATATATACATTTAGATAAATAGCGGTCTGTTAACGTCAATAGTGTTACTAATGTGCAATGTACAGGACGTGGTGTAAGTGATCGTGAGAATGGTTAGAAAATAATTAGGAACATAAGCAAATGGAAGTACAAAATACAAACATTTTACAAAAGTCGATAATCAGCAAAAGCTGAATATTTTGAAACAGCTCTGTGACCTTGGTGATAAACATAAACACACATACTTGGCTGAAAATGCATACAAAGTCTATTCAACGGCGACAAAAGGAAATAAGGGATTAAATATGATTTCTCGTATCAAAGTATATATTTTTTTCTAAAGATCTATATTAATCAATGTCTTTTTTACTGTATATGACTAATAGAAGGACAGTAATGTTCACCTTGTTTCAGCTACGGGTATGAACCATAGAACAACGTGTTTGCAGGAAAACATTTCGTTTGCATAATGGTATATTGAAATATCCCATAAGCAGTGTTGAAAGTGACGTATAAAGTAACAAATTCACTCCAAGGCCAGAGCATTCCAATCTTCCCAATAGAATTCCAGGTCACTTAATTGACCAATTTCACCAACATATTAGAAGTTTTTAGAGGTGGGTTCCCATTACAACAGGCACGTTAATGGAAAAATACTACCTGCGTTCTGAGTTGAACATTACGAAAAGGCACGACCTATACCTGGAAAAATATGAGCGTGATTAGCATTCCCTTTATATCGGTAGAAAACCTATATATTTGAAAATCTATTATGATGCTATAGGATAAGTTTTGGGCAGCCTAATAGTGACACGTGCCAGTCATGTGACAAGCCAAAAATAACCTAGCACGAGAGGAAGATTTGGAAATCGTGGCAAACTTGAAATTACAAAAGTCCAATCATTTGCGAATACCTGAAATATTACATTTTTCTCTAAAAGACAATTCGACACATACCCAGAATGAAGTATTATGCATTGACTTCCAATAGAATTTTCCATTGCCACATATACCTTCAACTAAAAAGTGATGAAAAAGGAAAAAGATAAAATGTAACGCGGCTATTAGCTGCTACTTTCATTACCTAAAAAGTTTTCTTCCACCGACCATTTTTCAGCTGAATACTGATTCCGACATCTGTTGGTGCAATTTATAGACACAACTATTATTGTAATTCAGAAAAATATCTAGCATATAATTCAACGGTTCTCCTGAATCTGAGCCCAGTTTTCTTCCTTGTGACAGAGCATTTGTTTGGATAAAGAAAGAAAGACGGATAAAAGGAAGACTTGGTCGAGAAGACATCTCGAAAATTTAGTGTAGTGGAAATTACCCAGGATACAATTTTAAATTTCTCGGAACGTTTTCAATAGGTTTTAAAAAAATCAGTATAAACAGCCGAAAAGAAAAATTACATAAAGGTAAGGCAGTGAACTGTAACTATGAACACAGTACCTCTGCTGGTCTAAGAATATTCTCCGATGTCAATGACTTTTTCTTTAGTAACGGATAAGCTGTGTGCTAATTATCGATTTATTATTGAACATAAAACCTGTGTAAATGTTTCTGGTACACAAGTACGTACCCAACAATGATAAATGATATTACGATACTGTAGCGAAAGCAGAAGTATTGGAAATATCAGTAGAGAATCTTGCAAGCGGTGAAGATCAAAATTCTGAAGTTGAAATATATTAAAAATAATAAAACTAATATTTTATTCTTTTCCTTAATAAAAGTTGGTAATACAAATTCGTTTTAATTGTTTTGTTTCAAAAATCAAACAGCCCCGCCTGTGAAAGTTAAACTTCCAGAAACTTCCCTTGGCAATTAAATTATATTCAAAGTATCTTTCTTAAAAAACAATGTAATATCTAATTATTCCAATTAATTTTGTTAAAGTTTTCCTAACATATTCTTAATAAAACAGTTTTTCGCTGATATTTTAAAACTTAAAAATACGGAGCTGACCCGTTTTTGCACCGAGCGTTCTAAATTAAAACCTATCTAGAATTTGCAGCTTAAAATTTTAATTCCAACTACTGACCGTATAGATGGAGAGATTGCATTGCCTTCCATCTTGTCAGTTAACACGGAAAACTGCTGTAGAAATTTAGAGTCTTTACATCATTTACAATAGAGTTGGTACACAGAAAGTCAAATGCAAATGCCAAGTAAAACTATAGTATCACCGTATGGTTAATTTCACAACAGCAACGAGTCATAACCAAATGATTCCTACTATCGAGTTACTCACTGAACCCAAACTATTAACGATATTTTTACCACTAAAATCATACGAAATACACCGTAAAAGGTAATATTTCAATTGATTATTGTGAATCACCAAAATAATCTTTTAAATTTATTAACGTCAGTTTACCGAAATCTTTGTCTGTACTATCACCACGAGTTTCGATAGGGTGTAGGTGAAGATCCTAATGGTTATGTACACATGCGCGTTTGATTAGTACTATTATTTCCACCACAATAGAAGTAAATTCACTACAATATTAAATTTTTGTAGGAACAATAGTAGCAGCAGTTGCTCCAGCTGTAGTCGTGCCATGTTTATTTAGATTGCGTTCTAAAGGGTACGGCGTCACCAAAGGAATACCAACGTTAATAATTGCAGTTGCTAGTATTGGGGATTCGACTTCGGTGGCTATTTTTGGTGTCATCAAAAGCATGATGTTCTCTGATACGTCGGTAACAAGCATAATAATACAAGGCCCATTATCAATTGTAGGAGGTAAGTAAATAAAGAATATATAAACGTTTCACAACGAATTAATTTTTTTTATTGAAGTGCTTTCAAACGTCAGTAATGGTATGCTTTTGTAGTAATGCTAGTCTACTTAACTTTTTTTTGTAAATAAAGAGCGAAAGCATTAAAGTGTATTTGGCAATATCATATTATCTAGAAATGTTTCCAATGGGACAAAAATTTCTCTAAATATGGTCATTTTACATCGATTTTTCACTATATTTGCAAACAAATTTTGGTCTATTTAGCTTTTTGATAGCCTCTGGGTTAAGTAAAAACATGAATCATGGTTTAAAAAGTTTTTCGAGTATTTGGAGTACCTCTCTAGCGTATTTGCTAATTATTAGTCGATAATTGTAGTGGAAGCATGTTTGATGGTATTTGAGACAAAATAATAATTTTATTGTCCCTTTCTTATGAAATTCATTAAGTGAAAAACCTACTTAGCCTTTGAAGGATGAGTATGAACATTTGGTACTTGGTGAGATAAATTAATATTCTTCTTTCCTTTTTTTCTGAAATTCAATATGATTAAACCTACTTTGTCTTTACTTTATGTAAGCATCCGATATAGTAAAAGTAGTAATTCAGAAGTGGATGGTGTCTTTTAATAGGTCTGAAGGTATTTTAATTTGACGACTTGTGCTTACTATCCAACATGTATTCATAGTGAGTCTATAAATTTTTGCATATATATATATATATATATATATATATATATATATATATATATATATATATATATATATGCATGCAGTCTATACTGTAGATATAGTCTATACTACAGACTACTATAGACAACGCATATCAAGGATATCGAAATTTCAAGACTATTTAGACTATTGTGTTTGCTTTTGGCGCAAGAGGATCCGGTGGGATAATTTTCTCTTTATTAAAATCGATTGTGGAAACAGTTAAAAGAGGTAACAGTTGGATCCTTGGAACTTTTTCTAAGATATAACGCCGCAGATTCCCTTAATAACTGATCGACCGTTAAAATTTTGTTGACATGGGTTAAATTCATGGGGAGTGTTACGAGTACATATTTATCTGGTGTTGCATTTTCTTCAATTTTCCTACTACTTGCTTCAAGATTCCATTCTGCTGCCTAAGATTCTTCTTCTTTTATGTTTGGTTTCCTCTCCTCTAGATACTGTCTATCTAAGTATATCTATCTATGTATGTATGTATCTATCTATGTATACTTACAGCGTATTAATATCAGCACTGGATTTCTTGCTAGTTTGAAAGATTTGCAATAGTTCCTCCACTGCCAACTTTTCTTTTTTCTCAATAAGTGTTTGTTTTTAGTATGCTGAATATGATTGTACTTCGTTCCCACTGTGAAAGTTTTCTTGATGGGTTTTTTGGTTCACTCTTAAGGAACGCTCTTATATCTTCTGAAGAAACAAATGGCTTTGACGTATTCGTATCCGCATTCGCAGGGTTGTTGCTACAAACAACAGGGAGCATCAATTGCCTAATTAAAGCACAATCGATACTTTTCAATGAATTTTCAACATAGAGGTGTAAATCACGTGTCTAATGGTTGCATTTTTGACTAGAATGAGAACGCAGGGTTCTATCGTGTTCATCAGCATTTCGACCTTTCTCTAAAAACATGAGAGGAACAAGACAGAAGTAAACATATTATAACGCTATAATACCTATACGGGAACTGGAATTTGTGACAAAATGATAAATTTATTTCAACAAAATATTTCTACACAAAGATCAGTATTCATCCAGCCACTAGGAGTTGCTCAGACCAAAGTTCTTCAAGGGGCATCTTTTAAAATTAAGTCGTTAGAATATTTTCGTGGAAAACCTATTTTTGGGGGCCAAAATGTACCAATCCCAGAAATAGTAGTGCTATTTTAGGTTAGTTACACTAAAAGTAGTTTCTATACTCCCTGCTGATTGCCATATGCACTTTAAGTCATTTGATTGCTACTATTTGGGAGCTTGAATGATAGTAGTTCCTGTTCCATCCAAATTTAATATTCAATAACTGTCAGTTAAATTTGGAAAGTATTTAAATTACTGAATTAAATTTATTAAGAACCGTTTTGACGTAATGATTTTGAATGCTGATTCTATTGTATGAACTGTATAATTCTGGTTTTGTGATAGTGTCTTTATTACTTTCTTAAATGAAGCACTCATATAAATTTCTCAGAAACTATAAATAGTGAAAAAGTGATATATTGTGTCTGGGCTTGTTACTGTGAAAACTATAATTCGTGCGATTTTGGTTAAAATTGTTTAAGGGCACAGGGCACTTCCATTTCGTCAGTTTCGTGTTAACTCGAAAAAGTGTCCAAAATTGGTTTTTGTACTTTGTATATTAAATTACTGTACAACTCTTATCGTCTACCGTAATCATTATCTAGATTGATCTTCTCTGAAGGGCCCTTTACCCTTGTAAATTGTCAGTTTTTCCCAATTTTCTATTCCAAAATGGCTTTAGATATTCCTAATCGTATATTTGAACTGTTATGTTGAATATCTATAAATCTGATTTAGAGAGACCTCTAAAGGGCACTACACTTATGAACATTTTCAATTCTTCTTAACTTTCTTAAAGACTGCATTATTGAATTATTTCACTTTATCCTCATCTTATCTATCTACTAACTATCACTTTTAAATTTATTATATTTTTAAAATTAGCTCAAAAGTCACCTCACTCTTATGAATGTTTAGTCTTTCTTAATTTTCTCCAAAACAGTGATTTATTTCAAACTTCGAAATTTGAGAATTTGAGAAACTCTTGAGAAGTCTCCAAGAGTTTGTAAACTTAAATAAAACGCGTGCTTCATATGAGAAGATTAAATAACGGACACATCGCTAATCTTTCTTTTTAGAAAAGCCCTAATACAGTTTTTTACTGCTATATTAGCATGTGTCCACGATTTTGGAACAGGCAATTAATTTGCAGTACCAAGCTCATAACCAAATCTTCTGTATTCAAGCCTTAGGTTTTGCCGAAATTAATATACAAGCGAATGGAAAAATACCAAGTGGCATTAAACAATCTTTTGATATGGACAAAATTCATTCCCTAATACTAGTGTTGAAATAAATTTTTATCCTCAAAATGTGAGCTTTTGATTTAATTTTGTCTAATGAAATCGTGCAATTACATGAGTTTTCCAACACACAGTACCGTAACACCAATACCAATTATAGGAGAAATTAGAAATATCGCGCAGTAGTTCAATGTGTCTGTTCTGTCTCATTCCCTACACTGTTTCACTAAGTACCTATCACCCTTAAAGGAAAACATGTAAATCATAACGACAATGAACAAATGTTTTTTGATATTAAGAAAACCTCGGAGTTTTAAAAGTGTCATAAACTGTTAATAAAAAATGATTAGAAATGATATCTGACTTCCTCAAATACAACCGTTATTATACATAATAGCAGGCCTTTTTGCTTGGAGACGAATTAATGTGTTATATAAAAGCACCGAATGCTCCTACACTGGCTGATTTTTAAGACTTTGTTGGTATACTTTCTATAGAGTGCAGTTAAGAAGGGCAATAGTAACATAATCTATTCTAGGCGTAGGCTTCGGTGTCATTTGGGGAATCCTCTGCAGCTACATCCCCGAGCGAAGAGACCCATTTTTAACACCTTTAAGGATACTGATGTTACTGGCCGGGGGAATGGTGGCGGTCTTCATCAGCGAAGACATCGGTTACGGCGGGGCAGGCCCATTGGGGTGCGTAACGGCCGCCTTCGTGGCGCTTTCGAATTGGTCCAAGCAGGGCTGGAAAGTGGAAGACAACCCGGCGACTACCGCCTTCGAGATATTTTGGAGGATAGTCCAGCCGATATTATTCAGCATCGCTGGAGCTAGGATTAAATTGGATAAACTGGACGCCAGTGTCGTTTCCATCGGATGTGCCATTGTCATGACAGGTGTGGTTATTAGGTTACTAGTAACAACGCTGGTTGGCATAGGGTGTAAACTGAACCTTAAGGAGAAGGTGTTTGTTGCAATTGCGTGGATGTGTAAAGCCATCGTACAGGTAAATTACATCAAACAACTTACTTATTTTATTTAAACTCCAAGTCTTATTATTTCATTAAGGATCCCATTACACTTTCGACGTAAAAACCACTTTAGCGTTAATAAAACTATTTCGGTACATAAATCAACTTAATGTTTCCTGTTTCCTACACCGAATCCAATTTAACAATTCCAACGTGTAACTAACGCTATTTTATTAATTTCAGGCAGCGCTAGGACCTGTGGCATTAACTATAGTCCTGCCTAACACCGAAGAATACAAATACGCAGAAAAAGTCCTAACTACTTGTGTCCTTTCAATAATTATCACAGTACCAACTGGGGCTCTTCTAACCACCTTTCTAGGCCCTAGATTTCTTACAAAGGCCAAACCAATTCATCAGTTAATATTGCCGGAAGTAATGAAGAGATACAGCAGGCGACCGTCGATGAGGGATATCAGTATTATTGAGGAAGACGACGAGGACGACGACGATGATGATGAAGATATTAAAAAAATTGAGGAAAATGTAGACAGCGGGAATGTTATTAATACGGATCAAAATAGAGAGAATGCGTCGCAAGTTTAATTAGATGAATTGAAAGATTGATAGTATTAGCTAGAATGTTATTCAAGTGATTTAATAATAGGTTTGACAAGAGTCCATTTATGTTATTTTACCACCTAACTCAAAATAGATTATATTGACATGATTGCGTAAGTACTGAGTGAATAACTATTATGTTTTGAATAAAAAAAGCCCTTCAGTTCGAATTATATCGAGATCGTTAATTCAATATTTAATTAAGTACCGAACTCGAATAAACAAATTGTCTTCAATTACGTTTCCTGATGTAATATTTTCACTGTTTGTAAATAAATTATCTTGGTTTAATGAGGAGTGAAATTTAAGACTTCAGCTAATTTTGTCACACCATTGTACTTTCCTATTAAACCAAATTTGAATCGAGGTCGTTTATCAAATGCGTAATTTTTTGGTACTTTTGGTATTTAAATACACATTAGATTTTGGAAAAAATTTTATTTTCTAATTCTGTATCGAGTGGTACTACGCACTAGCTGAATGAAGCTAAATAAATCCTAGTTTAAAATGTACAAAACTAAGCCATGATAACCACTCAACGAAACATGTATCCACGCTATAACATTTCATTATTTATCATTTCAGTTGTCATGTTTTTGACATGACATGTTTCTCTCGGATTATTCTAATAAAATTTGGCTTCGACAAAAGACTCCTCTACCTACTAAGTACCGAAAGAATCCATAAGGTATTTTTTGTTCAATTTGTATTCCATTTGCAGGCAACTCCTAATTTATCTAAATGAAATCTGACACTGAATCAACAATTACTTGCGATCTCTACAGAAAAAGTAAATATATTCTACGTAATTTGTTCGATAAGTTATTTATTTTACTCAAAGATATGTACATGGTTACCTACCTCATTCCTACACTAATTGATACATGTTTTTTAATTTTTCAAAATTTCAACATCATATTCAAGTTTTATTACATTATATCTGTATTATACAAAAACCATTGGTTATTTTTTTAAAAGTGTCTTCTAAAATCGTATTCTGCCACGAAACCTATGCAAAGAGGAACAATCCGGGCTATTTAGAACTGCATACTTGTCGCTCATTAAGTTTAAGTTCCGAATAACCTCTACAAACGGATTACATGAACCTCGCACACTATTTTTTTGTTCTACTTTTAAATCGGTCGCATATCAAATGTTTCCGTAAAATGAGACGAACCTAAGTTGTACCTTTCGATGGGCTGAAAAACATGGATGAGATTAGGTCGATAGCTGAGCGAAATCGGCTATCAATCACCATGTATAAAAATGGCTGTGTGCATATGTACCTTAAAGGTCTTTCTCCACATATGTTACCACGCTCTGACTCTATCGTGCGTTACGGAATCGCAAAATATACATATTTTCAGTGGGTAAAACAAATAATCATTTCCAAAATGACTTGTCGTGTTCCGACCGTACACCGCAAAGACGTTAAATGACGGGTGTTTCAATAGTCAACAAACACGAAAGTAGCGTTGTCAATGGTCACATAACTATCAATTTTTTCATAAATTAATAGCTATATCTCACTTCTGTTATTACAGATTTATACATTAAAATTGTGACATGATGTTCTTTCATTTTCGTTCCCATCAGAACTGCGTAAAAAGAATATTAGAATCTTTACACGACGATTGATTTTTAAGAAAAAGGTGTTTACGAACGCGACCAGGATACGAACCTAGAATCCTTAATATGGCGTCGAGTGTTGTAACCAACTCAACTACCGCAGTCCACCTACTTCATTTTTCGATGTTAGTAGTAATACCCCGAAACACATACTCCTATGGCTAATGCCTTCAGTGGCATTAGCCATAATTACAAGAGATAATTTATATTTAAGGTTCTCGCCTATAAGACCTAACATGAAACAACATATGAAGTTTGATTCTAGGGCAAAAGGTGTTTATGAGATATTAAGTTCTATTAATTATGTGACAATTGGCAACGCTTCACGACCCAATTGTAATATCGAAATGCACTCAACACGACAGGAACGCGACAGGCTGGGTTCACTACAGGGGCGTGATTGCATATGTGGAGACCGATCTTTAGGAATTCCAACAAAAATGGGCATATGTATTCTTTCTGCCAAGAAACCAAATATCCGCAAGCTTTCACTTCAAAAAAATCCCTAGGGTCGGAATGAATGTTTAAATACTCAAAGTGTTCAACCGAGTCCATGTGGTATATGATATGGTGGCACCATTTCACGGCCAAAACAAAATTTCCAAATATTAAAGTCATTTGATACAAATTTCACTAGTCTATTAATTATCATGCTTCAAAAAAAAAACAAGAAATCATACTGGTCAAATACAAGAAAAGGCGTAATGAACTAAGTTACAAGAGAGCAGAGAAACCTTTAAAAAGAGAGAAGGACCTCAGTACATCCAAATAACTGAACGAGTAAAGCAGCGATAGGTCAGGGCTATCCACTTTAATACAAAAAAAAGTGAAAATAAACAATCATTAAGGAGACCCCTCGATATAGAGGGTTTGGGTAGCACATGGATAACGTTACGATTCTACAACAATTTCACCGTTTACATTTGGAAAATAAAAACATAATCGTGACACTCAATGTGAAACAATTTAATTTTTTCCAGTTATTAAAACATTGCCAAAAATTTTCTGAATTTATCATTTTCCAACTTTTATTATTGATAATAGAAACAATACCAAACTAACTCACAATAGTAATAATATCATTTGATGGAAATCTCATTCAGAAAGTTTTAACTTTACTAAATAATCTTGATTAAAAGGGCTAAATTCTTTATAGATTCTTCATGAATTTCTTGATTCTGAATTCATGTACTTCTAGATGTAGAAGGTTGTGATCGGCCATCGATGGTATCCTCCATAGTAGTGTCGAAACTATTAACAGAAAAATTCACATATGTCGACGACACCTCTACCTGCAGCAATGTTGGTTTTTCGTTTGCTGTTCACTGGAGACCACTTCTAATCAAAAGAGATAGAGTTTCTCCTTACAGATACGAAGCTGTTATTTAAAGCATCTCTTTTTTCAACGTTAATCAGGATGGATTGCATGGGAATAAGTTTATTCAAGACCGTTTTAGCATTCCGAGGAATAATTCTTGATGGAGGGATGTTTGACATCGATGACGTTAAAAGCCATTTAGGATTAACAGAGAAGAAGGTGAAGAACACAAGGAAAAGGAGTCCTGAATGCGGTTATAGAAACCTGCGTATTTTTAGCACTAAAATGAATGTAAAAACCAAGAAAAAGTTGCTAATAAAGAAAAGAAAAAAGAAACTGCAATCGGAATCAAATCATGAGTCTGGCTTAAGCAACAATGCCTCAACCATAACACAGGTATTTTTGAGCATTTGATATTGTTTTTGTTGTGAGGATATGTTAACTTTTTAATTTAAACCTAAAAATTCTGCGGCGGAGCTAACCGGGCAGGAGAATATGTGTATGAAATCTCCATGAATTCGTAAACTTAATAGAAACATTATTCTGTATGTGATAATAAAAATTCTCATTAATTTTTTTTTACTTTCATTATTCAACAGATATACGCAATGAGCAACATTCATGTGGTTTCTGGAATATTCCTCTTGGAAAAGCGATATTAAGAAAACTATTTCTAAAAGCGCTGATGATGCAGATCTGCTAATAATTAGCTGTTTGATCATTCGTATTGTAGACTGTTATAATTTTCAGAATTTTCAAGTAGGAGGGATACGTGGGAGCAGAGGCAACGAATTAGCCAACGAGCTGGAGGGAAAGTGGCCACGATGGAATTAAGTAGTCAGTTGGTTGTAAGGTCCCTTGCCTAAGGAAATCGAGAATTGAAACATTATTGAACAAGAACAGCTTGCTCGGTGAACGACGAACATCGACTGCAGGACATCAAAGCAGCTAATGGAAAAATCCCTCCAAAAGAGAGCAGATGTCTTTTGGGCGTTGGACTGTGGCAGGCTAAGCAGAATGCTGGGATTGCTCACTGGACACATCATACTGAAGACACACCTCTTCAAACTTAAACTGGTGGTTGAAAAGATCTGCCGAATCTGTGACGGAGAAGAAGAGGACAGCAGACATATTCTGTGTAGCTGTCCGAGGCTAGTGGTCCACATGTATCAAACCTGGGACCGCATGAAGAGGCCTTTGAAATGTAGCGGGTAGTCACAGCGGATCACCAGGTGGCGCAGGTACCAGTATTAAAGGCCCAACCACAAACGAAAAGTAAAAAAAAGTACGAAGGATGCTTGCCATTTGAGACAAACAAATTGATTAAATGTGTTAGATGAGTATATTGAATTTGAAATACTTTTCAACATTTTAACAAATCAACATCTCTACTCTTTTGTTATCGCATTGCCGTATTTTGATCTCATTTCATCTTTGAAGCTGAAAGAGGAAGTTCTCATTTGTGTTAAGCACAGCTGTAAATATATTCGAAATCTATTTGTCAAAATATCTACATGTGGTGTCTTCAATTATGCTAGCAAATTGCTTGCTCAAAACGTCAACTATGTCCATAGTACTCAGTGATATATTCCCGGAGGTTGGCTTTCGACCAGTTACATTGTCAACTAAATTCCAGGCAATTCTGGTAAAGTTAGTAGAATTTACTATTATTTTTTTTGAAAATTACATTTAGTAATAATTCATATATTCCTTTATGAAGTTGTCACTTTCATATATACAAAGTAAGTTAGCAGTATTTATGTTATTAGAAAAGTTATGTGCTGAAATGTATCTAGAAGCATGTCTAAAACTAAGTTATGTACAAACAAATGAAACAACATTCAGCCATAATTTATAGTGTGATTGATTGTCCAAGTAGTCAATATAAAAATCGTCACAGATAAATAAATTTAATTCAAATTATGACACAAAATTTAATATATGGTATAGATAGGTGACAAATTTTGCGGGGCTATCATTTGGTGGTCAATATGTGCTTAATGTGCATATTATTTAGCGTATAAATTTAATTTGGTTCTATGATAAACATGTACTTCTTGCACTAAACGTTGTCTACCCGACAAGCGGAACGCCTGATCACTTTCGTGACTATATGACTTGTCTTACCTCCGACCAGTCAAATATTAGGGAGCATTATCCTTTCGCTTCTCTTTCTTTGCCCTAAAATGGCTCAAATCTATTAATGTGTTGGAAGCTGTGGCGTGAGTTGGGGCGTTTTATTGTAGATTTTGGACTTATGTGGATCATTTAACTTATGGTGGTTTTTTGTGTGAACTTTTTAATTTTATTGTATTAATTTAGAATTTTGAATACCTACTAAGTAATTTTTGTTTTAATTACTTTTACGTTTAGTTATTTAAGTAGCAATTCGGCTATCTGTAAGTACTATACATAGTGTCAGGAAATTTATTAAGACTGTACCGCACAATCCAAAATTTTGAAATCAAAATAGGAATATAAATAAATACGTTAATCAATAATTATATAAACTGATATAATCAATATTTCAGTCGTGTTACCAAAAAGTACAACGTATTTTAATTACGTTATTTAGAAAATTATTATTTTTCTAAGTATGCATCAAGAAACCAATAAAGAGGTTCCTGTGGCATATGAATCCCCCCAATTTAGTTAATGTTTTTCACCTAAAAAATCGCAGAAAATATCATTTCTGTGTCGCTGAGAAAGAAATGATTGTGAGTTTTCTTAAAACTTTCAAAAATACTCACCCCAATATTACACACAGGGAATGGGTTTCCTATGTCGAAAATCCTTCAGATAGAAATTATTCAATATAAATGAACCGTTTATATGTAATTCCCAATCACCAAACAAACTTTCGTCACTTAGATATTTAAATTCCCTCTTTAATCCTATTATAATCGTACATAATGTCTCCATAGGACTTAAGCTACATAGGACTTCGGCCAATTAGAGTCAGTGCGATACATAACAATGTTTGATAAACCTTAAAAAAAATAAAGGAGCATCGGAAATTTACTAAATTAATACTATTCTATATATTAAATAGTAAGAAGTATATCAGGTTATTTTTATAATAACTGTTGGCGTGTATTTTTATTTTTAAACTATTGGCGGAGTATAAAAAACTTAAACTTTAAGTTCTCCGAAAGCCTACAGTCAGCTACAGCTATAGCCTACAGCTCTATAGCCAGAATTATTTTGGATTTTCTTTCTGATGACACTACAATAGCGATTTGTTGAAACATTCATGACTTCTTTCGCAAAAACGAGCCCTCAAACTTAAATAAACTTCTAAGGGAAATCGATAGTTCATTGACATTTTTTCTAAACATTACATTAGTAATAATGACATTTACAATTACTTATGAAATTCGAATTTTAATTGATGCAAGAGGAACAGTTATACCTGACAAATTCCAATACAATAATAAGCCTGTGGCGTGGTCCTAACTAAGTGAATACTACATACAAGAGTTGACATAAACGTGGTACATTATATGTACGTGAGTTCGTGAAGGGGAAAGCTGCGGCCCTCTGAATCCCTCGGGAGGTGGCTGCCAATTCTGGATACCTGACAATTGTGAAATACCTTCATATTTTACAGGCTAATTTGAACTATAATTGCAAGTTTCAATAAGTGGAAAAATTAAGATATTTATGTCAAAATCCTTCCTCAGTCAAAAAAGAAGAATATTTGTCTGAGATACATATCCACGTATTTTTCTGAAAAACACATTTTATTATTTAAAGTTTAATTATTTGCCTACCATTATAAAACCAAAAATATGTTTATTGGCCAAAATTTGTTAGGAGCTACTGATTTTTGGGCGTTCCGAAATGGTCCATGTCGAAGGAGCTGTTTTACGACATTGTGTTATCATTACGTACTTGCTTGGTTTCTTCGGTAGACTAGGCAAAGTATTCATTTTTCAGATAAATTGCAAGATACAGACTGCTTATTGGCGATTAGGGTAACTGTAGGCTGCAACCAGGTTATATCCATGAAATGACATAACTTTAAAGTTTTCTTGTTAACAGCAGTGTTTTGCTAATCTGAGCACATCAGGAGACCCTTCAGAAAGGAGTAGCAAGTTTATTCAAATTAAACTGCACATTCAGTTATAGAATCTTAAATTGTTGAAGTTAGCTTGGCTCTGTTAGATGATAGTACGGAAATTCAATATTAGCGCTGATCCTGAGTTGACTTTCTCTGATGGAAAAATTCTGATTCACCCGCCATTTAGCTAATTGGTGAAGTCCACAGCCTAGTCGTAATTATTTCTGGGCAGAGAAACCTTGAGCGACTAATAATTGTAAGGAGCTGAGATTAACGAAATTTACAATAATTTGCTTCAAAAAATGCGGGAAAGTTTTATTCTTTCCACTCTAATACTAAGTTTAAGGTAGCATACATAGAAAAATATTTTTCTGTCAGCCGCTTCGGCTGGAGAAGACTTTACTTTAAAGTTCACTACTACAAGGGGAAGTTGGAATATTGTTTTCTGTTTTGAATGAGTTTCCAATGGAGTTCACAATCTTCATCCATCGAAGTAATGCGCCATTCGATATAGTCGAATTTTTTGCTGAATCGGTATTTTCATTTAAGTTAACTCGATTTTCATTCTTTTTAACAACGTTGGCACGTGCATTTTGCAAAGTTCATCGATAAGAATAAGTAGATTGACAGCAAAATAGATTTTTTTACTATTGATCAGTCGGTTAATTCGTGAACATTCGGATTTTTTTCTCGGTGACGAAAACAATATAAATGAAAAATAATGTATTCAACTACACATACACAGTTATTTTCCTCAATAAACGACCTAAAAATCTACTGCGTACCTACATATACAAACATTTGCAAAAGTCTCCTCATTATTTCAATTAGCACAATTCACGAATAACGAAAAATTCTAACAGCTAATTAACGAAATAACAAGTACACAATAAAAATATTATCCAACAGGCATCTATGGGTGCCGCATTGCTGAAAAAGTTGTTTGAGGGACAATTTAAGTATTCATTGTGTTGACTCAATGAATACTTAATTTTTAATGATCCATATGTTATTAATTTCTACTATTAGTAATTGAAATTATTAATAACTTATATCTCATCACACAGTTTAATTCATATACTATGATGTGATAAAGTGAAGGTATATATTTGGTTAATTTTGTTCATCCCATTTTTCAAATTTCAAACTGGTTATTTGAAAGCATGTAATTCACTAACACCAATTACAATTCACGTGATGAAAAACCAACCTCGTATTGATTTTAAGCGAAAAACGACATTTTCGCAATAAATTAGTACGTTTTATTGAAAGTTATGATTATCTGTTAGAGCTTATCATATTTGGTTAGTAACGAATCATGAGCTAACTACTGTACAAACATCAATTTGTTGTTTGGTGTACTGGAAAGAAATGTGTCAAGTAAACGTTGCTTCTTTTCGAATACATACCTACAAGGTAGAAAAATTAGTTATTAGTATAAATTAGTAAAGAGTGAAGAATGTGTCGTGTTTACATTTTGTTTAGTTGTAAACTAATTGTACAGTTTCTTGTAGTGATGAATCCAGTTAAAATTATTTTAGCTGTACTGGAAACACTCATATTTAACTAAATCCTAAATATCCTCAAAGGTCAAATATATGTATAACTTGTAACATATATTGCCAGTATCAAGTTGAAATGTTGCAAAATACAGAACTCCATAGCAGTTCTGGCCAGTAGGCAATACACTAACTAGTTAAAGGCTAGGTCATTCGCTAAATAATTAATGATCTCATCACAATGACGGCAATTTCAGATTCATTCGTAACCGATGCAAATCATCGATAAAATAGTTAATTACTTTGACGAGTAACTGCAAAAACTGAATATGGTTATCTAACCGTTGATATGTGTCGCTGATTTAATTCAAGGTAACGATACTAACGAGCATTTTCGTTTAATAAATGATGAAAACAATATTGAAATAACTTTCCAAAAACGCTTTACCTGGTGCAACTTGCATTACTGGAATACAGGGTAACCGCAACTTCCAATTACATGTATAAACTTAGGCTGTGAAAGTTTACCATGAACAGAAAAACGAAGCTGGAAATAGATGATTGATTGGTATGGCTTTATGCGCGTAGACCTTTCTTGCTGCATTTTTTGAGTTACTGTGGCAATATTAGACCTCTAGATTGTCTGGTATTCAATGAAAATAATCTGACTTCATCGTCGAGGGTCAAGCTTCAGACCCACAAGAATATTTTCAACTTTTGCAACTTGGTTCTCTTGCTTAATGCACCGTTTCAGGCTGATTTGTCTATTTTCTGCGATTTTTCACGTGTTTGAACGCTTAAAACCCAAATACACACAGGAAAGTTAAAAGTACATAAAAGTACACTCAAAAACAAACATTTTGCGAACCTGCAGAACAATTCAAAAATTTCCACACGTGAGATGCTATAAATTTTAAAAAAAATTGGTCTTTTGCGATTTCTGGCAAGTGGAAAATTTTCGGCGCATTTCTGAGAGAGGAAATGGATTCCTTAGACAATTTTACATCGATTATGTCTTGTAAAATTTTCCCAGCTTGCGACGCGTTTTTGGTAACGTTCTAGAGAAAATTTTTCACCTAAAACGAAAAACTCTAGGAGTAGTATTTCTGGCTGAAAATTTGGGATAATACTTGTATTCGAACCTATTACAGAATGAAATAGTTTTGGTTTGGGGAAAAATCATGATGCACCAACTCTGCGACAGTTGACATGGAATCGCCCATATAGCAAAACTAAAAAGATATAAGTATCATTGGGTACAAAGGCTTCGTGAACGCCACACTAACACTTTATTGACATTTTATACCAAAACCACTTTATGTTCATAATTTTAAGGTTTTTCGTGTGACACACATGAAAATTGTGCACTAAGTTTTCTTGTTGAATTTGTTCCAGCTCAACTGAAAATTTATTTATTTGCTCATTTCGAACCATTGTCAAAAACGTTTTCAGAATATGAATGTTATAAACTGTGGTCAAATTTACCCTAACCGATTTTGGCATCCTAATATTATTGTTATGTCTCGTGATTTTATAGATTATATTTTACTATTAAACTGTTTATACTGTATTACACAGCAATTGTAAAAATCATATTTTAATACAGTCATTGATCATATCGACCAATTAGTTCTTATTAAAAACGATGGGAAGGAGGTTTCAGGAAATCAAACACAGAAAACGTGGATGACCCCTTCACATGCTGTTTCTAAATTATTAAATGTTTAACCTATGTAAACCTATAATACAAAATGTACCTCTACGAACCTTGGATTAGTATTGTGCGTACCGAAATTTTCCATATAGATGCATCATTAAAAGTCAATTCAAATAATTCTTTACTATTATTTTATTGTTAATTCTGTTACGTAAAAACTAAATATTTGACAGTTGGCAATCACTGACGTAGAACGAGTGAATATCAGAAGGAAAATCGTACGAAAGTAGTCGTATATTTATAATGAAACGTTATAAGGTAAGACGGTAGAAGTGGAAGGTACGGTGTTGAATTACTTTCGCGGTAACGTCGGTGCAAACAATTTTAAAAACTAACTTTGAGACGTTTCCCTAAAAACTTTTTGAGGTTTCTTTCGTGAAATGATAGTGAAAATTATTTTATGGTGAACGAGGAAAGAAAAAATTTCCGGAATGACCAGTGAGTATTAAACCATAATAAACTTTTTTATTTGGATCATATCAGTTTTTTGAAATTTCATAACAATTTCGTAATTTGTAGTAATTTTTTTGTTTCAATACGTGCCAAGAAGATGTGGAAATACAAATTACTTTAATTAACACAACGTTTTTCTTTCTCTGATTCGTCATACTGATTAAGTTAACTTTGGAATTATATACGAATCGGTTATATTCAAATCAGACTGCATCATTAATGAATTCCTTGTACGACTTACTCCTGCCTTGTTTACTGCACAGTCCCTTTAAATTAGTGGCACCAGAACGAATAAATAATACACGTTTAATAATAAACGTATTTTAAGGTTTAGTCAGTGTTATAATACTCAATATAAAATAATAATTACCATCACATTCTAAACAATTTTTTACACAGTGAAGTTTTCACTTATTAAATTGTAATAGATGACACACTATAATTGTACATTATGTACGTACAAAATGTAATATACATCTAATGACGACGTTAATTTAACGAAACAAAAGTATTATTTGTCAAATGGACTTTGATTATGTTTGTTATTTCTTAAAAAAAGTAAAAACTCTAGTTATAAAATAAAAAAAATATTTCAGATAGGTATGGTCCAAATTGATTTTCTAAAAGCGGCCTACTTCGAATACCAAATATGAAAGTAATGGAAAGTCTCACCTCCATCGCTAACTTTTCTTATAACGATTAGGCATTTATAGCCAAACCTTAGAGTTTAGGTAATCCTCAAAGCTATCGTTTTATTGTGTTTGGTCAAATTTGCCACTTCTACATGTACCCGAGGAGGAAACGTCTACTTCCCAAAAATTGTCAATTTTACTTTTGAAATTGGTTATCCTTAACAAATTTTTTGTGTCTGCGCATTACATATCCTTATTTTGTGTTATAGATAAATGTCCAATTTGTTTGTTTTATAATAGTTTTGGGCAGTAAAAGAACCTCATATTTAAATGATTTTTCTTAAACAAACACTTGTGAAACTGTTGTGGTCTCACTGGTAAACATAATTTCCATTTGTTAAGCTGTGGCAGAACTAACATTCTTTCATTTGGAGTCTAATTGAATGTCCCAAGTAAATATTTCTAAGGCCACAGCATTGAAAATTCCATAAAATACAAGAGAATGTGAGAAATATTAAGTTTATATCGTGTTATGTAAATATTTATAATCAGTTGTATCAAATATAAGGTTAGTTGACTAATTTTTTTAGTTAATATGCAGAAATAAAAAACAGTCAACGACAGCGATAAAATCCGCCTTGACGACATTATCATAAACCGCGATCACCCTATGCAGTTACACATTTGGAAATCGATGAGGTCGTCAATCTAAAAGTCTCATTGCACATAAACAATTCATGACAATTATTCATCTTCCGAAATTGAAAAGCCGCCTCCCTTATTACATTATTCATAACCATCCTCCGGTCATTGAAAAAAATGGAACAATGATACGAAGATTCTTTTCGCGACAAGTAAAGGAAGTTCAAACGTTTTAAGCATACCAGATGTGAATGTGACGAAAATATTGCGTGGATATTTTAATGTGATTGGAGTTGGATGACTTTTAATGATAACATTTTTAGAAGGAAGTGATAAGCAATAGTCATGGATTCGTGACTCATGAAGCGGATACTAGGTATATTAGGAATTACAGTACTGAATGTAGTTGTTAATGTTAATCGTTTTGGGTTGATGTGTCCGAACTAACGGATTTTACGTTAGGAAGCCACCTAAATATTGATTTTCGTTTGGATCTGCGCTCAAGAATTTACAAATAGAAAATAAATCTGAAAAAGATGGGACTCGTGGAAACATGTTTGGAATTATATCAAAATTAATAAAACCTTCCAAATTATATTTTGATTTATTCATGGATGTTTTGGATCAGTGTCCCGGATATCTGAAACATCCTGTTTTCTGTGAAGTTTTAGGTTTGATATATTGTTGATTTGGATTGATAAACCATCTCTTCAATTTCGAGTATGGATCCTTGATATTCAATTAGTTTCGCAGCATTTTCCGTTCCATTGTAGACGAAATTAACTTTTCAGTTTTATAAACATGTCAAGCTCGTATTCATAAATACAAAGTCTATTTACTTTCTAATTGTTTACTCGCACTGCTTCTAGGTGAAATCCAGGTGTACGCCTGATCTCAATTCAAATTCAACGTAGGATTGAATTCTAATTCGTAGAATATCGTGCAATGTTTTCAAATGGCTGAAATGATTCTTCTTAAAATTTTATGACGTGTAAATTCTCTTTACATCATCTATGAATTATTGATAGATCATTGAATTATTTATAGTAATGCCGTTACATAACTGTTGACTCCTGTTTTCTATTCGCATTTTAGATGAAAACAATTATAAATACAATTAAACGCCCGGAATTAAAATGCAAAAAATGTCAGTAGCTTATCAGACTGTGATACTTAGAGGATGCTGGTAACCCTTAAAAAAAGCCTTAAATAAATGTGATGTTACAGCGCCCCTTTCTGGGCGCTGCAGAACCTCATATGACGATATTCAGAGTTAATTTCCATACCTTAACTCTGTAAGTAACTAAAATTACTTACCGAATCTGCATAATGTATGATAACCCTAGTAATAGTATTTTTGGGCTCTTTAATCTAATACCTTACTTGATATGGTAGGAAAATAGACATAAAATATATCTCAAAACTTTAATAATGAAAAGTTTTCACTGTCTAATATCTATTTACTGACAAGCACTTATTGATATATCACTGAATATTGCCATAAGGACAGAAGACCGTTTACAGTGATTTACAAAGTCTCAGCACCAAAACAGGAAAAAAGTAAGTATTGTTTATCATAATTAATTATTTAGTAACTATTTAAATAAATTGTACTTTAATTTATTATTCTGACTTTACGTTAATAATATTCTGAGTAAGGAAGTAAGTAAAATGAGTGCTACAGAATAAACACGGCGATTAATTTATTGTTATCATTAGTTTAAATAAAATCTATACTATTTCATCAAGCAAATTCATTCCCAATTTTCGGTCGAAATAAAACATCCGGACCCACCATTAATTAATAGTGTAAAGAAAGGCAAAAGCAATTTACAATCTTGGTCCATTCCTTGTCAATATTAAATTGATAAATATTTTTAAAAAAAATTATACATCGATAATTTGTCAATTGGCAACAAATTTGTTTGTAATTTGTAGCCACAATTCTTGAAGGTTTCGATGATACATCGTTCTTTAAATCTCATTTCACATGCTTCTAACAAATACGTCACAACTATTGAAAAAAATTAGCAGTATTTAATATCTATTACTGATTACGAGCTAACTAATGGGCCTTATTCGGTAACATCAGCTAACCGTCTTCAGTTATGATAAATCATTGCAAATTATTTACTATCGAGTTACTTTTAATAACGAATAAAATAAAACAACGAATTATAATAACTGAATATATGAATATGGTAATATTCTGTGTCATGAATAATTTACACTCTCAACGAAAATCGCCGAAATTCAGTTTGATTTTTAAAAATATAATTTTGATTTAAATATTTTCTATGAAGAAAAGCCTGTAGTTAGATGGTTAGGAATCTTTAAAATAACCAAAAATATATTTTCTTCATTGTATAGAGCGATCGTTCTATCATATTGAGTTATTCAACAAAATTGTATGTAGACCTCGTCATTTCAGCTTTGAATCCATTCCTAGATAAGGTCAGAGTTTAATATCTGGAAAAATTTCTCCTATCTTCCAGCTGGGGAGGCGCCCGATGGGGGACTAGCCACCCCACAAGGGGACCTACATATCTATCTGCTAAATTGTAAACATTTTGTCAAGCTTATTAGCCTGAAACTTTTTAACTCAATTTTAAAATAATTTTTCGGGCGAGTTGCGCTCTATAAACTCAATCCTAAATATCTTTTTTGAGTCAGTTCGGTCGAAATTTATGTAAACTTAAATCGTTATCGTTCTTGACCCGTTTAGTGTATAGACATATAATGTTACAAATCAGCTACATTAAAGCCGGTCTATTCTGAATTATTTTTTTCAGGAATTTCGTCTATATGCTTAATTATCACTCGTTCGTTTACCTGTTCGACCTGAAGATATTTCAGTTCTATTCTGAAATATTCTTTTGAGCATGTCTAATTTATAAAATATCAGCTAAATTCTGCATTCATTTTTTTGAGTTAAGTTGGTTGAAATTCGCTTAAAATTAAATCTTATTCAATTCTTTTGGCCACTCTAGAGTGCAAACGCGACGTGTTATGAATTGACTTTTCAAAGTTGGCATAGTATATAATATAAATATATAGTATACAGATATTTCAGATCATTGGTAACGCATTTTTTGACTAAATTTAGTCACGACACATTTCAGTTCAACTCTGAATAATCTTTTTCAGCAACTTTATTTTATCAACATACCACCTTAATTCTGAATCAATTTTTTGTCATTTCGGTCGACATTCGTTTGAACTTTAAGTGTAATGAGAATTTTGGTCAGTTATGAATCGATTTCTTATAAAGCTGGTATTGCCTACATATCTGCTCAATTATAATCCACTTTTTGGATAGGCTTGGCTTGAAAAATTTCAGTTCAGTTCTAAATTATCTTTTGAGCAAGTTTAGTCTACGAACATATCAGCTAAATTTAGAATCACATTTTTATTCTAGTACGGTTAATAGATGTGTCGACTCAATTCTGAGAGATTTTATTTTGGGACAATATAATCTACCGCTATGTTAGTTCAATTTCAAATTTAATTTAGACGGTTAGACAGTCTAACAATGCTTATTTTCGATACTGACTCGATTTTTAGATTCATTTAATTTACAGATATGTTAATCTATTGTTAATTGATTTGTTTTTGACGGATTGTCAGGTGGATCGGTTTTTTAAATTTAAATTGATATTGTCTTAGTTTACTCTGGCTCATATAATAAAACAATCTATGCCTGGAAAATTTTAACTCAGTTCTGAATTGTATAAATTATTATTAACTCCATTCCGAATTCCTGTTTGAGGCACTTTGGTAAAATGACGTTTGGACTTTAACATATTATTCTAGCTACTCGTATCTTTGCTTAAAGAGTATTCAGATCAATTCTAATTTATTTCGTTAAGCAAGTTTGGTCTATAATCTCATCAACAATTCTGAACCACTGTTTTTCCCAGTTTAATTTAAAGATGTGTTAAATCAGTTCTGATTTATTTTTTTGGCCGACATAATCTGAGCAGTGTTGGTTCAATTTTTTGAGTTCAATTTAGAAGATGAGGCGAAAGGACGTTAGAAGTCAATTCTGAATGAATTCTGTGACCTTATTCGATCTGTAGATGTGTACTCTGAATTGTATATGCCTTCTTTGAATCGTTCGGTCTAAACGCGTTTCTGTTCGATACTAATTGGTTTTTGAGCTAATCTGATCTGTAGATGTATAACTGAATTTTGAATCACTTTTTAGACTATTAGACTAGAGACCTATTCGGCTTTTGAGTCACTTTAGTCTACAGGCATGAGAAATTAATTGATGATTGTGTTTAAGTGACTATCGGATGAATAGGTTTCTTACAGCTAACTGGGTCTAAAAACAATGGTCACATAGACGACAATAGTAAATCGACTATTGCCGATGCAAATTGGCAAGTCAATGACTATGTCAAACCGATACTAGTTTGACCATTTTTCTGCTTATTTTTGGCTAATTTTTTCAAGCTACCTTTGCAATGATGGAAAAATTAACTAATTCTGAGTGAAGTAAGCTTATTGTCAGCTCACTTTTAATCTCGCATTTTGAGGCAATTTGAACAAGAGATGATTAAACTTGAATCTTATAGAGTTTTGATAAAATTAGTCTGCAAACATGTTGCGCTTTGTATCCATATCTTAAAGCTGATTTATTTTTAATGACATGACATGCCCAATTCTGACACTTTTACCGAATTATCTTGGCCAAAAGACCATTTAATCCAATAAATAAATTATCAAAGTTAATTCTGAATATAGCATATGATGTGTAAGTCGAATTTTGAATCCCTTTTCAGTCTGAAAGCCGCAATGCTGACCGCTGGCTCGGCGTTGGGCAAGTTTAAATTATAACCGTATAAAAATGTTAGAGGAATCAGTTTCTCATAACTAGTTTAATCTATAGACGTGTGAGCACCATAATAAACGAATTACTGAAGTTAGTTTAATATATTAAATTCTTTACATAGTTGTGATTCATGTTTTGAAGTTAGCTTCTCTTGAGCTGGTTTTAACTTAAATCTGAACAGAGTGAATTTATTGCCAACTCAATTTTTTGTTCCGCCTTGAAGGTAATTCGATCGACAGACACATACTCATATTTTACAGCGTTTTTATCAAATGCATCTACAGTTGCATTGCGTTGTGAATAGATTTTTTAAGCTGTTGCTTTAAGACAAACTTGGACCTAAACACATTTCAACTCAAATGTCACTTATGTGTCTTATCCTCTTTGATTCTTATTAATTTTTCGAGTTAGGGTTTAGTTGGATGACAATTAAACTTAATTCTCACATGAAATTTTCGATAAAGAATTATTTTAACAAGTTACAGTTTTAGTGTGTAGATCTGTGAATACAATTATAGACTGAGTTATTAAGCTAGTTTAAATTAACTACCTGCGTAAGTGTGGTTAATTTATTTGAAGCTGGCTTAGCCTAATCTCGTTTGAACTAAATTTTGAATTAAGTTACTTATTCTAACCTCAACATTGACTTTATTTTTTTCAGGCTGTTCAGTCGAAAGTAGATTTTACTTAAACCCTAGAATTTTTAATAAATAAAACGTGTTCTGTTATGAATCGGGGCTACAAAGCTGATTTGTTTTTAGGGACATGTTACCTCTATTCTGCACCTCCCTCTAACTACGTTATCCGAAAGACACTTCAACTTAATTCTGTATTAATATGTATGAGTCTGGCTAATCGATATATCTGCTTGATTCTCATTCATTTTTCGAATTCGTTTGGCCTGAAGAATCAACTTAATTCTGAATCACTTTTTTCTCTATGTTCGATTTACAGACGTGTTGACTTAATTTTGGATCATTTTATTATGGGTAAACATGATTTGTAGCCGTGTTGGTGCAATTCTGAATTCAATTTGGACAGTTGTGTTAAAGGACGTTCGAACTCAATTCTGAATCAATTTTATAAACCAATGTCGTGTATTGATGTGCCAGCTCAATATTGAATCCCATATGTCAACTGGTTCTATCGCGTATACACCCAATATTGACTACGTTTTTAAGGCAAATTACTTTACACACGTGACAAAATGACGGTTTCCATTCGTCCGCTTACATCTGATTCATTTTTTCAAAACTAGCGTCCACTGAGCATATTTCGGTTCAATTTTGAATTGAAGTAAGTTATTGTCAGCTGAAATCCAAATCTCTTTTTTGAGCCAGTTAGTGTATAAAAAATTTAATTTTAAGTATATTTTCTAAAGCTGGTTTTTTGAGATTAATGTAAAACATTCTTTGAGCTAACTATGCCCGAACCCATTTCAACTCTTTTCGATTATCCTTTTGAGCTAAATCAGTTTATAAAGATCTCAGCTCAGTTATAAGTTCCTTTTATAAGTTAACTCACTTCAAAAATAAACGAAAAAAGGAAGCAAGATAAATGTAATTTTGAAATGAATTTGGAATAACGATTAATATTTTCAATTTGGTGGCGGAGTGACGGAGTGGCGGTGACAGGAGATACGAAACTGAGTGTTTTCGGAAGTTTCGAATTTCTTAGGTTATTTCCGAAATCCCCTTATTCTCCTTATTTGACCGGGCGTCAACATCTGATTCACTAAGTAAGGTGTCGAATTGCTTGTTAGCTGACAACCAAAAATAGTCCTAAAAAATAATCATCCTTTCAAAATCTCGCTAATATTGCCCAATATGAAACGATAAACGTGGATTGTCTTTTAAAAACGTTTCGCCCATTTGACATCCTTCATAAAAAAATGTATTGAGAAAATTACTTGATTACTGATTAAAATAACCTTATTTTATTTTTTCAATATTTTAAGCTTTAGCTCAATAATGCAACCATCCTGCTTTACGAAATTCTAAACAGAAACTTGTGAGCAGTTTTGTCGCATATTATCTTAATAATAAATAACATATTTAACTGGCGTTAATTCATTGAAAACTCGCTCTATCGACAAATTTAATCGATATGGACAGAACGACGTACACTAAACGCAAAAATGTTCAAAAATCTATTTCGAGAAGGACGAAGAAGGAGGAATGAAATTATTTAAAGGTAATAAATCAAGGAGACATGCGTAGACACAAAGAGATGCTACTAGCTGCTTTAATACTTTTACCAAATTATTCAGTCAATTATAATCTTGTATAAAATTTAAATTTACTTAAAATACCCCATTAACACAATAAGCCGGAATACTGGTAAATATGTA
Source organism: Cryptocephalus primarius (assembly GCA_963576515.1). Classification (NCBI taxonomy): domain Eukaryota; kingdom Metazoa; phylum Arthropoda; class Insecta; order Coleoptera; family Chrysomelidae; genus Cryptocephalus; species Cryptocephalus primarius. Next base: position 10,712,357 of record OY754945.1, read on the forward strand.
ATTATAATAAATTAAGAATTATTGATTAATTATATAACTAATTTAAAAAAATTTGGTATCCCCTTCTCAGTGTGAATTGCTACACATGCGGAAATCCCAATATATCGAACTCGTGTAAAAACTAGTTTGCTCCCCAATACACCAATATATTTTTCGTACAACGGATTCTCGTATATCTGCGCCTGTCCGGGCAGACGGACCACAAGAAATGTGGATTTTAAATATGCATCGAGTGTTATAATGAGAACACTATGGCAATTAAAGTTTTATGGGTTTTTGCTTTGCACTCGAAAAAGACCGTATCTTAAACCTCAAATAGCTACTAAGATTTTCTAGCGGTTTCTGTTCCAATTGTGTCTGGAAATAGAAAAAATATATTGAGTAATAGAATTAGTTCTCATTCCTGGTAACTGTTATATAATATTTTTGTGCAAATTGCTCTCAATTACATTACAATTTCTTGTAGGCCGATGGAAACGAAAAGGCACAACAACCAATATATTGTCACATATTATAAACTTTGTTCTATATTATTTATCTCGTTGAAACTGTTTATGTGGGAATTTTTTTATAATCTAAAAATGATATAGATATACGCCCTAGGTTAGCTCTTTTGTCTAAAAAAGCTGTTGACATTTTAACATTTTATTTATAAAAAAGTATTAAGGTTGTGCTTTGTTGAATTTCTTAAATTCGCTTTAAATATCTACGCAAGAGGCTGAAGTTCCAAATTTACTGGTAATTGCCTTTTATTATACTTTAATAAAAATAAAATTTGTAACTTATCACAGCTTTTTAGCAAACCGTGACGCATCAATTGCAATAAGCCAAGGATTTTCGGGAAAATTTGTTTGTTTGAACAGGGTCAAATTATTAGTTATTTATTTATGTACATTAACAACCTATTTTGACTAGATATATTATTTTTTTTTTGAAATCATACTCTTACGTTGTCAAATTATGAATGATTAAAATTACATTTCTCCTCTTTTCATTTATGGATGCAGTTGAAGTCAAATATTTGTTAGTATGAATTAGGAAAATAACCTAACCATCACCCTGTTTTAAAAAATTATGACTTATCTCCAATAAACATTTACTGTTCTTCCCTTAACAAATGTTTAGATTTTTTACACATCTACCGTATTGTCATCTCCCACCCCAAATACCGAAGACGCAAGGGATTTTCATACCTAATCCTCTACACAGTAGCTACCATTCGCTGTGTGATAACAATCATCTGGTAGATTAAATATTAATCACTTTAAATACTATCGCCAATACCGTTTAATACAAACAAAACATTGAACAACGTCAAATCATTGCGATTCCTTCAAGAAGGAAGTTCGGGCTGTGCTAAGTAATATTTTTTAATTAGATTGTCGTTATGGGTAACGACAGTTGGACTGACAGCAGCGATGATTCAGCAGGTCAGTTATTGTTTCAATCACAATTAATTTACCGCGTCGCACATACACATAAATACACGAATCCGAATAGGTTAAGATAGTTGATACATAAATAGGCATATTAAAACAATTAGAGGTGAAACGGTTTCTAGCTTGGGGGTGGACGTTTATTGAGTAAATTAATAGTTAGTTTGGCATATGTATAAAAATTGTTTCTAATAGAATAATGGATAAGTTATTTACAGTTTAGAGGCAACCGATCACAAGCTAAGTTGAAAATCGATAAAAATTATTAAGTTATTACTTTTTCACATGTAGGAAATCGACGGAAATATTTGGTATATTTATAATAAAGTAAGGGTTGGTTGGGCATATCAAATATTAGCTAACTATTGCTTGTATAAATTGGAATCTTCTATTGTTAGTTATTTATATCTTGTAAATTAGTTGAAATGATTACTCATAAAAGTGGACATTAAAACTCGAAAAAGCGAAATGAGTAATAAATTATCAACTTACATACTTTTTCCGGTTTTGCCCTAAAGCTACATTAAAAAAAGGAGCTAATTCTTCAATAACAAACATAATTGCATGGCATATTTAATGTCATAATAATGAACAATTATAATTAATAGTATATTTCTGGGAAGATTTCAATTTGTGATCACAGAACTTTCTACACGGCAGCTATACCGCATAATTAAAAATACGTGTATTGTTTATTTTTACCCACAATGCTTTTGACATGTTTTTTATGGTCTATAGGCGTGCACGATTTTAATAATTAAAATTAATTTTATAACTTGTTATGAAATTTATTTACGTTGTTAAGAGCAAAATCAGATGACTGATTTTTGTAGCAGTGCAAGTATGCATTTAAATTTCAGTAATTGAAAATTGTTGGTGCTCTTAATACAAAATTGTATCAAAATATCAATAGAACGTGGGGGAGGGGGGAGTGCGTAAACGTGGTTTGTCATGTTTTAAAACCATAACTGTCATATCTCTCACTAAAGTAAAAGGTTGGGATGTAAATGCTGAAATGTAAATCTTCATTTAAAGTATATTGTATTTTTAAGATTTGCTGGTAAAATCGGCCAAAGTGGTTGCATTAAGATGTAATTAAACTTTGTTCTCTTGGAATGTTTGGAAGTATGTCGTAGGAAATTTAAATACTTAAAATATCACCAGTAAATCTCGATAACGTCCTATAACCCGACATATTTTTGTGCAATACATAGGCGGAGTAAATCTAGACTTACTTTAATTGACATAATTACGTCCTTATGTAAATCAATGAAGAAAACGAAGTAAATTTTAAAGTGTGGTATACGTTTTACGCCGTTATACATATTCATATGCGACTAATTAGCATTTTAATGAGACAGTCGTAAATAATTGAAATTATTGATGTAATATGGAATTTAAAATATTATCAAAGGAATAATACCTGTAATTTTGTATTCAGTATTGGTATTGTGCATGTAAAAATATTTCATTGCTACTGTTCAAAAACGGAGATTATATAAAATATTAACTGAACGCTAATTACTAAACTGTTATTAAACCGTAATAGTGTTATTATTCACTTTTCACAAAGTTCTTTACATATTTTTCTTATCATCCAAAAACTGTAGAATACTTCAAAATATGGAAAGTCAAGGATATAACAACTATAAGTAAAAATAAACCGTTCCATAATCATTTCTTGCTATTATACTTACTGCATTACTATATTACTGCATTAATCCAAACGAACATGATAAAGTGCCATTTTTTATTCAAATCTTTTGCAGATCCAAACTTGGATTCCTCGATATCGACCAACCCCTACCCACACGCTCATACAGAGCAGACAAGGAGCAGAAAAGTCAGCATAGCTAGTGGGCTCCATGGGCAAGACAACCCCGGCTATGAATCTCCAAGCAGGAAGATATCGGCTTGCTCAGATCACACAGAAATAGGACCTGTCAGGAAGAAAAGTATACTACACAAGAATACGGAGAACAGAGATTTCGATTTCCACAGCTCATCTCCTAAGAGTGGTAAATAATGGACATTATTTCTTGTTAATTAATAAAAAAACAAGGCATATTGATTTGTTGAGACTCCTACTTCCAGACTTTCGTTTGGCATGGCAAAATTTAAACTGATAGAATTTATTGAAATTACGAGGTGACGTCAAAATATAACAATGGAAATTGTCTTCTTATCCTTTTCATTGACAGTCGAGAAATAGTTCTTGAGTATGATCGGTGGAAATAGTTATATTAATTTCCTCTTTTGCCTTCATTACAGCCTTGAAATTCAATTTGCTAACGTTGAAGTGAACCTGTCGATTACATGATTGTTATATTTCACTGAAAGTTATTAATTCTTTAACTGTATTGGGGATCCCTACAACGCTTCAGGGACTTTTGTTGGGATAGTGTGAACAGTCATATACAACTAACATGTTTATAAATTGTTTATTTGATTTATGAGAAACCTAAGTTTTAACTTTTTTCCACGCTGTTCTTCACTCTATGAGTTGCAATATGATAAGAAATTATAGTCGAGACAGTCGAGAAATAGTTCTTGAGTATGATCGGTGGAAATAGTTATATTAATTTCCTCTTTTGCCTTCATTACAGCCTTGAAATTCAATTTGCTAACGTTGAAGTGAACCTGTCGATTACATGATTGTTATATTTCACTGAAAGTTATTAATTCTTTAACTGTATTGGGGATCCCTACAACGCTTCAGGGACTTTTGTTGGGATAGTGTGAACAGTCATATACAACTAACATGTTTATAAATTGTTTATTTGATTTATGAGAAACCTAAGTTTTAACTTTTTTCCACGCTGTTCTTCACTCTATGAGTTGCAATATGATAAGAAATTATACCAGTAAATTCCATCTTATTCACGCCTAATCATCTGCTCAAGAGAGAAACACAATTTTTCCTTCAGACACTTATTTTCCCTTTTAAGTTTATTTTATTCTCGACCTATTAAGGGATTATTTTTTTAATCCAGTCTAGGGCAAACGGGAAAATGACAACAATGTAGATTCAAAAACGCTTCAACTTATTAAAAATTTTGTAACTACCAAAAGCAGTTATTACAACTTAAAATTCTTTCAAATAATCGAAGACTAATTAAAAGTTAAAATATTATTTCACCTAACCTTGTACAGACCAATGTTTTGTACTGACGCAGGAGATCCTTTTTACCTTACTTTTTGTTATTTGACTAAAAATTTTTATTTCTCTTTTCAAAACATGCAAAGTATTTGCCAACTATAAGTAATGAGTGTAACGAACGTGAACGCTTATGTATCTAATTATTTACATAATCAAACAACCATCCGTTGGTTTAATAGTTATGTACGGGTCTGATTCTAAAGAAAATATTCTTTCAGAAAGCGGTAAATATGTCAATGGTGAAACAAGGAGCCGAAAACCGTCAGTTATCAGTAATCATTCAAACAGGACGAGGTTTTCTGGAGTCGATGAAGATGATGACAACAAGTGAGTGTTGTGCTTATTGCATTAACAGGAAATATTTACGTTTAGTCTAAATAAAAAAATATAAGGTAATGCATGTATTACAAGTGCTTCACCGACTATATGGGTTTTAAATTAATTAGAAAGGTAAGGAACTATTAAGGAAGTAGATGATATGATATAATGGAGTTTAAAAGAGGCGTAATATAAGATCCATACGTTGCCTTCACCATTTGGCATCATTTAAAGATTCCAATGATGATACTAGATACTACTTAGATTTGGTACGTGTTGAATTTGAAAGTCCATATGCACTGCCTTATGGCTAATTTCTAAAAATGTAACTGAAATTTAGAATTAGCTGATAATATAACAATGATAATATAGTAAGTGAATAGTGCTACTGAATGTTTATATAATATATATTATATATATGTATATAAGTCTTGAAGTTGTGTCATTTAGTATATTTTAATACCATGATTATAACATCGTAAATTGTTTTTAAAGCTATAGCTATTAACACAAATGTAGAAATTTTAAAATGTAAAGCCTAATGTAAAAACTAATATAGAACTTCCAAAATAAAATGTTCGTGGGGATCAATCAGTTGTCTCCATAAACTCTTAATAACATGTGATTTTCTGTGCAGTCGTTACAGATCTTAAACTTAAAAACTCTGAAGAATATTTTATGAAATTAGAAAGACCAGAAAGACAAGTAACAACTATAGTGCTGTTAACCAGATGATACGGAACTTTAAATATAAAATCTGCTTGTGGAGATAATTTACTCAATAACCTTTTGATGGCTTTTTGTGTTGTAACTTATTTAGTTATTTCAGAATATTGCTATAAAACTCCAAAAAGCGGAAGATTTTTTTAAAGTTAATATGACTTCAAAAACAAAATCTACCCGAGGAAATTATTCATATACTGTATAAACTCTAAATGACTTTTTGTCTTCTAACTTATTCAGTAATTTCAAAATGCCATGAGCTTCAAATAATTAAACATTTTTTTAATAATAAATCTAAAAAACAAAAGTAAATGCTAAACCAAATGAGTTTATTTCGAAAATGACGTTTACTGTACTTTCGATATTTGACCATGTTAAATATGTAGTCATTCTACATTTGGGTTTTTTTTTGAAAGACATGCAGCTTCAGCGATATAAACAAACTTTTTGAATGGAAAAATAATCTAAATATGTTATAAACTATAACGCTGTTGGTAAGCGGTAACTTAATAACTTTTAGGTCTTGGTGGTATGGCTTTTGCCTAAAATGCCGCTCAAAGGACGATGGTTTACCGTCGTGGAGCCCAAAACTATGGCCCAAGATATGTCCATACCCGTTTTGTCCGACATACAGACAATTTTCCAGAATCGTAGGTAAGACTACTTACTATTAATACTAAGTAGTAAATTGTTTTTAATTTGTATTTACCAGCTGATTCACGTATACTCCGTAGACTATTTTAAATTTAAATTGTCAATATTTATTTGGCAGGTCTCTCCCTGATAGGAATTCTTTTATGGTGTGTGACATATTCGGTGATAGGCGATACTGCAGCGCCACCTGACGGCCGCCTCTTCCAGCTGATCGTGCTATGCTTATGTGCACATATCGGTGGTTGGCTGATGACGTTAATGACTCTACCAGCCCTTATAGGAATGCTCTTTACCGGGATGTTGCTTCAAAACGTTGGTATAGTCGATATTGACGAAGGATTCAGTGGAATCAATAAAGAATTGAGGTAATAATCGGTCATTAAACGTGTAAATATTTAAATACAGACCCAAAAAAATATTTGCTTTCAGTTGCGCTAAATTTGCACATAATCCAAATCGTCCGAAAACAACCAATCAGAGAAGTTTACGTATTTTCGGTGTTAATTGATCTCATGTGACGCGGCGTGTACACGCCGCAGATAAATGAAATGAAGTAGACATAATCTATTAATAGACCATTTATCTCAATTATCTCAATCAATCTCATGTTTTCCCACTCAACGAATTCTCTCGAGAGCCTTTTGTCCTACAAATTTATAAGATACATTCCCGGTTTATTGCCACTTAACGAAATGCGTGTACACGCCGATGGAAAGTTTACGAATAAATTGGTATTAAGTGATGTTAATTTTTTCGACACACTGTTGCCAAGAGCGTGTACACGCTACGCTAACGCTAATGATCCAGATGAATAGAACGCCCTGTACACTCGAATAAAATGAACAAACGAAAATATGTACTTACTGACGCAGCCACATTTCCACTTGAGGAATTTATTCTTTCCTTTATTCGTATTTCATGTGTAAATAACTTGTACTAAAATATACATAATGAAGAACTTAAACACTTCTTACTATTGAAATGTGCAACATGTTTCGGTTTTACTATTTTGAGGATAATGCTTTGGTCAAGTCCAATGATGTCATTATAAACCTTTACCACCACTAATACTCTTCATGTCGTACCATGGGCATGACGTTTCCATTATTTGCATCATGAACTCATTACCTTACGTCTGCCTTCCAAATAATTATATAACTATGTTAATTGTTAATGCACTTTCAGGGCTACTGGTATTTCCATGCGATTACTACCACTATTTATTGTTACACCTACTTGTAATTAAACTTCTGGAATTATTTTCTATATCTGCTTTGTCATAATTTTAATGTTATAAATTTTCTCCATTGTAGAAATATCGCACTGGTGATAATTCTAATAAGAGCCGGTCTAGATTTAGACCCCAACGCTTTTAAGAGATTGTGGTTCACCATCATTAAACTTGGATTAGTGCCATGGACCGTCGAAGCAGGAATCGTGACTGTGATGTCTGTATATTTACTCCATTTACCGTGGAGTTATGCTGCGTTATTGGGTAAATACATATCACTCGATATAGAAAATCAGGGCGCCGAATCGTACTATAATGGATCTATGGCCTATCAATATTATTTTATTTTAATAATGGATAGGTTTGAAACAAATTGGTTTCTTGTGTCATTTTTACTTATTTGGGTGCACCAATATATAGTGATTTCACATAATTTCTGTTATCTAAATAAACTTAAGCACTAAATCAACGTAATGGAAGTATAATAACTGACTTCTCCAACGGAATTACGTCGTATGTTTTATATAGTTTTGGTTCTTCTAGGTTCTGTTATAGCGGCAGTATCTCCGGCAGTAGTAGTACCATGCCTCTTCCGTTTAAGGGTAAAAGGATACGGAGTGGCTAAAGGGATTCCTACCCTTATTATAGCCGTGTCGGGGGTCGATGATGCTGCCTCGGTGGCGATATTCGGCATTGTTAAAAGCATCATGTTTTCCAGCAGCTCCTTGACCGCTATTATAATTCAAGGACCCCTGTCAGTCTTTGGAGGTATGAGAAATTCCAACATTTGTTGCATTAGTTAGGTTTTTTGTTAATTTTTACCTTAAAATAATTCCTTATGATGAAAACGGCGTATATCTCCACAAGTACCCGAGGATTTTGAAACGCCTTAAAATTGTTTCTACACTATCTAAAAAAAGGGTCATTATGTCTTATTAGTAATGACCGAATATACTTTATACTGAGAAGGTTATAAACTCTTTAAAAAAGACTTCATGAGATTGACAGAAAAGCACGTACCTATGGCAAAATATTAATATAACTGTAGGAGGTACGTTCGGAAAGTAAGTTCCGTTTTGAAATAAAAAAAATACAAGTGCAGATAAACCAAAGAAGTTTTTGTATACCCATTTCGTAGGATGTTGCCTCCTGTGTAGTCAACCATGGGTTTAACATGTTTTTTCAGCTCTTCATCGCTATTATACCGTTGACCCGTAAAACGGTTTTCTTTCAACTTCTCATCAAATGCACGAATCAGTTCATCATTAACCACAGATGAACGTCCACTTCGTTCTTCATCGTGCACTCTCCGCACGCACGCTGTCCTTTGAACTTACTAATCCACGTTCTCACTATTGAATCGCTCATAGCATTTTCTCCGTAAACCTTACAGATTTTTCGATGAATGTAAATTAGTTTAACGTTTCTCGCATTCAGGAAACGAATCACCGATAGAATTTCACCATAGAAGTGCCATGAAGTGCACACAACCAACAGCTCAAAATTGCGTCATTTCGTTCTGGGGTTGCAGCGCTGTCGCGGAGAATAATGGGTACGGAACTTATTTGACGAACATACCTCGTATATAATATGTAATTTACCTAGACAATTTTAATATGTTTTTAAATATTTCCTGTCAAGAAATTTCATTTTGCATTACTTGCATAAAATATGCAAACGGATTTGCAAGTACTCCATGTATTATTATGGTTCTGATGGTCAAGCAGTGATGGGAATTTTGTTCTTGTAAAGACCAATCCAACTTCTGTCAGTTGTACAAATTCCATTCTCCTGTTTTTGACGTTGGCTTAGATTCTTCCTTATTCTCTTCTACAATATTTTCCCCTGCAGTCATTTTCTATTCTTTTCTTGAATATCTAGAGCTGGCTCTAATTTCTTTTTCCCTTCATTTCGAAAGTAATATTGCCAATCTTCTGGAGATTCTAAAGAACAAATTATTTTTAAAAGAAGATGGTATTTCAACTAAGATATCTTCCTCTTTAATGTCCTCTGCGGTTTCTTCCGTAAGCATATTCTTCTCACTATGTGTATCTTGAGTAATTTCTCCTACATGTGCTGCTCAGTTATCTATACCTGTATCGCCGTAGATGGCGAAAGTTGGTCTGTGGCAATAACTATGGCATGAGCCTCTATTTCTGTGGTATGTAATCTGGGTTCACCTATTCATGTAACACAAACTTAATGAATCGACTCTGACTGAACAATTCTAGCACTTCATCTTTTCTTTTTTGCGTACACCTAACTACACCACAGCTTATCATTTATGGATATGATACTACATATCAATAAGAGCACACCTGTCTCTTAGTTTCGCTTCTGGTTATTTCAATATACTGTATTTCCGCGAAGATTTTGGAAATATGTCAAAATCGTTCCTGTTGATTCCAGGGATTCTTAGAATGTTTCCCTTTATAACTTACTATAATTTGTTAAGATGGGCTCCTTATGTTAATAGCCAGCAAATCTGTTAAATTCAGTACAGTATATCTTGACACGTAATTTGTCTATATATCTTATGTCATTCTAATGTAGTAGGTATAGTTACAATACATTTTTCCCTGTCTTCTGCTGCCCAAATCAGTTCTTCGAAATTTATTCACGTCCAGTGTCCGATATTTGTTAACCAAGATCGTTTCTTTCTTCCAATTCTGCGTTTAGCCTAAAATTTACTTTTGATAATTATTGGGGAATAAAATAGTATTTATTTCAGAAGAGGTGGCCTAGATATACAGTTTTTCCCTTATTTATTGTCGTAAGGGTTTTTCGATTTTTATTTAACCAGCGCAGTGTTTCCTCATTGCGGTTAAATAATGTAAGAGATTTTGTCTCTAAATAAGTAAGTTGTCGTTATAACCCAGTGAATAATGTGAAATTAATTTCATTGTTTTATTGCACTGCAAACATTAGTATGTGACGTCAATTTGTAGTAACGACTGAAGTAGCACTATGAATGTTCACTTATATGCAAATAACCAGCTTCTTATCGCAGCAAGGAATTTAAACTTTTGAATTCCAAATGTACACCACTCCACCCTAACTGGTGCTGCTAACAGGAGTATTTATTTTAATTGGGTTATGTTCATTTTCCTACAGGAATAGGTTTCGGTATTCTTTGGGGCATGATCAGCAACTTCATTCCTGAAAAGAACGACCCGTTTGTGGTTCCTCTCAGGGTACTCATGCTCTTAGTAGGGGGACTTGTGTCGGTTTTCGGCAGTGAACTTCTAGGCTACGGAGGAGCTGGTCCTCTAGCCTGCGTAAGCGCAGCTTTCTGCAGTTTGGTGGTATGGACGAGGCAAGGCTGGGAGGTGGAGGACAATCCAGCGTCGGTGGCTTTCGAGATCTTTTGGATGATCTTCGAACCGATACTCTTCGGTATGTCTCCAGGTGAGTTCCTACTGGGAATATTATTACTTATAGTGTGTTGTAGGTATTACCGGCGCTTCGATTAAATTCAACGAGCTGGATGGGAACGTTCTATCTATATGTATAGGGACACTGATAACTGGTGTTATTCTTAGGATGTTGGCGACGTTTCTGGTCGGAATCGGCTGTAAGCTGAATCTTAAAGAGAAGATATTCGTAGCAGTTGCTTGGATGGCGAAAGCTACAGTGCAGGTACATTTTAGCGTACCTCTCAACCATGCACCTATACCGGGACAAACTATCGGCAGTATTCAAGAGACGTCAAAATAACCATAGTGTTTTCTATAACCTTTGTTAAAATTTTCCTTAAATTTTGAAATATTGACACTTGCATACTTGAAATTTTAGATCGCTTTTGTTCAGAATTGCAGTTGATCAACAATCAGGAATGGACAAAGTCCGATATCTAAGCATTTAAAATTTTACATTATTGATTTGAAATCAGCACCTTTGCCATTTCAGAGTACGACTTTCGTATTTGTCTTTTTAGTCAACTGCAAAACATATTTTGTGGCCAATTGAGCTATTTTTGAGAATATGTTTCCGCATCAAATTATAACTACTAGAGAATCCACTAAATATCTGATTAGCATGTGCTGGGTTCTTAATTGAATACATTTTCCTCGGTTTTTTTTTTTTGCTGTACTTGAAACAATGTTTCAATAGTTTATAATAATATTCATTTCTAATAACACTGCAGGAATTAATTATTCTTTCAAGCAACTCTTTTACAAGAGAAATCAAATGGATTTAAGTCAAAGCATATTAATTACCATAAAATAGGTCAAATTAACGATAAATCGTTTTGGATACCAAGCCAGTCTAAGTGCAAGTGCATTTTCATGTCAAACATATAAATTATAAGAATTTATAACGCCTTTCCTTATCAAACTAACCTCGTCTATAAGTAAAATATTTATCGTAAAGTGTGGATGCTCACTATAGTTTTGTAAAAATCAATTTGGATAGTTGTCTAGCAACCATCTCATGATTTGAAACAACACCAAAATCGTTTCAATTTGTTTTCTGTTTTAATAACGGAGGATATACCCAAATCAATCATACAGGGAAATACCCATCCCCAACATAATTTTCTTCCTAAATTTTGTATGGACCTTTTCTTCAGGAATGGGATGAAACAATTGCTTATATTAAAGTTTATGAATAACACGTATTGTTGTGCCTATTCTAATGGCTTCCTTTTTTACACCGTTAGAGGAATAGTCATCAATCTCATTTAGAATATATTCTTCCAACTTAGGATTTCCTGCTCTCTTTGGTTCAACACCTGGATATATCCACATTGATATGAATAAATATGCACATTTCTATTTTCTCTTAAGCTGCAATTAACTCTGCGAAGTTTTTCTATCCGATAAATTTTTATAGGGAAATCTCTCGCCATAAGTTATTTTCACATAATTTTATTGTACTTGTCCAGAAATGCAGAATGTATGTCAGCACATTTTGCATAATAAGAAGGTTACACTACTTAATTAAAATTAGTAGAGAGTGTTTAAAACTAACGTTGCATGAGAAATTGGAACTGTATTTCCATAACCGTTAGCTCTGTCGAATTGAAACTTGAGTACTCATTTTTAATACTTTCGTTCCATAACTCAATAATGTCAAAATTTTGAATATTTCACCACCTCGCTTGGCCCATTTACAGCTTTCAATGAATACTGCAAAATACCTCCAAAAATAAAGGTACGTCTATGTTATAGATCCACATCAAATACCTTTAAAATTAAATATGCCGTTTAGATATTATGAACAAGCAAATATTTTAAAATTTTGTAGAAAATACTAGGGTCCGTTTTACATTCCTTGCACATTATCCAAAATTTTCTAGGTAAACTTTTTCTAAACGGTATACCACGTACACTACATTACTTTAAGAAATTAAAGAAATATTATTTAGGAAATCATCGGTAGAAGACCTGTATGGATAAATACAGTCCAACTCGAACTGAATAACATCATGTAAAATGAAACAAATATTAAAGCAAAATAATATTCAATGAATAAAATGCAAAAATATTATAAACATTTTAAATATAATTAAATTAGTTCGTTGGATAGGTAATAATTTAATTTTTTTTATTTCAGTATCATGTTACAAAACCCTACGAGAAGCTACACAAAAATTTTGAAAAGTATCATTCTATTTAAATACTTGGTTTGTTGAAGAATTAAATACATTCGATTCGACAGCAATTAAGCAATTTCATGTTGCCTGGATCATCTTTTGAACCTACGTTTTGAAATCTAGTTTACTTCGTATGATTTTCATTTTGTAGCTATCATTTTGAAAAATATGATTCAGCTTTGAATTCTCGGAATAGTTCCTAAACAATATCTGTTTTCCGGAAAGAAGTTGAGTAAATTCGGTTCAACTATTAGTCAATTCCATCTAATCTGGATGGTTTTTTGGGCAATACCCTTTGGGAATTATTTTATTTTCTGTGCATTTTTCTGTGTTTTTGGATCTTGGAATGTATGGTTCTATTTGAGCTCTTGATTTTAGCTCTAAAATAAAAAATCCAGAAATGCACTGCATTTTTGACTCGGCTATTAAACTATTATAAATGGCCAGGATCACTATTTGATATATTCGCCTAGCATACGGAACCTCTATATCCTCAAAATGGCCAGAGAAGGACAACAATAACCCTTTCACTTACGTCTAATCCGGTGCCAGCTAACTATTGCCTCGCCACGAAATTCCCTGTAATACAAAGTACCGAGTACAGGTATTCCAGGTCACTATTCTCGTCTCAAAAAACTTAAAGCCATTAATGTAGTTATGAAGATATTATTATTTTAATTTAAAAGATATTCCCTAGATACTATTAAATGTAAATATCCAAATTACGATCGGTTTTCAAAAGCATACGCAGGACACTCATCGGATCTTTACTTATCGCTCTTAATGACCGAAGGTATTAATCTGTTTAAAGATGCAGAGTAACAAACGCGGTATATATTTACAAAGAGCATACCTTGTATAATCGCAATTACTTCATTTGTAGGCAGCATTGGCTCCCGTAGTACTGGGCATAGTCGCCGACGACAGCGTAGAACACAGCTACGGAGAAAAGATACTTACGACTTGTGTATTGTCCATAATGTTAACCGCTCCTACTGGGGCCATTTTGATTACCCTTCTGGGACCTCGACTTCTGACCAAGACAACGACAGTTACGCCCGATGGGTGGCGCAGAAGTCATAGGCCTTCCATGAGGGACATCAGTATAACACAAGAAGAAATAGAAGAAGAAGAGCAAGCTGGCGATTTGGAAAAGAATAACATTGGAGAACGTAACACCGGATCTGACGATATAGTGAAAACGTAGTACATAATTACTTAATTTTTTATTACGCCATATACATATTGATATTGTATTAGTATTATTTAGAATAGGCTGAGTAAATCTTGTGGATTCACTTTTCTCCTACTATGTACTTACATACTATAATATTGTTATATATATAATAATAATTTTAATCTTGGTAGTATTTTTTCGCGTTCCTGCAACGTTAATCTGATCTAACCAAAAATTTTCACGTGACACCAATGCAACTGATATTTTTTAAAATGTGTTGAACTTTTACATTGTGTATGTTCCATTTATAGTTATAGAAATAATTAGATTCTTTATTTGTAGCCATAAATACTCGGTAAAAGTACTTTTCGAGATAATAAGTAAATAAAACACAGCGCGGTAAATTTGTCTCAAGGATTTATTCATTTTCATTAGAAAAATGCACGTCAACAGTGCCGCTTCATCGAACTCTTCACATAAAACAAAATGAAAGAACGTAAATTCGTTTAAAAACATATCATAGCAAGGCATTCATAGTAACTGATAATTATATAATTACAAAATTTTTCATTCAACAATTTTTTATTGATATTTCTTTAATTTTATTCAATTTTTTTCTAATCTATATTCATATAAATCAAAAACACAATCGTAAATAGTATAGAATTTTTAATATTTAATAATAGCTATTTACACTGTATCAAAGTTTAGCTATTGTTTAAGTATTATAATAATTACATATATTTGAAATATTCAATAGACTCATTTAATGTTAACAGCATAATACGAAACCCTTTTCATTATAAGATAGGTTGGACGGTAGGCTGAACTCCAACAAATTTATCGAGAATACATACGATTGTATACGCAATTACAATTCGATTTAAAAATATGTTCGCTATGGAAACAAAAATCAACAAGGCAAGTATTTGTTCTGGATATCTTCAACCAAATGAAGAGGTCTTATGAAAATATTATCCATGCATACAGTCTCATACATACATCATTATACCATTTCCAATGGATCCTTATAATCATACAATTGAATTAAAAACTGTTCCTAAAGCCATGAATCAGTATTTACAATTGGTAAATAAGTACTCAATTTTGGAAAGGTTGACTACCTGTATATTTACTTTGAAAATGAGTTGAGTTATTATTTTTCTCGTCCAGGTAATCGGAATGTCTATAAAATAAATAACATACTTAAAAGAAAGCAGTACTAAACAATAATATTTTCTTGCTACATCGATTATTTTATTTTACAACAAACTAAGCATTCCCTGAGAATTTCTATATGTATTTATGTGTAAGTATACACAAGAAACATGCAGATCTACCAGATTTGTTTTTAAAGTACTTCGTTGAACGTCCAACCTACATTCATTGTCAAATGTAAAGAAAATTATGGCAATATAACTATGAAAACGCATCGAGCAAAGTTCATAACCGCCTGATAAAGAATAAAATATTAACTTATAAATGACCATTTCCTACATCGTCGAACTTTGCAGATGCCCGTGCAAAAACCTAAATCATTTCTTTTTTTTATATAGAGAACTACATCTATACAAATAGTTTTAGTGTAGTGAAATTGGTCGGTGATATAACCACTCTTACGTGGCACATACAGTTCATAATTTACAAAAATTGCTTAAGCTTTTGTTCTTGGATTTTGCCACTCCATTCTGGTTATTTTAGGTTCAATTGTAGGTGAAAAGTGGGCACGATCATGAAACATGCAACAAAGGAAATCATGAATGGAATGGACAGGAATGGAAGGAAAGTTAATAAAAACAACATTACTGAATTGTTGGCTAAACTATTATCTACGAGTAGGTTATTTTTTATTACGAGTGATTGTCTCGAAG
This sequence comes from Cryptocephalus primarius, assembly GCA_963576515.1. Classification (NCBI taxonomy): domain Eukaryota; kingdom Metazoa; phylum Arthropoda; class Insecta; order Coleoptera; family Chrysomelidae; genus Cryptocephalus; species Cryptocephalus primarius. The sequence continues at coordinate 10,728,526 of OY754945.1, forward strand.
TAAGAACGTTAAAAGGCGATTGGCACTAAGCATAATATCAAAACTTGAACGAATATTGAAAGAATTCAATGCTGGACTATTCGCAGCACTGCTTCATCGAAACAAATTGGTGAAACCGGTTTTTTGGAGGGCCAATCGACATTTTAACCATATCTTAAGTGTAATAGCAAAATCCATAAACAAATCTATTGTTTAATTTACATAACTTGCTTAAGTTTAGTTCCTTCCCAATATGAGTTATCTTCATATATAAAGTAATTTTTGTTTCTCGTCATGCATTAATGCCCTAAGAGCTGTGCAAACTTTACCTAAATTTTCCTAAATCAGTCAAGAACTTGACATTAATCATTAATATCACGTAGGTAACAAAGACCAGGCAAAAATGAAAATTGAGTCTACTCATGAATGTAAATGTATAAAATGTGCTTATGAAAATTTCTAGTCCAATGAAGGTCAAATTACTTTACAATCTACAAGAAATTGTGACATCAAACGTAATAAATCGTAAAGTTTTCCTAATTTGCTTCATACAAAATAATTGAGATTCTTCTTTGTCTGGTCTTTAATGAAACTATTAGAAATTAAGCAAAAATACGTAATCCTCCAATATAGAGTACACTTTCCTTCAAAGTATAATATCTCAGTTCTTTGTAAGTTATTATACATTAATATATAAAATACATAAATTTTTACGGTTTTGTTTTTCAACAGTACCCTTCCTTACAAATTAATTAAAAATCCTAAGTATAGCTACAGATTAAAGCTTGAATATATTTTTTCTGTTTTTAATAATAAGATTGATCAAAAATTGAGCTATTACTCAAATATGGCACCAAAATGGTCAAAATTTTTAAAGTTTGTAAAGAATCACATTGTACGGAACACCCCATTGAAGAATGCAAAAAGATACTACAAATCTTCGTTTCGTCTTTACCGTTTTGTACATTTGATCAGGCGAATGGACACCGGGATAGAAAAGACAAGAAGCGAACGCTCGACAAGAAACTAATAGAACGATTTCAAATTTTCATAGCACTAACAAGTTTATAAGTTAATTTGTTGGGACTCTGTAAATAATTCAGAGTGTGCGAGGCGGAAACGAAACGGTAATGCGACGCTGCGATTTTTGTCTTTCATCGGGTGTCGTTTCGTTAAATTTTTACGAACTAACAAGTATTTAGGCCAATAATACCTTGTAAATCGGTTATCTATTCGTAGTATCTTTGATGACTTGTAAATTCATGATGATCCTCCAGATCTATATCGGCGAATCTTTCCAGCAATTCTGTCCTGTAGTTTCTCCCTTCTAGCTTACTTTTTTCGACGGGGACGGCCCTTCTATCATCTGCGTACCTTTTACCCGACGCATCGTACCTCAAATCGTCCGCGTACCACTTTTCCCTCTCGGCGTATCTCCTTTCGTCGTCCGTTCTTTTCCTCTCTGAGAATGCCTCGTCGTAACGCCGCTCCCTCTCCATCCGATTGTCGCGGTACTCTTGGGGGATTTGAGGTTTGTAGTAAGCTTCCGCCTTAGGCGACAGGTCATCATGAATTTCTTCTTCAATTGGCTGTTCCGTGGAAAGCCTCCACTATATAGCGTTGAGTGCCCTCCTCGAAGAGCTTCTGTGTGCCGGGAACTCTTCTTCTCTAGTTCTAGCCTCTCTGGAAGTAATCCTGTCCCGGTATTCGTCGCTTCCCTGAAGGTGAGGCGGCAAATGGGTGTTTAAGTGTTCTGCCCTCTCTAAGTAATCGTCGTACTCCCGTTCTCTATCCACTCTGCTTCTGACACTCCTCGCGTGAGCGGTATGAAAAGTTGGAACTGCATAGAATAGCACAAATCAGTATCAAACTACGGTTCAGTACGGGTGCTAGCTGCAAGTCACGCAAAATCCCAAAGTCGCCTCGAGAATCTTGAACGCTTCCAAGTGACACGGAGATGAGAAAATGGAAAATTGACCCCTAGGTTATGTAAAGATTTTGCTTGATCAGCGATTACAATCACTTGTCACGGTTGTTAAAATCATAGTTTGTCAGGGTTTCAAGATTGTTTAATGTCAAACTGCAAACAGTCGAATTTTGGTTAATTTAGATCCACATTGTCGGGTAGCAGAAAACAATAAAATGTTTCTGGAAACTAACTAGTGCAATTTCCATATTATAGCAGGAGACTAAATTTGCTAAATGGATAAAAATTTGTAAATAGAAATATGCATGCATTTACTTCTACTTTTGTTCTCAATTCTTGCCACATTGAATTTAAGGCTAAGACTTGAGAATTTACAAATATTAAAGAAATCGAAGGGAAGATTTGTTCACACCTTTTCATTTCGGAAAGATTTCATTTACAAAATTCTATTCCTTTAATAGCCAAGTGTAAGTGGGAAATTAGTTCCATAAAATCCACGGGGCGTAGGATTTTCTTTGGGAAATTTCTCTTACTAATTTAACGTCTCTTCACATGTTCTTAGCTGCTTATCTAATGGTCAGTATAAATCTGTTTTAATTTTGAGAAAACTATTAATAAAGTATACCAGGGTAGTTTACGTGACACTGACATGGAAGCAAGGCCAAGAATGTTAAAGACTTGACCACTGTGGTAAAGTAGACACTTCTGGCTAAATTCGGGTATTCTGAAATTGTAACTATTGCCAACTAGGCAATATAGGTTTTCTCGGTGGTTTTAGTTGGCTTTGTATGATAATGAACCAAATGTCATGCAATGCGTTCAAACCTTCATTTTATGAACTTCACTCAATTTTTCGTATTTTTCGTACAGTTTTGGTTTAACTCTGCATCCTACTTTTTCGTCAAAAAATTTATTTTTCCAGGACAAACAAGCATTTAATTAAATTTGCTACAATTAAGGTCAACTATTTTTTAATTCGTTTTTTATTAACTATCTTCGCCACTTTACTATTTGACCTCTGGATTGTAAAATTAATATTTTTATTTAAAGCCTATATGACAACACTGGTTTTTATAACTATTATTGCAACAACCCTATGTTGTTTTATAAACCACCATTCACCATTAACTTTAGGATTAATTTTGCTGTTACAAACTCAAATAGCTGTTTTATTAGCTGCTCATCTATCAAACTTTTGATCATCATCAAGGTTTTTTTTTGGTTATAATCGAGGATCTTATTGAACATGTAACTAGATTGTAACCTTACAAATTTATTGGAAATAAATAGGCTTAATACTACTACTCCATATTACTACTTTTCCAATACCAATATCACTTTACAATAACTTTTCCAAAAAAAATTCATCAACTTTCTCCATATTATAGTTTATGTAATAATGGTAATTATCTAACTGATTAAACTAAATTTCACTACTCACAAAAATAATCGGCGTTCCATTTGCATCAAATAACAATAAAAGTACAAATATATATAAATAATACAATAAATATAAATATATAAAAAATGTAAATTAAACAAATAAATTCGAAATAACAATGTATAATTAACTGGCTGGTTAGAAGGAGGAGCTAGACAGAAAAGTAAAAATAAATTGTCAATAAGATGAGTTCGTATAATTTATCACTTAATGTATAAAGAAGATAATTGTAATCTCATGGGTTTTATCGTAAATAAGAATTTGTTCCGTAGAATATCGAAAAAATGGAGCATATAATGGTAAACATCAATAAAAATGTCAAACTAAAGTCTATTCAGGGATTGAGTGAATAACTGGAATACATAAAGGAAATGCTCGTGTTCTATAATCTGTTAAGAGAAGCAACAAAGCAATACCCAGTTAAATATCAAATTAGCAAGAGGGATTTCAGTGCCACACTAGGAAAACATAAGGAGGATAACGAAATATACATAGGTAATTGTGAACATGCCAAAAAAACGGTAAAGGTGACGACTTGGTGGATTTCATGAAACGGCAAAACCTATAACAAAAGAATAACCATTTTTTTACGTCAAACGTAAGCAGAAAATAGACGTGAATATCTCCAAACAAAATAACCAGGTATAAAATCGACTACGACCTCACAAATACAAAACGTATTTCCCAGGACGTGACAGTATCACATGCATTCGATCTTGGTTGCGATTATAGAATAGTTAGAAGAAAGGCAGATATGAATGATAAAATAGAAAAACAAACATATCATAAGTAAAAAGTAAATATAAAATCTTTAAGTATGAAGTAATGCAAAGATAGAATTACTAATTACAAAAAAAAATAATCGGAGTTAGAAAACTACCGACCTGTTCTTTGCATACAAACACATATATTATTACATCAATATCAACTTGTTGAACAGGAAAGTTTTAGAAAAAGCTTCTCAATAGCCGAATTGACTGTCGATACTACTATAACTCTTACACTATAAAATCAATCAAATGCCATTATGAAGTGGCATAATGCAAGGAAATAATTTATCACCCAAACTAATCTCACATGCGATTGCAAACGTCTTTAATAACGTGGACTGGAAGAACGTGGAGAAATAACAGTTGGAGAAATAACAGAAATAATATAAATGGTGAACGTCTCGGTCATTTCAATTACGCACATGAAGTCATTTTGATTGCAAAAACTATCGACGAATTACAAACAATGCCCGAAGAACTGAATACGCAATTGTAAAACGTGTGACTCCGAAGTAATCTTACGAAAACGAAAGCAATGATTAATGACGAAGGGCTCATACAAATTCGCAATCATATCGTTTAAAAGAATCGAAAGTTACATTTATTTGGGACACCAAATTGAGGAGGACAGAAAGAGGGCATTTAACAACTTAAACCAAACAGCGAGTTTTGAAGATGTGGGGCAGCATGTCTATAAACAAAGGTGTTCAACATGTGTGAATTACCGGTGATGTATTATGGACCCTAAATATCGACAACCCAACGACATTTAGATAAACTATAAAAACCGCAGTTGACAGTGTGATGCGCAACTACGAGTATATTGTTAAGGGATCATAGAACATATACCTATATCAGAGAAAGAAGAAAACAATAGATGTAATTGCGAGTTATAACTTTTTTATTTAAAAGCATCCACCTTAAAGAAAATAGGTTGGCTTTATTTAATTGATATTAATAGAGCCAACGCCATTTGACACAGGGAGATTGAAATTTTTCATCCATGCACTTGTTCATGGTTTAAACAATTCATAAGGCTTGTAAGGAGTGCTATATCTGGCACAGAATGTAAAAATTTTTGAGTGTACATGTACTTGAAAGTTTAAGGGTAAAATTGGTGTCGTCGTCTACCGTTCGGCATTCAAATTTTTAGATTCTGGGCTCGATATTTGCTTTGTTTAAAGCCTATTGGTTCAACCCATGTACAAATGCATGATTAGAAAGTATGAACTTTTCGTTTTCAAGTAATATGCAAAAATAATGTGGTACAGTTGATGCTTCTAAGGAAAACATTTGTAAGACACGTAGAAAATCAGCACACATAAGAACGAAATACAAGTAAATTAATTGTTAATATTAATTCATACATAATAAATACAAATATGAAGTATTTATAAATATGAAAATTCACCATTCGCCTAAGCCGAACGTCGTTGTTAATATGAATATCGAAAAAGGAAAAGAGGTGTAATGTGTAAAATTTTCGACGAGATACGGAAAGATCCGGGTTCAAGTCCAGATCATGTAAGTTCAATTATTGCATACAATTAAATGCCTTAAGTGTTTATTAAGTGTTATTAAGTTTATTAGTGTTAATTTACTCATAGTAAAAAAATCCTTATTTAAAATATAGGAAACCATTCACTTAAATTAAAATTTAGAAATATTTTTTAACAATAAAATTTATTTTAACAGGAATTTAAAGTTGAAAATTAACAATCTAATAACAATTACCTATGCACACTTTGTGACTACAATTTAGGTTTGTAATAAATAAGCGACTGTACTAGATACTCGATCAGTCACAATAATCCATGGACCATAAAAAGGTTCAACAAATGATTGGATTAAGGCAATAAACTTTTTTACTATTACTCAGCAAACATTAAAGGAAAATTCAATTTTTTTCTTGTTTGTCAAGAGACTTTCGTTCCCAATGCAATTATGTTTATGTAAGTTTTATTTATTCTTTGTGAAAATGGTTATTAATATCATATGTATATAAATTTTAAAAAAAAAGCCAATTTTTTACAATTTTATCGGAAACTTTTACAGCGATTTTGGAAATTAAAGTCTATATTTAGGGTGCACCAATTTGCTGCATTCTATTGGTAGGAGTAACTACTCTCTCTCTCTCCACCTTTCCAGCTTTTCCCTCTGAATTTACGAACGCATTTAAAACGTGCTTTGTTACTCTTACCATATGACTCCATTATATACATTCAATATTGGTAGGAGGGAGGATCACTACTTTTATAGATGTGGCTCTCTTGGTTCCCTAAATCACATGTTATTGGAATGCTGAATAAATAAGCTGTAGCTGGAGCAATGAAATGAGTTTATTCCAGATAACACCATTTTCCATGATAACCAACCTGAGAGGAGCAGAGAAATAATTCATCAATTATAAAAACATATTCGAATCAGTGTATATCCATTTGACTGATTATATTTGGATGTAACCCACTTCTACTGGCAAATGATGTCCGTTAGTTTCCAGATTAGTGAAATGAAAATAATCACTGGATATATCCAGCAACTGAATTTTAATATATTTTGAATAAGTTGCCCATGTAAATACTAATTGGAAAACAAGAGAATTAAAATCTAAATAAACAAGAAGGATAAACAGATATGCAAATGTAAATTTAAAGTATTAAATGAAGGTATCGGTGGGAATCGACTACATATTCTAAACCTATAACTGGCAAAAAAGAGGATATTTCTTATCATCATACCTACTTCTCCCGCACTCAATTTACTTCGTATAATTTAGTTCATGAGAGGTGGAAATGCCTTTACAAAGAAAACAACATGGCCTGATAAAATTTTATGGCTGTTTGTTTTGGCTCCACTGTCGACGGTACGTTTATAAGCTCAAATGGTTATTAAGAGTTTTTTTAGATGTCACAAGTCTTACTGGAAAGAGAAACCACATTTTGTTAATGATATTTTATATACATTGCATGTCATTTTGTTGATTGTCATAAAAACTAAAAAAAACCGTCAAGAAATCTGTATCACGAAGATGTCACCAAATTTGCAACGCCTCTTGGTGTATGTTGGTTTGTTTCCACAAGAAATCAGAGGCATGTACCTTATGGCTTCCAAATCAATATCACTCGATATGTATACATATATGTATACGATATGTATACTCATATTTCTTTAACTTATTTGTAATTGTTTTGATAACATCAGACAGATTGTGTAACGGACTGTATATTTGGCCAATTTTTAGTGATCTAACCTCATTTAGAAATTTCGGATTTCGGATCTTCTAGCTATAAATCTAGGCGCGACTTCCTCAGCTATATTTGAACTGACGCGGATACTCTCTAAAGCTGGGTTGCCATTCATTCAAAATTGGCAAAGAAATTTCAAGTTCCCAATCATCCGATTTAGAAAATCAGTATTCAAGTGAAAAAGTATTCAGGATGAAACAAAACGGATTGATTACTCACTAAATTGGGCTACTGAATTTAATGGTTTTGCTTGAAGACAACTATCAAACACCTTTTACTACTGCTAAACTGTCTCAACTTTATGTGTGAACAGCAAACTGCTAATTTAAAACAAAATTAAACCTCTTCTAATGCAATGTCAAACCCTACACACTTAAAATCGGCAGCGCTCTCATGATTTAGCATAAACCCTAGTTATACAACGATTGAAAATGTGTAATTCATCTGCGTTTAGTGTTATTTTTTATACTAATTTCATTCTAAATTCTCCAAAATTCAGCTACTTTGCAGTTTGAGTATAACGAAATATTAACGTGTAAAATGGATTTCAACGGCGTACCCGGGGAATCATATTAGGAATAATTATCTACTTGTATCAAAAAAGTGATATTCGCCAACGAGTCAGCTGTTTAATCTCAGAAGTGTTCAGGTTCTTGATTAAAAACGTTAATCTCATATCTTTGTGTAACTTACACTCGATTCAAACTTGTTAACGTATTTTGCATGCACAAATCAACATCCTTCACAAAAAAATATCCTTGTGTTGTGCTACTAAGGATACGCTTGTTGCTCTCAGAAATAGCGATGTCTAAAAAACATTCACGTGTGTATAGTAAATCGAACCTCAATAAGTTCTCTTGAATTTAGGTAATTGATAAATCTGTAGACCTCGTATTTAACAACATTGACATTACAAAATGCTGTTTAATATAAAACCAAATAACGCAAAATGTGCGCCTGGATATTATTTAAATGCAGATACATATATTAAATCTATATAGTCTAGGCTCTAATCTAGGAAAGGATAAAACTATTTTATAACAAAATAGTGAATGTTGTAGTGTAGAGAATGAAATAGTGAATCGACTACCATTGATTCTACGTAATATGGTATAAAAGTTGGCAATAATAACAAACATTTAAACTAAACTAACTAAAAAACACCATACTGACAACATCGATAATGCTGAAATATCATTTCAAAAACAATGAACATCTATGCCATTTACAATAAAAATAACTTATTGATATCAATGCAGTGCGATGAAACATAACATAAATTTATGTCTACGCATGGTAACCTAAATATGTATGTATGTAACGACCCTATGATTTGAATATTAACTTTTCTCTAATTTGGATATATTTCAAGTTCCACCGTTGTTACTTTTTACATGAAAAGTATAAACATACTACTGCTCTCTTTATTACTCTAAAATCATATAACTGTCTCCTGTTGAAGTGATCTTATAGTAGTTTACTTGAGTGTTTTCTATAGCAAGTGTACATCACAGAGTTAGGAAATATACAGAGCTCGCAAGCCATTGCCCGCAAATAATAATTAATAATGAAAGACGATTATTGTAAGATTTATTGATAGAGGGTACTTAAGGTTTTAGTAGTTTTAGGAGTAGACTTAAAGTTTTTCAATGGTGTTTCTACATAACCATTTTTTTGTTTTTTTTATTTGGAATTCTGTGTTTTTGTTTAATTCTGATGACATCGTTCTATTAAATGTTTACAATACTTCTTGTTTACGTTTTTAAAAAAAAATACGTTCGTTTTGCGATGTTTTTTATTACTTATCGAAATTTTCTTTTAATATTTGTAATAACTAATTACTACAAAATTAGTCTTTGGTATATTGGAAAAACCTTTTTGGCACACCCTTGTGCCAGTCAAAACTTTAAATGAGACACTTATTCAATTACTTCTTGTGGGGGTATCTATCATATACGTTCAATGACACGTATGTTATATGGCTAAAGTCTTTAAAATTTCAAATAAAGAAAACTAACTTTGACCCAAACAAATTCGAGTTATAGAATCTATTTTATATGAAAATAACTCACTTAGAGCAAAGTTAGCTTTCAAATTTCGACTGTGAGTCATAAAAGTTTGACTGTATAATGCCAGATAACTGAAAATTTTCGTGGTGTTAAGTTGTATAGCATCCACCTGCACGACATATTTTATGGATCCCCTATATGTTCAGAACTCGTATGGTATTCAAAATTTCGCTTTGGGTAATTAGTTACAGGTAGGAATATTTAAAAAAAAACTGAGTTTTTTGGATTTTCGCATAGGTCAAAAAACTATTAAATGAATCGCTTTACTACCAGTAAAAGATTTGCACAAAATTAAATTACCATCAAAACGGCGTTTCCATAATCTTGAGGGGATTAGTTTTAACAGAGAAAAGTCAAAAATACCATGAAAAAATAGTTTTTTTAACAAAATTTATAACTTTGTTATTGTTTAATATTAGGAAAATGTATTCCGTGTGAATATAGCGTATCAAATCTACTTTTGTACAGGAGGAAACTAAAATTTATTACACTAAAAGTTTTTGCATAATTGCAATATAAACAAGTTACTATTTTTACGATAGTAATTACGTTTTCGAAGAAAGTGGTTTTAACATGCTAAAAATGTTTGCGAACAATGCGTGAAACGCGTCAATTCGAGGCCAAAACTAGGTACAGCCGTAATAGTGGGTGAGTGAAACAGCGGTGAAAACCATCACCACCCAAATGCGCGCTGCTTCATTGCCTTCCACTGCTTTTTCCCCCTTTCCTAAATCAAAGATAGGCGAATTGAAGCTTATGATTTCTACTTTTAGAATCAATTTGGTAAATTAAATTCGATTAATTACAGTTAATACGATACTATACGCAAAGTATTGCCATTATTTATTAACATTGCAATTATGTAAAACCTGTCCATGTGATAAAATTCATCATGCGTCTGTTTAAAGTAGACATAATGAACTATCATTTCCACAAAACATACTCCTTTAATATTAAAAATTAACGAAGTTGTGAACTCCAAAAAGTCATTATCAAAAGAAAAATTTTCAACACTCATCAAAATAAAAGTTGTTGGTAGCAAAGCAAATCTTCGGAGAGATTAAAGCAATCTACCTAGATATGACATCCCGTGTTTCACTAACGCTTAAAATAGCACCCAGTATTATTTTTAGAAAGTTTAAGTTGAAAACATAATTTTAATGTTATGTTCAATTTAAAAAAATAAAAAATTTTGATATGTTATGTGGTTGTAAAGATTTTTATTGCTACATAATTAAACATAAAGGAAATTGCTTTAACTTCTTCTTTCGTATTGTACTCGTTTTGGTCTAAAAATTTTAATGAGTTTGTCCAAAAACCTTACCAATCTTCACATAAAATACTATAACCGGGGAACAATAATTTAAATCAAAATCTACTGCAGATTTCGCCGTAAATGGGCCTATTTCGTGACATTTACACAAAATATTTTTATTCATAGGAAATATTATTTTCATTTTTGTAAGGTTCAGATAATAAATAAAATACATACTCTACCCACAACACATCATTTACGTTACATATTATTGCTTAAATGCCGATATTGGTTTTCTGCAAATCTCAGAGCTTTTTAACTTTTTTACGCATATTTTTATAAACGTGAGAAGTTATCAAGCATCTAGCTGAGCATTCTACACGAAAAAACCTGAATACCACAAAAAGGTACAATGCTGGTCACATAAACAGAACATCAGCAACGTAGTAAATTTCGCCTTGGTCTTTGGCATGCTAAGAACCATAGTTGATTATGACAGTGTTAAAACAAAATAGAGGGTATTTCTCCAAAAAGCACATATGTACCGATAAACAACAATGTACATAAGAAAACCATTTCATATATCTCCTCCCCTATGCTGCCGATTTAGTGTTTACATTTTCGTAAAAAAAAAGTATTTTGTATACTATTAGCAACACTTGGGTTGATCTCAAATTTCGGTCATCATTACTTATTTCATGTTGGCAAGTCGAAAAATGTATATAGTCTATCATTTCTTATTCACTTAACTCTGTAGTGTATATATATATCAAAAATAAATGTGTCTGTTTCATAAATTAATTTAAAATCATTATTAAAAATTAATTCGTTGCATAGACAATTTTTATTTAGTGGCCTTTAAACTATTTTTGTATTTTACCAATTAATTGTTGTTTTCTTTACGAAATTGAAATTGTATAATAGGCCCCACCATGTTACGAACAAAATACACCTTCATTGATATATTTTGCGCAAATGGTACTAACACTACTACATTTTCTACTAATTGCCTCATTTAAAAGTTCAAAAGTGGATTGCATGAAAATGTTTTTTTTTACATACTGTGTTCGATAAATCTAACCAAATATGTTCCATTATTCACAAAGCAGAATACATGTTGCAAACAGGTTAATTCTATCTTTCCATTTACGAGATGACAGTATAAATAATAAAGGCACAAGGGAAAATGCATGAGTGACTGGAAATAACTTGATTTTCTGCTTGGTGGCCCCTTCGTTCGGTTTCGCGTTCATCGCACTTTAACACGTCTGACTAAATTTCGAGGTCTACCTTCCCATTAAACATTGAGGTTGGATGAACTGATGCAACAATTCCAAATCACACAACGTATATTAGATAAAACCCAACCCAAACTTACAAATGTCTTATATACCAGCTAAGCAAACAAATCTGTAGAGCCAGCACGCCAAATTTTACCAGGAGCTTCTGCGGTTGTCAAATTTTTTCATTTTTTTTTTAAATTTTATTTTGTGCAAATGTAGCAATATAAGCGTGGCAGCATTTTTGTGTAGCGAAGCGAAATTATCGGAAACAGAAAAAGAAAAACTAAAATAAATAACGTGCAAAAATCAACTAAACCTGCTTTAATAATTGTTCATGTCTAATTATTATTTGGTATCGGAGTCATTGAACCAGTGTAATCTGAAAAAGCACAATAAATAAAATCCTATGTTGATTTTTCAATAATGTTTATTCATATCACATCATTTTATTGGACCCTTTGCTGTACATTTTATGAACTATAGAAATATGTGCTATATTTAAAACGAAAAGAATATCATTTTATCTTTAAACATAAGTTGCGTGCCAAATATCAGAAACTCCCGATCAATACACAAATACAGACAGTACAAAAATACTCTTCAGTTTCTTAATACTGCATATAACTTCTTTTCTCTCTAAAATTGCGTTTTATATATCTGACTTCTATAGCTCTATATATGTTTATATTTCATATAGCACTAGCAATCACCCTTAAATGTGAATTTGACCAAGAAATTTTGAAATTCTTTTATATTTCGCTTTAAGTGTCAAAATTTCTTGTTCAAATGATAGTGTTAGACAAAGAGTTACGACTTGATTATTATTACATCATCACTCACATGTTCTATTTAAAAAGAAATGCAAATCAACAATGTACTAAGCGTGAAAAAATGACAAATTGAAATGCATTACGGCTCAAGACAATCATGCAGTGAATTTATAGAAAAGACAGTGATTCTAAAGAGTCTACTGAATCCCAACTTTGCAATCCTATATATCTAACACCTGCATGACTACCTCTAGACTCGTGGGTATATCCGTATACATCATGATGCGCTGAAAAAAAGTTAGTGTGTTAAATGAGCTGAGGTAATTGATCTTTCCTTTCTGGAACCAAAATATTAAACGTTCAGATGCGTTTGTTGTTAAAATTGTGGATAACTTAAATACTAAAAATGATTGTTTCACTTGCCTCCAATGAAAACTCATTTTGGACGAATTGAGGATCTTCAGCGATAATCATTTTTAACTTCGCAACATCAATTATAATACTATTAGTCACTGGTATTAATAATTAAATACAGATAGTGCACGTCTTATGATTTATCTAGATGTATGTATAATACAATTAAGTTAAAAGTTGTGACGTATACCGATCGGACCACAGAGGATGACGATTTTTGCTATATTCTCTATTTGTGTTTTCTTCCAACATATGCTACCAAAACAGTTCGCAAAAAAATTCAGTGAAAATTTGATTGTGTTTAAAATACTAGGTTTCGTTAAATTTTTTTTTGTGACAATAAAACAAAATCATCTTACCATGCCACAAAATAAATACTAATCTGAAATTATTTCATAAAACAATTGCCAAGTATCCTCAAAAAAATTTCCGAGCACTCAATTAATTATCAGGGGTAGTTATTAAAATCGATTAAAGAAAATTATAATGAATACCTATTCTAGATTGCGTATAAAGGATTGTGCTCCTACTTATGTCGGAATTTAGAAAGTAATACTAATCTGATGGCACAAAACTTTGGTTGAAAGTTGACAAGATTGGTCATGAATGAAGCGTGCTCCATTAGTTATCTAATCAGTCAAAAGTGGTGTAATAGTACTACCCACAAAATCATGCTTCAATACTCATGCTATTTATTTACGTTTTAAAATTTGGTAAAAAAACGCAAGAACTCTGCTTTGAATTGGACAAATGACTTTTCAGCGTAGTTTAATACGCCATAGGACCAATCTTATCCACTGGTACGATTTCAGTGGTCTGATCGCATATCGATGGTCACTGTCATCCTAATGATAAATATTAGTACAAATTTCTCCCATCTAATTCGTGCATCAAATGGATCATGCCGTGTAATTACAATTTTCCAAATAGCAAAGATCTCTGTTATCACACTACTCAAAAATGGTTTCTTTTATGTAAAAAATACAGCAAAATGTACAGGAAAAAGGCTGTCAATGATAAATGGTTACACTATGTTTATGCTAGAAGTCGAGTTTTTATGAAGTTGCTACATACCTGGTAGTGTGGGTCTTCCTTGGTCCCCACTAGGAGATGCTTGAGGGGAACTACCTATTGGTCGGGGTACGTTTGGAATACTAGTTTCAGGATGAGTGGCTCTCCAATAAGCCTATAAAATATTAACAGTTTGCATTATTTTATGGAATTCTTTTAAATAAGATCCATTCCCTACGTATGATGTCAGTTTGTAAATTATTTTTACCTCTAAATATTCAGCAATATGTTCACAGGCGTCTTCTAATTGATTTTCGTCTAGAATAACGTCAAACATCTCTGGAGGACATTGAGCTAACTTTTCTGACGCGACCATTTGTACATTTAAATGTCTTGCTTGACTTTTACCTCTGGATTTTATTAACCTTTGCAAAACCTGAAAAGTACATTGATGTAAACGAATTAATTCAAAAATCTTTAAATTTTATTTACCTTAGGGCTACTTATTTTAAGATATACAATAATCGGAGCTAAAGAAGTTTTGGCAAGTTGCGAAGGATGGTTTATAGTATCACAATCCAGCACCACGAGTTGTAATGTTGTCGCCAGTTCGAAGATCCTCTCGATTTCCGCTTGGACTTCTGATAAGCAAGATGATCTCGTCGTCGATCTTTCCATGATCGCTCGTTTTGAAGGGTTATTAAGGAGCGAACGTTTCGCCAAGGATATATCCGCCATTACTCTAGTTATTATAATTCTGGAATATACGCTGAATATCATAAACGCTAATTAAACGAAATATGATCGCTGTGACTCACCTTCCTTCGAATCTGTGCTTCAAGAAATCAAATAAGGCTTTTTGCATCATATCAGTTACTTCGTACCCTTTCAGTGAAGGACCTACCAGCACTACCGGCCGCATAGAAGGAACTACGTCGTACGGAGCTGTCGCTTCCTGCTTTTTGAAGAATGGTTTTTTCTTTTCTTTTGCTGGTGGTGTTGTGAGGGATTTTCCCGTACGGGCATTTCCCATAGAGTCTGATTCATCTCCTAAAAGAAAAAGAACTCTTTCTTGGACAATGTTTCTAATATAACTGATTACAACTAAAACTACACACTTAATTCAATACAAGTCAGATTTTAAAAGTGGTATCAACTTAATTCATGTTATTTACTTTAAAGCATGGCAATCGGATCAGTCTCTAATGATTTTTAGCTCTGTAACTGAAAAAATTGTAACAGGATTTATGTTATATTTTTTTTCCAATTACCGTGAAAATGTACACCCTTTACACCTGACAAATTAACTACCTGTATACTGCACACATTCCAAGCACAACTTGCATTTTATTTTAAGAACCTTTCAGGTTGAAACTCGTCAGGCGTAAAGGATTATTTACAACTTCTACTAACTACACTACTTCATGTACCTACTTCTACTGGTACTAAGTGGATAGGGGCCAATGAAGGGATGTGTTAAAGGATCGGTGAAATAAAAATTATTACAGAAATTAAATAGGTAACTAAATCAAACGGATCAATAGTACTTTACCTTACGTTTTCGCAAAGTGGAAACATTTTTACAAATCTCGATTTACATACTAACAAAATACATCAAACAGTTATATTAAAAAAATGTTAATTGTCGAATTAAGAAAATGTGTGCAAACTATATTACATTGTACAATATTAATTTTTATTTGTGACGACATCCATCATGCCAGATTCAAGGTTATATAAATGTAAGAATGTAATTAATCATCATCATATTAAAAAAATAGTAATAATTATAACGGCTTTGGAGATTAAAAAACATAGTAGTAAGTAATAAAGACATACTTAGAGCAGGGGCGTAGCTTGACACCGTATCAAGTTTCAGGGGCCTACGATTTAATGAGATCCCAATGTATAAGCAAAAATTGTAATTGTATTCCATACTTTCATTTTGAAGTGAGCCCTTATGATTGAACAGTGTAATACTATGCCACTATTCCATCTAAAAGTTTTGTACTATACTCCTTCACCAAAAATCAATTATCTTTCGAGTCGTCTTCATGCAAAGGATTTTGCTAAAATCTAAAGACCATTCTTGGATAACCTGAAGGTATAAACAGAAGCGCATTTTGATGAAAATTTAAGTAAGTGACGTAGATGCAATTGAATTCATTGTAATATATGTGTAGTGAATTATGAAAAATACAAATGAAATAAATGGGGTTCTTACTCCACAGGGTGTTATAAAAGAAAACTTAAACAATGTGAAGAAAATATTTCTAGGATTTCAATCAAATCTTTGTCAGTCAAAAAATTTCGCCATTATTTATGAAATCATGTAGGGCGATTTGGATTATGACGATTAATAAACTTGCCCAAAAATATATCGTTTTTACAAGTCCAGCAGAGGCAACTGAGATCTGTTATTAACCCCACAGGATATAGGATGCCTCGAAAGATGCCAAATTGGGGTATATATATATATATATATGGATTCTATCGAATATGGAGTATTAGGACTATTATCGTATCAATCATTATCAAGTAAACTGACAGCAATTTAATACAAATTTAATGACTAACAAAAGTGAGAATAAATTAAAGAATACATTTTACTTCTTCATAAGTCATAATGTACGGATCAATCAAATAGCTGGAATACTTAATTCGAAATATGTCTAAAGGGGCGTTAATGATATGCTAATCACGACGACCATGTCGTTGCCACTCGGGTTGTAAAAACCAGATAATATTTATACAAATAATTTTTGTGCGACCTGCCTGTATGCTATTTTATATTTTGTATGTAAATTAATACAAATTTTTGTAGGTAATAATGTACATATTTTTATGCATTGTATTATGATCGTGTAAGAGAACATATTGTACCCATAAGTACTAGATTAGTATGCATAATTAACCATAAGTAATAGATTTCAGGGAGTCCCAACCTATTGTATCTAATTACCTAAATATAATAGAATTAGTCGTTCTACTTGTTGAGAAATACGTCTGGGTAAATATTAACTAAAAGATTATTTGTAAAATAGTTGATTGCCCATAGGACAATTTGGATTATGATAATTCCTCTATAATATTTAATCTATATAACTCTTATATAGGTTTTATATGGATGTATACATTTTGAACGTTAATAATCAAATATGTTTGTTTCTCTTTTTCTCTTTCTACCTACCCACCTCCCTCCTACCTCTATTTTCTCTCTCTTTCTCTCTCTTTCTATTTATTTCTGTTTTCGACTCGTTCTCCCATTTCAATCAACAATTCTCTGTTTTATGTTAGTGCGCACTTTTTGGTATCTGCTTCATGATTTATTAAACTTATAACTGAATTATTGATAAAATTGTGTTATACTTAAATAGCTAAATGGTAGTTTAATCATTTTTTGTTCACTATGTTGTACAGTCCCATGTATACAATTTCTTCAACATACGATAAGCGTTTCGAAGTTTGCAGTGTAATTTTTAATTTTTTGTAAGCGTTTTTGTAGGTTTTAATAGGATATAGTTGAGAACAAAAAGAAATGAGCAAATACCATGTTAACCAAAACTATATTAATATGTTGATATTTCTGGTAAAACTGTAAGTGCAAATTCAAATTATCCGCCAAAGCATTGTTACTTCATACGTTGTAGAGCGCAAGCGCCAAATTTTAAACGCTTTATGTTGCCCTTCTTGTATTTATTTCTCTAGTAGCCCAGTTTATAGAGCAAAAAGAAGCTGTTTTGGTAGATAAAATTCAACAGCAGACGGACCAAAAAGCTTTGTTTAAAATGAAACAAAGATAACAAAAACCTAAAATCTAGACAAATCTGAGCTTTTGCACTTCTTTAATAATAAAAATTAGAAACAATACGTCGTTTTTCCGTTTTTCCACTAAAGCATGAAAATTATTGATGGAAATGCAGTACGTTTTACAGACGATTTGTACAGAATTAAAAGACCTTCAAAATTATCGTTTCTAAAGTAGATCGGCGCATATTTTACCGAGAAAACTCGGAAAAAAAACCCTTAAAATGGACCCTTTTTCAAAATTTCACAGCTATGCCCAGTTTAACCTTCATCAAAATTTAAAACTCGGCTCTCGAGCAATATCCTCCTGTCGGAATCATACCGCCAAAAAAGTCGTAAGGGAGGGAAATTGTTACAAACATGTTGGAATGCTAAACAGTTTTTGTCACATTTCCATTTGGAATCACCAACCCTGTTTCAAACGCCCTACGGTGTGCAAAATAATGTTATGGGCTTGCTAAATAATCTTCTGAACACACTAACGGAAATAAAAATCGAAATCGATTTATAGGTTCAAAGGTAGGCTAACACCTCTTTAAAAAAATAAATGACGAAGGACAATGAAGAGTTATTTGACGAGTTACCACAGAGAACGTTATACCCAAAATCAATGTGTTTAGATCTGTGAATTTCTCACATTGATTAAAGATTTTCAGGGCCTTTGTGACATGAGTAACATGTTTGGCAAAATAACTAATAAATATGACAATATGACAAATTACAGAATTATTATCGATTTTCATTAGAGTTGCTTCCAGTTTTCAAGAGTTTACAACGGAATATTTGTTATTTTTAGCTCTTCCTGTTATAACTGCAACAGCTGAAAGAAATCTTTCTAAATTGAAACATTAAAAATTATTTTAATACTCCTATGGTATAATTGCAGCTACTGGATTTAACAATGTGGTTGATAACAGAAAGAAGAAGGTAGATTATTGAATTCTTTTTCAGCTATGCACTACAAATGCACTGTCAAATGCATTCAGTCAGGGAAATGTACCAAAAATAGTTATTTAAATATGTAATAGATTTGCATTCTTGAATTACCTGTATAGATACTTTAGTATATAAATAGCATATACTATGTATGGCTATATTTTATATTTTAAAATACACATATTTTACTTATATAAATGATATTATCTGTTCTCATAAAAAGAGCTCACTATAAGAAATTTTGATAGTCATTCGGCGCTAGTTACGCCCCTGAATTAGATAATATCCATTAAGCATTAATCTTTGTCACATATTTTATCATCAGCTAATATTTCTATATGATTTATGCAGAATTGCTGATTTTTAACGTTGACTGAAGACCTAACCTTACCTAACCTCCCTAACCTGAATCCTGATCCTCGTGAAACTTTGAAATATCGTGATTTATATGTGATACCGCGAGGAATCGTGTGAAAAGTGCAGAAAAGACAAGCGTGTGGAAGAGACCGTAAGGTATAGTAAGATATCAAACTGGTGTCCGACCATTATTGCAACAAGCGCCAAGCAAAAGTCGACAAATTGTCGGGTAGTGGAAAAGTGGGTGAAAGGGACAAAAATTTTTCCCACAAAAATTACAAGTGAATGTGACGACATTTTGGTGCAAAACCTGGAACATTTCATGGAATTATTTTTATCTAAGAGGGTAAATTAATTTTAAAAAACTTTAAAAAAAACTCTTCAGTCAACGTTTTTAATTTCAATATAAATGAATACCTAATGTTTTAAAACCGCCTAACTGCTTAATTGGGAACATAAATACTTTCTTGCCTTTTGCATTCTTTTACATTTGGCATCAGTTTGCAGTTTATAGTATTGATTTACTTATGCCTCTTGGTTGTACTACAGTATGTATCCTAGTTCTTGGAAATGACCAAAATTTAGTCTGTAGACTTTTCTTAATTAAAAACCTATTTCTTGGATCAATTCTAATTGGAACAAATGTATACACACTTGTTGTGTATGCGGTTTCAAACACAATATACCCAATAAGTATATTTAGATTTTCGAAAACAATTTTCAGAAGTGATTTATTTGTAAAATAAACATTTTTCATTCCTGACGGCCGTTCGAGTTGGGTCAAATAAACAAAACCAAGAGTAGGTAATTAAAAAATTCGCAACAAAATCCACGACATCGATATCCAACGAAACCAAAATGCAAACTGGATGGGACATACCGGGCGTGGGAGGAGTGCTACCTCTGGAAACATCGTTACCAGCTGCCCCTATGTTAGAACTGGAACTGGTTTTACTTGAATAGAGTTTGGTCGTCCTCGTCTGGACCTGCTGGAGGCGCAGGTTCTCTAACTTGACGGGAGAAGGGATGAAACCGATGTCACACCCTTCCTTCACCAGACGACCTATCCACCAGTTGTTGTCGTACTTTTCCTATTTGATACATTGAAAATGTTAAAATATTTCGAAGCGATTAATATGTTGTTATGCGGCAGAATTGAAAACTGTGTGGTGAAACGTTAATCAGATTGATGCATTACTATCGGCTTACGGAATCTTTTGTTGACTTACACGAAATTGCTGACCTAATATTTAAGCTTTTGTAGGGTTGCTTTTCATACCCGATAATTTAATAAGGTGCTGAATTGTCACGAAACCCATTTACCTATACAAAAACCTTTGTTTGCTTCTACATACATGTAATGTTATGTAATTAATTAAAAAATAAGATGGTATAGATATTGAAGTAAGAAGGCAATACACCAAAACAGAAAATGAATATAATATACCTGTAACTGTTGCACTAAATAATCTGAAAATGGTTTTAAATAGTTGTTATTCATAGGCCTCTTTACGACTGACAGCAGGAACAATACCGAAGTATATGTATTACATTAGTCGAGTATGTTTTTAAACTGAAATAAATTTAATACCTTCCACAATTAGATTTAAAGCCATTTGCCCATTCTTGTAAATATACAAGATGTTTGAAACGTTGTAACTATTTAAAAATTTAATATTTTTTTACGGGGTTTATACAGGATATTGTTAACGAACCCCCCATATCCATAGGGAAGCAGTACGTTAATCTGCGTCAAATACTGATTTCAAACCTGAAATTTTTTTGTTTTTGCGTATCAGGATATCAAAATTTTAGTTTGAGTTCAGTTAGGTATTAAAACAGAAAAAAATATTTTCTACAAACAGAGAGTGACCTTCCTCTGTCAAGTTGACGACATAGTCTCCTATCCTTATAAAATTACCTGCACCAGATGGAGATGATCTTATGCTAACTTGTTTTAATTGTTTACAGTCCTTCATATTACAATACCACTACATTTTAACTAGAATAGTAATCGAAGTTTAATTTTTAATAAATCGGACACTTCCCACAAAGCTGCCAAATTTTCATTTTCTTCTCGTAACTATGATGATTTTTGAAGAAAACAAGTCGAAATTTAAGTTCGCGATTTCAAATTTGTAGTTAGCGTAGCATAAGTCCCAATCGAAGGTTTGCCAGTACCTATTAGCTATTACCAGTACCCAGTAGCTATTACTAATTTTTATACAGTTCATGATTTTGAGGAACTTCCAAGACTTGCCACCCTGGATTTATAAATTAAATATGTTTCAGCACATTTTAAAAGTAGTATGTTTTTCTTTGAAATAAGGGCACAAACTGGCCTGATAATTTAATAAATAATAATCTATATGAGCCGAACTTTAAAAAAGTGCTTCCAAATTGTTCACGCGTGTGAATAGTTTACCTTGATGTGTAAAAAGTCCCTAATTTCAAAGGAAATGGCGTAACCATGTACAGGCGAATCGTCGTCCAAGGAACCGTCGTAGGCTACGTTGGTTCTAACAGCGAATGCTACCGGTTTCGTCTGAAAAAAAAAACAAAGAAAACGTAAATAGAATTACAATGAACTGTGTGCATGAAACCATAGATTCTCATTTCTTAAGTCCACACTATCCAAATTCAATTTAAAAAAACGTCATCTTTTACATTCATAGCACACAAGCTACGTCTAAATAGGTGTTCATTTCAATGGATCAAGCCATCGTACTCTCATGTTGTGAGAAAAATTTCCTCATCATAGTGATGACTAAGTTGATGAGTTGTGCGATGATTGTATTGTTGACGCAAAAGTTTTTTTGAATGCTTTAGACAACGAAATTCGCGAAGGAACGTCTTATGTCTCACAGTATGTCTCAAAATTTAAAAATAGAAAATCCTGAGAACCATAACAGCATCCCATGATAAACACAAGCAGCGATATTGGAATTACGAAGAGGAAATTCCGTCAACAGGACCGACTCTAGCAGATTTGTCGCCCCATGCAGGAAGGTAAAATGCCCCCTTCATACTATAAAAATTCAAAAGATACACATAATTTCCTTACAAGGAAAAGTAATGAAAAAATCAAGTATGTGGAATTTTTTCATTCAATAACATTTTCAAACGTGTTTCAACAAAAACTGGAAATCTTATAAAGTCTAGCTTTCATGTCAAACTTTCCGTCATAAACTTTCTTGTTGACAATCTAAGAGAACGTTATACGGTAGGTATAACCTACCTACCTAACATTGAGGGTTTTGGTGACTCCTCGTTTTTAAACCGAACATGTTTTGGAAGAGAAAAATTGGTTTTCTAAAGCTTGTTATAGAATATATATTCTTGTATAAAAATTTTAGGGCAGTCGTGACAAACTACATAGTTGAACTAACGTCGATACTTTGTATTTCAAAAGTATTTGTTAGTGAGGTTACGGTTAAAACTTAGGCGCAAAATTTTAGAGTAAGCCTTTGTCAAGCTTATGAGAAATTTTTTTCATGACAGACCATAACATAATATTTGTATATATATATATATATATATATATATATATATATATATATATATATATATATATATATATATATATATATACATGTCAAAACCATGTTATTTCCTATATTACCTCCTTGAGAGTCGCAGGGAAATATGCAACTACGTTTACCTATACCATATATGTTCTTGTTGTTGTAAGCAACTTTACAAACTGTTATTTTTTCGTAGAAGATGGTAGTGTCAAAAAAGTAGATTATATATATATATATATATATATATATATATATATATATATATATATATATATATTTAAACCACCCATGATAATCCACCGCTTCTTCTAAAACACTACACATTAACAGTATTCGGCTAAATCTTTAGCCCATAGTACTAGAAATTAAGTATGTTATAAATTTTAACGAAAACAAGTTATTTTCCTTTTTTTGTTTAATTTTTTACTGCCTTAAATTTAAAAATTGCCGTTACAAGCTTCTATCATTCATAGCGGACACTTGAGGCAACAATTGTCTGTTGCCTGAAAAAATTTTAAATTTCAAGTCAGTATATTAAATAGCTTACTACCTAGTATTATTATTTTATCACTTTATCGTTTTTTTATACAGTTTGAAGACCTCCACTAGCCAAGAGTGAGGAACCGAATCATAGGCTTTTTTAAAATCTATCTAAATCTACCTAAATCTATCTAAAAACTTCTACTCGGTGAAGTTGTTGATTATCCCATATATTGTTACAAAAGTGGAACATATCCTGTTTGGTTGATGGCGGACCCTCCATGTGTGAGTCGTTTTCTAGTGTTCTATAGAAGAGCTTCTGGTCTTGATGAAACATTTGTGTTTGCAGTTTCTTTTTATGATTTGCATTATAATTTCAAAGTTTCGCTCCTAGAACTGCCAATTTTTGTTTAAGTTTATCATTGTACAACAAGTTCTTAGTTTATCCGCTCCATTAGAGATCTTTGCGTCTTTGGGTATGCCTTCAGCCATAAATTTCACTTTTTGTGATGATTGTATATCAGACCTCAGATAATTGGTGAGTATGGTAATCTTCTTTCTGATTTTGTTGATATTATTTTCTATCCTGATTTTCTACGGTGGGTCCTTTGTATGATCTTCATTAACTAGATATTTCTGTTTTAGACTGATGCCATTCACCTCACATACAGTAGAAGCAGCTGTATATATGGCATGGTAAGTCAGTAATATCTATTTTAACCTCATTAAGTAATCTGTTTACACAATCTACGGTCTTAATATGAAGTTTATTTCTTACCTTTGGTAGTCTAGGTCTGTTCTGTTGTTGTATATCCGTTCCGTTTATTGTCTCATATAAAGTTTGCTATTGCTGTGCATTTTGTATTTGTGCCATTATTGGTTGATTATCTATCTGTACCTAATCTCCTTCCCTCTGTCTTGGTTCTTCTTGTTGATTGAAGTTAGGTTCGTTGTTTACTCTTTGTTTAATGTTTTCTAACTCTGCTAGTGATAGTGCTGATCTCCTAATTATAGAACTGACTTGACTAGCGAGGTTTTGAATGGTACGAATGGTACCAGGTGCTAGTTCATGCCACTTATCGTGTAGTTTTTGACGATACAGTAGAATGTCAGTTTCGTTCTTCGTTACTGTGTAGTATGCGTACATTAACTGAATATTATCTTCAGTTGTCCATCTCGTTCGTGTACGCCTCTCATTTAAAGGTTGGCTATGGGCTTCAACGGGGCCAGGTCGATATTCTTCCTCCAAATTGTTGTCCGTGTTTCCATTGCCTGGCCAGCAGATCCGTTTCGGATTATAGCGCTCCCAGTCCCACTATTTTCCCTATCAGGCTGTACATCATAACGGTTCCGAAGGGGGGCAGCCTCCACCTCTTCACCGCCCTGATTGTTCCGTCTTGTTCTAGGAGCAATGAAATAGACACGCTAAAGGTCTGCTAAACCTTTAAGCGGTAGCTTTGTTCTGGCTTTTCTCCACCTCGGATATTTTATTTCCCCAGTGTCCTCCAGATTTTAACCTGGCGAACGTACCCCATCGCTAGGGGCGGCGCCCAATAGCAGATCCAGAAACAGCCATTATAATTATTATTATTATTATAATTATTGTTATTATTCTTATTATTATGCTTATTATTAGTACTGAAGCCCCAGCTTTGTTGAACCAGATTTCAGTGTCAGCTAAAAGTTATGGTTTAAGTTTGACAAAATATGAACTTTTTCAATTGGATCATGACTAGTAATTGATCTGTAGCAACAATCATCCTTCGTATGAATGTTGATTCGCTATATCCAGGTGAATGGCGGCTCACATTTCTCAAGTAATAATTCACAACCCATATCAAATACCTAATTTTTGCTGACAAATTTCTATCATATTTAAGAACTTTAATATTTGAAATCCTGTGCTTTAGTTTTCTTCAATTTTCAATCAGTCGAAAAATTACTCGTTATTGAATTGTTTTCGTGAAGCGTTTATTTCGAGTTTTAAAATATTTCGATGGGCAACCACGAATCTTCCTCAAAATGTCAAGGCTGCCTATTTCCTACCAATTGTTACTATTACCGTAAAAATATCTTACCCTTGCTTTTTCCAGTTGACTAAGTGCTTGTCTTTCCTTCTCTCGTCGAAGAGTCTCTTTTTCTTCGTCGAGCGACAGGTCCGATGAAGGTTGCGAATAATTTGAATCAGCAGAACCCTACAAACAAGAAGGAGAATCAAGACATTTAATATGAGAAAAGCGATGTCATGAAACGTCCATTAAGTCTCGTCTTTACTAATGACTGATGTGATGAAATCCTCGAAACTCACAACGATATAGTTGAAATTAGAACAGGCTAAGCTTTGCTAAAATCGAGCATTTAATATCGCCAATATAACCGTTATCTAAAGGGTATAGAAATATTTAGGATACTCTAACTGAAAAGTTTGAGTAAAGAAGCTCTATGTTGATTTTTTGGCTTGGTTTGGCCTAGACTCTTTTTACATTTGATAATTGATATAAAATTATTTTAGGTGACATCGTAGAATCTATTACTTTTATTTTATATCTGATTTAAAAGTGACACATTCTGAACATTAGATCACAATCAATGGAGCTTTCAGTAAAAATTTATACAATTTCCGAGAATCTTTTAATCATGAAAAGTTGTTTCATAAGGATTTCACTTATTTATTTCAAAAACAGTCAATTTTAAATTGTTATGAATTACGTAATTGTTGTATTAAAGGGTTGAGTTGTTTTAAGAATTCAATGCAGACCATCTGGAATTCCTAAAGCAACAGCAATTTTGATCAGGAATTTCGAAGTTTATAAATTGCTCGAAAGTGGTTTTCACATTGAACCCTGTCATGACTACGTGGAGATCTAAATGAAATTCTGAATCTCAAAATGCACTTACGATGGATTAATCTGAAACACTACAAGTGACACTACTGTTAATATCTAAATCTAATGCCAAATTCTACGATTCAAACGTGCTCTAGCAAACTTGTGTTGATTGGTAATTTTGGAAAGTCTAAAACTATTAAATCTAGTATGTTAGGAAACTCAAATATTGACTGTTGTTCTAAAAAGTGAACCGTTAAATACAGACAAATATGACTTGCATAGATTTATACACACGTTTCCAAAGTAACGAACAAAAATTATTTTCAGACTTTCCAGGCATCTTCTTCAAAATATCGCCTGTTCCTTACCAACGAGGTGTACTTGGACATAAGTTAGTTGAAGTGGCAAGCATGCGACAGTATTACAAGACTTCAAGAGGGAAGTATTCTTCACTAAAATGAATTAAGAAAGATCTAGCACTATTTTTACCTATTCCTATAAAAATAAAATCTTCAAAACTAGAAACAGTAATAAGCTTGAAAGTTTCTGGTTTTGAACTAAATACTAACAAGTAAAGATATAACTTTCTGCTGAAATTTCTTTAGCACGAACAATTTAAATCTGTCATAGTTCAGAGATATATAAAGTCACTAAAATGAAAATTTAATAAGAGTCGTCATTCATGATCTAAATTTTTTGTTTAATAGGTTTGTTAATATACGAGTGTGTGGAGTTTACAGAGTGGTAGTGCTGAAATATTTAATCGGATAACGCGATTAAAATCGAGTATATATTTGTGATATAGTGACGATAACATATATTTAAGGATATTCAGCACAGTGTAAATTGATATAACGTTAATAAGTCATTAAAAAATCCGTTGACCCTCAATTATAAACATTTAGTGTTTAGTGTTACATGGTGTCAATAATTTCTGATTAAAAAAGTTCAGAATGTTACACCTTAAAAATACTTCTTCTATTACTCAAACGGCTGCACTTACATGTGTCAATCCAAAATACTCACATGCTTCTTATCACGCCGGAAAATTTTCATAAGCATTACGTATTCTTCTTCAGGACTGTTCTGAACTGTTCATGAAATCAGACGTTGGAAGAATGTGTGTGGCGACATGATTTTATGTCAACATAAAATTTTATTCAAGCATTAACCACGATATAAGTTATTGTTTATCGTAAACACTGGACAACGATAGCTTTTGGAATTATTGGTAATCTATTTTATTACTATCGATAGACTAACATTGCCATTATATTTAAATTTCGTTCTTGAATTCGTCGAAGGATTTTGCAAAATATCAAATCCACGACGATCAACAACTAAGAGAGATGTTAAAAAACATACATGTTATAGGTACTCATGTTTGTTTGACCTAATAAGAGTTGGCAAATGCCCAATAATAAATCTCCTATCGATCAAGACACGATCAAATAAAAAGAGACGTTGGGGTAGATTTAAAAATTAATATCCTATCATGAGTCGTACACATCAACGAAGTTTCCGTCAATAAACCTATTTAAAATTAAATGCATTAACGTCATGGCACTCAATCAAGACGAGTTTTTATTTAGACGGCGAAAAATATGTGTAAATATTTATGCATACCCCCACAGAACTAAAAGGTTTGTTTTAATGTCTAACTGCCAAATTGTTTTATAAAGGTTTTGTGAAGTACTTTCGAATACAACGAAGAATGTTACTTATATTTTGAATTTGCATTTGAAGTTACTCAGTAATGCTAAAATCGCGAAATACGTCTAACTGTAAAGAATTGATGTTTCATTTAAAACTAATAAATTAAAAAACCGTGTTCGAGAAACAAGCGAACATTTTGAGAATTTCGATTTGCTTGAACATTTCTGGAATTGTTTGTTGATTTCTCGTACAGCTTTATATTCAGTATCAGTAATGGTTTCGTGGTAACCTCAAATTAACGATATAGCTGATAAGCTACTAGAAATAATAATTACACAGAAATTGGAAAACTTATTTGCTTTGCTGCTGTATCAAAACAACCAAATGTGACGTAAATGATTTAAGGAGCAACCATAAAGATACAATTTCATTAAAACACGTAAATATCAACAATGTCTAAATTTTCGACCACGTTTCAGTTTACAAATATATCGATTTCAAGCTAGAATTGAAAGTGCAATTCCATTTCCATCCCTTGAGAGTAAAGCAATTCTACGACATTAAACTGTTCGTCCGTCTTTACAAGAGCTACTCAGCTGCTTTTTAAACAAATATGTAAATTTCAAATGAAAGGATCTTTGGAAATTTTTTACTCTATTTTGAATTAACGTTGTTTTAACCATATCATTCGATTTTCAAAGGAAGTGCCAAGTTAAGTTAGCAAAAATAAACCCATTAGCTTTACTCTTGAATTAATTAATAGCAAACCAATAACAATGCTTTAACGTAAGTAACAGATGAAGCTAACACTGACATTTGTTTTATACAATATGTTATATAAGGATTCTTTTTTAAATTCACTTCAATTTGATAATTGCCACCAAAGAACCGAAAGGTTTAACCTACTGTTAGAAAAAGCATTAATCACACGAGCGCTTTAGAGTCAAGTCAAATATTGCAACAATAAAATATTTTCAGACGTTGATTTTCTAGGACTTCTCACTGTACAACGTTTTGGGTGAAACTTTGAGTGCCTAGATAAATAAAAAATGTAAACAAATTTTAGTTTGTGGACTAAACAGCAACTATGAAATTTCTTCCACTTCAGTCAGTTCATAATCTACATCCAAATACTAATCTGGATATCGTAGGCATTCTGGCAGATGTAATGTCCAAAATCGGAAATGTTAGAAAAAGTTGGTCAGCTTATAAATGATTGTTAGTATATGAAAAATAGTTGTAATAGAAAAAGGTCACAAATATCGCAAATGCAGTGTTAGAATTTTTGAATCGTTAAAAATAGTACATTTACATTTATATCATAATTTATTATTAAAATATGAATTTAGTTAGGTATTACCACACTACTTAGGTATCTCCTTTGGTGAAAATATTTTATCACATTATTTGAAACTTAGGATTTTCATTGACATTGATAATACTTTTAACATAAAAACATTAGAAATATAACGAAATGAGAACAGTAAATCTAGTAAAGTAGAACAAATTGAATTCTTAGCAGTTCTGTGTATTAATAGTTCTATTAATTAGTTTCATTTGAGCATGTTAATGCTGTAAAATACACTAAATGTTATGTTAGGTTAGGTTAGGAAATAACGTTCCACATCCTAAGTAAATGCAAAAGTGTCACTCCAGAGTTTTCTAGAAAATTGTATTAAACATTGTACGTAACATTGCATTAAAAATGTTGCAAGGGATTTATCGGACTTAGAGAACTACATCGTTAAAAATTCATGACATATATGTATAAAGAACAATAATACAATACTACAATAAATACAATACAATAATACAAAGACTACAATAATGATAAATTTATTGGTTTTGCTGAATAGGTCACCTTAAGCAAAAGCTATTCATACTTATTTAATTTCTTCAGTATTTGGCAACATGAAACACGTTGTGTCAATTTAACTTGTAAAAACCGTTTTAATAAGACCGTTTTAATAGTATGATTGAAATATGCCCTTGATGTGATCAATATAGTTACCGATAATGCTAGAATTGATCAAAGTTTGTTAAAAACATTAACAGAGAAGTCAGTTGATAAACATTAATTTCATGTAAACCCAGAATACACTATATTTGTAATGTAAGATCTGTTCACAATTTATAATAAAAAGTTTTATCATAAAATACTAAAGTTGTGGGTATTGATGTGACATTTACAAGATTTACCGTTTAATCCAATGGTACTTAGGTATAGCTTTTTAGTTGTGCTTTATAAAATACAATATAGAATACGGAATTTTTTATTTCGCAAATAACTTTTTTGTGTTATACACAAATATTATAGAACGCATTAAGAGCTATACAAAATCTTTATTACGCTTCTGCATCAGATCGAAAACAAATCAAATAGGAAATTTTATTTACTTTAATAGGCCGCCACTTTGATTTAACAGAGCCAATTTGGCATAATAACGTGCGCTTATATACAGGATACAACTGAGATATTTACCCAAACTATTTTTGTACCGACTTTCATTCGAATAGGGTAAAAAGTAAAACGAAAAACTGCGAAGAAATTTTAATATAGTAGTATTTACTGCTACATGCTACTCTTCGCAATAGCCTAATAATTTAATCGAAATAAACGTAAAACATACGGAATAATTATTTATATTACCTGATTTCGATTGGAACAATCAAACTAAACGGGTACACTATATACACATTAGAACATTTTATAGACTAGAAGCTAATTTAGTAACCACAGCAGCTCCCAAATTAGTTAATAATAAAAATTAATTATCAATTCCATCGGGTATGCAAACACAGAATATTTCCTTAGTTTTTAACATTTTTGTGAAATGATACATGACTCTTACAAATTAAGTAAGATACAGCTGCATTTATTAATTAAATTATAAAGTAGTGGCCAAGTGTAACATTTAAAGACCCCTGTTGTACAATTAAAAAAAAAACATTAAAACCATTAAATATGTAGAAGGTGAGAGTATCAAATTTAAACATTTCTTAACAAATATTTGCAAATATATACTCCCTGAGAAATTTCACACTGACAATTTAGACACTAGTTTTGGTAAATATAGGTTGTTATCAAGTGGCAACCATTACGTAAGTGTAAGGCAAATTTTTCAATCTGATGAAGGTGGTCTTCAAATAGAAGGTCATTTCAAATTGAATTTTGCTCAATACAGATGAATCATATTCAATACTTCCTATATGTTAAAAATTAGACACTAAGAAAATCATCTTATTCACACACAAAAAATTGTAGAGATAGTAAACATTTATTAATTAACTTTATCTAACAGGCATACATGAACTAACTTCACATTCATAAGCCCAATATATTTGAATAAAATTTGAACCAAGTTGATTACCTTTTAGACATAATAAGTATTATAAATGCATATGAGGAACAAAGTTATTTTGACATACTAAACAGGCATAGACTTAGTGTAGTCTCCGATTTTACTATATAAATTACTAGTGTTGTTCAGAATATCCTTAAAGTGCTAATTTCTGAACAGTTTAATAAAATATGACTAAATTGTAAATTTCAGAAAATTGATGTAGACGAAATGTGCAAAGGAATTCTTAATATAAATAAGGGTAAATTTGATTTTCGAGATGGTTGTTCCTGCAATCAATCTCAAGCTGAAATTTTGCTTAATTTAAAGTTGCCATTTTGGCAAACAATTTTATAAATAGTTATACTTAAACGATTCAAGATAAAACACAAACTATTAAAGACCAAACCAAAATTAATAATAAAATTGCAAAACTACAAGTACCTACTTGGATGTCATTCCTAAATTATCCTCTTATGAGATGAATCTTTTGATAATTTTTACTGGAGGTATAATATATGTTCATTTTTTGCAGTATCTTATTCAAATTTGAAGTTGGTTATTTCATATTAATATATAATAAATTTTTAATATATTTAGCAACGTTCCCACATCTAAATCTCCGGCCTGACGTTAAAGAGGGCCATGTGTTCACACAAAGCATATATCATTAAATGGTCTTAATGAGTTTTGACCGTCTGACATTTTGACATTTTGAGTTTATGTTTAATATTACTTTCGTTGTACGGCAACACTTGCAGCTAGAAAAAAAATTACTAATAGGTAATTACACTCAGTTCATAGTACTGTCACTAGATTAAACGTATCATATGCAGGAGTATAGGCGAAAATGTACTCGTATTTTGGGATTTAGTAAATATGCGCATTTCAAAGATAATTAGAAGATGCATAGTAAAAGTAGCTGCTACATTTAATAACAAGTAACCCCGAATTAAAAGAAGTTCTATCTTCAATAGATCGTCTAAAACAATTTTTATGCTCCTTAGACCGCAGATAAAAGATAGGTACCTACATCAGACCAAAGAGAGTGAAAACAGTTACAAAAATTATAATCTGAATCAAGTAGGGGGTCGTAGCATGTATGAAGAAGACGAAGAGTCTACCACAGAACAAAGTGAGGTAGATCCGCTTAATTGCAGTGATGACAAAGATATCAATCATGATCAGAGGGTCCAAATAAAGAAGGAAGAAATACTAGGATTTTTAAGAATCCTAATGAACAATTTACTGTAAAATCTATTGAGACGGCTTTTATCAATCTGCAACTAATAGTTTGTGCAAATGAATACGAAAAAAAAGTTTAGAAACTTTTCACAGTTATATTTTTGAAAAAAGGGGTAAAATCCGCCGAAACCCTACAGTATATATCCTAGAATTTTGGAATGCCAAAATGGGCTTAAAATTGAATCTAGAAGATTTATGGAAATTTCAAGATTTTAAGTAATCCTAAACGTTAGAAATTGCCATGACCCTAAAAAGAAGATTTTAGAGGTTCTTCTGGAACTTTCAGCATGTAAAATGGCATCCAAAACAAGTGCAGATGGTTAAGGGATAAATTGCCAATTGCAACAATTTCAGTTTCATTTTAAACGTTATAACAAATCTAAAATTAAGATTCCAGATGTTTTTCTAGAAATTAACTAATTGGAAGTATGTTAAAGTCAAATCTAGAGGGTTTATGAAACTTTCAAATTATTTCATTCTCCGAGTGTCACAGAAAATTTCAGTATTTTCTTAATGGTCTCTGTTGGCGTCTTCTATCGTTTCTTTGGTAAAAATACCATACGCGATAATATTCGACCAACTGAAGGCTCGGCACTTCTTTCCAAAACTTGGAATTGGTTACCGAACACACCCGTTAAAACTAATAATAGGTGCTCATAGATTTTTTAAAATGAGTAACTCAAATTGGAAAACTTCAATATTTATTACTGTTTATAAACAACTTAACAAACGAATACCATAAACAAAAACTGGACATACACGGAGGCAAAACAAATGGTTATGACATACCAAGTGAGAAATAATTTCGATGTTAAGGAAACCTTCGATGTTAAGGAAAGCTTAACAGCCTCAGATAAACTGATTAGATCAGATAAACATAGAAACTATTAAAATCTGGAAGAGTTTTCCCGGAAAATGGTTTCTTTGTGTTACAGTGGAGACACTTGTGGACATAACCTAACTACTTATGAAGGCGCTCCGTAGAATAATAATTCATGGACGGAACTAAATGGACCATGAGGCAGTACAGAAATTGCGACATGTATTTTCCAGAATATGACTAATACAAGAACCTTGTCCAACCTTATTACAGAAGTAACATTTTTCTCTGATACATGTGATGGACGTCCTTGCATTGGTTTACTATTTCGTTTTGTACGAATTTAGTCAAATCCATTAAACAAAATTGCTTTGAATCAGGGCATTCAATGATGAAATGTGATTTTAAATTGAATGGAGTTTGAATAGTGTTATTGACCACCAGAAGAAATATTTGACTGTTTTCACCCTGGATGGTTGGATGAATATTTTTAAAATGTTTTGATCCTAAAGTGGAAAGAAGAACTGAAATCGATATGTCGTCAAAGATCGAAAGTATTCAGATTTTTATTTAGTATTAAGTAGTTTTTAAATACTTTCAACGGGCGAGGCGACAAATTAGATAGTTTCAGGTAAAATGCTTTTGAATGGCAATGTTACTTTGGATAATTCACCTCATTAGTTTCTCAAGGCTCCGTTCTTGGTCCATTATTCTCCGCAAAACGCAACTTTATCATATATTTACCCCAAACCATGCCTATTGGGCTGCAGAAGGGCTAAATCCAAGGCCTGGAAACCATCGGCAACTATCTGAAAAATCACAATCTGGATTTCAATATTAATAAATGTAACCATTTTCCCTTTTGCTCCAATCATTTTGAGTAGAAAATTAGTGGCAAATGTAACATGATCATTAATTCATTATCATGGATTCGATCGATTGGACGACATAGATATTAATCATTATCCATCTTAAAATGGACTTGGAAAGAAAGATTGGAAACAATCAAAACTATTATTGCAGATTTGCTTATGGTGGAAGAACTATGGGGCTCAAGTCAAATAAGGGAACTTGGATGGGTAAAACTAGAAAATGTATATAAACTACACCTGTCTGTGATATTTAATCTCCCTGATACTAACGACATCCGTCTTTTGTAACTCAGTAATAAATGCGGCACACATAAAATCGCAGAAAAGTTCTCAGAAAGTGGTATACTTATAATGCAGCATTCATTTATACTGTGTCTAGATCTTTTAAAATACTTTTACTTTTTCCCTTTTTACTGGATATGTGTAGTTTATTGTCGGCAAAAATAATTTATATTTTTGTATTTACGAGAGGGAAAATTGAATTTAACAGACTTCTCCTCCAGTTTTATATACACTGCTTGTATATTACAAACAAATCAAGACATTAACTACTATTTTCAAAAATGCACTTAACAGATAATTAAACATAGATACGGTTATTCGGGTAATCTTAGCACAAATATCCTAGGAAGAGAGTCTTTCAACATCTAAACCCTTATCAATAATTATTAAGGCATACTATGTAATACTACCGATTTGTATGCGAAAATATTATGATTTAAGGAAATTACAAAGTGATTGGTATTTATCAGTATACTTTTTAAAAATACATTTGGAGAAAAATTCCTCAGCCAACATTTAAGGTGACAACAGTACTGACGAAGGATATCAAAATATTTTTTGATAGGTGTTCCTGAACTAACCTTTAAACCATAACTGACTTGTCACGCTTTTCGTGAAACTAAAATTGATTTAATTTCAAACATTTTGAAATATGGTGACAGCATGATAAGCCTTTGAAGCCCTATGACGATATGAGACTTTTTACTCTACCAGATATTACTGAGTCCATCAATTGTTAGTTTTAGGTAGATATGCATTATATTCTATTGATCAATATCTAGATCTCTCAGAGCTTTATTTTGATTTTAGCAAGTCTCTAGAGAATGCAATTTTACAGGCTCTTATAAATGTAAAAATTAATTTTGTGGAAGATAGCAATTTTAACGACTTAACGACGGACTCCTTCCAGAACGCCGGCCATATGTTTGCAGATTCATATTTTTAAAGCACAATATTTTCCTATATTTCAGAAAATAATTCAGCGTTCCTTAATCGTTTCTCAGTTTAAAACCGAAAAATCAACTCACAAAAGTGGAGAAAAAATATCCGAACGGCTAAAATCGTCCGTGAAAGTTAACTAAACCCTTATATGTCATATTCTTAATACGCTGGCATTCGTTTTTAATGTATCTACTCAAAGACATTGTTATGTCTGCTATCGTTAGTAGCTATTTAGTCTCTTTTTTACAATATGCGTAGTATCTAACATCCTATACTAAAAAGAACTGAATCAAAATAATAAGGATATTTTAATTCGATATCGGGTCTCAGATGAAACATTGAAATTGATAAACAAAAAATATTACGGGCAAACTTCCAAGGATAAAATTGCATGATGTTGGCGGATGTGTAAACCAAGAACACTCAATTGCTATTGTGCCATCAAGGAATTTCAATTACTAACGACAAATTAACCTTTGACATTTATTATCTCCTAAACTAAATTGTAACTTTCATAAGCGAACTTAATTATTTGTAAGACAAAAAATAGTTACGTATTGTAATGGTTTAGATGTTATCCGCAATATGCTAATACCAAACTTTGGTATTTGTGTAAATATGGGCACTGAACTTGTCGATGCGGTAAATGTAACCTTTACAAAATTCCTCTTTTTAATTTTTTTTTTTATTTACACACTCTAATGGATGTTCTTATGACAATTTTCGCAATAATTTATTAATTTGGTAACGTAAATCAACAATTTGTTTGATAGTTTCAACTAATATACTACGAAAACCAAGCAAACACGGTATTGCGCATGATCGTAACCATGATCTATATTTCATTCATAAAACAATATGAAATAATATAGGAGGAGATTTATAATTATTTAAAAGACAGTAAATGAAATATAAGGAATTAAGGTAAGATTGATTAAACTACGTAAAGAATTTATTAATGTGGTAATCAGCAATTAATTTCAAAACATTTCCCACAGCACCACATGTATGTACCTACTTACTTCGTTAATAAACCTATGAATTACTGGTGATTGCAGTGAGATTACGTTAGATTTAGCGAACAGTGTCGTGTTGTGTTATGCGTGTATAGGTATTGTTTATGCAGTTTTCTCTGGGTGGTTATCCGTATTTCTCACCTGTGTAAATAACTTGTTATATCCCTGATTATTATAATTATTATAACCCATCATGCTGCGACATTTCTGTGGCACATTCGCATGCACCACGCTCAGAAAACCACACACCGAAACAAAATCACTTACACGCCCGGCCTATAAACAAAAGTCTAATAATAATGCGGCACCGCTTCCACTCTCGCACTGATTCCACTGAAAATCCTGAAAGGCATGCAAGTTCGGTTACACATCGATGTGAAAATGTTGTTTTCTAAGAATACAACGTTAATACTAGCGACTGCCGCTAGGTTGAGCGCAGTCTTGCTCAAATTTAAAGCTTAAATTTTCATGGCATGGTGGTTTCTGGAGTAAAAAGCTTTATGACTGGAATGCCAGGGTCGAACTCGACGCCTGATCCAGACGCCGATCCGACGTCGATCGATGCCGGAACGGCGACGGATATGATGAGTACACTACACGGTGACCGAGAAACATATTATTATTGTTATTGATATCGTAATAATAACATGATGGATACGCGACTGGATATTCGAGGAAAACGATATTTCCATACAAAGTTTTTGATAACGTAAAAGTTGCAAGAACTGTCCAGGCCAGTCTTCCATTTGTAATTTACAGTTAGTAATGACTAGTTTTATGCTATCACTTTAACATCGTTGTTCCAACTATACAAATGTAAATATTCCATTCTAAAACATAGCACTGCAAAAGAATAAATTTTATACTCCTACTCATCTGTTAAACCTGTCCACCAATTTGATTACCATGAAACCAATTGTCTTATGAAAAAATTTCACATGTTAAAATTCTAAGGTTAACATATCTGTGTTTGGTTCATTTTTTTAGTCTATTTTTCGGTCTATCTATGTTTATTTTTAATTTATTAAATTAAAAAAGAACAGCTGCATTCCCTTTACAGTACCTATATACAATCCCCGTGTACCTCATCTCACTCCTCATGCTCTACACAATAGCTAAAACATCCCATCCACTCAAAAACACAGCATGGGGATTGCCCCTTGAGACCCTCCTTGTTGAGACTGAGTTTTAATAATATCTCCCAAACGGAGCGTTTCAGGCTGGTTTGGAACCCTTCCAATCCGAGGAAGTTTTGGGTTTCTCCGCGGAATGGACCCCTACAACCGGGTAGGTGCTTACTTAGGGGCAATCTTACTTCTGGGTATCCAGTCGCGCAAGGCGGGTCTACCGGCTGGGCATTACAACTATAGAAGAGGTTGTGAAACTGCGTGCACCGAAGGCTTACACGAATCCAACATAGCAGCCTGATACCTGGACATGCAAAAGCCGACAGCGAAAGGTATCTTCAAGGGTAATTCAAAACAACCGTAAGTAATCCAATATTAATACAGAAGTAAATTTCATTTATTAAGTACACACCAATTATCGACACCGTTTTACAGTTAGATAACTTTTCGTAGCGCACGGGGTAATTTTGAAAAATTAATTAAAGATATAGAAGAGAGGATAGGAATATATCTATTAAAAAGTAAAAATATATATATTATTTAATGTAATTATACTGTTTGCTGTATAATTATACTAAGTTTGCAACTGAATAGTTTATATTTGAGTTATTAAAAGTGGTTTAGTATTGGATGTTTCTCACTTATTTTTGCCCCGTTTACATATAAGAATATTTATAGGAAATTTTTCTTCATATATATTCAAACTTTAGTAATGATAGTGAAGAAAATAGTAAGAAGAAGGGAAGATTGCTTGCCAGCATTTAAAAAAAGCTTAAATCAAAAAAATTGAGAAGAACAGCTTTCGAAATATCTTATCCAACCATCCCGTTTAAATTATCGCTTTCCTCTAATAAAAAAGTCACGAACGCCTTAGAGCTTGCGAGAGTAAACAGTAAAAAAATTTCTCCATCTTGGTATTTAAAAAACTAATTGCCTGAGAAATTCGAGCAAAGTGTTAAAGTGTTAAAGAGAAACAATTCTTCTACTAGTCTGACCCGTAGTTCAGCATTTAATAAATTTACAGTGAACACCACTTTTTATAAAAAGCGAGGTACACTTGAAAATTATAGGTTTATATGAAAATTATATGTTTATGATAAATTTGGAACATTGGACAGGAGTAACGACTCTTCATAAACTTGTTCACTGTATAAAGAACATCGGAAACAAGTAGCGAAAGTAACAAGGCTCCTCTTATATAGGAGCTTCCCATTGATGTGGATGGGTGATGAAAGAGAGCTTTGTTATGTTAAATATCTTGCTACAGATTGATCAATAAAATAATTAATTACTTCTGGTAACCATAACAGCCCCTTAAATGTTGTAGTAGTAGGTTTTGCCCGATCCAATGGTCAGATCCTATTGATGATACCAAAAAAACGTGCATTAGAAAAATTGCAACCATGAGATCGAACAGTTTTTTACCTTTGGAGACGTATTATAACTGTATTGCATCTGACTGTATAACTAATTATCGAGGAAAATATTTAACAATATACAAAGTTTCAGGCCTCCTAGGAGAAGCTCTACACAAAGCTTGCACTCTAGCAAACATTCAGAGTATCTGTAATTACCTATTCAATCTAACAATTTTAGAGGCGATGAGTTCAACTCAAGTTTAGTGACGGATAGACCCTACGACACAGACTCCGAGATCCAGTTGTTCCAAAATTGCTTAGAGAATTACAGCTCAATTCTTCAACAATCGCTCTGAATAGTAATAGGATGTAACTGAAAAATATTGTAGCAAGTCCTTTGTTTAACGTTAGTGCAGTTGGCAACTAAATTAATTTTGTTTAATGACATTCATTTTTAGACTCATTTCACGTCCTGTCGTGTTTACACAGTCTCACAACTCTCGAAGGCCCTGAACATCATCGTACTAGATGTCAGGTCACCACTGCTCTTCAAGCAAAAGTCTTAATCTTTCAAAGCCTGTTTAAAAACTTTTCGATTCGAACCATTATTTTCTGCTTCCAATACAAGTTTTCTATGATACTTAGATTTCTATCATCAATTCTGGAGGTTCTTATTATGCTTAAATGTGTTCCATGTTGAACCCCATCAACATGTTGAACCTTATATTTTCCATAATCGATGATTTCTTATTCTTACATGTAAAATACTATTCCATTGCATGCATATACCTTATTCCATAAACTATTTGAGTAATTATATCATTATTGGATATGTAAATGGTGTTGAATAAATATGTTTTGTGTGTACAGTGTAGTTGTTCGTCAATGTCGAATTGATCTGACTTTTCTGCCGAATTGCCCAGTCTATTAGACACTCTCCACCGGCCTTATTCACTAATCTTGGTGTGGACATCCTGAGACCAATAAAGTAACGAATTGACTTTCCTCGCTTAGAGCATAGCCACCTAAACTTGGACTATCTGTTTATAGTTATCAGTCACCGTTTAGAAATTATGCCTTAACAATGAGTTTCCCCTTAGAAGTTTTACCATCTCCTAAGGCCCCACCAAGAGTCGAGAAACTAGCAAAAGGTCTAAAACATGGTCAATGTAGGACTATGATTGATACAATGGAGAAAAAGTAATTAGAAGCAGCATAACAAGTAAGGCGCAGAAGTGAGCATTTGCTGTGAAAACAAATTTAACAGAACAAATTTATCATGAAGAAAGAAGTATAATGAAGCAGGAGAAAGAGAAAGAACAGACAAAGGGCGACGGTTTCAAAAATGATGAGGTTTTGGAGGCCAGTGGCGAGAGCTTAGATCATTTTAACCAATTTTCTGTTACAAATAGTGAGAGTGACAAATCTGAAGTGGACACTTACGAATTATTTCCTAAAATTAAATCTCGTTTCCGAAATTTGACTTCGTGTTCGTTGACTTTGGCAGAAAATAAGAGAAACGCCTAGTTTGTAGGCAAGTAACTGAAGCTGGTTCAACCACTTTCGATATATTAAATAGTTTTTTAAGGAAGAAAATGACATTATCACTTCCCACCGACTAGGGATTTTGGTCAACAGGCAATATCATAGTAATTTTGCCAGTAACTGATATCAGATCGACCTTATAAAATAAGATTTGCTAATGTTTGTATTCGTTAAAAATGGATTTGATTAAAAATGCCCCCAAACTTCTACAATTTAATGTTCTCCATATTCAATATCTAAGGAAAAACATTCTTAATAAGGAAATTGATTTGAATGGAATAAACTTGTCCAGCAAGAGAGATCATGTCGCCCTAAAATAGGGACACTTCATACCATTCGAAGTATATATTAGTTAGGATCTTACTGGATACATAAGCACTTTTTAATAATTAAGTGAAAGCTGAAGTTTTAAGAACGCAACGAGTCAATCTAGAACATACAAAAACACGTTAGACCCATAAAACAATCACTCCTTAATTGTTATCTCACTACACCGGTTTTGAATCACTTGGTACACTGGAGTGGGCTCTTGCGCATGCAAAAATACCCACATATTCTTTTGTCGACGTTTGTCATGAGATTTATATGGTCGTAATTGTTTGTAAATTTTACATTTGGTTTTAATGAACTATATAGTAACTTTCAAGATTAAATACACACATAAGATTAAGTGGCAGATTGCTCTTGAAAAATGTACCTTTCCAGGAAAAAAACTGACTCAAATTCAATTTAATGTGACATACCTAAATCAGAACACGCTGAAGATTAGTTGAAAATGTGTCAATTCCAAATCTCTCAGAATTAAATTCTTCTTCGCTGATGCCTGTTAGGGTTACTTTTCTCTTACCTATAAATTTCTTTCCATTTTTCCCATAGTCTCTTCCTTTTCCATTAATGCATGGATAAGTTTAGTTCATTTCTAATGTCTTCATTTGCAAATTGGTCCGTTTTGATATAACTTTTAAACAATCTTCGAAACCTCATTTGATGCGTCTGGACACAACTTTCTTGTTTTGTGGTTGTCCAGAGTTCACTACTAAACAGGATTGATCCTTTAGTAGTTTTGTAATATTTTATTTATCCGTTTCATTTGTATTATTTTTTATGTCTCTTTATGGCTCAACATTTTCTGTTAATCTGTTAATTTGCTGTTTGACATCAAGACGATAATCGTGGTTTGTCACATCCCGGGTATTTGAACCGTTTTATTTTTGTCATTACTAACAATTTTCGATGATTTAAGTATGTTCCTATGATGACCGTAGCGTTTGCTAATTTGTGTTTTCTTCGTAGTTATTTTCATTTAATATTTTATACAGATATTCTGTAACATAAAAGCACCTTTCTGTAATTGACCTTCTTTTTCAGCGATTAATGCAAGGTCGTCAGCGTATAGCAGACAGTTCGAGATATTATATTTATCCAGGTGTATGCCTTTGTTAAATTTGTTTCTACAGTCGCGCATTATTATAACTATGTGTATATTGAAGAAGGTGGGTGAAACGCAAGAAACTTTGGCGAACCCCTTTTATTGATATATAGACCTGTTGTTATTTTTCCATTCATTTAAAACACTATTTCTGCATGCATATATATGCTCTTGGCCGTATTTATTAGGTGTCTGGATTAACCTGTCCAGAAAGTTTGCTAATTTAAGTTACCGAGAGTTTTTTTAAAATCAATTAAACAAGTGTTTCTTTATCGAACTCTCTACGTTATTCTATCACTTGTTGTAATGTGAAAAGTCCATCGACCGTTGATCTGCCTTTTCGTAAACCAGTTGGTTCTTCACCTATTAAATGTTCTGTGATATTTCCTAATCTACCATTTAGGATCCCCGTATATAATTTATAGGCGAAATCGAGAAGACCTGTACCTCTGTAATTGTGCCATAGGTGTCAAATTCATTTTTTAAAGAAGGACAGAACTTTAAATTTCTTCTAGTTATTTTGAATTTCCTTTCCTTTCTAGCACATATTGAGGAGTCGTAAATGTAGAGGCATTCCACCATAGTTCCATAAATCTGCATAGATATTAAATTCTATTCTTTATAATTTTTATGATCTATATTAATTCCCTAGAATTTTATTTTGGTTCCAAACCCTAGATTTAAGTATAAGTTAATTCATATTTTAGGAGATTTGACTCGGAGCTCCTATTTCCGCAAAAATTCGTAAAGTGTTAGACGATGTGAAAGCTTCACTTTCCAGAATTAAACGCACCCACCATAACTTAAGTTACCACTCCATTATTACTCCCGTGCCTGCGCGACACAAGCTACGCTCCATGACGTCCTCTGATTGTTTGTGTGTGGATGTGCGTGGGTAACCGGGAAGTACGTTAGGTTCTCAAAAACTTGGAAATTCTTCAGTAATTTCGAAATGTCACTCGGCATTTTACTTTACATACTTTAAGCCGATTGGTAATAGTTACAGTCAGCCGATCCGTTTTAAATTTCATCTCGAACATCGATGTCTTATCGTAAATCATGCGTCAAGATTTGGTACGACGCTTTGACCATCGCGGCACCCAAGGGAGAAGATGGTGAATCGTCTGGACGGCGCAAGGAGCAATGATAAATTGCAAATAGTAATGACTTCACAATTAGATGTGTGTGCGTTTTCCTGAGGCAGATATTTGGGATGTGGATCCTGTTCCGAGTCTGAGAAAGAGTTTAAGGTTAGTTCTGCTGAATCTTTCCGGCTCTGGCAATTTACAGACTAGTGTAAGAAATAACTTTTCTTGCCGAGGGTATTTAGGAAATGACAAAAGCGCGGGACACCTACTCTAGCAGTGGTCTAAAAAGTTGAATAACTTATGGAAAGTATACTGTACCTTCGCAGAATTGCAATGTTTCAGTATTTATCAACGATGTTATTAGTTTTTATTCAATGTTAACTGACTTCAATATTTCAGCTGTGAAAATGAAATTAAGAGATTACTTCAAACCAACAACGGTAGCATGTGTCCAGAATAAGTCTAGTAACTACTTACTGATTTTATTATAAAATACTGTTACTAATCTAGATTATACCAATGAGCATAGAAGCATATGGAGGTGCACGCCTTTAAAAATAAATATCCTTTGTTTACTTCAGCTACAATAAGGTTTGTTACCAAGTCACTACTGGCACTGTTGTATCAGTTTTGGCGCAGCTTATATATTAACTGTGGTTACTAAGTTGATAACGTATCGGTAGTCTAATGGTAAAATGTTCGGCTACCAGTCCAATCTTCTCGGAATCGAGTAGACCAATAATTGTTTATCATTTCTTAACTGATATAATGGGATGTACATTAGACGGAAAAAATGTTTTTATGGTTAAAATCCACTAATATTAATAAAACACGTCTATATGATTTTTATACCGGTGGTTATATCACTGCGCATGAAAAATTCGTGCGAAGTACATCAGCGCCCCTAGCGGCTGGGTAGCAATCCTTGCTTGTTTACATCCCTTAGAAATGACCTTGAAAGGATATTGTTCCCATTAAACGTGAGTCACCTTGAACGTGGCTAAAGATGGCGTCACATGTTAGTCAGACATATCTTAGAATTCACAAATCGCCAGGGCACGAAGGTTACATTTACTTGAAATCATTGTGATTGTTATAATACAACCTCACACGATGTCCAACAACACCGAGGTAGTGAAACCATGCATATATCGACAGAATCGAAATGAACTAACAACCTGATCATGAAACCGTCACTTCATTACGATTGTTATATACAACCGTAGTTGTAGAGATGTATAATAATATAAAATCACAACGACCATACTTTACATACGAATTGTAATGCTGGCAATTAGTGCATTTACCCATAAAAATTAAAGTGGCTAAAATCGTGCTCTACTACTTTCATATCAATTGAATTGAACTGAGTTAATAATTAAGTTGATAACAATTACTGTCTATCAATAAAACCTAGCTCTTGTTACCCGAAATTCTCGAAGATATTATTAAGTGTGGCATTAAACGATTGCTGTGTTTCTAGCATATCAAGCATAAAATTTGCTGATTAGGTGAAATACACGT
Source organism: Cryptocephalus primarius (assembly GCA_963576515.1). NCBI lineage: Eukaryota > Metazoa > Arthropoda > Insecta > Coleoptera > Chrysomelidae > Cryptocephalus > Cryptocephalus primarius. Next base: position 10,772,867 of record OY754945.1, read on the forward strand.
GCGGTTTACAAGTTTATTAATTTTAGAAACGGAAAGTTTATTGGGCTCAACAAGAATGTTTGTTTTTCAAATATGATGGAGCATTTTACAAGCATTACAAGATTTTTAATATTTTTTCAGAGCTTTTAAACGGAATTTTGAATGAAAAGCATTCAAAGGTTTGGAATTTAACTAACAGCGATATAGGTGTTCCAGTTTGAAATTATTAAATCAACAAATATTTTAATGATGCCAAAAACATCTTCAATTTCCAATTTTTAAGTTGATTCCTTTGCATTATCATGGTCACATTGTAATAGCAAATATGCGTCTCAAAAGCATTATGAGGCATTAAAGTGTATTTAAATAAAGCATAATACTCATAATATACATAAAAAGCAATAACTCGAGTTTCTTTCTATTTAAAGACGTAATGTATCTCACTTAAAAAAACATTTATTTGAAACTTAATATTTATTTTCTTTTCATCGTTTATTGTCCTTAATTTTCACAAAGTTGAGCTATACAGCTCCCTACTTCTCCCTCTATGTTTTAAATCTCCTCCGCGATCCTTGTTGTGTTTTTCTATTCCTCTCGTCCAGGTGGTCCTGCTGACCTCTGCTTCTGGTTTCATCTTCGTGGTATCGTCCTCCTTGGTCCTTCCTAGGTGCCTAGTCCTCCGTCATCGCCATCTTGGGTCTCTTCCGCCTTGATCGTGCGTCCTCGTCGTAGTCCATCGCTTTCTTAATGAGTGGGTTCCTGTGCTCCATCGCCTTGGTGATCGTCCTTCTCGTCCTCTCCTTGATGGTCCTCTTCAGCTGTTCAATTCGCAGATCCCGTCGTAGTTGTTCGTTCCTCATGTACCATGGCGCGTCCGTCATCCTCCTCATGGCTTGGTTTTGTATCCTTTCTAGTCTCTCCATGTGTGTCCTCGCTGCTTGTCCCCATGCTGCTGTCCCGTACGTCATGATCGGTCGAATTCCTGCCAGGTAGATCCTCCTCTTCGTCTCCAGTTTCAGCTTAATCCGTCGTCCAATGAGTGGTCCTAGTCTGCTCAGTCGGTGCTTCGCCTTCTTCTCGGTCTCCTTGATATGTTTCCTCCATGTTAGTCCTCTGTCGATGTGGATTCCTAGATACTTCACATCTTCCTTCCAGTCCAGTTCCATGTCCCTCATCCAGATTTTTGTCTTCGGTCGTCTCGTCTTCGGTCCTATGTAGATTGCCTCGGTCTTCTCCGCGTTGATCTTGATTTTCCATTTCGTCGCCCATTCGTCCATCTTTATTTTCTTTACTCTTCTTCAATACCTTAAATACTAAACTTTCTAGTGCAGCTTTTTTATCATTACGGCTTTCTCGATTTGATAAGACAAATTAACAATTTTCTCGTGAAAACGTCCAATGACAAGATAGAATAAAAATGCCTAATGACTAGTTAATGCATATCTGTAAAATGACTTAAATAATGTAATCTTTGAAGCAGAATGTTACGGATGCAGAATTTTTGACATCCGAATATAATATTCTAGTAAGGCTTACATGCGTGGAGGCTGATGTAGATGCCAATTTTTTCTTAAATAGTCTTTTAACTTAGCAACATGAATAAATGAAATGGTGGTAATATTTAATAACTTATATTTGATAATCATAATTTTTTCGCAGGGACTTATAATTTAACCCCCCACACACACAATAATGGTTTACTTAAAACACACTGTTGGAGCTTACTATAGGAGCAATTACATCTTCAGAACAATTATCAAATGTTATTTCTCGACTTTCATCTTCACATGAAGAGTCCACCTTCATAGCAAAATCGCATTTCTTATGGAATATACTAAATTCAGTAAAAAAGTCATTTTTGAAACCATTGATGAACTATCTTGAAGAGAAACGAACGTTTAATCCAAACAACTGACCCATGAATTTGGGTTTAAACGTAATTCTCTCTCAGAGTTGTTCTACTCATTTATTCAAAAACAAAATTTCTAAAAAAACAACTGATCCAGTAATAGGGGTCTATACCAACTTTAGTTGTTTTACTAATTATCCAAGATGTTTAATAAATTTTTGGAAAACTCCTAAAATTTCTATTACAAGAAGCTAATGTTCTAATGAATTTATCAAGGAACGGGACTTTTCACCAAGTAACTAATCCATAAATCAGGTTTTATAACAAGAAAATTCATTTACAAAGAAGAGAGTTCTGGTTTAGAGTTATTGTCGCACTTGTAAACACCCTTTTCCTTATCAATGAATTTTCTAGTGATATTTTACTTCAGGCCAGAAAGAATGTTAGAACTTTAAATGTGTATCACTTCCTATAATTCAGTGATTTAAGTAGTACTATCCAGTAGAGTAATTGTTTCGAGTTAGTTCATATTTATAATCTCAAATAATTTTATAGCCGTTTCAGTGGTTTTTCCAAAAATATGAAATTTAGTCAATTCTATGGAAGAAAACACAGTATTATTTTTCAAGGATCTAATGTTCTAATTTGTCCAAAAACGCAATTTATAACCCAACAACTGATCCACGAATTTGGGTTTACACCAATTTTGTTGGTGTTTCCAAACATCTTATGAAGTTGAGTGAATTTCGTTGAAAAATCCGCAGAATTTTTCCCAAAATCAATATTCTAATATTCTACCCAAAATCGGAACTTATAACTAAACAGTTGATTCACTCACCCATCAGGTGAATTTGTATTTATACGAATTTTAGTAATTTTTCCATATTATCTATTAGATCTTGTCAGTTCCTTGAAAAATCCAAAAACCAACATTTTACTTATTTATATAGAAACGGTACTCTACACCAACTATTTCCTGCTATCTTATGAACCTTTGTAAATTCTGTAGAAAAATCCACAGAATTTTTTTCCCGAACAGTTCCAGGAAGGATGACGTTTGCTTTCCACCTTAGCTTTATTTAAGTGATCATCGACTCAATAGGAAGAATATTTAAGTGTTATCAAAGTGCTTGACGTTTCGGATCTAATTGAGTCTATCATAGACAAAAATCTATGGTCTATAGGAAAATTTCATCATTGGTGATAGATTGAAGTGAGGACCACAAGAACCATATTGTTATAAATCTAGAAATAATGGAGGATTTGTAGAACAATTAGTGTCATAAGAAAACAAGGCAAATACACTTGTCAATTTATGAAAACAGTATGGATGTCCAGGGTTCCTGTACACACACGAGAAAATGATAATTCCAAATATAGATAACTTCTGTTCTATCACATTTGAAACAGGACGTAATATGTTTCATTAAATCATTACAAAATGTTATCTTAATTGAGTTTTGAAATTTCTAAAAGTATGTGCTTGAAGAAAGAACATACATTGTATTCATTGTACCCATGAAATCAACGTAAACTGTTAAATACTAGTTTATGGAAAAGTGGTGCCTAATTATTTATAATAGCTGCAAACTATTTCTCAGCGCCGCTTTTGTTTTTAAATATTATCCATTCATTGCATAATAATAATTTAGGACTGTCAGAAAACCTATGTCAGAAAGTATGACTACAATAAACGGTTAATTGTATCCAGCAATTACAAACCGTTTCTGACTCCTTCTAGCTAGTTATTACAGCAGAATAGTTTAACGCTGTTAACAGAGAATTAAATCTGAAACATCACGTTCGCAAATTGTCATATGTTTCTAATTGCCACAGATTGTGAATACCCCTAATTTCGTAAGTAATACCAATTAACTGCATTTGCTAAACTCAAACGCAAAAAACACTGCTTGCTATTAAATCTAACCATGACGACGTAAAAAAAATATATCACAAATGTTTAATTCCGATATTCTTACTCACCATAAACTGTTACTGTAGTGTTTGATTTACTGTCATGTGCAGTAATAACATTAAGTTTTGTATTTATTAAGTGTAAAGAGGTTGATTGAGGTGGCACTTGAGGTTTTCTAATGCGAATAGACATTCTTCATTAGTAGAAATAAATAGTAGATAATGTATAACTCTGTCAAAACTCATATATACTCATATACTCATATAAAGAATCTTACAACTATCTGTACTACTATATGATACTAGGCGGTTGTAAATATCGACTTTTTCATAAATTTACACCCAATTTGGTGGGCTACTTTTGGGTGTTTTTATAAGAAATATTGTTTAAAATTAGCGAGAAGTACGATATTAAGATATGAGAAAAAGAAAATTAGTTTCAGGTTCCAAATGAAGCTGGCATAACCTATTTGGATGTTTGCTGAATGTATGTAAAATCAATGAGCATCGAGACTTGCAAGATTTTATCTGCTGGATATGGTACTAGTACTTGTGTGTTTCATGAAAAATAACTTAAAAAGTTGGTAGTATTGTAGCATTTTTAACTTTAATATTCATTATCGACGTTAAAATTACTGTCGATTTCTAGATTTATAATGATTATTTATGTGTTACTACCGTCACCACTATTTCCATCCACTCTCTCAAAAATTGGAATTTAGTATTATCAGATTTTTCTGGACCATTCTGTCCGCACTAAGTTCCATCCTTCTAACTACCTATTAACTACTGCATAAATTTATTCCTTTTTCCACTTTCTCGGTAAGTAAAATTCTGGGTTTTAAATTTTTTTGAATGACTATTAGTTATAATGATTAACAGTTAAAAGCAAAGAAGGGTCCTGTCGAAAGTAATTCTCTGCATCGAATTTGAATCCAAACCAAAAATTTAACCAATTTATTTTTGAGGTTATGTACAGAGAAGCAAAATTTTTTAACATCTTTCTAACAAATACTTAATTTAACACTTGAGTTTCGCTTTATAATGTATTTTGAAATGGTCACTTGCAGTGTTTCCTTGCAAAGTTATGATTATCTTGAAATCTTATTATTATTTGAAAATCTTAATGGAGGGTCATTAAGTCTCTACTTTCTTCTCTTTACTCTTTACTCTTTACTCTTAAGTCTTTACTCTTAAGTGTACAAGTACAAGTACAAGTATTAAGTTCTACACTTTAGATTCTGTACACCAAAGCTTATTTCTTAAGTCATAAAAGAATGTACCAAGTATTTTAAATATTCCTATATTAATTCTGATACTTCAATACTCTAATAATATTAAAAATGTAATTGTTCAGGAGATAATTTGCGTATAATTATGCTGGGTTCGGAATTCACCAAATAGTCTTAAAGTTATCGTCCCTTTACAAGGAGTGATCGCAAATGATCATACCATAGTTTATTTTGATGTTCTGCAGATTACTTCAAACGTAGCCTAAATAGTGCTACTTTTTCGGGTTTTAACTACAAATATCTTAAAATTCTTACCTTATTGGCAAATTCTGAGGTCAAATTCAGATTCTATGAAGAAGGTCACTTCAGGAATTACCTCCATCTATCCAATAACGAAACTTCGCAGACATGTGCAACGTTTCTGTAATGTTTTAATTCGACTTTGTTTTATACCGAAAAGTGTAAAACTCAAATAAATATAAACTCAAGAATACAAAATAGGTTCATAAGTTCCTCCCCATAGGTTCCTCTTTTTTAATACAGTTTCATCCCTGTAATTTTTGGCCCTAGTATTTTTTTGGAACTTAAATAACTCTTAACTAATTGCCTACTTCATTCTTAGATCTGTTACTAGAAATATATCATTTTGGAAATTTTTAGCAAACTTTCTATTTCTCATCATAAAATTAATAACTTGGTTAATAATTACAACTAAATCTACACATTATACGTTCAGCCATTCTTCCATTCATCCCAGCTTTTTGATTATTTCTTGATTCATCCAATCGATGCGACAATAGAAATTACTTTTGATAGAGGGTGAGAAAACCTCCTTGAAATTTAATTTATTGCGGTCCTGCCTTTACACGTCGAACCGAGGTGGGGTTGTTCGTTTGTGCGCAATCGCAAGTATCGATTCGAACAACTGACTGACCGTAGATACTCTAGGGGGTGTGTCTTTACTTGATTTTATGTCTCTTCTTTGATCTTCACGTCACGTGTTAGGATGGGGAGAGATTTTTCTTTTTTGAATTATGTCAAATATTTAAAATAATACAGTTTTAAATGTTACTGCAAAAGAATTAGCCAGTGGCGGAGTCAGCTTATAAAACTCTGTTAAAAATAACATGTGGCCTGAAATGTTATTATTAAGAAGGTTTTACTCGTTGTTTTTAGATATAATTTATATATATATATATATATATATATATATATATATATATATATATATATATATATATATATATATATTGCATTTCTACCTTCGAGGGTAATCTGGATAATTTTAAGATTGACGTAGAAATATGAGTAGTTTAAGTTAAATGTAGCTTTATTTTTCAATATTGTCTATGCATTTTTCGCAGTGATGCTGTTCAACCCCTTTATATAATAGTTGTCTTGCTCTGGAAAATAAGTATTTACGGATACAATAACTCCCTAAGTGTCTTTTACGCAGATTTTTTAGAAAAATGTTCCCAAGAAGTTAAGTTTTTAGTGGGCACAACTGACTTTTTTTAAAACTGAAAAGTTTATTGTATGATACTTGATATTAATTACAGACAATAAATGAATCATTTGAATACATTGTTACACTCCCAACGCCTGTGATTCTAATCCAATTCCGTAGTTTCGGAGATTCTTATTAATATTCTTCTTAGTGTTGACCCAAGGGGTTCTACTCTTCTTAAAGGGTGACTTTGTTTAGGGCTGACATTATTTGTAAGAGGTAGAGGTATAAAACAACTAAGTCAAACTGCGAAATCTGGAATACATCGTTTATTCCGTTTTTAATAAGGTGCCCTTCAGGACATATTTAGAGAAAAAATTGCAATAAAAATTGTAGGTGTTTAATGCAGTAGACGAAATATGAACATTTGTAAGAATATGTGGAACAATTATGAGAGAAATTGAGATCTTTCAGGAAAGATCAGTCAAGTTAAAGATTCTGGTGTCCAGTGTGAATTAAACAGTAGATTAAATGTACAAAGTGTAAACAGAACGTTGGACCAGTTTTCTAATAACACAAAAATAACACGAATAAATACTTTTTGCTCTTGATCGATTTTCACCAAAACCGCATGGACTCGAGTTTTCAAGGAACCAAACCCATATACAGTTTCAGCTTTTCAATATATACAGTTCCTTAAAAAATTAAACAAAAACATTGACACAAGGGCATTTTTAGAGAAACACCTTTTTTAACTGAACAGACTCAATATTTGAAATTCCGAAAATCAACCAGAAAACATTACATCGGTACTTCTACAGCCCAGGGAAATAAAATTTTCTTGCGGTTGCGGCTATAACAGCGGCCTGACTGTTTTTTAACACCTTAGGTGTACAGTACCAAAAGTCATATGATGGCATTCAAAAATTTGTGGCATTTTTTTTTAATTACAGGCGATTAAAGATAAAAAAATAACTGATTTCAGCGAGTTATTGTCTGTAAGTAACATTGTTATACACGATCAAAAAATTGAAATAAGATATCTTTTAGGGCTTTAAAGTACCTTTAAAATGAGCTATCGTAAATATTATTTAATGCATTTGTTGCTTAATAAAGCGTTAGATAATTTCAAAATGAGTTTAACTTAAATTTTAATTAACTTCAAAAAAAGTAGCTGTACATCTTTGATTTTGTGTAATAAATAAGCTCTTGCGGTGCACAATATGTGATAAAAATTCTAGTCATTTATCGATTACATTTTGCAAAAATGAATTTGTTCATATGAAAATGAATGTTTGTTATTTCGTTATTTTGTATAACGTAAATTTCCCGATTGTGGAAGGTTTTTTATCGAACAACTAAGTGATTAAATTGGAATTTTAATGGAGAACATAAATATCACACATTTTAATTTTATTTGAGAATATTAGAAAATATAATTCGATGTTTGTCAATGAATAACAAAATTTTGTATATGACTATATTGATTAACATTAAACGTTAACAAAGTAAAAGTGTGAGAGAGACACGCCCATTATAAGCAAAGGTTTTGTAACAAATTAATTCCAAAAAACTACTTAGTCATGTAGATAGATATTTAGACTTTAGTTAAGGTACTTTAACATTAAATATAATGATTTTTAATTCAATTCTTGAACCTTGAAAATGGCATTTTTTTAAATTTTGCAGACTTGAAATTGTTAACAATTCGAAAATAATCAGTATTAGAGGAAAGTTACTAAGATCCTTTTTTGTTTAGATACTTAAATGACTGATTAAATTTTGTAATTTGTTTTAAAAAAATTGTTTAATTTGTTTAAAAATTGTGAATTTGTCATAAGGGGGACTTTTTGAGTAACAGCGAAATAAAACCGGATCGGAATATTTTCGCTAACGGGAGCGAGGCTATCACTTAAAGTATGACTGAAAGCATCAAAAAAGCTTCAGCGTGTAGACTACAAATTCATCAATACCAGTACTCCACTTCTGTCAGTCTTTGTTAGTCACGACCCTGTTTTATTTTGCACTTTTATAGCGTTTTCCTCGTTCATGATTTTAGAGATTGTCTTCCCACTTTTCATTTTTATTTCCTTGAAATTGTAGTAAAAAAAATTGGTGTTTGATCCCTACAGGTTTGTGAATATGATGCGTTCATATCTACTGCTCCTCGCACAATATTTCTTAGTAAGAAAGTATCTAGTATCACGTAATATACGTCTCTTTACTACCCTTAAGTTGTATGACTAAAAACTATTGTGTGAATTTTAAAAAGTTAATCATTAAATTTTGTTTAATGTAAAAAATATGGAAAAATAGATACATTTTTATTCCTACTAAACCAACAAGAATTTCCAGACCAAATGGCATTGTTGATATGTTTGTATATGTGTCTAATGAAGTGACTGACAGTTAAAAATATTTGTTATTAAATACATCTCGAAATGTTAGTTTGTAAACTCAAGGATCAATACATTTGAAACACATAAAATGCAGAGATCAAAATAATTAAAATAAATTTTATATGAAACTGAATTATTTACGAGGTACAATAAAAAAATTTTTTTCATGTTCAGTTGATAACAAACGCTTTACATGAAAGTTTTCGTTTTTAATTTTGACATAATATATCATACTCCACAATTAAATATACAATTTCGTGTTTAGAATCATTTACGTAATAATTTCCCCAGGGAAAATACCCTTGTTGCGTTAATTGCCGATTTAAAACAATGGCAACAAGTCCCATTGCATATACCCACAGATATGTACAACAAATATCGTTCAAAAATTCTGTATTGTATTAAAGTCAATGTCATTTCATTTAAGCTGCACACTAATTGTGACATTCAAACGTTTGGCATTCTATTAGAAATTTACGGTGTTATTCATAAACGCATGTTAACGTTAAAATGGGTTTTAACTTAAAATGCGTTAAAAATGTGCCTCAATAAGGTAACTATAGCTACCTCCATATTAAGAATACACGGAACAAAACACTGAAGTGACATCAGTAAAACATAATCTAAACGCATTTTGAGCTGAAACCCATTTTCACGTTAATATGCGTTTATGAATAAGACCATTAAGCTCTACACTACCCTTCGTTATACGTCATGCACATCAAACGATACAGGGACCTTGCCTATAATTGCTGAATTTAAACGATTTGTTTAGATGCAAAACTCAGCCAATCTTAAAGTATTCCTTCTATATTTAAACGCTTCTAGCGCAACACTGGATGGTCCAGTCAATTTTTCAACAAGGGGAAGACACTGTACTAAATATATTCACCACTCAATGCTTTGCCAACGCGTTTAACTGATCTTCAAGTTCAACTCATAAAATCTCGAATTTTATCGCCTTTTCAAAACCAAACTTTCGCAACTAAGCACCACACGCAGGTTTCCAACAAACGTACCCTCCGATTCCTGGCGAACGGAATGTAATGGTGTTTCTTCGGATGGTGATGGTGATGGTGATGCTTTTTCTTCAGCATTATCACGTAACAGAATCAATCCACAAGGGAACTCACAATTCGGCGTCGAAGGAAGTACTCGCGAAATTGTCGCGTCGGATCGAAATAAAAAACTGTCCACTTCGGGAGGCTGGTTTATTATTTGCATTTAGAAACTATCGTCACAGTGGATCGCAACATTTGCCAAAGATGTGGCTAAAAATACCGAGCCTAACTGAGGCTGTGATGTATGGCCGAAATAAAAAATGTATTATTTTATTAATATGTACACAAGGCAATAAAAAGCTAACGACTGTTAATAATGGGAATCAATTATTTCAATACTTGTTATACCGGGCATATGACACCGTGTGCACTATGTAAACTAGACGATGAGACAAGAGAGATTCATAAGTGTGTGTACATTTGCATATACATTTGCAGGTTTGCATATAAACTACTTTTAACGGATATCGACTACTTGAAAACAAACATTCGAATAAGTAAATCGGGTAAATATTTTATTTACGACATATTATCAGAACTTGTTTAAAAAAATGATCTAAAAGTTTTTTATTTGATCGATTTTACAATGTTAACGTTGATAACCATCAATGTAACTTTTATTTTAAATTCAAGAAGTTTCCATGGTACGTAGGTGCAATAATTTTACTAATATCATAACTAAGACCCGAATTTGTTGTCAACTGATATCTTTTGCAATAAGTGCCATTTTCGTCATTTTGAGGTGTAACTGTTATCCATAAATATACTTCTTTGAATTTCTTCACACTTTTCTGTCGGTCAAACAAGCATTCCTAACTTCTAACAACCAATTTTCTGGGTTAGGTTTTGTGTCCAAAAAATATGAAAAGACGTTTTTTCTTATCCATAAATATACTTTTTGAATTTTTTCACACTTTCTGACGGTCAATTACGTTCTCTAAATATAATGGTAGAAAAATGAACTCATGGGTAACGTCTTGGGTGATTTTAGATCTAAATTGAGTCCAAAATTTTGACGTAGAAGATTTATCGCCTAACCTTTCAGCAAGTGTAACTTTATTTGGGGGTACTTCGTGGGGTAGGTTTATATGCTTATCCTGCCATAGCACTTGGTTTGGGAACCAACAATAAGAGAGGTAAACTAATCAATGATAGATCAATAATCAATAATGATTTTAGAAAAGGAACAACTGTCCGCAACGATCTTTTCAAAATTTCCATAGAGAAAGTAACACTGATATGTTTTAAAAACGACATATGATGATGTAGCCATATATCACTTAAAGATCAAAAATGTAATTGACATATCCTAACGGTTTTCTTACAAACGATGCAAAACGAGATTGTATTATTGCAGATTTTATGACCGCAGATATTTTCATTACTTACTAAGTATAAAATATTTGCAAGGTATATTTTATTTCTAGTAATATTAATTCTTAATTTTAATTAATTCATAAAATTTAGCAAGTAATTATGTAAAGTGTGTATGCTAACAAAGTATATATTCAATAATTAGTCTGAAGATTTCTATAGACATAACACATGGTTGCCATTTTAAAATGTACCAAATCAAGCACTAAAACCGCTACCTATAACGAGAAGTTCCATCCCTCTTGATTCCTCCACTTATAAATTCTGACGAAACCTGACTTCATAAGATTTCGTGTAACATGGAGAGTAAAGACAGGGAATAAATTTCATAAACCGTTTACTCAAAAAACTTTATTAGTTGTGTGGAAGATAAACGCCTGACGAAAGACACTCTGGTAAAGTGGTGTTGCGAAAGGCGCTTGCTGGGAAATTGTCAAGTTCCCAGCAAGCGTTGGGAAAGCTCTTGCCCTTGCTTCTCGCTCCCCCGAGAGAGAAGGGAGGAGGGCTGGACAAGTTCATCTCTCTCGCCTTAATTCTCTGACCAGCCATAAGTGTCTCTTGTGATAGTATTTTTTGAGTTGACTACTGTATACCAATAAGTCGCTTTTACATCCACATAATTTTATCTCCACTCTATTGCCTCTATAGTTTTTACTTTATTTGAAATACACATCCTCAAAAAATGCGTTGACATTACCCGTTACACAACAGACTCATTCTTGTTCTTGCTCTGAACCACGGACTAAATTCACTGTCCTTGAATCGGTTCTGAATTAATTCATTGGATGCTGAACCACATTGCTAACTAGTACTGGGATTACATCAACACCAGGGATTATTTGTAAATTTCGTGTCTCTATTTGAAGTATATTTGAGTCCCTCCGTGTAGGGTATCCCCTACCATGGGTTTTCACTTGAAATTTATGGTGTCACATGAGTCTTTTTGTTAAAGAAATTAATTTCAATAGTATGAGTTAAACTCTTAACAAATAAATGTATGTTGACTTACAATAAATATGTATTCAATACAAATGAATAATACATTAAACATGAAAATAAATTTGAGTCAAATTTTACTCTAAATTAGTATTTCGATAGTTCATGAGTAAAGAGAGGATAATAAGGCCCGATAAAATCGTAAAATAGGCAAAATATAATGGCAAATAGGCAAAAATAGTGACAAAATTAGGCAATTATAATAACATATTAGGCAAAAACAAACCATAAAGCTATTACCGGCTGTCTTTTGGGGCATTTTCTTGATTATTACGTCAGGAGATCTAGGGTTGATTTAATATAATTTTACTTAGACGTGTTTGAGCTTTTAGGATTTTATTATTTCATATATAAAACATATACGAGCATACCAAAAATGTTTTTACCTGTTTCTAAATAGTTAGTACACAAAATCGTGTACAAGTAGTTAAGTAAGTGTTCCCAGTAACTAGTAAGTGTAAGGATGATTGCGAATTAACGTATTATCCTTCATCCTTTCAAGAAAATTGTACCTGATGCGTCGTTATGATCAGGTAAAAATAGGGCAAGTAACTGAGTGATTACCAAAAAATCTTGACGTCACTTTAGAAAAATCTATAAATCTAAAAATCTAAAAACCTTAAGGTTAATAATATGTAGTCTGTAAGTGACTGTACTAGTGTGCTTTGTATGGGTAAAAGATTTTACAGAGTATTTGTTTCATTCCAGTTGTGTTTGTCAATTTTGACTTGAAACGATTTTCATTTCCTCATTTTTTTAAATAACCTGTGCGTAATGGAATCAGAAAGGCGGCAAGATTACGATACTAATTGGGGGGATTTATTTGGGGTTTTCAAAATTTATAACACCATTTTATGCGTCATATGTGGGCAAAGTTTGGTAAAATTCAAATAATATAACATTCTACGGCATTATCATAAACAGCATCCGAATTTTTATACAGATTTTCCATTAGATAGTGCGTCACGATCCAGAAAAGCCTGAATTCCAAAGAGCCTGGAAAAGTGTGAAAGGAAACGACATAAATGGACCCAACCCACTGTTTTTTTTTTTAATTTAGCAAAATAAATTTATTTCGAAACATAACGTTACGTATCCTTTTCATTAATCATTCATATATAAAAGACGTTAGAATTACTAGTTAATATAGTAATCATTTTAGTACTTACAAAATCTGTAAATTAGTACTTATTTACAGTTATACAAGTATTAGGTAATTGCTTTTCATAGCTTCTCCTCGGCAAGAATTCAACTCACTTTCTGAGTCCGACCCTTTGTGTGATGTACGGAAACGGCATGCATATTAATATTCCGACCATCAGCTCTTTAGGACCCGTTTATGAGGGGTTGTATCTGTCACTTCGCAAAATCTCTTAATCCTAGTGAGCACCTCTGCACTCAACACGTCTAACTCAAATCATATTAAATCAACCCATGATCTCCTGACGTAAAAATCACGAAAATGCCCCAAAAGACAGGCGGTAATAGCTTTATGGGTGCCATAAATTACCGGTACCACTGATAAAGCGTTTGCTCCCGACAGCTCGGGAAACACGGTTAGTGGACACCTCTGATGTAGTGCGCTGCGTCACATACGAAAACAAGGACCTTCTCTATGAAAATTTCCAATGGGATATAAAATTCCTAAAATTCGTTAAAATTTATCTATTTTTTGCTATTTGTATTAAACCATTTGGGACACAGTGTTTATGTATATATGTCGAAAATATTAATTACTTCTACTGTTACTCACTTATGTTATCATCAAAAAAGTTGACAATAGTTTCATCATTGACTCTATCTAGTTCCTTACAAGCTAACTGGTATGCTTTTCCTGGTTCATCTTTACTCAATCTACCAACAACTAAATCAACAATATAGCGCCCAAGCGAATCTGTAGTCTCGTCAATTGAAATCCAAATGTAATTTTCTCCAATGTTTGTTTTAATGACTTCTAGTTTCTAAAATCACTAGGTATTAGTTTATAATCCTAAAAAATTTCGTAAAATATGTTTAACATACCGATTGGTAGCACAAATCTAAATAGTTTTTCGTAACGTAGATTCATCTGGAATTTTCAACTTCGTATATTCTTTATCAGTACATCTTTTATTTTTGGATAATTAATTTTTTTAAAAGGAATGTTTGCAGCAACTAATGCATTACAAAGTTTGTATGCAAAATCTGTCTTTGATGGTTCCTTTTGTTGCCCATTTAACCCAATAGGAAGTGAAGTTTGTTTGTTTTGTGTTCTATTATTTTTATTTAAACTATGAACATGTGCTCCGCATGATAAATGTTGGGTAACATGGTATTTTTTGTTGCTTTAATCTTAAAAAAATACAGATAAATTCTAATAATTTTCAGAATAAATAGTTAAATACATATATATGTCGTTTTAATTAATATCTTGTAAACTGATAACAATACTCTCTAATATATGAGTACTCATATGAGAAAGTAATAAAGACAAATAAAATAATGCTACTTACCGTTTTAGTACAAACCTCGCAAAATAAAGTTGACCCATCGATGGTGAAACACTTGTCTAATTTTACCTAAATGTAAAAAATTTCTGTTTGAGATTTTTTAATAGGAGCCATTTTAATTGCAATTAAATTTTACACGGCACTAAATTAAAAGAACTGTTCACTTCAACATATAAATAGTAAACAAATGCTTTTGGCCCAAAATTCCAAACTGTTCCCTTCTCAACCTTCCCATTTGGGAAATCCCTAATAGCCCAAAGACCATCAATTCATAGAAAAGTATGTTATTAAGGAAGTAATAAATAAATTAAGGTCTAAACAGATGTTTATTTACCTACTTTTAAACTGATTCTCAGAAAGATTTTAGCATTTTGCCATTCAATTTATTTCAAATTTCTCGAAATAATTTGAAAATTTCTAAAAAAAGCATAATAAAATGAAATATGATAAATTAGGCAAAAACCTTAAAAAATAGGCAAATCAGGCAAAAAGGCACGTACGAGAAAAATGCCTTACTATCCGCTCTTTACCTATGAGTGTCAAGAAGTTCAAAGTTCTACCCTCTTTTCAAATAGCTTGAAATGATCTTTTAATACACCCCCGCCCTTCCAAAATGGGGCACGTCTTTTATGAATGATCCCTTTATGGAAGCACAAAATGCTTCTGCGCAGCCTCCTTCTGATTCGGTACAAATTCAGGTACTTGCTTGAACAAATCTGTAGTAAATCCGAAAAGGAATCTGTTATGTACATGTTAGTTTTAAACTTCTCTCTGTGTGCACATTTTGAATCATATATTTTGTATCATAGTGATATTTAATTTTCGAGAAAACGTGTCAAATGAGTTCACAAATGCACAAAGGGACCCATATTTGAAATTGCGACACGTGATTCAAAACGCACATCTATCGATATCCATCGGTTTGTTTTCAAATCGAGAATTTCATAAAATTCTTTGATGTGAACCTATCCTCTATGTTGTTGAGACATTTAAATTTAACGGCACGACATAAATTTTCGATACCAATACCGTTAAAAATTCCATTTTACAATACATCGTTGTTCTGCTAATCTTTTGTATATAATGCTACTAAAATATACAATGAACTCGATAATAATTGGAAACGTTTACCCTTAAATAGTTTTAAAAAACAAGTCAGGGCTCACATTATGTTGTATTGATTCCTACATGTTTTGTATATATGTATTAGTATTCGGTTAACTCTTCTTAGACATAACCAAGTTCATTATGTATAGGTACCTACTTGCAAAAATATAAATTTGCATATTATAAGGATTGTACAAAAAGGTTAGGTAGAGTAGTTTCGACTAGAGCACCTTTATAGAGAGAATGATCCCGAATATAGTTCTGTTATTATAATTATCATTATATGACGTCAGAGGGGAGAAAATAAAATACAGTGAAGATTAGAGGCGATTGTTCTGTATATATGCATTAACCACAAGATATATCCCACAAGAAGCATAATGTTTAGAGAATAGATTCTGCGACAACCTCTGCAGAATACGGATTTGCTTAAAATTATCCGAGGTTGCCTTTTCTGGGGTTCTTCAGATTTCCTCAGGTCTCCAGATTTGGAAATATTCAATAGCAATCTACTAATGTTGAAGGCATCGACTATTTCCTCCTGGCTTTCAGAATATTATTGGCCCTATGCCAGGTAGCAACAAACCATGGATAAAAGTTTACACCGACTTCCCATAATTTGTGTTAATCAGTTTTCCGATTATTTGTGTTATTAAGGTGCAGTAAATATGATTGCAAAGAAACTTCAAAATAGCAAAAATATTTACAGGTGGTACGTGAATGATTTTCGGTAATATAGAAATTTACAGTTTTTCATTTACTTAAAATTTTCTTTCTCTCTAAATTTTTCCCTATATTATATTTTTCGGTTTGCTACTTTGCCTAACCGTTTAAATGAAACACATGATGCGTCAAATTTAATTCCATATAAACCTATTGAATGTAATAAATTTTTTAATTAATTAATGACGGCATGAAATGGACGGCACTTTTCAATACTGCCCAAAACATTTTTATTAGTTGTTTTCAATACATGGGTATAAAAATGGGTAATATGTACTCCTGGTACCTTCGATACTTTATTCCCAAACAAACAAGTTTAAACGCATGGTAATATATTTAAATTTTTAATGAAAATTGGGAGGATAATTTAGTTTTTCCGCTAAATTCGTTATTGTAGATTTACTAAAATCCACACATATCGCAATAGGGCAAAATAAAGCAAGTATAGTTTCGACATATGCAAAAGGTAAAGTCAAGTCAGGATTTTAAGCAATATCAATCCATATCCTTTACCATATTCACCACCAAAACTGCGAATTTTTCATAGATTTAGTGGAGATAATGCTGAAGAATTCAAATTTGACACAGTGTGCCTATTATTTGGTTAATTTCTAATTCCAAGATAATTGTACATTTCATCCTGAAATTGGGCTTCACTTTAACATCGATGTTAGGCACACACTGATGTGAATGTTTTCACAACCACTTTAATAATAGCGATTACGTCGATATTTATTTTTGTAAATAGTTTAGTAACATTTCAAACATACATATTAAAAAATGCAGTCTGCTAATACCCACAAAAATCAAATAGAGCCATCTCTCAAAAAACATGAATAATTGCATATTAGTGCAATCATTCTATAAGTTGACTAAATTTTTGAACATGTATTTGTTGTTAGTTAGAACAATTTCAGTTTGTTCACCTGATACTTATCATTATATATACATATATATATATATATAATTGGTTTTTGTTGTGTCAATATACATCGTAATGTGTATGTATAAGTTTTTTAAATTTTTAAAGTTTTAAGTTTTTTTTTAATTTTTAAATTTTTAAATTAATTAAATCAATTTAATTTAATACGTTAAATTAAAATTTTAAATTTTTAAGTTTTAAATTAATTTACTGTTTTTCATATGACAAAATAAGTGAGTAGATGTTCTATTTTTAAAGTACTCGACTTTATTAGAAATTGTAAAAAACGATTGAAATAGTAAATATTTCTAAATGTAATTGTAGAATTGTAAAAAGAAATTGACCTGTAATCGAAACTTTTAGGTTTAAAATATTGATAGAATCTTTTCAAGTTCTACATTATCTCAGCATGCTTCGTATATTTTAAAGTCTCGAAAATGGCGATCATTTTCTTCTTTTTTATGTTTATCGCAGATATCCGAGGAGTTGAAGATCTGTCCAATTTTTTATGTAGAAATAACGTTTAAGACCAATCGTGCAAATTAAATAAATTACTATTACGAAAAGCGAGTTTGACACTTTAGCTGTTTTAAACGTTTCCCTCATTTCTTCAAATGGTTAAGGCTCATTCAATTTAACACAAGAATATTTGAACTCAAAAATTTAAAAGACGATATAGAGTTTCTGATGGTTTTCCTCACAATGTTATTAGATTGTGAAGGAAGGGAAGTACGTATTACTTCCATGAATGAATGAAGGAAGTACGTATTACTTCCATTCATTTCTTCTAGTGACTCACTCCTCTTTTCAGTTAACAAGACATTCATTCCACCCCTTACATAATATTCGTTTAATTTTCTAAGATAAATTTATATTTGCTGCAAATTTGCTCTATCCATGTAATATCAGATCTGTATGAGACATACTTCCGCGTTTCCGAAACAATCGAAGGTTTGTGCAAGTTTTTAGGACATTGTGTATAAGAGCCATCTATTGCTCAGGATGAATACGTTGTCGAAAAGATACGTAGTTCACATATTAAGCAACACAGGATGCCTCCAGCTCAGAATCAATATTTAACGTTGCTCCGTTAGAGGGCAGGAGTGCTCTTATAGTAATATTTTTGGAAGCTACATAAAATTACAAACGTTAAATGCTGATAATTGCAGTTTTGTAATATGCATTAACGTATAATTAAAACATTCTTGAAGAAATAAAAAAAGGTTGATGAATTTTATAAACTTCATTGTTTGCAATGGCTACAAATGTAACGGTATAATTATTTCGTAGGATTTTTTAAATTAGAAGGTGACTAAATAATACTAATTAATACTTGATAATGCCAATGACATCAAGAAGTTGGGTATTTCTGTCATGTACAGTGGTATAGTCCCAAATTTTGTGATAGATGTAATAATTATTATTGCACCTTAATTACATATGTAATTCATTTTAAACATCTTATAGGTATATTGGTTTATTCAAAAGTAACAATTTAATTAATGGCGTGTGGCAATGGTGGAAAAATTTAAGGTAAGCAATAATACTGATGTACTCAAAGCGTTTGTCTTAAATGCGGTAAAACGGTTAGACCCTATATAGTTTTAGATTTTCATTTTACCCTAACACTCTAATTAATTGTTCTAGTTAAAGAGACCATAGAAAAGAGACAAACTTCAACTTCTCTTTCGCTGAATGTCCGAGCAGCTTTGTACATTTCCTTAAAACCTTGTACTTTCATGTAATAGTTTGAAACATAATTTGAAACTCGTCCTACATTACTCCTCAACTAGCCCACGTTTTAGTTAAACAATATTTAAAGAATTGTAAATAAAGATTCAAGTTATGACTGTTGATAATTGTAATTCTAATAATGTTAAGTTATAATATGTTACCCGACAATGTCAGAATGTTACGCAATTATATCTGTTTAACTAGACGTAAATTCGTGTTTAACGAAATATTCGTAGTAGTGATATTACATACTCTTGAAATTAATTTTGTATGTAAATATCAAGTTTAATTATATACATTTTGTTAATTCGAATGTTGAAAAATTCTTTTTGCGTTACAAAATAATAACATTAAAGAGGTGATCGTATCCTACCTTACACAGATCCCCCCTTTCGATGGTACTACACTCCTCCTACTAGTTTTAGCTAGCTAATGATCGCAGTGTCTGCCACACTCCTTCACTCCTTGACAGGAGGAACGAAACTTATTGGGTAATTTATAAGAGATTTGCATTTATTTCGCGTGTCGCCGCCGATGAATTACATAATACACATTGTAGATAGCAGACTTTAGAAGGAAATTTCCCGTTTAATGTACGAATAATTTTTCTTGCATTCGTGATAAAACTTTAAGGAGATAATTTATTGTTCGTAATTTTTGTTAATACGCTTTATGAATAAGGGAGCAGTTATGGAGCTTGATTTACCATCGGTTGGTAACAAAGTTGGTCTATACTTAGGCGTAAAAGTTGAAATAAATTTAGATGGGCAGGGCTTCAAGTAGACTTCAGAAAACGAAAGCTTCCTATCACATATTAAGAACGTATAGTAAGCCGAATTTAATTCGGCAACTCTACGAAAACGTAAATTATTAACCGGTCATATAGCTGAGAATATGCTCGAAAGAGCCGATGCTCTGTCATAAACATATCCTGCTTTGAAGCAGATTTGAATTGAGTTCAAAATGGTTAATTAATTACGCTTCTTACAATTCCGTTCAATTTCCTGAATTTCGTCCTCAAATTGTTTTCGGGAAGCAACAAAGTATCAACTTTAGCCGCCTTCATTTCTTCAATCTCTTTCTTAAGAGCATTTATTGATAACAGGTTAAGAACTATATTCTCGAGAGTCAGAGTTTCAGTCGAGGACCCACGCAGTTGTGATTATAGGCATTTTTGCAATACAAATTGTCCTACAAGGCATAAGTTAATTTCAAATGTGATTCTGTCTTCACGATGAAAAGTGTCGTAAAAAAGGTGGTAAAGCAAATTAGAGTTTCTATTTATTTCTAGAATTTCTTCGTTTCATTCAGACAGGGTAGTGGTGAAAACATTCTCTGAATTGGCGCACAGACCATGTACCCAAAGTGGTATCTAAGTCACAGTATTCAAAAGGCTCCACGTCAGTCAGTATTAAAATATGCAGAGCAAAAGAGATATTTGCTACTACTGTGATTTATACCACTATTAAGGAATACTTCTTTTTAATAAAAGCACCTAGTGGTGAAAGTTCTTCCTCTGATTAACTAGAAGGTGAACTGTATTCTACCTGTTTCTTCTTTGGTTACTTTTAATTCCCACTAGGTTGTTCGGACCTATTTTTTCTAGTATCAAGTTTTAATCATTTGGCATCTGGACTTCAACTTCATCCGATCTTTTCGGTGTTACCGATTTTTCACTATTCCTTTCCTATCGCAACTCGAATAACCCTCAGTTCTTTCTTGTTATGGTATAAATTCAACGTTTGGCCTTTCGTAATTTTCTAACTCATGTACCTTCTCGTCTCTTGGATACTGGAATCCGAACTTTGGAATCTTTTGGAAGAGCTAGTCCTCCTCACGTCACTTTCTCAATATCGCTCAGGGCATGTTCTGGGTTAATTTCATTAAGTTCCATGGCGATTCTTTCATTTATCTCCGGAAGCTGGTTAGCTGGAAATACATTTATTTATCATGGCAGCCCTCTCGGAGGTCTGGATTTTCACTTAAGCTTTACCCAGTTACTCACTGATGTTAAAGTGAGATATTAAAAGATTACTTAGTCTTAAAATTAGACAATTTACAATCCCCATTATTTTGATATAACTTTGATAGCTTTGATTAATTTGATAGCTATTTGATTGATTTAACATGATAGATGGTTACCTGGTTTCCTCTAGCTGCAATAACGACATCAAATTTTTCAACATCAGAAATCAAATGAACTGGATTTTCAACATTCGTTCTAACGAAATCAATAAATTTGAAGGCATTGGTCTGTATCCACACAGATAGGTGGAATTTAAAAGTAGTTTCTGGTAGTGAGTGTTCTCTTTTTCATCAAATCACTAACGTTCTTCCCAAGGAATATTAGTAGGATGCGCAATTAGCATTAATTTCACAATACTCATACCATTCTCATCAACGTTTGAAATGTGATTTTTACAGAGTCATTTCACCCTAAAGCCTAGATTTGAAACTACTCAGCCATTGTTTTCCAGCTAATATTTTCTCGGACGAGAATAAATGTGTTATATTGCTTCTTCTAACTGGCTGCAATATCTCGCCAAGTTAATCTATAAATTTTCTTTTCACTTCCAAGCAGTGTTTCACTAGCTTATTCTCGAGATCTGGCAAAATAGGGTTTTTTCATAATTTTGTTCGGTATAACTCGTTAGCAGCTCTATTTATCTCACAACAGAGTCGAAAAAGGGTGGCATGAAGTACGTTGAATAGTTTACATGACTTCAAATAACCTATTCCTTTACTTCTCATTACTACTTCTTATTCTTCTTAATTAATAAAGGACATTCCATTTAAGTTTAAGTAAACATTTTAATTAGCTAAATGCATAGTGTGATCCTAAATATTCACAGTAAACAATTTTTTAGCATATTTTGAAGTATATTTCACTATGTTCGACATTTTTATTATTGTCACTCTTTGTTACTATTATCATGTCATTAATGTATAAAATACCACTAACATCAAGAGCAACAGCAGTTCCAGTATTAGTGATTAATTTTGACGCTTGTATGTGGTAGGAACTAGTTCATTTACATACAGACATCAACTACTTTTATCCAGCTTATTAAAAGCTTTGTTCTCAAAATTATTTAGGAGAATTACTACATGATCTATCGACTCAGGGTGTGTGTATCCTAGTGCTGCCTTCTTCAAAATATCAAGTAAATTCCATATTAACGACCAGGTATTGCAATTATCTCAGCCCCTGGAAGTGTATTAGCCGGAAGTAACAAAATTATGTTAGTAAAATTATATTACTTCAAATTTCCTCAAACCTTCTAAATCCATTTTTTAACTAATTCTGTCATTTCCAAATTCTAAATTAAAAATTAACTAAACATTAACTTTCTCTTGTTTGTACACTTTTCAAATTTGTGCACTAGTTTATTCTGATGAAATTTCTTTCCGAATAGTCAAATATATAAAATTAATACAGATATATGTACAACATATGTATGTACATTTTTTTTAAAATAATACTCTTTTAACTCACCGGTGAGTGGTCAAAGGGTTTATAACAAACTTCTCAAAAATATTAAAATATTTTCGGGTATAAGTAATGTGAAGAATTTGTTGCAGCGGTATTTAGTGGAAAAGAGTTTTTTCGGTGCGTGAGTACCTAATAAATTAGTTTGTTTCTTGTTTTACTTCATAACTAAATGTCTTGTCATTTGTCTGTTTTTCTACTAACTATCGTGACCGATATTGTATTTAAAAACGTTTATATTATTTTTTGTTTATATATGGCCTCCTATACAAATATATTTATTTGCCTAGAAGAAGAATACGGGGTCTTCTTCTTCTTCTTCTTCTTATTGTTTTTATTGCCATTATTAAACGGACTTCTACGATTTTTCTTCAGTATGATTAAGATTTTATCTTGTATGAAATTATAAAGAGGAAGCTTCCAGTACTTATCTGATACCATTTAAGACATGTAGAAGGTTAAACAATTTGAAACTTGTACATTCCTCGTCCATTCGTTGTTAGGGCACATATGGTAAGTTACAGTTCTGAAAAAACTCCTGAAACCTTTATTGCATATTCTCCTAAAGTTTGAATTTATAATAAAAGTTTAGATTCAATTTTAGAGCAAATTTAGCCTCCCAAAGTTCTATGGAAGCGCAAACGTGTTTTAGGAGTGATTCAGACTTTCTAGTGTTTAAAAAGTAAAGGAAAGCTTTTCTGGATTCTACTTGGCACTTCTAGTGGAAGTACCTTAAGGTATTTTAGTGGTGGCAAAAATTGTGGCATTAGTTTTTCCACATGGTATTCCAATTCACCAGAAGCAATTACATAATCCCCATAATAATAAAGAGTTATTCTTTACCTAAAATATCTTTTTTACGTATCAGTTTATAGTGGGTTATTCACGTTTTACAAATAAAATGGTAAATCATAGGCTCCTAGAGGCCCAGAAATATATTTACTAGATTTGAAAAATTCAATTATTTTACTTGCTGTACCATCGTTAATTTTGGGCATTCCTTAATCTCCTAAAAACATTTTTGGTCATAATTTGATATGATGAGAATGGAAACTTATGACCATGGTTGAATGGTAGTTTGCCTATTAAATATTGATCGCATTTGTTGATAATTTTTATTTATTTATTTTCAATTTTGTTTGATTAATTCTTCGATGGCTGGTCATGTATCAGGGATTCTAAATTATAAGTGCACATTTCTTTGCATTATTTGTTCAATGATGTTAAAGTATAGGTTGCAAAGAAGCTCGCCTCGCCGAAATTCAATCTCGCCTTATGATTGTGTTCTAACTTTTTTTTGTTTTTGTTTTGCATGAGCGCAATAAAATCCATATCATTATTGCTATTATTATTCTAAATATGAGCAGGAAACGTTGTTAAGAACATATCATCAAAATCGAAACACCCTTTGAGCTCCATTCAAATTTTCCCCAAGCCGAAATCAAATCGAAACATTTTTCTGGAAAATCTTCTCCTCTAGTCTTTAACGTCAGTTATCGACTTAATAACAAATTTATTTTCCGTACGTCACTGTTCAGTCAATCAAAAAATACCATTGCGACATATGGTACCGTGTACCAGGCACTTCCAATTGCATTTCCTAATGCTCGACTCCGTTTTGGGTCTGTATATTTTGTGAGCGGCGTGTGTGTATCGAATTACTCCTCCGCCACCCCTTGCTACCCCGCTACCTCTGCAATTTCTTTTACCTACTGCCACATGACCTTCCTGGGACGTTCTTTTGCAGCTCTCAGCGTTTGACCTTCAACACCCTTCGAACGCCCACCGAACTGCCTTCTTCTGTTCCCTCCCGTACAGTATATGCTTCATGTGCCGAACAAATTTTAACAAACAGTGGCGGGTGGTTCTCCAAATAAGTCTTATAGCATTGTGGAATAAATATACCTAAGGATATCCTTGAAATCCGAAATCACCAAGGACTATTGCATAAATAATATATTAGTGCGCCTAAGTGGCGTAATTGGTTGTAGGTAATTAAAAACAATATACTCCAAGACACATTTTGACAATGTTATAGAGTAAACATTTAACGTTTGTGAAAAGTTACAACCATTACTCCAGAATATAACAAGCACACAATCAGGAATATTTGATTTGTTTGTTACACGTTGCTTGACCTTTTATATTCACATATTCATGTATGTACATGTTTCTTCCTTTAAATTTATGCTTTATGTTTTGTGCTAATTTCTTCGCTTCTTGGATTTTATTCCCTTCTTCAGTTTCCATGTTTGTTTTGGCGTACCTTTCTTTCATTTTTTCCTATTGTTCGGTTCCCAAAGCTTTACCAAGCTTAATTAAATATTTCATTCTAGTTTAGTTGGATCATACTAACTAGCTACTTTCGATCGGTATACATCAATATAGCCATTTTAAATAAGAAATTGGTGTCCGACAACACCTGAGTGAAATCACTCGGTCAGTTGAAATAACCATCTAGGGCTACTGGAACGAACACATGTAGTGACGGTTTACTTTGTCGGTGTCAGTAATTTTGTTGCTTCTTAAATTTCTTAAAGAAAGTTAAATATTCTTTCATCCCGATGTTTCACATTTATCGCCATTATCTTTTGTGTTTCCTCCACGCGTTCCTTTTTCCGTTACTATTCGAAATGTGTTATTCATTAAATGAATAATAAAATGTAGTAGCACTTCTCTCTGTGAGATATTAAGACTTTGTGCACTGATGTTATAAATGAAAACGTAAAAATAGGACCGTAAAGACATGGCTGAAGTCCAAAAACGCCTCATTCAACCTATTTAGATGTTTTTCTGGTTCTTATTGGGTTTGAAGATTTATGGGATAAGTTACTAGAAAAATTGCGTAAGCTTTTACATGGGTAAATTTACATGGGCAGCTTTATACTGCCAAAGGGGCTAAACATCAATTATTGGTATATTCGAGATAAGTATTACAATATTATACACGAGCTAAGCACTCACAAACTAAGGATAATAATATGAAGGATTATCAGTTTTGTGGAAATGTATGTCATATCTGTTTATTCTGTATACAACATTTTGCAAGGTTCATTATTTTCTCAATAAGTTATAGTATAAGTGGAGATTAATTTACTATCGATTTTAAAAATAACAAACCGATAAAGAAATCCTTTCCTGTTGAAAATTATAATTTACAGCAATCGAGTTTAATTTGAAATATAAATGCGTTCTTTACAATTACTGTTCGTGTATATGGTTGTTACGTAGACTTACGTCTGTTATGGCTGAATATATACTTGTTATATTCAAAGAGCTCATATGTATTCGAAATATATTGTAATATGCACATTGTACATGTAGTCACTTTTATTGAATAATGCAAGAAGTATGTGATGCAAAATAGTGTACCTAGGTACCATATCCAAATGAGGTTTGCCATATTTTTTTTTTATTTACGGAGGATAACCAAGGAAGGGAGCATGGCGGACCTGTCATATTGTGACTTTAACAATCAGTACAAATTTAAAGTATATTGCAATGATCAAGTTTCATTTGACAAATATATCAGATTTTCATTGGCCAAGTATGTGTTAAAAGTATACTAAAAAATTTGACCAAAATACAACATAGACGAGTATGTGTGAACTGGGTGAACAGGGATAAGGTTTGCTCAGTAAACATTTTAAAGGTTCTACCTATATACTAATTATTTAAAACGTAATTTTATTGTAACAAGCGTACAATTTATATACTTATCCTGAAATGCAAAAACAATGAAATATAATTATTAAAGATTTTTTATTTATGACCAACATAATATTTAAAGTTTAAACAAAAATGAAAAACTTTCACTATTTTTAAAATAATTAGTAATAGAGGTTAGTAGCAACAAATGAAACCGTATAGAAATATGTTCCTTTAGGGCGTAACGTTAAAATCTTCAAAAAATCAGTGCCATTAATATTTTCAATGATTTCTATGTAGCATTTCTTGTATGCCGAATATTTTTTGATTGTAGGAGAACTTCTATGCCACTTGGCTTTCTAACCCCAGAAAAATCTACATATAACACTCACTACATAAATCTTGTAGATGTAGTAGATGAACGCCGACTAATTCAAAAGTTTCACCTACAGCTTGATAGTTAGTCATTTAAAATCTGACTTAAAAGGAAATTTTATGCATAACACATTTAAGCTTACTATCATGAAAGTTAATGTGACTCTTGGGATGTTCACTTTTCAGTCTAAGAATTTGCCCGTTATAATCTAGGCTTTAATAATAATGTTCATAGTTCAGTTACAATTAAGCTTGTTCCATGGCACAATCCTTCTGAGGCATTCGAATTTCGCAGAAGCATTATGATTTTCCTTCAGCTTCATTTCTTGTGGTGATCATTCAGCAATCATCAATATAATTTAGAATTTTCTGAAGTGAATTGAACTGTACTTCCTTTATTCATCCTTTATGGAATCGTAACTTTTATTTAGTTTATATTCTTCTGGAAGTTTCCTTATAATTTCGTTGTTGATAGTATAGCTCTATCTTACATATCTGTTATTTACCATACAATCCCCTAATACTTCATTAGTCAAATTTTCATTAGGAAGTATACCCTCTGGTATTATAAATAAAATTACTATAAATATGAATATTTAAACTCGGTACTATAAATGTGAATATGAATAATTGCACACACTCTAGGGTTTTTGCTAGGGTTCTTGCCATTGCTAATTGTAAATAGATATTTTTCAAAAACTCTTTACTCTAGATCAAATAGTTTGATGTGACACCAGTGTTGATTCTTCTTATAAACATGGTCATGAAGGGGCACTTCATTTTATTCCAGAATGTCTTAATTTTGTTAACCTTGCTGACTTATCACCATATGAATTAAAGCTTAAGAAAATACAATCGTAATGCTGCGCCGAAATTTTGATGTTTCGACACTAGACATAATATAAAGGAAGGTACCAAAGTCACTAGAGGCGAAGATCAAGTGGACTATTGCTGCTTGTTGTAGACTTGTTGCTTGCTAGACTATATATTGCTGCCTATATAATCTTACTGCTTCTAAAAGTGTATCTTACAATAAACATCTAAAGAATGTAAGCTTTCGTATAAAATTGGCTTTTCTTTTCGTATTACGAGTATATGGTTTTTGGTTATAAACGTGTATATTAATTTTGACTGAATATGCCAAAATATTTACAAAGAAAAACGATTTTTCCCAGCAACCACCAGAATTGTTTCATTATTCTGAAGAAGAAGGAAAATGAATGCAAAAATTTTTGCATGAATTTTTTAATAGGCTGATATTTTTGCTACTTACGACCTTTCTATCTGAATAACCAACTGAGATTCGTAGATAGATTACCAATTTAGGGTAGGTTATTATGAAATATTTCTTGCAGTCTGAGTCATTCTCCATGTCACAAAATTATTCCCTTACTATATTGTGTAACAAGTGAAAGTCAGTAAAAATTATTCCACTTCACGTGAAACTAAGAAATTTAATGAACGGTAATTAACAGAATTGTTAGTCATTTGTAATCTGTAGTAACACAGATAACAGAAGATGTTTAATGTCGAAAAGAAAATTCATCGCTTGCGAAACGATATTTAATTACACAAGGAATTACTTATGACGATTACTTATTACTATTATTACAGTAGATGGCGACACAACTTGAACTTGCAATTAGTACTTTAGAGATATTATGAATTTATATGCTCAACGTAAATATCATTACAAATTCATAAATATAAATTGTCATTTTCTGGTACTAATGAAATAAGAATTATTCCGTCCGACATGACGATATTTTTGTTGTTAAGCCCTTGTTTATGTTCGCATCCATATTACAATTTTTGAGTGCATTCTGTTTTCTTTTAATGCACACCACTGAGCTTCGTATAACAAGTAACGAAATCGAAATCTCTTACGCTAAAAGCCCTTTCATAGTAATTGTACGATACTTTTAGTGTAAATACGATATCAGATCGATGCATTCTCTGCATTCCTGAAAACTTTTAAAGGAAACGCCACAAGAATATATGCGTGTACGTACGCGTGGGTAGCCCGGGTAAGTTGCGTAAAAGAACATAAACTCACACGCACCTATTCACGAAAATACTTCACGCATCGTCGCCGGCAGATAAATTACTTGGACTTATGAATATGTTGCAAAACATGTTCCTGGTTTATTTTTTAACGGTGGATCATCAACGCCTCGGATTTGTATTATTTATTTTTAAATGTAGTACCAATAGTATTTTGCTCAACCGGAAAGTAGAATACAAAAAGTGTAAATATACATCTCAGGCCATCTGGTTCCGACAAATCGCGATCAGAGAATCAATTTTAAGCAGAACTAAGAAGGTTAAACAATACTTGCACAAATTCTTACTCACATTTTCAGGCTTACTAAATTTTTGATTCAAACTCCTAAATCACTATACCTGAAATGGTTTAATAACGACAAGAAAACTGATAACGTTTACTAATCTACCACGGTAAGCTATTACAGTTAATATGTCAGTGGACTTGTTTATTGTCAGATAAATAGAAATTTCTAAATTGTACTCACTTTGCATAGCAATGGAATCCCAACGAGATATCCTCACATTATTGCTGTTGGGCTTAAAAAACTACATGCAAGAAATTTTCCCAGGTTTTCCCATTGTATTTATATTTACTTACTAAAAATTCAGAGTAACAGCGCACCTGCTATAAAAAAATAATTTCATATTTCTGCAAAAATAATAATTGACATACCACCAACCGAAAAATTTGTAATTTCTGAATGAATGACAGTAATACCAATCCACAGCACCAACCACCACCAATCCACATCCAAATGTTATGGTTAACGTTTAAAACAGTAGATATTCGGAAGATATAATAATCATTCCAAAATGTAAAACAAAATTATTTTTAACCATAGCTTTCATAAAAAAAGCACTAAATTGATACAGCAAATTGTCGCTAAGTCAATGGTTCGGAAGTCTAAAAGCGTTTAAAAATTATAACTAGCGGTCTTGGCATACTGGGATTGGTATTTATGTACGTATGTATTATACATATATTTTTTTTTAAATAGTCGGTCTCGGAGACCTCGGCAGCAACGTTTTGAACGGGTGCCTTAATTTAAATAGACCTAGAGCAATAATCTCATAAAACCTGTATGGGTACTAGATCTTCATGAAATGTACTGTTATACCAATTATTAAATATTTTATCTGATCGGGTATAAGTATACGGTATGTACCCGAGACTAAAGATATTTACAGCGAATTTAGGCAATAAAAATAAATGATATACGGCGTAATTGTTGGGTACTTGTTATTAACACAAATATTAACCAAAATTTTAGATAGTAGTAGCGTGATTAAGGAAAAAAATGTTCTCGAAATTGTTGTACAACGTAAACTTCTTTTATAGTTTAAATTTTAACGGATACATGTTGTTTAAGTAACTATTGAAATTGTTTTTTATGAAATATTAGTGTTAATCATGTGGAAATGGTACCAGTAAACCCAACTCCACAGTTTAAATGTCACTTAGAACATACATAATTACACTGGAAAGTGTGTTTATTACATTAGAGTCACATTGAGTAAATCGATTGATAATTGTAGGAAGTACAGAATCGTATTGGGAAACAATATGTTTGTGTAAATTTCCTAAAACCACATCATTTTTTGGTTCACTAGCTGAACCTACAACCATGTCAATTTGAATAACCAAGTCAGCATGTTGGGACGTTTATATAGAACACAAGTCAATGTACCCAGTTCCGCTCAGATATCGACCTAAAGTCACCCTTTTTGTCTACTTATCAGATGTGAAATTTTAAATTATCTCAACTTTTACCGAAATCTTATCTTAATTTACATACCAAGTTGTCAGTGTCTAGCTGTTCAGTAAGTACTGCACCCTATTCCACCCTCTCAGTAGGCAAAATTCGATGTGGTTAAATTTTCTCTAGCCAGTCGATGGCTCCAACCACAGCATAAGGATTTTTTAACCCTACCAGAGTTTAAAATTTCGAGTTGTTTAACAAGTAACTAAAAATAGAAACCACAAAAATAAATTTAGGTCCTTTATAATATTTTCAGACAAGGAAATTTGCCACTGTCGGATTTCTCCGACCCATCTAGGAGTCCAGTCTCTTTTCAAGTTTTTCAAGTTTCCAATCTTTAGATGTTCATCCAGCTAGTCATTTCTGGTCAATAGCTAGCTGTTTCTAGCTATTGAATAAATTTCAAACATTTTCCGTCCCCTTGGTCAGTGAAATTGAACGATTTTAATTTTTTTCAGAGCTAGTCAGAGGTCCCCTAGAACCTCTAAAGGGGGGAAAAATGGACTTCACATCTTGAAAAAAAGTGCCTTAAAATTCTTAGATTTTTTTTAATTCACAGTTTTGGACAAAGAAGCCAAATGTTTAAAAAAATTCAAATCTTTTTTGACTAACATCTACCTAACTATGCTGTTTATAACGAATATATATTTATTATTAAAAAAAAAAATTGTAAATCCACATACACTCATTGATAAAAACAAACTGGAAAGTAGGCAAAACAGTGGAAAGTAATATATATTCCAGTTTTTTCAAAATTATCCAGGAGAAACGATTGTCTCCTGTCTATAAATATGTGCTTAAAAATTGAATGTATGCGCTTCGCTTCTTTAGCAGTTAGAGAAGTGCACTTGAACCAAGGAAAAATACCTAGTTTTATTTAATTTTCATGCCCATTAAACTTGCCCATAAATGTGTTTTAGACTTTTTGAGATTTTTTTGAGAAAAAAAAATTTTTTGAGACTATTTGTTGTGATCACTAAGCACACCTACGCGTAATATATGTAAATTCGGTTGTAACGATTTTAGTCCGAGGTATAATCTGTTCTTCATGTTTTAAAGTTTTGTCTTAGATTTTTGGAATAAAAGTGGAAAAAAATGCAAATTTCACAAAAAAACAGGGAAAATTTTCACACTTCAGAAAAAATTCATAAAATACATTACATTTTTCAAGCCCATTAATTGTGATTGTGCATAGTCTAAAACTTTTAACTACGGAACAGATACGTCCATATAAATTTCACCTGCATTCTACGCCCCATGGGAATGAAAATTCGGAATTGCACTATTTTTGTCAACCGTGTTGGAGTCAAATTTATAAGCCTGCTAAGTTTAACATTTTTAACTATTCGGAAAATGTCAAGATAAATTTTACCCCCATTTTCACTTCGTCGGAAAATGTAATTCAGAGTTACAGAGCTTTCCTGGGTCATCTCGAAATCTAAGCTGTAAATATATCAAGTTAAAGCTTTTAACATTTTGGACCTGTTAAATTAAGTAGATGTGTATTTTACTCATATCATACTATTATGATTACCATATTATCAATAATATGATTATCATATTACTGTATCGTACTCATAGTATTTTTCTGGCCCGTTTTGGAGTTTGAATGAAGTGCTGAACTGTGTGCCAAAGTTCCCTAAGCCAATAGTCGGGAACTATTGAGGCAGTATTAAATGAATTTATCCCTAATTTTTTGCTTCCTCGAAAGGAATAATTCGGTGTTGAACCAATTTGGAGCCTCAGTTAAATGCGTGCTAAGATTGAAGTTTCTTGTTTTTCGGACACTGTTAAATACAATTTATCCCTTTTTAACCCCCTATGTTAGTGAAATTCGGTGCCGTTGTGTGCAAAGTGTATAGTTTCCAGGTACTCGAGAAATACCCGACGATAAAACTGATAAAATTTACCTCCTCAGAAAGAGAAAATCTCCAAATTTCCAAGGTAAACCAGGTAATTTCCAGGTAATCTGGAAGTGCCAAGTATTTCCGGACATTCTCCGACCCGACGGCTATTCAGATGTAAACAAATAAGGACATTCTACTTTGTATTAGATAGGCCTGGAAAATCTGGACGTTCCATTAGAACAGCAGAATGGGTTTAAAATAGAATCTCAGCGGTTCATGAAAATTCCAAGCGTTTCAACTTTGATTCTAAATTTTAGAAAATTTCAAGAATCACAATAATATTTCAGTTGTTCTTCTGGAATCTTTCCATCCATCCAAAACTTTCTCTAAAGAAAATCTTGATGGATTATGCAATTTCCAAACATTTTCATTTTCATTTTAAACGTTAGAAAAAGTCTAAAATACAAATTTCACAGGTTCCTTCAGAACCTCAAATGACCGAATATGCCTTACAGTCCAATTTGTAAGTTTTACAGAATTTTTATTAATTCTCCGAGGACCATGAAAAAATCTAGCTTTTCCTAAACGATCTATGTAGAAGCTATTGATTTCGAACACTAGAATGTCTTAATCACACCGAAGAAAGAATTCAAAAGCTTTCATAAGAGGCGTAACAACGTAGTAATGGGCCTGTGTTCAAAATTTTACTGGACCCCTAATCAGATAAATATTATCTTGCCTTATACCTCGAGGCCCTTTCGGAATGTGGGTCCCCGTTAGATACGTCAATGCTCCAAATTGATCCTTGATATACTTACGCATAATTTAACAGCGACATTATTAAAAACTGTTTTAATGTATCAATTTTCAAATTAATTCCCGAACTTTTTCTATAAAGGTATGTTTGGTTAAATCATAGGCAAACCATTGTTTGCTGAGACTTTATTATGCCACTTATCACCAGTACCACTTTTATTAATCTCCCAAAAAAAAGCGGTAAGTATAGTCACTTCAACTCGTTTCCCGTTTCCTTCATTTGTGGATATCAGAATGGAAACAGTGCATTCAAGATTCGAAGTTGAACCGTGGTGCGATCATGCGATATTTCTATGAATTCGTGTGTAACACGCGAACACGCATAATACATATAAGCTTGTATTTCTGAGGAATTGTTAAATTGATTAACGCTAATAACATGGCTTAAAGTTTAACTTGTAATTTCATAGATAGCGGTCGAAAATCTTCCGACGCACCGGCAGACAAAAAAAAATTAAACTGAAATAGTATTTTGAAACAATAAATGTAGGTAACTTCTCTAAACGTTATTTAATGAGTATTTAACGAAGCTTTAGTATACAGTTGCAAAAAACACTTAATAAGTTGGAGGCTGTGTGATATATATGTATATGTAGTACAGTGTGTTCACGGATCAAGTGCTCAATAGTTGTTTCTATATGAAATTTGCTTTGAGAAAATTATTTATGAAGATATTGCGATTCAATGGTTATTACTGAACGACTTCCAAGATGTGAATATGAATTTTTGAAGAAATTTATAGAAGCGTTTGGTATTTGCTATAAAATACATAAGTAAGAATTTTGAATTTTGAAGCTGCTTATTATTTGTAGACGAGAGTTAATTTTGGAATTTTGAAAGTGATAGATATAGTTTGGTTTAAGAGCAATGAAAATGGCAGTGAAGTTGGCAATATGTGTTTCATGAATCATATGTACCTCGACATTTTACACCATAATATATTAACAACTATTAAGCGTTTACATCTTTTGGCTTATTGGATTTTCCAAGGTAATGACGAGAAACATAGCGGTGTTAATGTTAAACAATATTTAATATCGAACGTATCTCTTCTCTTTGTTTATCCAGCTCAGTCGCCTGATTTGCTGATATTTACCAGAAGTACACACAAGAATAATCAGCTGATATGAGATATTTCAAAAAATTTAGTCCTGTCAATGCCCCGACGTTTTGAGCCAGCAATTATTGCAAACGGACGTCCAACAAACTAGTACTACAGCTAGAAAATCATTATTACTTTTTATAGATGTGTATAAATATTTTTTTAAATTATTTCCGTAGTTAGTAGAGGTATAATGATCGACAATTTTTGTTTAGTTTTTCATTCCATTAAATTCAGCTGGTACATTAATTCTTAGTAGTATATTAATACTCGACACACTGACAAATTAAATAATCTCCCAAAATTCAGTTTTGCACCTCTTATCAATTACAATTTACGACTCCTTACTCACTCGAAGCGTTTTACAGCTTCATCGACTTGAAATATCTTTTATTCATACGTACAGAGTGTGTAACTTTTTTTATTTATAAAACGCCGAAGTAGTTGGGGACCATAATGAATACGTTGTTTACTGCGTAAATTTAAATATAAATCCGGCTAGCGTCGCTAGCAGGCGAAGCGAGAGAGTAAACTCAGAATATTTTCCTACTACTGTTATCGAACTTTAATGAGGTGCATTCCTGCTACTCCTGTTAGTGTGTTCCCACAGCAGGAACGTATTATGCGTGTACGCACCGTCGGGGCGTACTCAACTGCACCCAGGGCAGGAATTAATTAACAGCACATATATGGGTGCATTTTATTTAATCCGGGGGGATGTCGGTGATTTTTGAGGATTGAAAATTATTTCTATTTTCATTATTGTACTTTAACAAATTTTCCACAGAAATCTATAATTATCCAAGTAGTTTGATCAGTAGAATGATGTAAGGTAATGAATATAAATTAAACAATGCAAAGATGGCAGCTTAGTCACAAACTTTCTTTAAAGGAAAATTAAAATAGTCAATATTCACTTCCTAGATTTCTGACAATTAGTAATATTGTTTCTTGTTACCTTTCTGTCTATTTATCTGTTTATTTATATGTGTTTAAACTAAATCTTCTCTTAATTCTTGCAATGCTACTACTGTTAGAGGGTGAATTTGACTGAAACCTTAATTTGACCGATAAATATCAAAAATTTGTTTGAATTCCTAAGCTGATGACGATCTGTATAGAAGTTACTTGTTTTCATTGAACCCTCTTTTGGATTCGACTGGTATTTTTAACTAAAAACTTCTTTATTTTGTTTAATCTTCTAACATTATTTTAAATTTTTTTTTATTTTATATTAGAGACTCTTTCAAGTGCTTTTAAGGTTCTAAAAAAGGTCCTTGTGGTATTTAAATACGATTTAGATTTAGTTTTGTAAGCTTTTGTAGGTTTCAGTATCTTATTTGAGCTTATGTATTCTTTCGATAACCATTAATTTCCTTGCTACCTCTGAATATTTTAAGTGTATTTTTTGAACTATCAAATTCATTTAAGAACATTCACTACCTAGGTTACTGAGATTTTGTTTCTGGTAAGCGGGGGTAGACTCATGAAAAAAAATTTTAAGCAACATTTGGTAGCAAATGAGTGAATTACATTCATTTCAACTAACAAGAACTCGGAAACAGTATTTTTCCATTCTCACGAAAGTTATAATGCTATACCCAGCATGTTCTTATGCATGTTCTTTATAAAAATAACGTCTTAAGCAAAAAAAATAATAATGAAAAGCAAAAATCGAAATCAAATATTTTTGGATCAAATGATATGCATTCCTTTAAAAATCACTTTAAAGCCAACGTCTAGGTTAAAAATTAACCTCTTATATCATCGAAACAACGCGGTAAAAACTGAAAATATTAAAGTATTATTCTTTTGCATGTCAAGTATGTCTTTTGTATGCTTTACATGTAAACTTAAGTAAAAATTCAGAAAAATTGTATATTTTATTTCATTTATTTATTCACTTTTTTTATCAAACGGCAATTTGATAATTCATAATTAATATGTTAGTTCGTTACCCCTCGAAACATCCCGATAAAAAATTAGTTTGGAAAAAAACTTTAAAACACCTCCCTCTTTACACTTTGTAACCAACGTCAATTTGACACTTAAAAGTTCTAAAATTGAATTAACAGGTTAGTATAGTAGGTAGTTCTAAGGACTATTTAACGTAGGAAGAATAGGAAGGCTGGAAACCTTCGTTATTAATCATTTGACAGTTAAAACAAATTCCAAAATTCAACTGGCAGTTTAGGATTATAATAAAGTATATCGCTTCGTTGGATTTTAATACATGCCGATAAATAATCCTATAAAAAGGTTTTCCGGTTAAAATCGTTTTCCTTTCTTCTTATAAGAGATAGATTTTTTAAAACCCACATTACAGCCAACTTTGACTTCTTATGTGAGCCAAACCACGCGTAAATATCTTTAAAAAAATTCAAAATTCATGCTGTTTTGTCACAAACTGCAACATATGAAAATTTCAGAAAATCATATTTTCTTTTAATAGGTAGTAAACGTCCTCTTATGGGTTGCCTTACAAGACCTGTTTTATTTAAAACTTCCTTGGTTTCAATTCTGAGCGCCATTTCAGAAGTTTGTTATTTACTATTTAGATTTTTATCAAACGCCAATTTTACAGTTAACAACTGACGGGTTACTACGTTACATTTCGAGAGATTCCAGAAAAAAAATTCGTTTGGAGGAGAAGAAAACTTTAAAGCTTCAAAATGTAATTGACAGGTTAGAAGAGTTAACAGAGGATAATTTATTCGTTTCTTCTCGGAGTTTTCTAACGCAGAAAAGTAAAAAGGACAGGCTTCTCCACACTTCTTCATTTGACGTCAGATTGACAGTTTAGAAAATCCAAAACTGTGTTGACCGGTTAGAATGCAAAACGGCAAATCACTTAGTTTTGTCTCTAGATCTTCCAGCCGAAAAACCTACGTTTGAAAGAGAAAAATTATTTTTAAAACAAAATTTGTGTTCATACTCGTTAACTTTTAAATGATATATTTTTTCTTGTCTTTTACAAATTCTACTAAAATTCATGTTACCATTCAAACATCTCTTCAAGGAATTATAGTTTCTTTAGAAATACACATTTAATTTGCTTTAACATGTTAATATTTGCTTTAGGTATCAATTTGTTGCTTAATGTTCACTCTAGTATTACTAATTAAAATTTTTAGGACTCTCCAGGTTCAAATAAGAACTTTTAGCTGCGGTTCTTAGATGCCATTTAGTGACTTTTTGGATTATTTATTGAAGGTTCCAGATTTATTTAAAAATATTTGATTCCTTAAGGAACTTTTTACTTCGTAATCTTATAGGCAAAATTTTCCTTTACTTTTCATTGGCCATTATTATGCCCTAACTTCTTCAGAAGATTCCATTTTGCTCTATGAGTCTTTTCCTATTCATTACGAATGAATGAACTAATTTGATATAATAGTAATATTTGATATAGTGAACTAGTTTTGATACAATTTTGTGTTTTTAGGCATCCAAAATGTAGTTTTGATTGAATTAATATCGAAAGTGGGTTTCATTAAGTTTTAACAGAGTAAACATTTTGGTAATCTATGGCCAGATATTGAAAAACGGATTTTCCAGTATTTCTACCTTATCGACAAACACAAATTAATTGTCCTGCAATAGTTAATTGACTATTTGACGAATACTTAGAACTTAATCATGTTTGTTTTGCTTTCTATTGAACACGAACTAACACTCCACAAACAGACAAGTTGGTGGAGTTGAGCTCTGCCAATATACTATCTGTATGTAATATCCAGAAATAACCACGTGGCCCGCACGTGAACCTATTTTCATACACCTACAATTCAAGTATGTAGTTGGAGTGTTATCGGATCTACCGATTCATATCTTTAGGACGCTTTGATAAAAATAGTGAGAGTAATACGACCGGATCGTTATAAAATCACAGCTAGATTATGATGAAGCGAACATAATATCGATCGTTTCTTCAAAGTTTTGACGGAACAACGTAGGGTAATTTACTACTCTCGAGAATTAGGTATTTAAAGGTGAATCATCCTGTATAAGTGCGCCTCGTATCGTCTTCAACCTTTAAAATTCCATCGGTATTTATTATGATCCGGTAATGGTGACCTTTTAAAAGCTCCGTACATAGAACTATAACAGAGTATAAACCGATGATATGATGTAATTCTCGGTATCTACCTACTGTAAATGTATATAGCCGATATTTATTACCAGAATCTTGATTAGAAACTGGTTCTAACGTTCGAGCATTTTAGACACTTCCTAAATAATTACATAAATTGTGGTTTTATTACGGGCACTACGACTTTTAGTGCTCTCGACGAAATTTCGGGTTTAAATTTCCCAAATACAAGTTAATTAAATTTATACCAGGTGTTCTCGATACCGAAGCACTTTTCAACTAACAAAACTTTTCAAATTGCGATTTTCGTGCCGATACAGGTGACGGTCGAAAAACGAATCTGAGTAGGGCTTTCTAAATTTTCATAAAAATTTAAAGGAAGCGCTATATTTGTCTCGTCATAAACGTCCAACGCCGATTTTGAATTATTATATGTTTGTAGTACTATATAATAACCTGTACTGTTAATAATAAATTCGATATTCGTTTCTGGTGAAACTGTACTCAGGTTTTAGTAAATAAAAGATGTACTTATTGGCAACAATGGGACATTGTTTTCATTATATAAAAAGACGCTAAATCTGCATCTTTCCAAAACAATATTACCGGGCAATTTTTGAGTTTTAAAATATTTTGTTGTGTTGAAAAAAAAAGATTCGATCGATATTTTTAAATATATTGACATTTGTGTTCAAAATAATTACCCCAGCAGATTTCAAATTTTCAATTTAATGTGTCCTTATGTGTATAGTGCTCATGTGCTACATTGTGATTCTACACGCTAACCTTGTAAAATTATTCCACTTAATGGTTTTTTTACCAAGTGCGTTGCAGACTTATTTTGCAGGGAGATTGGATCTTTTTCTGGATTCCAAAAGGGATCAACAGAGTATTATAAAAACATAACAGTTCGTCTCTAACTTTACAGAAATTAATTACATTTATTTTTTAAACAGCAATTTACAATTATTCACACAGCATTTATGCAGTTTATAAACTTTTTCACTGGTCGGTGGGTCGTGGCTCAAATAGGCAGTGTTGTTAAGTAACTAATTACAATTAATTAAAAAAGCAATTGAATGACTTTTAGTATAACTAAAGCAGTAGTTAATTATTTGTTTTTCACTTGTAATTTACATGTATCTCAATTGCTGGCTTTGGTGCAATTACTATTATATTTTCACAATTACAGATGTACAATATACAAAAATATTTTTATACGTTCAGTCTGTGAAAAGTTTAGATTCCAATGCAAACCCTTAGGTTTACAGCTTAAAGTAATCTCTTTTGCCTATCTGCTTGGACCCTACCACTAGGTACACGAACAGAATTTTAATCCTATGAGTTCTACGTCCTGCCTGATCCTATCCAAAGCTAAATGTAATTGTAATTGCAAATAATCAAGTAATTGTAATTGATTAAATTTTCTTACCTTGTAATTGTAATTAATTACATATTTGGAAGTAATTTTAATATGAACGCAAATAGGTCCCTCTCCAAAGAAGTCCAAAATACACCTCTTGGCCAAGAAGAAGATCTGCTATGGTCTAGAGTGGGAATAGATGTCCTATATTCTGTTTCTTGGAAAATTTTACGTTTATGGCCCTTTTCTAGGAAATATGGTAAATTCTGGTAGTGAAGTACATCTGACACAATGGAAATTTGTTACGCCCACATCTACGAATTCTTTTCACTTTGAAATTTAATGAATAAACCATATTTTGTCAATCAAATCTTTAACTGAACTATAATACCGACCTATTTGCATTTTGTACTAATTCTACGGTTCCATGAGAATTTTCAGTGAAGTTGTAAGTTTTTGCCACAGAAGAAGTTTTTAGATATATTTTTGTGGAGTGGGAAGGCAATGACCCATGTGACCCCACCTTTTCGGCGTTTGATTTTAACTCTACAAGTAATCCGAAAAATAATCCTTTGAAGATAAATATTTGTTGTAGTTATTTACTAGTTTTTAACGGGAAGTATTAACAATTATTTTAAAAAGAAGTATTACATATAAAACTCGAAAACTTCCCTAAAAAAATAATTTCATGTCTATCCTCACGAATTTACAAACCGAAATACATGAGACGCGATTTTCCTGTTACTTCTTACAATTCAATAAAAATACAACTTTTACCATAAACTGATTTTTGAAACAAGTTCATAGGTGACCGACCCGCCGTATTCAAGTGACCGCCGCCTTTTTTGGAGACAGGTGCTGGCCGAGGATTTTCTTATGAATAAATAAAAAATTAATTCCGTCTCTCGTACAGTAAGAATACGTTTACTGCGATACATTCTCTTTAGCATTAATTGTCGATGGACACCAGTGTGTTTTAATTAGCTAACGTTACGACGGAACTCTCGTTTAATATACAGAGATTGTTATTTTAAATTTATTTTATATAGTTGAAAATTTACATTCTTATCGATGAAGTTTTGCAGATAAATGCCTCACCCTTATACACTTGTGTTGGATTTAAGTAAAGAATACATAGTCTCTTAAAAGCAAGTTTAATGTATCTATAGACAAAAAGCTGCCTGCTACATACTTTTGGAAAACATTGTATGTTTCCTAGACCAACTAGATATGTATATAGCACTAGTTAACAACCGTTAGTTACTAGATATATGATTTTACAGAAAATTTTACGAAACTTATGTAGTAGTGAAAAAAGTAACTTATTTCTTACACTCGAGTTGGAAGCCTATAAACATTCTATAAAGAGTTTTAAATGAAAAACTTCCTGTTTTGTTCTTAATAGATATCATGTTTTATTTGCTTTCACTGCAAATATTAAACTATTCGTGGAAGGTTATGAGTTCTCTTTTGGGTTTTAAATTAAAATTGTAAAATTTTAAGTTGCAAAATGCTTCTTACACTCGTCGACCATTCGACGTGTCTGATATTGCTTCAAAGCTCCCAAGCGTCAGCAATAAATTTTCTGCTACCACGCAAAACATATATCAAGTTGGATAAACTTGAAACAAACTACATTGTTCTACTAAATGTCATGGTGATCACTATTCATCATCATCATCATCTTACTGTACTCCACTGTTGGACATGAGCCTACCAAATTTGTGCAAATTATCGGTTTTGACCTACCTAAATCCTACTTGGCCTCCATTCTACGATGGGTTTGATCCATCTTCCGTCCGTCATCCTAGCAAGATGTTCTGTTGGGTTCATTTCAACGTGATTATTGTTTGTAAAGCATCTTGCTTACGAATTTCAGTGTTTGGTACCCGGTTTTATAAAGGTAATCCTAGCATAGATCGCTGCAAAACTACCACTAGGTTTAAGACTTTAAACTTATTAAAGGGCATCACCATATCTCAAAATAAAGCTGACCATGCTTATACGTCAAAAAAACCATCCTTATTACTGAGCCTACTATACTCCTATTACTATCCTCTTATAACTATTATTATAG
Source organism: Cryptocephalus primarius (assembly GCA_963576515.1). Taxonomy (NCBI): domain Eukaryota; kingdom Metazoa; phylum Arthropoda; class Insecta; order Coleoptera; family Chrysomelidae; genus Cryptocephalus; species Cryptocephalus primarius. The sequence goes on from OY754945.1 coordinate 10,814,710, forward strand.
TTATAGGACTATCGTCATTATGTGTGTCATAGTGTCATAATGGTGCACACAATGTCCGTAAGACATTAAGTACACCAGCAGTACTTTTCCGTTGTGTACTAAACCATATCCTTCCTTGTTACAACTTCACCTAAAAGAAGAAAAAGTGAAAGTACGAGGAAAGTGAAAACACTTCTCCAAAATACAACACCATTAAACTTAGAATAGTCATAGTAAGTTAAATATGGAATGGAATACTAGCAAGTCTCATAGCAACAATTATGTACATCGAAGTAAGAAGGCTGAATTTTTTTAAAATCTCGCTGCCAAGTGGTTCTTTCACACTAAAATGATATTGATTATGGTGTATTAATAGTACATCCTTAAAAAATTATTAGTGTGTAATTATTTATTTTGTTAATCCACTAGTAATAAAAATCATTAACGTTTCTATTAACCCTAATAAAATTAACATTTTTTTTTTTACAAAAAGGGTTAGGAAACCTTTGCGAAACTACCTGTATACTTGACATTTAAAAACTCCTCATTTCTCCTTAAAGCTCGAATAAACCGATCACGAGCATTTGCCACCCTCCGAGCGCCGCGCCCCCATCGATCATCTGAACGTGGACAGCGACGCCTAGCGTCCCGACGCCGAAGCGTCGACGTCGTCGCCGGAACGTCTTCTTCTTCGTCGAAAATAGAGCGATTGCAGATCTATGCACGATTGCGATTCCCGGCGATTACCGGCAGATTTATGGAGAATTCGAGGGTAACTCCGCACGTTGACAAATGGGATCGGAAAGGTCGATATGAGCCGATAGTTATATTTAGAATTAGAGAGGGCGTATCGACAAGAATGTAGGGTATCAATCGGGAGGGAAAAAAGAAAGGTTTCGATATCGGATCTTTATCTGGTTGAAAACGGTGACACGAACAGTAAATGGGTTAAGAGGGAAAAAGAAACGGGGTTAAGTCGTCCGTGGAAGAGTTGTATGTCGGATTTACTGAATACTAAATGTACTAAATAATTGGGCAGAGAAGAAGTTGTGATTAAAATTTTACTGTATTGCGTTTTGGCACGAGAACCGAAGACAATGGAGCCAATCACGCTCCAGAAACCAGAAAAGTAAATTCAACGTAAGCCTCAAAGCTAAAGAGCATAAATCAGGTAACAAAGGTGTACTCCCGACCAATGTATAAATCACCTTAGAAAGTGTTTAATTTTTGAAAAAGTAAATAATTAAATCATCGTAAAACGTATATGAGGTGCATACTCTATATATTAAGTAAGTATACAACTCTTAAGAAATTCTCACGAGTATTTCTAGAGCTTCTAGAGAAATTCTCAAGTGCCATTTAGAGCAAATGTTAGAAAAATAATGTTTCAAATAAGTCATACGTACCAAATAGCCAGGTCAAATTACGACATTTGTAATAAATCACTGAGCCCGTTTTTAAAACGATATAGGAAAACTGAAAATGGTCTAGAGTAAAGTAAAATAGCCCTTTAGGGTACTGCAGAAAAACGTTTCAAACAAAAACAACAAATTTTAAATGAGTGTGGGCAGTTCAGATGTAATGTTTAAGAAGAGTGTGGAAAATAGTTTTGAAAAAAAAATGCGAAAAATTGGAAATTTATAACAGAAAAGGGCCCTTCTGATATTAGCCATCTTATCAATTATTATATTTGATGCGGATTAAACATACAAATTTTAAAGAATAATGTTGATCTAATTTTCCAAATAACACAAAATATACTAGAATAAAATGTGCTATGCTATTAACCGATTATAACCAAAACCACGGGGATTTTAATCAAAATTTAAAAATATACAGGAAGTAAGAAAAATTGAAAATTTTAATTCCTGCTTTAAGCATTGAAGATTCATTAAAAAATTTATTTTGAGATGTGTTTACGTATGTAAAGAAAATACAATAGTTCAAGAATCATTATTTCAAATAAAGGAGTGCCATTTAAAAGGATACAGTTGATGGATTTTAAGAAAGGGAAAAACCAAAATAATATTTGAGGAACCGCCCAATAGGGTATTTGGACATACCCAAAAGATACTGACTGAGATAAATAATCCTATATAAGGTTTTTTGAGGGGCGGTGAACATACAAGCCATTATACAACAAAAATTTTATCATTCTTGATTTTCGCTTTTGGGATGTATATACTACGTGAATGTATGTACATATACTTTCTTAAATTTTATCATTTCTGTATAATAATTTTTGGATGGTAAGGTTTTACCGCTTTATTATTGCTTAAAATTCGTGATCGGGTCAACTCCATTTTGTATCACTGTACTAATTTTACTACGAATAAATTCATATAATCAACATTATTAAAAGAATAATTTCCTAGAGGTAATGTTTGCAATGAAATTGTTATTCATCTTTTCCTGTTAATTTTGTCAGCAAGGTAACTTACCAGTTTACTTAACATTTAAAGCTATTAGATGCTGGTTACCATGAAATTGCACATACCATATCTCTACCGACTAGAGTACTGCATCAAAAATTCAATTAAAATGCATAAAAATGTACTGCGGCAAGAGCATATTTGTTCGTACAGAACAGTATACTGATGGTATTTTCCTATTAATTCTATGAATATTATGTTCACCATGGGGCTTTATAATTCCAGCTCCATGACACCGGAAGACTTATGAGATACATAAATCTTTAACATCGAAAGTAAATGGCAAAATGTAAATGGGAACCAAACCGAATCGCAAACATTTGAAAGAAAAAAGTATAAGTTCTCGAAACTAGCGTTATTTGCTAAACTTCCAAGCCAACACTCCTAACGAAAATATATTTTTTCGGAACTTCCTTAGGCAGCGAATGCGATTTTCATCGGTTCAGTGCTTGCTCAGCTCGGTTTTTATCTTCCTGTTTTCATCGAGACTTTTCAGTAACGATAAAAATCCTTTCGGCTCCGTAATAAAAATTCGTAGGTATTACTTTCAGACATCTTCTGTATACGTATAAACCTTTCGACCCTCGAAGGCCAGACATTAATATCGAGAAGAACAAAAAGCCCGTCTGGGGAGTAATTTATTTCATGGGCATTTCGAAAACGTGATTCTCTATTGTAATCGATTTCTAAACATAGTTTTCGGTGGGTTGGTTATGCTGAGGCACAACATTGAGCGTAGTCCGCGTGTCGTATAAGAAATGGTGTCAATACAATGCGCTTCTTCCAGGAAGAAGATCGCGAAATATTCTACGAGAAAGAAGTGAAACCCTGCTTGCATGTTGGACGCTACACCTATTCTTCTTTAAAACGAAAACTTTAGGTACCTTAAAAAGTTAACTAGAAATAAGTGAATTTAACTGTAATTAATATAGCTACGAATTTCGGATAGCGAAGCATTTGCATATTCAAATGCATATTTTAAGTTGGTCTATTTCAATAGTTTCGGTATAAAAGTGCTCAATAGTTCATCAAAATTTTAATTTTCCGTTTGCATTTTTTTGCATTCTTTTAAATTTATGGGGTATTTTATGTATTACCCTTTAAGTAAGGTCATTCTTAAGATTCCTCAAAATTTTACAAATGTTACCTCCATCAACGATTTCTACTGGACTCCAATATTCCAGCTTTAACGAAGAATTATGCAAGATCATCATTAATGCGGGCACTCCATCAAATAAAATAAATAATCTTGTCCTTAAATGTTTTTGGAGAATTAGATTCCACATATATCCATATTGAGAAAAAATTATTTACCAACATTGTACACCAATAACCTTTAAAATCATCGAGAAACATCTGAAAAAAGTTGCTTGTGAACACAAAGAATTTCATGTTTGGTGTGTTGGGCGTAGAAGAAGAAATCGGTAAATCGAATTGTAAAATTGTTAAATATAAACATTTTAAAATTGGCACAGTTTTTAATTGTTCAAATACGCTATAACCATTGAATCTTCGGTAGCAGAATATTTTAGTAGTTATAACAGATGCTGCACCATATGGGTGCAAAGCATTGAGTGGTTTTGCCTTGCTCATGGACCACATAAAATTTCTGAGCAAGTGGGAACCAATTACTCCGATGTAAACTTATTGATCGCAAATTTTATTCAAAAAAATGTTTTCATATTGACTTTGTCGTACAAAAAAAAATTGGAAGACTGTATAAAACACTCCTTATGCTCCTTCATCAATTGTAATATTTTGAAACGATTAAAAATTTGTAATTAATTAATTAATAACGATAATGAGACCACGATCAAAACTACATTTCATTGTATCGATGGTATCGAAATTGACTTTAGCTCTTAAAAGTGTAGAAATCGTCCAACATTTAAATAACATCGTAGTTTTAATCCGCAATAAAAATATTTCTGGTTCTGAACTCTTGGAAAACCGACGCTCAGACATTCACGTTACTGTCACATACTAAAATACGCACAAATTATCTTATGCGAAGCTGAGCGATTTTATTTTATAACTACAAATGTTCTCTATCAAATAACATGAAAATGTGTACTTACAAACTGAAAGCAATGTAATATCATTAATGATAAAATCATTCAAGATGTTCCAACAAGGTAATATTTTCTCATAAGCCAGAAAAAGTCGGTCACCCAAATTAACTGTTGCTAAGTGCGACCATTAACACAGATTAGTCGATCGGTTAAAAATCCAGAAAATATGAGCTTAATTACATACATCAAAACATTAATTACCAGCATTTGACAGCTCGACCGATGAAACTTTAATCTGGGTAGTGACCGAATCAGTAACTATTTCTATATAAATGTCGCGAAAATAATCAGTGAAAACACCATTGGTTTCGGTCATATTCATATAAGCCGCCTGGCCATACCACATTGTGACAGACACCTTCGTTCTCGGGGCTAACATAAGATTTTTTACTTTTTTAAATTATTGTATTTATTGTCTTAATTAATCTCTTTCTCCAATTGTAATATGAGTAAATCGCATCAAAATTAAAATTTTGACGACTTAGACACAATGAAAGACAACATTTTAAATAATATGAAGTAAGAGAAGCAAAAATAAACTGTAAAATCCAGAAATTAGCAAAATTATTAATATGTCTTTGTTACTGGATTAAAATTTTAACTTTTATTAACTTAGCATATCTGCATTAAAAAAGATTCCTTCGTTAATATAAATTTACCACAAAACTATCAAGCTTTAGAAGTATATAGTTTTCCACACTGGCTTTTGTACTTAAGTCACTAAATACACATATGTCTGCACATAATGTTGGTATGTGTTATATAATTATTATCTCATATAGCTAGAATTACTATTACTATTATGGCGGCATTTTAACAATAAAATATGCAACTATTACCGTATCATATTTTTAACGAAATTTCGTCAAATCTCATCCAAATTCATGAAAGATCTTTGGGAATAATGGTGTCTTGCCATCATAATATATATAATAAACAAGTGCTATTATAGCAAAAGTTACTGAATTTGCTATCAGAACAATGGTAGTATTTTACAGGCTCTATCCGTGTAGCGCACAATATAGTGACGGAAATTTCGATACATACCAGGCTTAAATCGATATTCTGTCAATACTTGTCCAATGTTGATTAGATATATGTCAATATACAACTAAAAATAAATTGCTAAAATTGACCCAATATCGTTACGCTACAGTGAAACGTATCAATGAAGTTAGAAGTTACACTCCTTAAGAAACAGACGTTCTACCAATTTGTAGCTGAGCAAACTCTCATCAGCAGTTAGAAATGCTTCTATTACCAATGTTGGTTCAATATTGCTACGTTATGTCCGGGCTACGTTAATTATCGTTACATCAAATTCAGTCAATATCACAATTAATATTACTGGTACTGAATCGGTACTGGTCAGTACTGAATACACATAGATCCTCACTATAAGATTTTAGTGCAAAATTTCGTGTGCAGATTCTAGCATCTGAAACTAACCGTAACGTGTTAGGGAATTATCTCATCTTATACAATAATTATTAATTGAGAAGTTATTTTATAGAATTGTCTTCTGTCCAAGCAGCAGACATTCTATTATATAACTGCCAATATAATATACTATAATACACTTTTTCCATTTTTTGCCTATGTGAGTCATGTTAGTAGATTTTACCATAGTTTTTAAGTGTCTTGCACATTAAGACTATTTTATCCTGACATCTGCTATACGTTCTAAGGAAACAACATGTCTCAATACACTGAGGGGATAAAAGTCGAAGTAAGGAAACTACACTTAAGGGAGCAATAAGTAAGAGAAAAACAAAATTTAAAATGGGTATTATGGACAAATAACCCCTCCGATCCGATGGCAAAGGCTAACCCAATTAGCCAATTCAGGGTATTAATTGGGTAGGAGCGACGCTGGTCCTGCAACCGATCCTAGCCGGGTGCCCGGACGCTTAGTATTCCCACGGAGATGTTCATAAATCTCTAATTCGGTAGTTTTCAAAGGCTCGACCGGCACATATTCAGAGCCATCTTCGCTCAGTCCGGCCGCTACCTACCTTTACCAGTTCACCTTCCTTGCAGACATTGCCACCCCTTCGGCAAAAAATCTTATCGCGAATTAATACGCCATTAGGATTTCTCGGTAAATTCGTGCGCCTCACGTCAGGTAAAAAATTTATAAGTAGGTACTGTCTTGAGCTATTTTCGAGGAAGAACTCCTAAGCGAATAACTTATAATATACACACATTCTGAACTCTTAATTTTTATTTTTTGCTTTCCCTCTCGGATGAAATGTTTGGTATGTTTTTCTAATCTGAGCCGAAGCACCTCTACAACCCGTCAGGAATGCTCAGAAATTGAGAGCTATCTTAGCAGAAAAATTTGCCCTTTTGGTCTTCTATTAGTAAGAACTCTATGAGAAACATTTTGAGACTCGGAAACAAGGCGAAGGCTGATATCAAGCTATGCTGTAACATTTGTGGTCACTAACAAATCAATTTTCTAACGAGTAATCAAATTTAAAAACTAAATGGAAGATTAGCAATTTACATGATGTATTGAAAAATTTCTGTGCCAAAGCAGTAAAAAGACAATGAAGAAGTGCTGGGGTGAAATCCTACAGGCAGTGAAGAAACCTTATAAGTTCCAAAACTTTCCATTAATTTAGGGAAATGGCAAGCTTACACTAGAAATTTTTTACCTTTGGGGAATTTTCATGAACAGATATAGTGATGAATGTGAAGGTGCCGATGTCATATAAGCAAAGAAAGAGAATTTGTTTATGCAATTGTTCAAATGATGAAGAAAAGTAAAGTAGAGTATATGAGTTGAACAATGAATAGGCTAAAACACAAGATAGAGATATTTCCGTTGTCCAAACCAGAATCTTATAACTGATTTTCAGTGTATATTGTATATTTTCAAAAAACCCTGTACTTTGTTGCAAAATAATTGCATTTCACTGCCACCTTCTGCCATTATTGATTTTCCTTATCTTAACTCATTAAACTATATTAATTTACTGACAGCGTAAAATGCAGGAGCAATCTAAATATTAATAAAACCAAATGGGCTCATATCGAAAAACTGTCAAGTTCTCGGCAAAATTAAAGATAGCTGGAAGAAGCACTAACTACTTACCCGTAGAAGAGTATATCTCCCCACTGAGGGAGGCTGGATGAATTAACAAGCCGTAAAAGTAACTATGGTGATGATAAATTGGTTTCCAGGCGAGGTAGGGTGGGACGTCTTTACACAGTAAACTATTAAAAATTGTATTTGAAAGCTTGATAAAAATTATGAAATGTGAAATAATTGTACCGAGAGAAGAGCGAGAAGATATGTAAAATGTAGCAATAATTTGATTCAAACATTTAGTATTGAAAGCAATACTGGAAATGTTGTATATCCAAGGGAGATAACATTAGAATTGATTAACTGAGATAAATATGTAAAATTGTAACGTCCAGTAACTTCTATAAAACAATATTTCGTAGATTATCTATAGTATATACTTGTCAAGCTACGCTGAAAATTAAATAGATTGGTAGTTAATTTTAAGTTAACTTTATACTTAGACAATGGGACATATGTAAATGTACAAAAAAAACTTCAAAAAATCAAAAAGCCATGATGCATTTTTTCACATTCTTAGCTTCAAATAGTCACCTTTATGAAGTTGTTAATTGAAATTATTAAAAGGTTTAGCCGGGTAAGATAGTAAAAATTCTTACCGGAACTTAAGAAAAAACCAGAAAATAACATATATCACATCAAAAAGTGTTCCCGTATTCAAATGTCTAGACTCTTAGACCCTAAAGAACCTAAAGAACCCCATCCTCAAAAGAAATTCTAACGGTATTTTTGATTCATTGACGATATTTTTTTAAATTGTTGGCGCGAAATTCAAAGTTTGACAGACGGTGGAAGTTTTTGAAAGATTACATCTCGAAAAAGAAATTTCAGGATTGACGAAAGGCAGGTAGTGAATCTGTATGGAGTTATTGGAGACCATTTTTTTAAATTTTTTAATTTGAGCATTTTTAGATGTTTACATTAGTCACTATAAGAGTTGAAACCGTAAAATGTCATTAAATAGGTTTTGTTTTGAATTTTTTCAGGTGGTGGAACACAGCCAAAAATGTCAAATGGTGCATTTTTGGCCACTATTTTACTTCCGTTATTTCTGACTAAAGGTCCCATCAAATTTTTTACTTTATTTTGCAGTACAATGCTACTTAATATTGCTATATAACAGTATGTGCTTTGAAATATGAAAGCATTAAAGTTTGGGTTTTTACATATTTCTTATCATTCTAATCATAGGAAACAATTTTTCTTTCTTACATTAGTTTATACAGGAATCTGTCATATATGTTTATATACATTTCCTTGGAATTAAAATGTGCGGTAATAGTTGAAAAGAACATCTTGTGGTAACTTCTGGGCGATATAGCCTATTTATCTAGAATAACATCTTGGCTCAATTCTCTATTGTTTTCATCATTTCTATCATTTTCATATTCGAGAAATAACAATTTAAAAATTTCGAATGTCTAGTCTAGTGATCCATAAATTTGGCTACGGGTATATTATTGATGTAATATATGAGGGTACTTTTTGTTCTTTAATTACATCCTGGCCAAATTTTACTGACGGTTAGACTTTTTAGGCTTAATAGGCTTATTACTTTTTTAATCATGAAGTCTCAGGTGTAAACATTTTTTATCAGTTATTGCTTCTCAATTGGGGTAAAAGGCATACGGGCCTATTTGTCGCATAATACTTTTATATATCTGCTGGAGTAACTTTTATAGCGGATTTAACAATTTATAATTGCATTTTGCTAACACTAAATTAACGAGAGAATAACTCAATTGCCTTTAATGTTTTTCTATCGGTAGTTTCTCATTTGTTACCATATTCTTTACCATTAGCACAAGCTGATTTTATAGTGCTCTAAATGAATGTAACTGAGTTTGTAGAGAAATCGGATGTATTGATTGATAGATTGAAAATCTCAGCTATCGCAACGTGATTCTAATCATTGAAATAATACAATGGTTTCTAAATAAAATGTGAAACATTACTTCAGCGAAAATTTTCTAATTTTTATGAAATTTTCTGAAATTAGAAAGTTGTCATTGGGAGTTATTATCTCGGTCTTCGCGAGAACTTTAAGTAGAGATCATCTCGTATAATTTGATGCCTTGGGATTATCGTATTTCTGCCTGGCCATGGGAGTAACGGTTTTGGATTGGTTCATATTTTTACTTAAATCCTTCATCTGTTAATGATTATTATTATTTATTTTTTCATATTCTTTTCGAATCCTAATTGCATGGGTCACTTATCGGTTCAAGGGGTACCCAATGATCTATCCAACTTTCATAGTTTTCAAAAAACAATAAACCTAAACTAACTCGATAACCGCAGCTACTTGGCATCTATACCAGAACTCGTTGCTTCCCATCGGTTTTACAAATGTGGTTGTAAGCAATAATGAGTCACTGCGTTGTTCAATTATTGCATGCAACAATTTAATTGCGAATAAAATTAACCAGGCCTCCTCAACCTCCACGACCTAATGAATTTCGCCGTATTTCATCGATCAAACTTGAGGAAAAGAATCAACCTTTAATTTCATTGCGTAAATTAGACCCTGCACTCAATACACTTTTATCTAGAAAAAATCTAAACCATACGTATTAATATAATAACATACCAGGAGCTCAATCAAATCGGGCATATCGGCGTAATAGTATCTGCACTGCGGAATACTTTGGATGTGTTGAATCCTATAAAATGTAAAAGGTACAATTTCGTCTTTCATCTATAACGGTAATCACGAGTTCTGTTGTCTGACCGTCGGAACTCTAGATGACCCGACTAAACTGCAGGCTATTAAGTGGTCAATCAAGATTTTTGCAACGTATTATTTTGTTGTATTTACATATTTTTCGATGTTCTTGAATTGGCACAAATAATTTCAGTTCCTGCTAGGTCACGGAAGACATTTCTTGGTATTGATTTTAGTCGTATAATGCATGGCACTTACTTATTTGAGTTCTTACTTGTGGTATTTGAAATATTAAAGTTATGATATTCAGAGAATTCAATTAAGGCCTTATGCAATTATGCACAAACTTTATGAAACGCTAAATTAACACGGAAATGAACTGAATAATGAAAGTTTTAATACAGATTTTCAAATTCTGGGAGAATGAGAAATTCCATCATTTCCGCATTAGGTCAATGGTATGATGAAATCAACCAAATTACTTTTCAATAACGTTCATATCAATGTTCAGTTTAGAATATGAAGTACAGCAATATTTCACCACAGAGTCTCCTGTGAACACTTCAGTAGTTCCAAAGTATAAACTTGTGAATTTTACCGGTCTGCAATGGTGAGATTTTATGACATTTTGTGATTTTAGCAAATGAGAGAAAAAGTGTCCAACTGCTTTACATTATGTTCCCCGAAAAAGATTTTACCATTTGTGTTTTAAAAAGCTTGTTTCATTTTGTTTGCTCGAATTTACTTCCAGTTTTTTAAATATCTCCTAAAATAAACTGAAAGAACCACATGTGTATTTACCGGACAGTTCAAAATCGAATTGTTTAAGTTCATCATATATTTTTTTGGCACTAGAGTAGCTTGAAAAATATTTCCCATCTTTGTGTCTACGTATGTAGACAATCACACTGAGTATTCCCCTGTATTTCTATGCTTTGTGAAGTTATTACATTTCTTGGCTAATCGGAAAAAGGCAGTGATTTTCCATTCTATACTTTGAGCTCCGTAACCAGTATATCGCTTTACTTCTGAAACTGCCGGAAACCCTGCCATTGTTATTGTTAACTTCATGGAAGCTCTCAAATATTGCAATTTCAGCCACAGGTGACCAAATATGTCCACCTCGACCACATACTTCAGTAATGTAACGGTTTTTTCTATACATAATTTTATTTTTTATGTATGTATAAGCCTACAATTCGATTTCTCATTGCTTTTTCCATTAACCTTTCTTCTGGTTTACTGGCAACTAACTGACTAATCAACACAATGTAATGGTCCTTATCATCACATGATAACGCGTTAACTAAATCCTCTATCTATATTCACATTTATACTTTGTGTCTAGAATTTCTTCTTACCAGGAGATTGATAGATTTTCTAAAAAAAAAAAAGAATAAGATGAACAAAAGTGCCGCAGGCTATATCGGGATACGAAAAATTGGAGTATTTTCGGTATCAAAAGTGAATGAAGTCCTCAAATTCTTTGACCTTAAAAACAGTGCGATTAAGAGAATGGTTTTTCATTCATAACTTTACTTAACTTTCATGCAAAGATTTTCCTCTCTTAAGTTCTCTTAAGTCTACAAGTAGGTTCCGATTTTGGGACGAATTTCTAATTTTGTAAGCTGTGGGAAAATTTTAAACTGATGTTAATACTTTTTGAAGATAAACACGTCGCGAGAGTATGGTATCACTATCATCAAGAATCTTCTCATCATTTTTGATATGGTACAACAGCGTTCAAAACGCAAAAAAATGAATTTTTGAACAGTTTTGGTTTTGTTCAGACGTTTTAGATTCCCTACCCCAGTTATTACGCTAGTTATAAAGCCCTTTTAGGTTTTTGCAATTCTCTCGAAATCTTTTCCGATGATTTTCATAAAACTTTACAAATAAACGGTACACAAAGTATATATATATATATATATATATATATATATATATATATATATATATGTTTATATATATATATATATATATATATATATATATATATATATATATATATATATATATATATATATATATATATATATATGTTTATGCCAATATACGTGGCATATCTAAGAAATCGCTCTAGTGGGAGTTATGATTATATTTTAATTTCTCATACTTACTCATATTAGATCAAACATTCAATTTTCGCGAATCGTAAGATTTAAAAAAATCTTGGGACAGGTCATGGTAACTTGGTAACATACCAAGATTTGCTTCAACCGGATTATAATAGCAATCATATTTAGTAATTACTACATTTCGTACATCTCAAAACATTCCAACATTTTTTAATATATTATGTTTAATTTGTATCAGTCATATAACGTATAATACAATATCAGCGTCAAAATCTTGGAAACGAAACGAGAAACTTCGGTGATGAGCAAGAGGGGTAGCATAGCATTCATAACGCACTACACCACAAGTGGATCGAATAAATATGGTGAAAAAAGTATGATGTAATGTACAATTATTAATATTGAGGGGAAAAAATTGTTAATTAAGTATTGTCTCACACTTATAAAAGGTTATACATTTTTTTGGTTAAAATTCACATTATTTCTATAAGAGCAAGTGATTGCAATGTTACAGCCAACCGTATAGGTGCCTATAAATATATATTTTTTAATAGTTAGCGTAGAACGTAATCATAGGGCGCCCAGCTTATGTATTAAGTTATTATAGTCTCAGATAACCATGTTTTGCATTATTGACAGTAATTTCACGTTAACTGTTTCGTAAATCGTCTGACAACTAAACAATTCAAATGTCACGTTTGTTAATTTTTATTTTTACAATATCGCAATTAATTACCTAGATTGTCATAAGTATTTGTGATCTGAAATGTAGGTAATTTAAGCGATACGATCCGTGTCCATTTTGCTTGAACGGCAGTGTATTTAATTTTTCCACGCAGCTGAAGAAATTTCCCCATATAATTTCCAAATTATAAGTGTAGCCGCCTGAGTCTGGACTCTAGTTTTAAATAATCGCCCAAAAACCATTGAGGTAGGTCCCGGCTTCAGGTATTTCCGATTCCATTTGCATAATAAGCCAGCGCGCCCTTCTAGCCAGGTAGACCAGGCGAACAATTATTTTACTAAACGAACAGTAATAAAACCGTATGATTGATCCACGCGCTAACTAAAAGGGATTACAAATCAATCAAATCCAGTATAACGGTCCCCTCTTTATACATTCGTTAAAAAATATCTAATGTCCTCTGGCGTATTATAAATTCCAACGTTGTCTCTTCGCAAGACCGATCACCTAAATTCGCCCAATATACGTCCTGCCTACATAATCAATACTCTAGTTATTCCCATCAAATAATTAGATTATCTGCTTTAATAACGGAATCCGAATGCTCATGACTCTGTCCCTCTCCGCCCCCTTGGACCTTAATTAAGTACTAAGTAAAGTTAGGACGCTCACGAAGGTTTGATAGACGTTCTAATTGCATGGGATAGTGGACCTTCTATGTGGCGATGGAACTCCATATAATTCGAACTGATGTATACGCCCGCAAGGGAAAATAAAGTTGTTAAATGGAAAAGCTTTTACTGGAAACGGAGAACTTTGAGTAATTGAATATTTTACTTTTGCTTTCTGTAAATTTGGCTGTTAATTATTTAAAGATCGACGTGAGCTCATCGAAACGGCAATCCGAAACATTTAAAACCATTTAGTACGGTTCATATTATTCAAATTAAAATGAGTGACATTCGTTAGAAATCATTCAACTTTTATTTTCGATTAGGGTACATAAAGGATATTATTCTTGTTACGATGCTTGCTTCCCAGACAACTGAATAATCAATGAGGTAACGCAGAAGGTTCATCAACATAATTTCCTTTTGTATATTTTCATGAAATCTCACATTTATTGTTTAACTTCCGCACAGTTTGAACGCTTTTTTAATAACTGAAATATATAATGCAGTTTGAAACTTGAACTCTCTGAATTACAGGTTCCCAGTAACGAAATGTTATCATGTAGAAATCGTTAAGGGTGTTTTCCAATTTTTATTATTTATAATTATTCAAAATTATTTATAATAAAATACATACTATTGCGAGATGTTGTGACAACAATTTCATTTCTGGTATTATTAATACGTAATGCTATGGCAATTAATATTTTTGTGAGCAATTCAATAATTTTATCATTTTATTAAACCAACTCATAAAATATTGTTACTAAATTGATTAACAGCTAATAAATGATGTATAACATATATAGGTATTGGCTTTATTGTAAACACCACTTTGATGGGATGTTCTAAATTTGGTATTGGCTGAACAAAAGTTAATAATTCAAATCCTGTTGCTATTATATATTATTAAGGACTCTTCAAATTTAATAGAACGGTAGTTTGTTAGGTACAACTGTTTAAATAATAATACTGTTTAAAACAAGAAAATTCTTTGCAGCAGTACGTATGGACGCAACAGGAAAAAGTCCTTCTGAAAGAACCTGGACAGAACATACCCAGGAAAGAAACTACGAAATATTGATTTTCTGTTCCCAGAAAAATTATCCCGTTAATCAAAGATTTCATCAGAATTGTAGGACTTGTTGAAATTTGAGTCAGTGACTGCATGGATTAAAATAAAGAGAATTTTAATGAACAATCATTATAAGCTAAATTACAACTGATCAAATACTTTTCCAATATTTATATGTATATGCTTGTATATTCTTATATTTATATTATATTCTTGCTGTGTATTAATTTGTGTATGCCATGCCATACGTGCAGTTACAAAGTTATTACAGTTATTAATTACTAAACAGTAATCAATTTTCGATCACAGTCGATCATATTTTACCCATTTGTTTAGTTTTCCAACAAATATAGAGAGAGAAATAATAAATTTATAAGAAATTTCAAATAAATTAACATAAACCATACCGCTTTTGAATATTCAACTGTCCAAATCAGTCAAACCTCTTGGACATACTGTTGGAACACAAATAAAGTTTTTGTAAATTGCTTTACATTCAATTTTCTTTATGACGGAAAAATCATTCGTTTCATTTGCGGATTGTGCTCCGAAAAATTGGGACAACCATTATATTTTCATAGTAACACCCTTAGTTTTCAGCTTTAATTTAGGTAATTTTAATGGTTTATTTGAGATTTTCAAATCAGTTTCTAAATATTTTTTTGAAAAGTTGGATCGTTTTTTTCGTTATTTTATATTAAAGGGTTCAAACTAATTTTACCTTCAACGAAGGTTGATATTGAGAGTATAAAAATAGAAGGAAATATTCTTTTCGTCATTTTATAAGCTATAAATATGTTCAGTATATTTTTTGCGATAAAATTTAAAATTTTTGAGTTACTCGTCAAAAATCGTTTGAAACATGCATTTTTTGCTCGAAAGTTTAACACTTTCAATAATGGATATCTCCAATACCATTGATTTTACAAAAAATGTTTATAAATGTTATTTTGAATTTAATAATTTCCATTCCCTCTCCCCCAAAGATGCATATCAGCACAATATAACTTTTGATCCTTGAGCTACTCCCATACTTACTATCAAAATTTCATGTCGATTGATGTTGCCTGAGAGAATTGCGAGCCAAAACCAAAGTTTCTAAGTAGAAATTTACCAATGAAATAAAAGAATCGCGAATGAAATTAATCCGATGTAGCCGGATTTCATACAGATTGAAGGAATTCTGTCAATAAAATCTTAAATCAATAGAATCAATAAAAACTTTTCAAGCACATTTAAACATAGAAATTTCACAAAAATTCTTCAAACTTTTCAATACAAACCAAGCTAAAATAGAACGTGAGATAAAAAGCATTCGAAACAATTTCCATTTAAAGTCACTTTAACATAGAAGAAATTTGGTAATATGAGAGAGTGACATCTGAGAAATTTCTAATATTAACAACTGTTGTTAAAAAATCTTAGCTTGTTTTGGATTAGCGTACTTAACAGAATCGACATTTTCAGATATTCTTAGGAAAAAGAATAAATCATGGAAGCAAACCAAAAATGTCTGCCATTAGCTGAGTCATTACATCAAACAAACTATGAAAGCATTGCAAAGACAGGACATTTTAATGTGTACTTGCATTCTTGTAATTTTTTTTTGAAAATGAATAAATAACCATTCATACGCTTGCATAATTCTTTTATTTCGTTTTCAATTGGTTGATCGACAATTAAATTGACTTTTAAAAATAGATTGCCCTATATCCTACTGTTCCCACAGTAAAATAATATGTTTAGTGTGCTTCTAATGTCAAGATTGCATGTAATAAAGCCCTCCTTTGCTCAACGTACCTACGTCATTCTTCGCAGAATCTCCCTTGGAAGACAGTAATGGCATCTACACCAAATGTGATATATATAATTAAATACTTATAAAATATTTTTACAGAGCAGTTTTCAGTTTCACGACTAAGTCTAGGTGAAAACGGCTACCAAAAAACAGTTGCAGCTATATGCGCTTCTTGTTCAGTTTGGCTGTTTTAAATCAGGTGTGAAGCTATACAGGACCTAATCATAAAAATATTATTTTGCGTATTGAGTTCAGTATGCATTATTTTCATAAAAAAGTGAGCTTTGTTTAAGGTTCGACAGTAGTAGAAAAAAGACGTAATTCGAAACAATCAAGAGCTGAATTCCTAAACTCACTAGCTACTATTAGTTTCTCTTAAATTTAAAGAGTTAAACCCAAGAAGTATTTTTTGAGAAAACTTGTGCTTAGTAGCGTATTCTATCTATTTAGCTACACTATACTTAACAAATGAAACAATACTCAGCCTAACCTACATTTGACAACAAACATTTTCAGTCTTTTCAACATTTAAATGTTGGTTACGACTGAATATTGTTTCATTAGTAATCAAATAGCCAACTTTGAACAACTGGACACTTTTCTGTCGGATATTATACTTGTTTACCAGCATATATCTGCTGCATATTTGATATATTAAATTAATTTAAATATAGGTTATGTATTAACCAATTCAATGCTTTTAGTTTTCAATTCCAGTACACAGCTTTTCTTCTCTACAAAATCCATCATCAAAATTTTTATACCTATGCGCACCCACGTCAGAAAAAAGCATTAATACGTAACGTAAAACTTTTATAATAAGTGAGGATAATAAAATTTGGTATGTGTGTGCTTCGGTTCGGAGCCTTCTTTCTTGGTACCTTCGTTAAAAAGTGAAGAATTAAAGGTGCATTATATCGAGTCCCAGGTACCAAAATTTTACCTGACTGAGATATATAGCAGTATTTACGACTACACATACAGATGCGGTCACCTTGAGATGTAAACAATAATTAGGCATTGAAGATATAACGTCGCTTGAACGGGTTTGAAACAGGGATGGACTTTTAACTGCTAATGGAAGGTTAACATCAAATTGTTTGTGAGCGCCACTATAACGTTTAAGGTTTTTGTAGATCACGAAGTAATCGAAGGTAACGATTTCGATATCTTCGACTAATGAGAGGTTATCCCCATAGACCAGGCCATATTCGTAGACCATATTTAAGTGGCAAATAAACTACTACTTAGCAGCAGTGTTTAAATTAACAGGAATAAATAACCAAACTCAAAACGCTGAAAATCTGAACGAAGTGGACCAATAAAACGTGAATCGATCACTCCTGAGCTAAACTCCTCTCTGTTCTTTCTCTCAAACTTGTTAATACATTATAACTGGTCGTTCGAGAATGATCTGGAAATATTATTCTCGGAATAAATTAATGAAAGTAGTGGTAAATGACGCTGTTTATAACATCGGAGTACTTTAAGACCTTAAAGTAATGTACCCATAAATAAGTGTCCAATGGTATAGATAAAATGTAATTATAAAACTTTAAAAGTTGTTATCGTTCAGCGAATTCCAATATAACGATGATGAAACAAACAAACATTCTGAAATATTACGAACTTTTGCAATAATTTCAAAAGTCTGGACGAAATTCAAATGCTGAAAGCAATAAATTTATAGATGACGAATAAATAAATAATGATTGTTATCGTTGCGTTCGGGTTCGATGTGATGTATGGTGACTGTCTCGAATACGGTTGGACGTACTCTTGGAGGTAAATTCAAAACAACTTGGAGGGAAAAGCAAACAGGTCCAGTGTTGTGAGTGGAATTACAGAGTTCTCGACTGTAAAACGTGTTAAGAAGAGTATTCGATAAAATTCGGTTATACATTGGAAATACGAAATTGACTATTATTCGTTATACAGCTCCAAGTCTCTAACTTGGAATAAAAGTAAATCAAAGACAGATTTTTTGTTGAAAATATGCTCGGACAGGTCGATTGGTATTTCGAACTGCGCTCTTTTTAATGTAAAAAAATGTTATACAACACGTACCAAATTTGAAGTATGACGGCACTGATTTTTTTTAATGGCAATACTTATCGACTAATTCGAAAAATGAAGGATTCTGATTCATCTCATTGAAATAATTCAGACAGTTTAAAAATAGAACGTCAAGAGGTATTTGTGTATCATTTTTTGTCAAACTGGATTGACAATGTCAAATAAAAAAGTTAAACGAAAACAAGTAAGAAGAGCGGCGATATTTATTAGTTTGTCATTTTGTAAGAAACGACGTGTGTTGAGAAATCGAACAAAATGCCACACTTAACTGAAATCCACGAGATTGAAATTTTAATAATGATTGGCTTCAGAGATAGAACAAGAACCCAAAATGTCGTTATTCATTTATTCAGAGAGAAGTATTCTCATTTACCACCCATATCGCAGAGTACCATAAGTAAGATAGCAAAATAGTTTCGGGAAAAGGGGCATTTAAAAAAAAAACAAATATTCATCGTCAGAGTGCCCTCAATGTAGATGTTAAAACGAATGTAATCCTCTTTATTCAAGAAAATCCTCATGTCCCCACTAGGCTAATAGCTAGGGAACTCGAAATTAACCAGTCTTCAGTGACGAGAATTCTTCAAACTCAGATCGTTTTAATTTCATACCAACCGTAGAACATTGAACAGTTACAACAACGAATAAGACTGAAGTGTAGACTAATTTCCGCCGAAGTAATTAAAAATGTCCAAAACGAGTTTCAGTTACGTTTAGGATACTCTCAGATGGACAACATTTTGAGCATTTATTAGAGAAACATATTATCTGAGTTGATATCAGATAGATCAGTTGATCAGATTTCTTCATTTTCTAGTCAGTTGATGTTTGTTATATATCTTTTAAACAAGGAATAAAAATTTGGCGTCTAATTAATGAAAAAGAACGGGGGTGACTCATTACTGAATTTTGAAAAACTTTTATCTGTCTACTTATCTAAAGAGTCCACCAAATGCAGAAGTTAACTGTAACTCTTTGTTTAAACTTGTTAAATGTAGGAAAACGTGTGGTTTTCAATAAATATTGGACAAACTGACGATACGTAATAAAATTTGTCAATTAGAAAAACATTTGAAAAAAAATTAAGAGCAAATAAAAAATGCAATGGTAAGTATTTAATGGAAATCCCAATCAACGTAGAAATAATGCCCATTAACCCATGCAGGATACCAGACTACGTATTTATAAAACAATTACCGGAATCAGTTCCCCATTCAGAATGAGTTCATACAAAGCCTGAGAACAGAAATTACCGTGGGCCAGAAGCTCAACAGCCTGATCGCTCTCAAGTTCAGCAGAAAACAATTTTTCGAAATTCAAGTTTACAGGAGTCTGGTCTCTATAGACTACAACACAAACGTGTTGTATGCTACACGCAAAACTACAACTACAAATTACAACTACAGAAATACTACATGTAATTTTTCTCGCATTTTAACTTCACAAGAGTACACGGAAAACAAATAAAACCGAAGAAAAAAAACTAAAGGAAGAAGACATGTAAACCAATTCCAAAACTACAAAATTCTACGCAAGAGTCAAGTTTGTTCCCGGGTTCCGTATTATTAGTTGAGACGATTTCTTAAGTGAATGTAAACGTCTGAATGATGTAGAAAATGGGTGCTTTGATTGTCGTGTGTATTACCGATTTATTAAGAAGAAAGACGACTAATACAATGTATATTATGTTCTCAATGGTTACATGAGAAACGAACCTACTGCCATATACCAATAATCCTAAAGTTTTCCAGCCTATGGTTGGAACCTTAGGTGTTGCCCAAGGTCTTCCAACTCTCGGGTACTAGATAGTAGAGGTGGACCAATTTAAAGTTTATATTTTTAATTTTCTATAACTGAGACCAAGTAATTTTCTATTTTCTTGCCCTTTTCAGAAGTAATAACAAAGTACAATGTGATATTGTGTATTTTTGTAAATGTTAAGACTAATTAATAAAAAAGTTATTGAGAGTTCCTCAAAATATGGTTCAGCTCTGTTCGCTTTCCTTTTAATATAGCAGAATTTAGTGTTTTGTTTTATTGCGGTGCAATAGGTAATATGAATAATATTGACAATGACGAAACCTATCTCTTGACCTCTGAAATAAGTGAAGAAGATTTTTCAGTAATTCGGACATTTTGATGTGTTAATATGGACAAACTCACTCATAAGTTTCTAGACATCTCTTCTTTAGTTTTAAACGAAAATGCGGGTAATTTTAATTGTAATCAAACGGTTGAAGTTTGACTGAATGCCTTAATTATTTAGTAGAAGTGGAAACGTGTAAATAAAACAATTATTGGACAAAAGAATAGATCACTGTATTTGTTTACTCCACGACATTTCAATGGATATGTTTCCACTCATGAATAATGACATGGAGTGCGCTTAAACGCTTAACAAATTTATCGGCTTGAAAAATATTTTTTCACAATCTGAAACCCCTATTTGAAGATCCGTAACTTTACAGACATGCAACTTAATATAGAGTTGTCCATTAGATTTTTGAATGATATTTCGGGTCCTCCTGTATGCCAATGAACTGTGTCTGTTTTTATACAGGACACTGCATATTCAAATAGTAGATAAGTAACTGTAACAGCCTGGGGTAAGTAAAATTTATTAAACCGTATATGGACCTATAGTCCACGGGAGAACAAATTCCTTCGCTTCTAAATCGTACAAACGCAACCTGAAACCAAAATCCCGCGGGAAGTTAAACTTTATTACTTCCAAACAGTAGACAGGTTAAGCCACATGCCCTAGGAGAGGTAGATTCCATCACTCCCAAACCGTAAACAAGTAACCCCAAAAGTCAAGGAAAAAATTTTCAGGCAAATAACTCTTATCTTAAGAGCTTGGGAAAAAGCTCGCCAACACAGTAGTGGTCAGATGAGGTATTCTAACCCATTGAACCCGCAAAAAGAGTTATTTAGGTTACGATGACTTCTCTACGGTTTGAGGGAAGAGAAATTTGCTTTCCATATAGCTTTTGGTTTTAGGGTTACCTGTATGCGGTTAAGAGGTAATGAAACATATTACAGGGCTCTTTGTACCTACGGTTTTTGAGTATATAGATTTCAAGAATTTAAATTGTAGATGTACTGGTCTGCCATATTGGATTGGCTATCTTGAATTTTGCAAATCTTTGCGAAACCATCGATTCCACAAAGCCCCATCTACCCAGTTTTACATAAGTCAATTCTGAGTGCGAGTTCGGAGTCTATGCAGAAAATTACTTCGGAAATGAGGCTCAACTGCCATACAATTCCAACCCACCATGTAAAATCATTTATAATAATTTCGCTAGCTACGCATTCTTTATTTACGCTTGGTTTGGTGATACATTCCTTCTCTGAAAACATCTTCACATGGGAGAGATTGAGAGGCAATAAAATTCGGTACCAAGAACATGCTCAAGGGGCCTGCTACAGGGGTTATCAACCAGTTTAGGTACGAATGAGGCATTAAGTACTCTAAAGCGCCTTTGGCTGCGAAATGTAAGATTTTGTCCAAATATGTAAATTTGATTACTAGAATTTGATAAAAATTGCCACTAAAACTTGTAATCCTATTTTAGTATTCCCTAAATACTGTCACGGCCACTATTGCCCTATTGTTGTAAAAGATGATTGTAGAAAAATTAATACCGAAGAAAAATCCTGCTGAGTGCATGTGGATCCTACCAATCAGTTTATTTATTCGTTCACTTATTAAGTAGAATTCGACCATCTAGATTGTAATGGAAATCTTGAATGAATTTTTTTTTGAAAAATAACAGCTGAAGACTTTCCGTCTTTCATTGACTAATCAATCTATGTCAAGATCATCCAAAAAAAAAAAATGCTGGTACAGAATAGAATTGGCGTTGTCTTCCCACACATCTTTTACGGTGGTGAGATGTAAGAGTCATAGTGCAAAGAACCACAAAAACCATCATAGTCCCTTCAAGGTGAGCCGGTAAGGCCCAATTTACGATCGTCTGTAACAGCGGGTACGGGAATGAGTACATACCGTGTATTGTCGAAATTCGATAACACGTTAGATTCGGCGAGCGTTTGGACTCTAGCCCGGTTAGTTACAGGTCGGAAAGTATCGAAGCGCTTTTATCGGTTAGTCTACCGTTTCATCATTTTTTCATTTGCGATATGATTTGCTTAATAAACGTTTTGCATTTCGTGCATTTCTACCCAAAATTTAAATTTCCACGTCGTATAATGCTGTTAAGATACGTTTCTTAATTCTTGTGTAAAACTGGGAACTAAATTAATACATTGGATGGTTTTCATGTTAGATTACTATGCTGAAACCGAAATACGGTCGAGTTATAATCACATTTGTAATAACCTAACAAGTGGTAAAATGATTCGATGCAACCACATTGTGTATTCAGAACTACATTATCATAGGACAAAATGATTTTTCTCTGTCATCAATGTTAAGTGATTAAATGTAAGATTAATAAAACGCAAGAAAATGGAGTAGTATTAAAAAACCAAGAAAACCAACAAAAAAATAGTTGAGAAATTTGAGACAGTGGAACCATAATAACAGATGACTATGGAAATAAGAAACGTTTGCGACTTTTGAAACAATTTTTTAATAATGGAGAACACTCTATAATGTTGATGATTTGATTTATGACTATTATTGAATCCAAATAATGAAGGGTTCTATCCGCTACGTTGACTATTGAATAAACCATTATTACATTTTAATTATCGGTAAGGAAAAAATCTAAAAGTTTCTATTAATCATATATGTAATCAAAACCACCCAGTTCTTTAAAGTCCACTTTTAACACTTTACGTCCATACACTTCTTTTAGCGAGAATTCCATATCACTCCTGAATATCCTTCATAAACCTTGTTCTAAGCGTCTCGACGTAATCAACAACGGCCCAAAGATACTCTTTCAAACAGTTTTTTACTATTAAAACTAATTTAATATTATCATTTTTCGGATATTTGAAATTTTAACGTAATTTTGATCTACTATTAAATATGTAGAGTAAAAGTTAAAAATATTTTTGGTTTAATCCTCTTTAAAAGCACTTCACACTTTCGTTTTTTTATATATATATTTTAGAAGTCTGCTTCTAGAATTTTTCATTGTTTTCCAAACTCTGGAAATTTATTATAGCGCTGAATATTTATATTACACTTTAATAACATTTTGGCCCAATTTTCTCTCAATCGCAGTATACTACTGAACATTTCAGATTTTCAGAAATTATTTCCGAATTTCGAAATGAATTTATTAAATTACTTGAAGCTTCGTAAGTTTACATGTTAGTTTTAACTTGTATGTAATAATTATATAGCATATTATAATAAATACATACACATTATCATTATACATTTTAATCCTACTTATCAGTTGCTATTTTGTATGAAAAATAATTTTATTCGGTAACAACTTCGGCATAATACAAATGTGTCTCAGATTTTTGCAACTTTATGGCGATCAAAATAAACAAAAATAAGAATGTGGCCGATGGACCCAACGTCTTATTTTTATTGTTAATGGTATTTTTACTTACACTTTTAATTTTTTTTGAATTTTAATAACAAATAGTTTTTTAAGTAACATGTTTTAATTTCAATATCAAGTAGCAACAAATTCATGTATCAACCAAAAACATCTCGACCTGTCACCCTCATAAAGCGTTTGATGCAAGATAATATTATTAGTGCAGTTTAATTTCAAATAATATTGTCTTCTATAAAAACTTTTTTTATTTTTGATTATGGTGATTTAATTGAATTTTAGGTTATTCAGGTCCATGTAAACGTTTATATAAAAGTTGATATAAAAATGACATAAAAGTGATCAGCTCTCTAATCTCAAAAATTGAACATATTTTTAACCAATTCCTTTCGCTCTTCTTACCTTCTCATATTCAAACTACAAAATGCATTAGAATGGTGAATTGCTCTTTTTAATGTCGCTAAATTCTTAAGTAGCTAAAAGTTTTCTTTCGGTTTTGCATTACTTCTCATTATTACTATTACTCATATGGGGTACATATAAGTTTACAAGCTCCTGGAAAATCCTCAATAGTAAAGTGCCCTTCGGGGTGGTTTTGTGACCAACTTAGCTAAATCATCACAAGTTACCATCCATATTCACATTCCTGATAATAATTAAAACATAATTAACATCAAGTGGAATGCTACAAATGTCAAAAAACATATTACGACTAAGAATTAGATAATAATAGTAATAATATATACGCATGTAGACGTGTAAGTTTATTCATTATATTACTTCTTCATTTATGGTAATTTAATGAGATTGTATAAATGTACAATAATTATCGTATTATAAATGTAATTATTGTTAATTAATTTAGTTAGTAGTGCGTGATGAGTAATGTGGTTGAATAATACCGTTTTATTATTAATAATAATTATAGTTCACGTGAGGTCAACGTTTATAATATTAATTCAATATGTTTTATCTCCTTTAGTAAACGTATAAACAAAATATTAGTACATTTAATTTTGACAATTTTAAACAAACCAATTAGTATGAAATTTATTTTACCTTGATATTTTCGTTTTTAATAGGAATGGAACGCGTTTGCATTTTTAGGAAATGGGCGTTATACACTGGATTTTTTTAGTTTTGCCTTGGTCTTTTCGATTAATTTTGTTAATACGTAAATTTATAATATTGCTTGTTATTACATATAACTCCACACTCCTCCATACCTCCATACTACGTCTGGTATGTATACGATTTAAACTTGCTGAGTTTCGGATTCGACCTGTTACTTTTTGGCCTGCATCGATATCGATGTAGGACGCATTGTAAAAACAACTTTTTTTTCTCAACGATTTACATTAACGGCTTGATTTATTGTTATTGCCGAATGTCTGACCGAAAAAGTACAATTTTCTTATAGCATTATAATAATTATTAGACATAAGTCGATGGATAATGCCGATAGTCTCTTCGGCCTTCAAATATTTCAGTTTCTTAAACGAGTTCTTAATTATTTTATTATTCAAGTACATTAAAATTTTTAAGAAACAATCCCGGCGAATGATTATTTTTTTAATCGGTAGATATAATTTGTCGGTTATGTGCGAACAGGTGAGGATTTATTGGTAATACAAACATTAATTTGAAAGTTTATTGCGGTGAATTAGTGAATTGCTAATACGTGATAACGGTAAGTGAGCTTCGGTTATTAAGACTAAGGTGAAGTTGGTAGTATCGTTAAAATTATAACCACCTGATTAGTTGATAAGGAGAGAACGCACTGAGCAGCTCCTGGTAGATTTAATGACCATAAAATAACCTAACCTAACCTAACCAACACCTCAGTACTTCTTCATTAACATTAGAACTAAAATTAAACAGTTACACTAAACGCACGCTTGTTATCGCCACTTATGGAAACCAGAATTAGTCACATTTCATCGAGCGTTTAAAAAAATTTCAAATTTGGGTGATAGAGAGAATCTTATTTCGATCCTAACCTTTCTCTGCATTTACACATGCAGTACGCAGTGGCACTGACGAAGCAACACAAAACATATCAGCATGGTTCGATTAATATCTAGAGATTAATCGCTGGCTTCAGCCGCTTCAATGTAAAAATGAGACGTCATTATTACGGGCGATCAAGTTTTTACAGTCGCTTTCGGCTGAGTCATTTTGCCACTGTTCTGTCTCAATCTCTGAACTCGACTACACCTGTAATGTTATTCAACAAACCACCAGGTATGGAATAGTTTAATGACGGTGATTGTAACTGTTAATCACTAGAATTAATAACAGATAAGGCAAAAGTGTCATAAACAAGTTAACTCTGAACTATGACTTCGTAAACGAAAAGAACTGATTCATGAAACATGTAAACGTCAGATGAAAAGTGTAGCAAAAGTTAAACAATGCATAACGAAGTAAGAGTCTTTCAATTTGTGTTCATGTCCCGTAATTACTGAATGCCTCGTGAAAACTGAACACCACGCAAGGTTTATCATCGTATCAATTTTCGAGAGCATTTCGTCAGGGAGAGTGAATCGTCAAAAAATGTTATGTTGATCGCATATCCTTCGGTGTGCATCTGTAGAAATTAAAAGAGTAACGAAAAGTAAAAACGCTGACAAAAATGCAGACACGCAGGAAATAACAAAAAGTAAAGTAGAAGGGACTAGAGGATAAAGAGTATGTTAAAAGTTGTTTTTGTTTAAATTAATAGAAGCACACGGTTACACACACCTTGATTGGACAACGTTGTGGTCGCATGGCCTGCTTACCTTTGACGATATGAGCGTCAAAGTTGGCGAAGATTCCTGAAACAAAACGGAAAAGTTAGTAGAATCGCAATATGTAGTTACCAGATTTTCTCTATTATTTTAAGCTATAACATTAACTACTTCCTTAACTGTAAGGGCATGAACATTTACACAGTTGAAGTGCAATCATGAGAACAACTAATCTGGAGGAAGACCCCTTTTGAATCGTCTCAATTGGAAAGTATATTAGAAATGAGTGAGATATCATGGACAAGGGAAATTGGAACACAACGTCTGTTTTCGTTGTGTACTCTATAAATTTGCTCGCTTTCGCATAATAACTTTATTGAAATTAACACAACAATTAACATCGAAGAATGTTTTCAATTCTTTCAGACCAGGATGACAAACGAGTTATAAAAAATACTGAATCGAAAATGCACACACGTTAGTATTGGTTTAATAACACACTTATACGTGTCTCTTTTAATAGGGACTCACCACTTTTATTATAAACGAAGCAAGATACAAGAAAGTTAGAATTATAATTTTTTGAAAGGTATCTAGTATGTCATTATTAGGTTTTAGCTCAAAAAAGGGTTTTTTTTTGAGTGATCTAAAGAGGTAAAGAGCATCCCGAGGTACGATGTTTTGTAATTAATTCTACAGAAGTTTCCATTTTTTGGCATCTGTCAACCTTCTGTAAATTTAGAAATAATTGGAACAGTTTGTAATCCATGAAAAAAGTTGTTTATTTAGAAAAATTAACAATAAATGAACATCCTTCAGTTGTTTTATTGGCTTCTTACATAGCACTTCGCTCAAATGCAAAACTTGTTATATTGGAAATTTTTGTAGAAAGCAATCAAAAATATAGTACAGCAGTAGCATTTCAGTACTCTGAACCTCTTTTAAATATTTTAGTTTTAATACTTTTGGCTTTTAATCGTTTGGAAGATGTAACCACATTTTTCTGTTTGCATTCTATAGGCTAAACAAATTTTGTTAATCTTTCTTCTTTCCTTTTTTAAATCGCCATGGTCAGCATTAACCTGATTAAGAAAAGAAGCTTTAAACTTCTACCTTATTATTTTAAAAAACTATGTCTACGGAAATCTTTGACCGATTTCAGCAAACAAAAATCATGATTCAAAAATTATGTTCCTGTCTAACAAACTTCGGAACACCTGTGTAAACAATCCAGAAGTAGTCTGCTAGCATTGATTCAGTTCACCAACCCTTATATTTCTACTCCATTGAAGAAATGTCTTGGTGGAACTTCTCCCAGTGCTAATCATTTACAGTTTCAAAATCCTGGGGGAAAAATCTAAGTGGAAAGGAAGGAAATGTAATTTTAGATGCATATTGTATCTCAGAGTGTCGCATTTTTTGAATAATTCTTTGATTTTTATCTCGGTTGTTGCCAAAAAATCCACGCACTACACCTTAAAATGTTTCAGACGCTGCCTTTTCGTTTTTTCTCAGTATTCGATTTTGAAGTCCAATGAGGATATCCTCCTTGACGATAGACTCACTTAATATGGGAGATCTCTTAACTACTTTAAAGATTCTCCTTCCCAGTCCATAGCTTTAACAAATTTCTTCATCAATTCTCACTTGACGTGTAAATGAAAGGGAAGTACAGTTTTCGAATCGGATTATTCAATTTTTTTCTCACCAGGCTTAAGGATTCTTGTTGTCCATTCACCTTTTATGTAATGGTATTTCATATCTTAACTATTTCACATACATAGGAAGTATAGGAAGTAGGAGTATTTGAAATCGGCCAATTGCATTTCCAGAAGTAAATCAATTGTATTCAAAATTAGCAAACTTACTATTTATGGCCAGCATGTTTGAATTGAGGACAGCTTTAATGTTTTCATAGCTAACTTCATATGGATTACATGTTCAATCGGGATGAGAGGAAAATGCAATTCTGTAGTGTGTTTGTCGTTGCTACTGTAACACTGTTTTCAAACTCAGTTTAAAAGAGCCTGCAAGCAGCCTCCATTCATGAGACATACTCAGGCATTACATCAGCCCACTAACATCAGTGTAAACAACAAGGCAGCTTCCTTTCTCAAAAAGACGAAGCAGATGCCTAAGGCGAATCCTGTATTTAGTGATCCTAACACCTGAGTGAACATGATTGGAAGAGATGTTCCTAAGAGTTCAGTCTTTTCCTTCTGGCAAATCAAGATCTCGAATGTGATCACTCGATTCACCCTAACTTAGTTTGTGAGATCCACCCAGATCATCTACCACGAAATATGGACCGTGGAAAACACCATCTTTAATGTTTGTTTCTTTGTCAGAAATTTCCTGTTCATTTTCAGAACGACTATCTTCATATTAAATTTTTGCGTGTGTAGGGGTTGTTATATTATTTGAATGTAGAACAAGTAGAAGAGTTGAAGGAGGTTTGGGTCACTGTACTTTTCCTTTCTGTTGTATTGACAAGCCTCCTGAAAGTTGAAACGTCATACAGATATAACAGTCACCTACAGGATTAGTTAGCTATTTCCAATCGGTACGTAAAAGAAACAAGGCATTTTCGTTTCTTTCCATTTAATCACTCTCTTTGAATTATTGAACAGGAGTTAAAACAAACGTGTGGTGCTAATATTTTATCCTGATCACCTACTTCTGCACCAAAATAATGGTAGTGAACAGTTTTCATCAGTGGACTCTTATACCGTTTCTGGGTTAAAAATATCACGTTACCCACAGACTTGTTGAAAGATACACTGCTTGTTCGCAACCTTCTCCATTTTATCTGTGCTTTGTAGACTGAAACAACGTCCGCAGTGTTAGCGTTTCTTTTTAATGGAAGAGATTTAGCTACCTCCCTCCTCTAGTGACCTCCTCCTATGTATAGTGGCTGGAAGTAGCTAAGGCCCTCCCATTAGAGGAAAACGATAATACTGCTTACATAATTTTTATTTTCGTACAGGAATAAATCCGGTTTTCCTACAGGATAACAATATTCTAGCACGATGTCGTCAATCTTTCATCACTGAATTTCTCGTTAGCCAAAAATTATGATTTAATCACTATATGTATGTATCATATGCAAGAGCCAAACTGTATTCCAGTAGCAAGAGCTAAATAGCTTTTTTTCATACAATAGTACTTTAACATCGACCATTTTTTAACAAGAAATATATTCTTTGAGAAAGTTTAAGAATATACAGCAAAAATGCTGAGGTTTTATGTGGAAAAGTTATTTGAAACTTATTAATTAATATCAGCGGTAGAAAAAATAATTTTTTTAATAAAAGTATTTTAAATGAAAATATATGCAATATTTTTAATCAATTTTGCAATTTTTTGCAATATTTTATCAAGGACAATGATATATAATTATATTTCGTTGCATTTGATTTTATATAATCATATAAAGTGAGGTTACAGTTTAACTTTATTTTATATCTGGCACGGCCAGCTATAAATATGGATGGTCCATTAACAGAAACATACTTTATTAAAAGCATTAACATTAAGCAAAAAACATTAGTTCAGTCCCTTAGGCGATATGAATATTACACAATCATTTTAAACAATTTGTAAACGTTAGTGTAAACTTAGAGACAAATTACTTGATTTAGGACTAACATCAAAGTGGCATTAAGTAGAAAATTCCTCTACAGTGTTTATATTAATTGAGGAATATACGTTCTCACAAAAATAGGGATATATAATTTTTATAAAAAGTTCTTTCTTCTTATGTGTAGCATGTAGCGTGTAATTCGACATGTGTTGTAATTTTTTATTATAGTATGTTTCTTTGTTGTTGTTTTTGATTTTTGTCAGTTTTATCACATTTATCATAAAATCACAAGTATCTGCGATTTCGTTTAAGGCAATGTAAATATAGTGCCAGATGTACATCCTCACATAATAGTCACTGCGTTTTCAACGTAACAAATTGAGATTATAACAAAATTATAATATATAATATAATATAAAACTATCGTATATTTTTGTAATAATATACTTATTATTTTATTAACTCTAACTAAGTCAGAAAACCTCATTAAAATATATTAAAACATTTAATCAGGTTTCCAAAACATTAACTCTTCTTAATTTGTCTGAAATGATTTCTTTCAATATACCTTGAAACCTACCAATCACATTCAATGGTCACTACAGCATGTGATTGATTTTTAAGCCATTGATGATCGAAAACCATTTTTCATGATTTAAGTGTGAAAAGCTTCTTTCGTCAATTGGCGGACTTCTGTTTCTCTGCAATGCTGTCATTTCATTTGGAAATTTTAATAGAACTATTTACTAAAAACCAATTTATATGATTTCTCAGCAGGCATTATTTCTTCTTTCTCAGCGTTGTCGTCTAATTGTTAGATGAAGTACTCAAAGTACACTACTTATTCTTTGAACTCAGATTTAATGTTCCTGCACTTTTCGCAAGCCTCTTTAATTAGGTCGACTTTGTCGAGAATTTACCAAAAATCCAAATACGAAAGTATTCCCCGGTAAGCTATTAACCGCTGACACAGGTCTGCACACATATTAATTGAGTTTAGAAATGTGTTAAGTGAGTACCTGTTTACTACGAGATGAACACATTTTCAATTTTTGAAAGTAATAATCTTCAAATTAATTCCCGTTTGTTGGGCACATTGTTGTAACGTGAAATCTTCAGTTTGTCACTTCACTTGAATTTTACTTTAGACAAATAAGTAAGTAGCTTGTAAGTTCGTAACAAGTAACAAATATTCAATTGTTTTGTGAGATTCTTTGTGGTTATAAAATCATAGAAACTGGCTTTTCTCAAGGACAGACAGACCCATGGGCAGCACCGGGCCTTTGTGCCTGTATTGCCTGTACAATAATCTGTATGAATCCTGTCCGGTATGAGCAATCCAGGACTGTTTTTTAAAATAATAAGAAGAGTGGCATTCATCAAATGAATTCTCTGAGATGTCAAGTTTCATTTGTTCTTGCCACAAGCCTGACTAATCCTCGAAACTGGTTTATGGAATAACTCTCTTTCTACACTCTCAATACACTCTAAACGAAAATGGTTACTTTTCACCCTCTTCAGAAGAATAGTGTGGCATATTGTAAGATCAACACACGAGATCTTATAGGAAAATGTATCAGATTCCTCATAATACATTTAGACAGTGATGTTAGTTTCTGAACTCATTGCGGTTATCTTGTTAGTAGTGCCTTAATAAATCCTGCCATCTGTTAAGAAATTTGAGGTGTAATTAAATTACGGTCTTCCAATCCAGAAGAGAATAGTTAGACCGGAATTTTCCACACATATGTTGTAAATTACTTGACGAAATTTATATTTTACGTATTGGTAGAATAGTGAATGGTGATATAAGCAATTCTGTAAAGATAATTTCTGTGTTACATATTGTATTATACTGGTCTACTAGTACATCGATTTGTTCATCCGAAATTCATTTAATTAATTCAGCTGGAATTTCGTCCTTATTATTTTTTGATCATTTGATAGCGTATTTTACTTCTTCCCTTGTTATATCCGAATCAATGTGACTACCATTTTGTTTTACTTCCAGTTCCTCTCTCTAGATCTCAGACATTTGAGTGATGAATTCTTTCCACCATTTCGTATTCCCTTTATGTCAGACATTATGCGACCTTCTTTGCCTGAAAGAATACTGCACCTGTTTGTACTTTTTAAACCAGCGAGTTCTTTGATCTATTTTGTACAAATTAAATTCGTCATGTTTGTTCTTGCAATTATTCTATTTCATTGCATTTATCTTCATACCGTTTTTCCTTAGCTTCTCTTGTTATCTTTCCCATTTCTATATCTCCGTTGTTATATATCATATTGTTTTTATTTTTAAACAGTCGTCCCCTTTCCATTAAATGCAATATCCCATCGGTTATCGATTTCTTTTCCCTAGTTATGTTCCTTTCCAATAGTTGCCTATTCGATGACATTATAGCTGTTTTAAAGGATTCCCATTTACTGTTTGGGCATTGCAGGTCATCGCTACGTAACTGTAAAACTTGCTAACATCTGTAGATACAGATACATATAAAACCTAAATGCGAAAACTATCTGGTTTTCTAAAACGTTTAATAATACTCAGTTTTTATTTTAACATGGTACCCCACAGAGTACGAGTATGTATTGCTATTAACTTCGAAATTTTTAGTACAGCTTTCTGGGTGTTTGCTCGATGGTACTGATATATCCGAAACGTGTAATATTTTCTTAAATTCATCATTTCAGACATTACCATCGGTTTGGATTTGTGTTTAGATTATTAAGACGACATCAACATCAATGATGGAATTGTGAGTTGGTCGTAAAAGTGACAAGCTTCATGAACGTTGTAATGAAAATTTTCTGAAATTAATTTAATTAATGGCTAGCTGAATTCAATCCAATAATGGGGAATTACAGGTACATTCATAGATCCCACAATTAGGAAGAAAGGATAGCAGCCTATCGAGGAAAAACCAATCAGAATGAACTAATCAGACTGTTACTTAATAACACGAAGTTTAATATTATGCAACATATTTTAAAAGCGAAATATCATTCGGTTGCTATTGATTGACTCTGCCCCATTGCGAGCAGAGTTGAACAAATAACATTTGTAGTAAGATATGTATCCAGTGATCAACCAGAATGGCAATTTAAATGCAATATTAATGAATATTTCTTGGGTTTTTTTGTTAATCAAAGAAATACTGGTAAGGAATTATCTCAAGTTTTACTAGAATAAATTAGAACTCTAAATCCCAGGGCGATTTACGTTTACGTACCATGCAGCAGCTATTTATTAAACTTAGTTGTTAATGATATGGCAAAATCTTCCATAAAAGCAACGCATTTTTTAATGTATTTGAAAAAATGTATATACATTTCTTGTATTGTAGGCTTTTCGTTGGGCCATATTAAGAAAACGGCTTAAAACTCTTACATTGAAAGCATTGGGAGACGCTCGTATAAGTTCCCTAATATTTTACGTTTTGAAATAGAAAATATGTACATTATAAGTGTTTATAAAATCTATATATATAATATAACCATAAGCACTATTACGACTAACCTTCAATGAATATCCAAATTATTCTTCAAATGCAACAAATCGTACCATTACCAAAAGCTATACAACTTTATACATAATCGCTCTTTTAAACAAATATGTTTTATCGGGCATGGATGGAAAAAAATTATGAAAATGACAATCCCGTTTGACATGTTCTTAACATACCATATCGTAAGTTGAACATGAAGTATTAGATCTTTACAAAGGTCTCAACGAAAATACAAATAATTCATCAATGATCGGAGCAAACTAAGAATACCTGAAATCTCTATGCTTTTTCTAAATGGCAACGCAACACGTTTCGGACCAGCAGGCCGCCCATTCGAATATCGAGTGACTAGTGGGGGGTAACACCTCGTTTAAATTTACCAATCAATGACAAGCCATACAATCTTTGCACGCGGTTCTAAACATTTCCATTCGTCTTTCCCTGTAAAGTGGAACATGTCCCCTATTTGCTTAGTGTAGCAACCGGATATAGACTGCTCCTTCCTCCTTTTGCCTGTGTAAATTTCAACTCGAAATTTCAGGAGCCATTCTACTCCCAAAGTTGCAGAGATACTCGGTAGAAGCAGGAATAGCAGTGCTATTTAATAAAATTTGTCGATAATTACATATCGACCATCTAAATTACCGAACAAAAAAGAGCGTTAAAGCAGATTTTTGGTCTGTGTATGTATGTTTGTTCGCCCGAATTTCACAATAACAACTAATTGGTATATGATTTTGAGTGATACATTGAGATAAGCGTGGCTTGACACTTAGTGTTTATATCATTTGAATCGGGTGATAAACAACAAAATATGAAAATTTCAAATCGCCTTTCACATTTAAAATCACTTTACTGACTGACCGAAAGTGACGGCTGCCGATCTCATTTTCCTTTTAAAGTGGTTGAAAAATCCAGTTGACCCAGAAACACCCGATAATTCTAAATTTGACGTTATGAAGGGGTGGAGAAAAGGGATGAAATTAGGTCGACCTCCGAAATTAGGTGTGTATGGTGTGTATGTGCTCCGCCATATCTTAGTCTCTCTCCTCAGTATGGTATCAAAATAAAACCCCGACCTCGGTCTAAATGATACAGACATCGAAAATGCTACTGTTTAATGTTGGTGGTAATAAATGTTGGTGGTAATACGTGGTTTGACAGCTGAGTAACATGCACCACGTCGCGGCGAAGATAGGACTTTTAAACAGCTAAACTTTCATTTCACTGTTTTTTTTTCTTCATTTATCATACTCTAGAACGAAACAGAAATATGTTGGTCAAGTCTAATCAAGGGCGAAAAGATCCTAAATTACTACACATCAGAAAAATGTTTGACAAGAGAGAAGAAAGGCTACAGCGCATCCAAATGCTTGATCAAGCGAAGCTGCGACGGGTTACGGCTCGTGGTGAATACACCTCGAGATTAAGTCAGTGGTTTATTGACCACAATAAAACAACTTAAATTTTAGATTCAATCGTGATTTGCAATTGAATTTTGAAATAAACTCTTTGAAAAAAACTCATATAATGTGGATCCGTTGGCAATATTATCTTGGAAGCTAAAAAGTTAGCTAATGAAATTAACCTAGAAGAAGCTTAAAGTTTAATATACCACGTCACTTTGTTCGATATTAAAAACGAAATATTTCAAATAAAGGTGACGAAACCATAGAAGACGAAAGAAAATTATAAAACATTTTTTCCTATACTATGTATCAGGCAATTAGTACACTAGAGCTAAGATTTACCCTACTATTAAACTACTATTCACTATTAAATAGTTATAAAGACTACTTTGAGATTTTATGCAATGTCCAGAAACTTAAACGAATGTGAAAAAATAAATAAGCAGCACATTTTAAAGGTCTGGAAAACGTCTTAGTCAGATGATGACCCCCTAATCTTAATGATTTAGAACTGGCCCACGAAGTAGAACTTGTTTCTTCATTTTGCAAAAGAAGTCCAGTTGATCTTCTTAAATTCATTACTTCCCTTACCATTGGTTCAAATTTATACACTGGTTGAAGAATTGTGCTAACCCTTCCAAAACTGATGTACAGGGAAAAGATAATAAAAATAAAAAATAATTATTTAAAAATCATACCTACTCAAAATCGTCTTAATAGGTTAGCCACTGAATATAAATGAAACATAATAAATAAGGCGTAAAAGAAGTATTTCACAATTTTGCAGAAAAAGATATTACCCTCTTTTCAAACTTTGTATATTGTACTAGTATTGTTTGTTCTTTGTTGTTTGGAAAAGTATTATTTGTACTAGTTTTAGTTCTAATGTTTGTAAAAGACTTATAAATAATGTATAATTGTTATCTCTTAATTCAGTTAGATTGTAATTTGCTGGTAATTATGTTTTTACACAGGTCTATTTGTGAACAGGGGGCACTTTTGAGCTTTGCCTACGGCTCCAAAATCGTTAGGGCAGACCCTGTTTGCGACTTAGGATATATAATATCGTGACAGTAAACATAAAGAGCATTAAAAAACCGACTGAATTTAAGAATATTATCAAAGGTTAAAATTTTTATACGTCCACATTCAATAAATACATTTTTAACTTTTGGGAAATCTGATAACTGTAACTATTAGTTGCTCATAATATATGTGCTTACTAATAATACCTAAGATATATGTATTTATTGTTTTGCCTTCTTCTGTTTCGTGCATAACTGATGTTGTATTGTGTGCTTTATTCAATGGCTCAATGGCTCATTTTGTTAGCTCTAAATAGGTCAATAAAGAACTGAACAAAACTGAATTTTTTTCAGGATTGGCCATATCGAGATGCTGATAGTATTTGTATAAAGATTACGTATTATGAGACAAATCGAATAAATTGTAACTGTTTTTCCAACTGTAATATTCGTATTTAAATTCTTTTGTATTTTTATTTTATTCACCTTCTTCAGGCTGGTTGTGTTGTTTTATAAATGGTTGCAGCCAGCGGAGGGTTATTAAATCGATATAAATGCCTACTTCTAGTAAATGTTTTGAAACTACATTTAAAATATAGAGAAATTAATGTACTTGTACAAATTGTACCGGTAACATTAACCGGTAACAAACAGGTCATTTGGAAAATCCTTTGAATTTTATAACTGGCCTTTTTAAATGATTAATTAAGTGTGGTAAACTTGTGGTAACTGAATGAATTGGCAAATCATACAAATTATATTCTTCTAAGTGTGGAACCGTTTGGAATTATTAATTTGGACAACTTTTACATGTTCCCGTGTTTAATATCTCGCTTTGTTTTACTAGATATATGGATCGGTACACACCAAGATTCTGAGAAGACTGATTAATTGCCAACTGATCACTTACGATTACATCGCTTTCCACGTTACTTAAATTTTCTGGATCTGGGAAGATTTGAAATATTTGCAAATTTGTCGTAATCATAATCTTAACTTTCCCCCACTAACCGCAGGCTCTGGAACCGGCCCTTTACTGACCTTGGTTATAAAGAAACGCAGTATTCCGGTGCCAGCACAAAACAACACCGAAAATTCTGCATTGCTGGGCGTCTGGACCATATATAGGTCGACTGGTTACATAAGCTAACTTCTCATCTTTCTTTCTCTCTCACACGCACTTTCGATCTTTTTCTCTCTAGCGATGGTTTTTTGTTTTTAAGGCCGCTGGGCCACATGTCTGGGTTGCCTGCAAAATGGCATCTGCCATGCCGTTGCTGCAACGGAGCCTTAGCACGCGCGTTTTTGAATATAGGTGAGCAAGTTCGGCGAGGAAGCCACAACAGGAACGGACTTTCCCCTGTAATTAATCTATAAATTCGTTTTCTCATCGAATGGAGCTTTAAATCATATCTATCTATCTGTTGTATGTCATGTTGTAAGCATATTTATCTATCTGTTGTATGTGATACATGTTCAACTAGGCAAATGTGTAATATGCGTTATTACTAGATATCACTCGCTAAAAATTATTTAAAGAATAGTTTTTTAATATCTCAATCACCTCAGTTGTTGCTGCCCCCGTCATCGATGAATCTCCAATATTCATTTCATTTTATTAATAAATAGAAAGGGTCAATTTGGCAGCCACAGTGGTTGGTTAGAAACTGTTTTTGAACAAATTTCATAAAAATCCTTAATAAATCCGCCTTTACTTGATAATTTCAGTTTTATATTAAAAAGTTGTTTAACACTATCGTAACACAATTGAAAAATTAAAGTTACACTTATCAACTCACGCGAGCAGTTGTTCAATTTTACTGATTATTGGTTTATTTAAAATTCGCCAATTTCAAAATTGAGATCATTTTAAATGAACTATCCTAAAACTATCAGTACATATGTATCAAGATACACAGGGTGTCCCGCAAAGGCCACGTCAAACGTAAGGAGAAGGAAAAAATTCCCATTACAAAAGTCAGTTTTCGAGATATACTTCTTTTTACATAAATTTTTACATAAAAATATCGAAGTTCTGCCCTCGCAGTAGTTTTTTCTGTGATGTTAGTACAATTTTACACTTTTTTACTTCATTTTTCGTTAATAGATACTATGAACATTTTAGGCGGGAGTTCTCAAAAATGTTTTATTAGACGTCGTGAAAACAGACTTTTCAAGGAAGTTTAGCCCATCGTAGTAGTAACAAAATGTACTGAGTTACTGCTGCACATTACGTCAAAAAATTGTCAATTTTATGATAATTTCCAATTGGCACAACGCAAATGATTTTCAAAAAAAAAAGATATCACTACTTTTATCAAATCGAGGACGTTTCTGACAAACCAACATTTATGTTCCTTTGAATTTCTATTAAAGTCTCATGCAGTTGTTTTCTGAAGTTAGAAAATGCATTTGACCGTTTGGAATAAGATGCATAGTTCGTCCCTGTAAGCTTGCACGGCACGTCCGCCCTACAGAAAACGTTTAATTATACGGCTTTCAACAATATCCCTTTAAAGTGCATTTCGAAACCATATGTTAATATTTCTAATTTATTTTAACGATATGTCTAGCTTTACCTCTCGCTTCCTAGAATTCCGTATAATGACAATTCCAATTCAACATGAAACACTGATTAAAATTGTTTGTCTGAAGACGGGTCTTGTTTTTCAGCTGTTCCCCGTTCTGCAATTTAAATTAATTTCGTACGTCGAAAAGAAACGTTTTAACACAATGGAATCATGCGCCGTTTTTAATTTTTGAGCTATTGTTTCGGAATAGGGGACCGGCTAACCTCAGGGAAGCGGTTTTTAAATTTCTGTAAATAGGATGAGTTTTCCATTAATCAACCAGCCCTTGCGAATTTTATTTGTATCGTTCGTTGATTGTTTGCTTTACGGTATTTGCAGTGTCCTAAAACACCATTTACAAATTATATTTTCGTAGAGATATTGTGGACATATCTACTACGATCTATTAATATTATACCGTAGCTGTGCACACTTTGGTAACCACTTCCCTGGCAGGCTTACATTTCAAAATTAACTAATCTCTGTTACACACATGTGGTGTCGAAATCACCGTGAAAAATCTAAAATTTACGACCGCCCGAAATATTAAAACACAAAATTGTCTTTTACCTAAACAATAAAAGTCCTAAGAAAAATTAAAACGGGGACATGAAAGGAGCTGCC
Source organism: Cryptocephalus primarius (assembly GCA_963576515.1). NCBI lineage: Eukaryota > Metazoa > Arthropoda > Insecta > Coleoptera > Chrysomelidae > Cryptocephalus > Cryptocephalus primarius. The sequence continues at coordinate 10,854,279 of OY754945.1, forward strand.
GCCTTGGCCATCGAATTAAGGCGAGATGGGGAACAACTTAAAAAATCTAATTTCATAGAAAAAGATATAAATTCAGAGCTCACACGGACTCGTAAAATCGGTAATCCTCGACTATAATTCATCTTGAGAAGAATAATTCCTATTTAATATTTTGCAGTTAAAGTTTTGATACGAGGGGAGCAGAGAAAGAAAGAAAATAAATTTCCGAGAGAATATGAAATTTCTATTTTACATAAGAGGCAGAGAAACCAGAACATTATTCAAAAGATAAAATTGAAATTTGACCAAGAAGTTCAACAAAAAGCAACCTGACTTTCTAGACCAAAACCCGGTCAATAAGTACTTTTGAAAGGGTATGTAACACAGTGAATACAGATTCTATTCGTCCTAGTAGGAATATTATTGATAACCTAACATAAAATAATGTAACTGCATGTGGTTTACTTTTTCTCAGGAACTGTATACAGTGAAAATGTGAAATATTTTATTTGGTTTGGTCTTCTGAAAACTCGAATTCACGCGTTTTTGATTAAAATCGGTTAAGCGCAGAACCCTTACTCTTTAGTATATCTGTTATCTCAAAAACCAGTGCAAATATCGTATATATATATATATATATATATATATATATATATATATATATATATATATATATATATATATATATATATATAAATTTGGCAACACAATTTGGTACAATGTCAAATTTGCCCCATACCAGTTTTTGTTCGCACTTTCTTCCACTGCTATACACATTTTTATTGAACTTTATATTTGAATGACTACATTAAATACATATAACTTTTATTTGAAATATTATTTTCTGAACTCACAGTTGCACATAATGTTCTTAAAAACGGCTTAGCAATTTATTGCCGACTTCGCAACTTGTCTGATCTATTTAACACCCATCACTTTTATTTGCGGCACTTTTCTCTCAAACCGCCCTTAGAGGGACTTTAACTGAAATTTTTTAACTTTTCTTGTATTTCTCTGAAACAATTCTAGTAACGAACTTACATCTATATCGTTAAATTGAAATATTTTCCTAAAATTTCTCTAAAGAGAGTTTAGAGAAGAGATAAAAGAGACATTTAGTGAGAAATAGATACCTACTGATTTTTCGGGCATCGAAAATCGTGCCTTTTAAACAACGATGCCGTTTTCTAAGAAATATATCTTTTAAATTTTTGGCGAGCACCGTAATTCACATTAAATAAAAATACCACCAAAAGTTTAAGCCTCATTAACCCGTTTTAGGCTCAATAATATTTATGAATTCTCTGTAGTATGATAAACTGCCCTTGTAGGGAAAAATTAGTAAGCAGGCTTGTGTTGATTCTTGAATTTGTATTTAGGAAATATTTTCACTAAATTGGACATTCGAGGAAATAGATTCGGATTTTGGTATTCGAGAAAAATTTTTCTGGTAAATATTTCTCTCCCAAAATCACCTTTCACTTTTATGTTGTGGCAATTTTTAATTTTTTTCAAAAATTCGTTTCAAAAAAGGGGCAGCTGGAACTCTCATGACGCAAGTAAACCGATCGCTAACAGTACATTAAAATTTTTGCACTATAACGAAAAATGGCAAAAACAGCAAAGTATGCGTGTATTTGAGTTTATGGTGTTGCCACCCACGTTACAATTTTCCACATTCAAGACTGTCCATCTAACATGACAGGGTGGAGACCTAGATCTTACTGAGGCCCTACAGATTGAAATTCAACTGTTTATCAATTGATTTTTCTCCCTTCATCTCATGCTATTTAAAATAGCATAGTGAAATCTAATTGTGTACACCCTTTAGGATTTTATACATCAGGCCCTATTGAAAGATGTGTGGTATAAAATAATGTCAATTTCTGAACCATTACATAGAAGAAACTTCTTGGCTCACGTGTATGGTGCAATCTAATGGTACTATTAACCCTTACGTTTGAGAAACAAACTACAGCTTTAGTCAATCAATCAATTAAAACGCATATTCCAAGCACGCCAAACAGCTAAAATATGAAGAAATATTCAGTAGGAATTAATCGCCATACATGTAGGATGGAACATGAGGGTGCGCGATCAACCCGTGTGAAAAACAGTAACAATTAAAGTTAGTAATATTATTTCAATTACTAATGCACTAAGAGGTGTTTAATTTAATATATAAAACCATCACATACCAAGGGAAAATAATGACATAGCCATGTGAAATAGCAAAAAGCTGTATTTCATGTTATCCTCTTTTCAACATGTGTCATACCACCCCGACGAAGTTAATAAGCAGAAACACAAGTGTCGGTGGTTACCGTTTCTACCGTTACTTTTATATATTATCAAATAGAATATTTTTTTAAATTCATTAGATACATAAGTTGCTACTGCAGTTTGGTTAAATTTATTATTCGAAATGGCCGTCGTCTATGGAAAAACCCCTCCTGAGATTTTATTTAGAATTTTCATAGGTATTTTTGCTACAGAAACCGCGGACAAAACGATATTGAATTATAATTTTTACTTTAGTTTTAAAAAATGCAGGCTGGAAATCAAACGCCATATTGACATATATACTACTTTGTGCACAGGAGAAATTCAAAATGCTGATCAATGAAGTAGTTACACTAGCAACGCTTATCAATTTCACTTGGTTCAAAACTTTTGAATGAGTTATTCTTCACAAATTTCGCCATGTCGAACATGTGTTAATACTGGGAATAAATTGTTTATACTTTTATTTCACTTTTGAATGAATGAATCTCAAAAAAATTAATAGAATTATAAATATTTAATAACTCAAAAACGGAGATTGATATGAAAAAATTTATTGATACTTTTAAGCATCCAATACTATTTGGTGTATTTTTGCTGCATGGTCTAAAGTATTCCAACAGTTTCTTGTAAGAAGTCAACCGGCGCACAAGAGAATCAATCAGTAATAATTTTTCAAAAATTTACAATGTTAATTCTCCTTGTACAAAGCGATTTTCCATCCGGCTCCTATGTCCTTGAAAAATTAACTTAATAACCTAATTATTTAAAGAAAATGTAACAGACATAAACAGTTCGATTTGTCAATAAAATCAATATGTAAGTCAGTAATTTTCTCTACCCATATAAGGGCTGATTACACCCTCATGTCCCTCTACACATATTTCATTGAATTCTCCATGAATTATCCTCATATATTTACGTCCTACATTCACGGCATATAACAGATTGATTAAACTTAAATGTTGATGTCTTCGCATATGTAACAGATACGTATATACTACATTTTGATAAGGCTTATTGTCAATTAGGCCATATTACTAGCCTATACACAATTCGAGTGGTGAAACAAAGGTCATTTTTTGAAGGTGCAAGGTTTGATTGTACCCTCATGTTCCTTTCACGTGAATTCCCACTGGATATTTCCTCATATATTTTAGTGATTTGATCTGCTTAATATACGCGTTTCGATTAGTCGAATAGGTTATATTCTTAACAAATTTAAGGGTTGCTAGTACCTTTATGTTCCACCCTATACGTATGCTGGATGGTTTTGCGCTGGATGTGTTTTGTAAATTTTCATTTGGCACGTATCTCATACTGGGTTAGATTGATAAACAATTGACCTTTTTTCAATTTTTACTTCCTTTTTCAACTACATGTCCCACTGACATTATCACATAATGTCCCATCCTCCATCAATGCTTATTTAATGTTGAAAATCCTAACTGACAACATTCTCCTCCCAACATTTTACCATGTAACTTTTCTAAGAAAAATTGTTATGGAATGACTCATAAAAAAGGGAAAGAAAAGCACTTTCAAATATAAATTTTACATATGATTTGTGCTCCTGATAATCTGATTTCTGATTCAAAATTTTGACAGTTTATTTCTAATTGATCCGTATATCAATCACAAAACATCTACACATTCTAAATTATCAAAAATAAGGTCCTCAGTTAGTCACTAATCGACATAAAATTAAAAAGTATAAAATTACATCCCACATTTTCTTAAGAGAATTTCTGGTATCATGAAACTTTTCTATGACCCTCGTATTTCTAAAGCCCGTTGCTTCGTCTTGTTTCAAATAACAAAACTGGTCAATTACTTGGGACCACCGACACTGCCATCGATATAGTATAGTATATTTACCTGCTGCTTTGAATTATGAAGGTCTTGAAGTTAGGTCGCATTTCTTCATTTCTGATTTTAGTCGGGTTTGTGGGATTTATTTTAGGATTTATTTTTGCCTGGTATTATTTTACTTGAGAGCTAAGTGGAGAAAGACAAAGGATGCGGCGCAAATAAAGTAGATGGCAATGTAGAATTGTAACTTAAAACAAACCAGTAGGTATTTTATTTAAGAAATTTACGCCAACAGAAGTGATATACATTTGTGCCAAGAGTTTCATATAGGTACATATTTTAATTCGATGATATAGAAACAATATTCAAATAGTTTTGAGTTCTGAACTGTGAAGTTTGTCTTTACATCTACATATAAAATTCAGAGACAAAATTATCTTAAAGATTTCTGCTTTAAAAATTACTGGACTTGAAAGTAATGATGGAATGGTGCCCAGAAAACAAAAATCAGAACAGAAAAAGATTGTTACTGGCTTATATTCTACAATGGACACTTCAGCTGTAGACTATGGTAATCAGTAGAAACCTACAAAAGACAGCAGAACCCTTCATCTCTTTCAGTATGTATTATACATTGTAATTTAAGTAGTTAGATTAAGTTTAAATATGTTCTATACAGTTGTAAATAAGTTCTGAACAGTTTTCGTGGTGTTCCTACTAAACAAATTTGTAATAAGGCACAATATGGTACTTAGCTGAATTTCAGGTTGGATGGTAAACTATGCCTGATTTACTGAATAATTTAGTAAAAGACAAAAAATACATGACTTAGTTTCAGCCATACACAAGCAATTAGAATATCGAGAAATCGCCAAATGACGCACAACACATTAGCTAAAACATCTAGAACATCTGTTTCTAACTTGTACAATAAGGACCACTTTCATCCACATCCACAAAATCGTTTTCAACAAATGGCAGGTAAAAATCTACATCAATTCATACATTTGTGACAGACATCGCACAAATGGCACCTTTAAATTGATAAACTTAATGACAGAGCTGCACAATTATTGTTATTCGTTTCAAGTATGGTTAACCTCTGCAACGTTAAAGAACTCAACCACAAAACGAAGAATATTTCGTCTGGCTTCTCGACCAAATATTGAAAACAAACCGCACCAGTATGCAGGTATGTATGCCTACATTATTTGTGATTTTTCACGTCATCATTCCAGGGGCGGACTTGGATGGCGTGCTTGCTATAAGCCTTTTCTATATTAACTATTACTTAGGTTTTTTGAGGTCATTCCGGATTTTGTGAAATGAGAATTTTTTAAAGCCCTTAAAAATTAGAAAAAAAATGTAAAGTCCTTGAACATTTTGCATTTTTTAAAGTAAACATGAGAAATATTTTGGACTATTTAGTGAACATCAGATATACAGGTTGTTTTAAAATTATACTCGTTCCAAAGTAAACCAAAATATGCAAAAACGTTATATCTATCTATACACAGTACACCTATGATAAGAAATTGCAATCTGACAACAACACGAGGGTGGGATCGTTTCATGAATGGAGGGTTGAAATGTACACCTGGTCAGACTCGACTCCTTTTTGAAGCAGTGAAATAGTAAAACTACCATCGGTATGGCGTAAGACTTGGTTTCTTTAAGAACAAATTTTTCAAGAGTATTGGCTATTATCCAATCAAATTTTACCGGATTGACCAATTCCAAGTTCTACCTACTCTGATTAAAGTAATAATGTTCCTAAAATTAGCTAAGGTTTTTAGAAGAGTTGACAACATTATTGCATTTAAACCTGAAAATAATTTACGTACCTATTATTCAGTGAAAGTGAAACATGTCTTTTCCTTCAATTTCCAATTTAGAGATTTAGAGAGATTTCCAATTAAAATGGGTTAGAATGATTAGAATTGGATAGGAAAAGAATTGGGTAAACATATTTGTTACAGGTATTGCCATTACTTCTTCTTTCATGAATCACATTCTATCAAGAAAAGATGATTTTGATATGAAAGACGTAGATATGTCTTTCGCTTCTGATTTAATGTAATCATTTTTCTTATTTGATTATTCCAATTTAAGTTAATTTTAATTTGATAATTTCATATTTGCCTGAAACCTGTACAGCTTTTAGCTTTTTAAAATTTACCTACGAATTTTATCAATTTTTACATTCTATGGGTATACATTTCTTTTATCATTAATAATTAATGTACATTTTTGAACACCATACATCCCTAATGTTTTAGTTATGTCAACAGGTGAACGCATTTTCCACATTCATCTTACCGTGTTATTAATAGTTGTTGCTCTTCATTAATTTTCTGATAATTTTGGGCATCAATGTTATTAAGTTACGATTTTATCTTCTTATTATTTATTCTTCGTATCTTATCTATCTTTTTATTATTCAATTTATAGTTTACATTGTTAACTTGGATGATTGAACTCCCTGCATACCATGCTACTGGAAAAGCCTACTGAAACAGAAAAAGACGCAGAAAAGCTTTTGAGATAGCCCTGCCTAATTGCTCTGTTTATTGAGCTGATTCTTAGCTGTTTATATTTATATACGTTCAAAGTTCACAATACACAAGCTATGTAACCAGTATTAGAACTATTTAACTAGAATTAGCTTTTCTAGCTATTAACTTAACTACTACAGAACCATAGATACACTATCCAAAATCAAAAAACATAACAAATTCAACGGTTTCAGTAATGTCCCCTTTGGAATCACCTTGGCAACTTAGGTCTACTAAATTAGTTTTTGTTTATTTTTTTTTATTTTATTATTATTATCAAATGTTTCTTAATTTCGTAGGCAATTTGGGGTTTAGTTATTGGCGGTAGTTAATCTGGTACTATGTTGACTTAAGTATATGCTTATTAATCTTAAAACTTGTCTAAAATTCAATTAGTTAATCAGCCACTATTATGATCAAGTTAGTCAAATTAAGGCTCAACGATATTCATTCATGCAACATCCAGACCAGAGGTTTTTTTTTGGTTTCCCGCCCTCGTCTGCGATTATTTGAATGTCCACCACAATGGCCAAAACTCAAATTTCTTTAATAAATCGCCTCAAGAAAAAAAATCATGGGTACGCTCACAATTTTCAAATTTTACCCAAACCGTTCTTATTTTCTCCCTATCTTTGGGCTTCCAGAAATAACTGATATTTGTGTAAAATTTTTGAAATGAAACTTTTCTTAAGTACGCCTTAGAGAGATGAGTACAAGGTGAAGGCAAGACAAAAATCGTATGAAACAGATTTGATCAAACGTTGAAAGATGGACATAAATCTCGAAGGAAGGGTTGTCATAATAGGTAATGGTAGTAGGATTTAATGGTTTCTTTTATATGTGGTAAAATGGGCGATGTGAAGAATATTGACAATCACGAAACCTACCATTTGGCCCTCTGAATCAAGTGAGAGAAGATTTTATTGTTAATTTAGAGTAATTAAATGGTTAAACTAATTGAAACCCTAATTTATTTCTCAGATATGAAAATCCCTTTCAAAAATGAGTTGTCTTTGTTTTCAATTGTTATTGAAAACAGGGATAAAGATAAATAGATTAAGGGTTAGATTGCCACTATGTTTGAGGACAACTTTTCTGTTTACAGTTGTACTAAGCAGTCAGCCACGTGAAATTCTTAAAAGCAACATAGTATTCTTTGAATTTTAGTAGTACCATATTTTCCGCAAATTCGGTTTTAAAGTTTCGGCCTGCCGTCCCAAGACGGGCATATTTTATTTTTCTCATTATTTTACTACTGTCTATTTATATGTTCCCCACATATATGTTTATAATATGTTTGATTATTTCTTTTGTGTGTTGCATATTTCGTTGGTGACAAGAAAGGAAAACGGGCGGACTAAATTAGTGTATGACTTATTTATCAATAAACTTTAAGGCGCTTCACAAAATACCCTCGTGCGGACCAGTCAATGCGTCCCAGTTAAGTCGTGATGAATTATGCACTTAATATCCATCAATTGTTTAAATGACTCAATATAGGTGGGGTGATGTCTATAGATTTACCGCGAAACTTCAGAGGCGCACTTCTAATATTTTTCTATTCTTTTCTACACACACCATTAGATAAACCGTTCTATTCAAGTTACACTGATACCATTTTGACTTTTACTGAGCACTCATGCAAGCAGTTGACTACATACGCGCCCATAAGCCACGCCAGTTTTTCTTTGGTGTCGAGATCTATACCTTTTCGTACGTCTGTACATCTGTATTTACTGAATATCTCCTATATATCAGTGTAATATCTAATTCTACGATTTTTATCACATATCTTTTATATCTATAATTTGATTTAAAATTATGAGAAAATCACATAGTAATACTCTCGTTATAGTCAACAAATGCAACCGTTTGATTTAACTTACCTTGACTATTAGAGGTTCAATATGCTCGAAACTGTGATTTCTATATGAGCCATAAAAGTGATCACGTATATGACGTAGTAAATCTCAGCGGTGTACCTTACCAAACAGTCTGCCTTAGTTATGTTAGTCAATGAGTTCAAAAAAAGCTGCTTCTGTCCTTATAATCTAGATATATTTCAAGAAATTTAAAGAAATGGAGTATCAGCAATTTCCAGTAATATGTTTTAAAAAAATACATAGAAAAAAGAAACGCAGGCTTCATTGTTTTACACTCCTAACACCATCAAAACGCCCCCCAAATCAGCAACATCTAATGTCTCAATACTTACACTTTATCTATTCTGCTTTCGAAGGTGAGCGGGCTGGTACTCTGCACCAGCCCGCTCAATAAATCTCAACGGAACAAAACCGAAATTATAGTAGAAGGCAAAAATCAAAAAGCTGAGTTGGAAAGTGGAAGATTGAATCTATCAACGAAAAAAGGAAAAAGTTTGGCGACAGTCTCCTAAAAATACTTACAGCTATGCATAAAGCAACTAACATAAAGAAGAAAATGCAGTGATTAATGAAAACGATGAAAGCAACAAGAGTACAAGTGAAGAAAATTGTAACGATTCTACCCGTTTTGCCGTAATTCATATAAGTACAGCAGAGGGGAAGAATGGTGAAACAAAAGTAATGGCTGCCACAAATAGGGCCACGAATTTCCCTACTGACTTAAGAAGGCGACTCCTTTATTTTTGAACTATGCAAAAGATTTACATAATTTCAAGTTGTAGGATGGTTCTTACCGCCGTATATGGGATACTGAGACTCAAGTGCCATTAGTGACAATTGATTTTCTTTTTTATTAGAACTATTAAGATTTGCTTTTTTGCTATGCCAAAATCGAATATAGAAGTTAACATGTTTTGCAGTATTTTTGTACAGTTCTACCATGGCAAATAAAGTTTAAAAACAGCTTAAACAGACTAAAAATACAATAAAAAAACTGTAATCTTTAGCCAAAAACGTCCTTTCATGATTTGTTAAATCACCAATCCCTTGTTTGTTACAAAAAGCAAATTAAAAACAATATGGGAACGTCTCTGAGTACAAATATTCGTTAAAGCCGGCAATCCACCAAAGATCAGCACTATATACTCGGTATCTACAAAACATTACCGAGGCAGGTTTGTAGACGATCTCTCGGACAAAAGGTATTTCCCTCGACCCATATCAGAGAAATGCCACTTTGATATTGCGTTAAAAGTCATCCCAGGCCAGGTATTCACCCATACCGATGGATAATTACACGGGCTGCCATTCCCAGAATATATCCAAATAACCGGCGCGTTTATTTTTCAGCCACAGCCGAATCCGATCGAGTGAAAGAGAGAGAAACAGAGAGCAAGAGAAATCGAAAGTGGAATGAATAGAGGACAGAGGGAGAGAGAACGATTGACGATGGCCGAGGGTTTGGAAGCACGGGTATTGATGGTGCTCTTATTAAATTGGGGGACTCGTGATTTCTGATCGACCGCAAAATGTCGATGATTTCTGTGGAAATTCGATCTAAGATGATTCAATTTAAAGGACCTCTGCAGAAACATATCAAAATCGAACCTGTGAAACAAATGTCGCTCGCATCTTTTAAATCAATTCGAAATGCAGTAATTTTTATGTCCTCATAAGATGCAAGAATTATCTCCTTTTGTTATAAATGAACACCACAATGAATGCAGATGCACCACTGTGGTGGAATATACTCCTGGAAGTAATATAATTCGTAAACCCTAATAAACCTAACGCATTTACCAACGAACCTCAATGCGACGAGGTCTCATTAGGGCAAGATTCGACGATAACAAGGGACTTCGTATCGGCCACAAATGCGCACATAAAATTTTCAGAACCCAGGCGTCAATTTGAAAATATAGATAGACACCCTGTACGCTTTGAAGCCACCTGCTTTTACCGAAATTAGAAGTACGCAGCTACAAAAAAAAGTCGCCCATATCTGACCTTGAGAGACCTTTATTTTGTTTTTGTTGCACAAGACAAATAGTAGGTACCTGATGCTAAGTTGTACAAAGGAAGTTCGGTATCGTGAAATAAATGTGTTGCTAAAATTGTAACTCATCTACTAGTTAGTATTAATGCAGTTATGGAAGAAATCTATTGCGTTGTGCATAAATGCAATACGATAGAAAAGTTTTTTTTTAACAGAAACATAAGTAAAGCTCAGATTAAATGATTAAATAATTGTACTTCAAACTGATTATTCGTTATTAATTTTGGATCGCTCCATTAATTATACTAGAAATGAACTATTAGTTAGGATACTAATACTTGTTACCTATTTACAACTCATATTTTAATGAATATATTTTTTGGATATTTAAATTAAAGTAGCTAATTTATGTAGTGTGCTGTGTATGTACAGAGTACGGCTAAATATCCGCATGGAAGCCACACTACGTTAATATGCAGTAAATGTTGATTTCAAATCCAGAATTCATTTTGATCTACGCTTCTTAGTCTCCGTGTACCAGAACGGAAAAATTTCCAATTTTGGATTAAATTTTGAAAACACAATCAAAAGAGAAGACAAAATTTGTGCAGTTATGCTAAACCACAAAATGTGAACAAGTTGTTCTTTTTTGGTCATACAAAAACCATTTTTCCTTATTTTAGAGAAATTATGGAAAACCCTGGAATAATACGTAGTTCAATTTAGAATTAAATCTACGTAGGTTCGTAAATTTTAAATTCATTTCGAATTATAATTAGAAAGTTTGGTTTTGTGAACTTTTCTCCTGTGTGAAATTATTACCCTTCTAGAATTTTTATAGTACGTATTATTTAATATATGTTGCTTGTTTTTTTGAGTATTTTGTTTGAATTTTTAAGTTATTTTTTCATTGTTATGTTTTCAAGTCAAGTATTAGTTTCATTTTATTCAATCACTATTTATTTTCTTGTATTTTGTGTTGCAACCAAATTATACCTGTAGTGTTACTAAATGTTAGATAACACTTTTAGCAACGTCTCTATTATTGAAAGATTATTGGTGGACATTTTCAACACTTAATGGAATAAAATCTTCCGTAAATAGTTAAGCAATTTCGAAATTTCTGGCCTTAGTCCTCTTAAACTACTGATCCTAATTTGAAAATGTAGGTGTCGTCAAAAAGAGAACTTTCAGATGTAATTTTTATTATATAATTTTTAAATGTAATGTTAAATGAATTATTTCCTTTGACCTTTAACCAAATAACGCCCCTTTCCATTTAAAATTTCAGAGTTAAATGTTACCCCCAGTTAGGGGTTGTAGTTAAAGGGTTGAAAATACCAAAAAAACTGTGTTCCCTAGACAAATGAAATGGACGGTCTGAGCGTTTTCCATTTTATTACCCGAAAAGGGAAAAAACCGGATGGTAGGTTTTCGGTGGGCCACCCGTTATTTAATACCATTATTCGGATGTACCATAAACAATTTTAGAGTTGTTGTAGTACCAGTGACGACATTTTTCTGTGTATGTAATACACAGCACATATAAAACAAAATTTTCAAGCACCACAAATGTAAGGACTATTGTTAAATTGTAAGAAAAATGTCAAAAATATCAATCAGCATTTCTTCTTTTATTGATCTTTGATATGCTGCAATTTAAATTAAATTGCTACTAAATTAAATTATGCCACAAAAAGGAGTCCATACTATAAAATAATTTTGTCACTTTGGTGACTTTTATACAAATTTGGTTCTTTGAGGGACCTGATGAGATGTTTAAAACATGTGTATTATTTTAGTTTAACAGGGGCGTACTCCAAGAAAAATAAGGTAACAACAGGATTGCATATGCTTTTTGAACATACGTAACAGTTAAGAAAAAGCTGTGCATATTTTAAAACAATTTGGAATTATGCAGCGTTAGTCACGTATGCAAGTTAGTTACTAGAAAATAATAAGCTACACATTAGTAATTAATATTTACGTTGCAATTGCTATAAACTATAATTCTGTTGAAATATATGTTTCATTTTGTATATTTGTCGCCTCATTTTTCTACTTTCATTTTCGATTTTAACCATAAATCCTATTAAAAATGTAAGGAATTACCTAGGTTCTACTATGATGTACCTATTTCCGGCACTACTTCCATACGTTTCGTGGTGGCTCCGAGTGTTGTTTATCTCCGATAGTACAATTATAAAGTACTGTATTTAGAGATCAGAAGAATTTCCTCTCAGAGAGATGTCTCTCAGATGTGGAATTTGTCATTTATGTTACTATTAGTGATATTTAAAGAAACTGTAATAGCTATATATAAGCCTATGTGTGGCGTATAAATTTATTTATATTTTATGAAAATATTAAGCAATATATTTGTATCTTTACAAATAAATATAATATATAGTTTATAATATTATAGTTTTGTAAAAACTAGCCAGAGTTTCTCTCACTTCGCTCAGACAAAATCGATAAAGGCCACCTCATGTCAAATGTAATAACAATAAACCTTTAAATATAGAAACTATAAATTGAATCACCATATTCTCAATATAGTTGTATTTATGTAATTGAGAGAAAATTTACTTTTTATATATTTTTAATTCATATCTAATTAACTAATTTTGTTAGGCTACTTTCAGTTCCGTTAGAAAAGAAAAAGTTACCATAAGCTCCATATCACCAGACAATGACAGAACTAATACAGATCGTTGCTTGTAGAATATAGATCTGAGTATAATGACCTTCGAAATACATAGATACAGGCTACAAGTAAACTAAACAGAATTGTGGAAAGAACAAGAAAAGCAATAGCTTTACTTAAAAATGGACGAGCTCCTGATCTAGAAGTGATTCCTGTAGAATTGATAAGAGGCAGAACAGATAAATTGTTGCATATCATAACAGAAATTTTCAATAGACACTTCAACAGAGAACCAGTACCACAAATATGGAAAGAAAGCTGGATTACGTCCATACGCGAAAAGGGAAATATGGAAGACCGCAACAATAGCAACATAGTGGTGACTAGTACACTTAGTATATTAAATGGAAACAGTAAAAGCATCTATGAGAAATATGATCCATACAAATCTGAGAAAAACGATACCTTTAGAGCATGCCAATCAACAGTCGATAATATATTCTGATTATCACAAAATAATTGAAAAAATAAGAAGCATAAGATCAAAAGAATTTCTAATGCTGGCGCTGGTACAGCATATCAAACGGGTTTATAACAACAAAAGGTTAAAAACAAGCTTGCTTAGTTTAGAAGTATGGGCTTGAGTATTGGAGATACAATATTATATACTTTACACTGTACAGATGGCCAGATGATGATTGTACAGGAGAACGAAGACTTACATTATATCTCTAGAAAACTTATAGCGGAATATCGAAAATAGGGCTTATCAATCAACACACAAAAGACTATATTTGTATAGAAAGAGAAAAATCACTTGGGGACTATTATCTAGAAGGATAAAAATTCAGAAACCATAAGGAATGTGTATCTAGGAATAAAATAACAACAGGATAAGGTGGTAAGTTAATTAAAGACGAAATAATTAAGGAGAAAAAGTAATAGGAGTATTGAATTTAGCATTATGGCAAAAGAATATTAGACCACAAACAAAAGGGGAATCTATAATGCCATATTACGACTAGTGATTACATGTGGCTCCTAAGTTTGGTAGTTGACACAAATAATAATAGCAATCAACTGGCAGTAAGAAATAGACTTCTGGAGGAGAGTACCTAAGAGATTGGAACGCATAAGAAACGAAGGAACCACAAGACAGATGAAGGTAGAAAAGACAGTAATAGGAAATGTAGAAACGCAACTACTGATTTCGGATGAACACATAAAGCCAGTGAAAGAAGAACGACTTTAGAAAGAATACCCCCTTTAAATAGGAAATGCGACAGACTACCTAGATGATTGCTACAAGGGATTAGTAATGCCATTTAAACATTGTCATGTCACTTTTACGATTCTACTGTGGTGCTCTGATATGCCAAAAATAATTACGCTCCTGAATGGTTCCTTCATTATACGGACAGATTTTAGGACTGGGCAACACCCCATCTGAATGCTTGTTATTAGTTGTTAACGTGGCGTGTGACATCCCCAATCAATTCATTTTTTGCGAGATTTCCGTGGCCCAAAATAAAGAGAAACAATTGCCTTTTTAACTATCGTCTCACATTCATATGGATAACTTTTTTTATTAATTTACTACATTATAGTCCTTCAAATTGAAACTGAAGTTCCACAGGAAGTTCCACAGATATGAGTGGAATCCTTCATATTAATAATACTTTCCCTTTATCGTTTCATGGCATTATTTTTCTCCGACATCCTCGAAATGATTGTAAAATTCTAAAATATTCTGCAACATTCTCCAAACACTCTGACAAGTCTCGACTACTTCGGCACTCGATTCCTAAGTGCTTCATCGACTTTATATGAGTAATTTATTTATTTTTAAGTTTGGTTTATTAAGAATAACGGTCCTTTTAACAGCAATACCTACGAATCCATCCCCTGCAGTTCCTAACCGAAATCACATGGTTTCATGGATGGAAGATATAGGATAGGATGATACTATATAACCCTTATATGGTGGGGAGGGGGGGCACTCACGGACAAACCACACTTTGATTTGTTGCACATTATTGCTTATGAATTAATTAAAAACTTATTTTTAGGGTAATTTGCAAATTAAAGAATTTAATTCTACAACTCAGACTCATTACGACATAGTGAACGCCAAACTACCCTTTAAACCAAAATAGTTTAAATGTTCTACTTACATTAACGTGTTTAGGATTAGTTTCAATCAAAGCCAGTGGGAATATTGAAATAGTACACTTGAGAACCCATATTTAGTACGAAATCTGGCACCAATATAAATTTTAGTATTTAGAAACATGAAAAGTTTGGGGCAATTATTGAATATAACTGAGTAGAAGCTTAAAACAAATTCAAAATTTCCAAATTGTTTCCATTAAACCCTTTAAATTTGTACTGTATGTGTTATATTGTGTTAAGTAGGTAATTCGATATTAAGATGGTGTTTTATTGATATTATTTTGAGTTATATGCCCTTTATTTTATAGCATAAAGTTTGAAATCTCTCTATCATCGACAGAATAGACGATTATAGGTTTTATTATTAATAAAAGAATTAATTTAGAAATTTTTTTGAGAAGCAACTACAAAATATAATAAAAATAGATTTCTTTATTGATATGTTAATAATAAATAAATGTCAAAGTTTTATATCTGCAAGAAATATATGTTTCTTCTATCGGCCCTTGCCTTTATAGTCTGATTTTTGAAGAGGTGTATCCAATGTTTTCATAGTTAAAAGCAGGAATTCAATTTTGCCAATAGCCTTTATTCATATTTCTAATCTGCTCAAATTAGCTTCATCTACTCCCACAAAAGTAAATTAATTACCTTAATACAACAAAATAAGTATTTTAAAACCACCCTGTTGTTACCTCCTAGTAACTCCAACTTAAATAGTGTCACATTTCCTAATAAACATTGGATAACTTAGACAACATACAATCAGGTACGCACTTGAAAAGGGCATTTTTAAAGTTTTTAGCATTATTAGTCAAGTTTGACTAATAATGCTAAAAACTTTAAAAATGCCCTTTTCAAGTGCGTTTTCCATATTTATAACCAATGATATCCAAACCAATTTTGGAATAATCAGTTAGAGAACAGTTGACAAACATGAAATTGGCTCCATCGCTAAGTTTCTCTTTTAAAATAAGTCATTGATGAATGGTGTTGTTGTCTGGTATTAAAAAAATCTTTACTGTTCCCCTACATGGACTATAGTCCTATAATACTATTTTTATTTTTGGAAAAACATTATACATATAAATGCAAAATTTTCTTTTTTTGATGTAATTTAAGTTTTACGCCCTCAACTCTCATAGCTATCATGGCGACTGATGTAATGTTTCGTTGATTTAATATTACATTAATAGCACCCCTGAATGTGATGGTAAACTAGGTATGCTTTTCTATCAATCTATCAGTCTTATGCTTTAGGTTAAGCCAACATTGGATAGTTTTGATTTTCTCCAGTAACATTACACCGAAGTGCAACGCAGTAGTAGTATTTTACACAAAGAAACTCATTCCTTTTTCATCATCAATTAGTGCGACTTCATCTATATTTGACCGGATTTTAGATCCCCGCAAATAATTAATTTACTACTTGTAAATGGTTTATTTTATCTCTCCAGGGACTTAATATCACTAATACCAATGGCCAGATCGACCGCAGCAGTCTTAACTGCCTTCTTAGTGTCTTATTATAAGGACAACAATCACCCTCTATACAAATCTTTACTTTCAACGAATACACTAACCACGTTTGAGATATTTTCATGTTCATCCATAAAAGTTAAAATACAAATGGGTTTTTTAAGTTCGGCTTTTTATCAATATTAATAACAAGTATCCTTCACTGTTGACGAGAAATTCAGTTGTTTCTAAATTTTAATGATACGTCCTATTAAATTCTGAATTTAAAACGTGGCATATATATTAATTTATCATAGGTCCATAACAAATTTAACAAGGTTTGACATTTTTTTTGTGCTAAGATTAGGATGTATCTACATTTTACTTAACATTACTGTAATCAATAGTGTGTTCCATATTTGCTTATAATGTATCTTTACAGTCGTAGATCCTGTAAATCCATCAGTACCCAAGCACTAGCGTATTTGCAATTTCTCTTCGTTCATTTACCCGTTTATCCGTCGGGTATAAAACAAAAATCGTGTTCATCAAGTGTGTAAAAGTTCATTCTTGTGTATGATTCACAAAAATTGCAAGAACTTGTTCTGGGAAACAAACAGCTATAATTCCAAGAGAGCGGGCCCCGAACTCCGATGGAGGTAGGTAGAAGCTTACTTATGAATAATCAACACTGTAATTATCGAGGATGTAAAGGAAATACCAATTACCTTGCTCACTTACAAGAAGTGTGTACTTTTTTAAATAAGAATTTTTCATTAGGTGATATATCTTCAACGTAGCCTTAATTAGTTATATGACTCATTTTTTTAGTTGGAATATATTTGTACGTGCATGAAAATCGGATTTTCCATTACGTTTATTCTGTTAAGCATTGAATTATCTTTATGAATATGTGAGGAACTGTTACTAAAATAACGCTTGCAAGACTCCTAACCCATTATACTTCATATTCATTGTGATTTAATTAACATTATTCTCACTGAGCTTATTACTGAAATTATACACCAATTAATGTATGTAAGATATATAGTTAGTGATTTAATTTAATTGTTTGTTCGTAATTTTTAACCGTAAAAAGTTTTTTGGTTCTCAAAAGATTTAATAGAAATCTGGTTTAGCGATGCTACGCGAGGGATTATTTTGTTAAAACAAAACTGCTAACCTACGGTAGCGTAAAATTTCGTTTATTCAATCGTTACTTCCAGTGTACACCTTGTACACTTGAGTTAATATTACTGGAGAACTTCTGAAGAATTTTTTTTGTAATGAATGAAATGGTGACGGTTCGGACAATGTTTAGTAACCAATATTGATAGTTGTAAAACATGTGTCATTTGTAACTCGAAAGTTCACGTATGTATTCGCAGTTTCTTTAAAATTTGTCCAATCGATCGAACAATTACTATACTGCTTCAGTTTAACACTGTGTTCGGATACTGATTCAAAAAACTTTTAAACAAGAAACTGAAAGAAACCCACACCATATCGATTTTACAAATTGGAGTCCCTTTTCAACCAAATTCAAAAAACTATAAAATTTGTTGCTTTTTGTGAATTAAACCTAATATCTACCTTTCTAGAATGTTCATTGTCACTATATCCACCCCACGCATATTTGTTTAGTATAGTATGAAAATACATATATTAGTTTATAATCCATAAATACTCCAAATCAATACTTAATCTATGTGTTATGCGTGTGTGCTCGAATAATAATAATCTTCTGTGCTCAATTCCGTCTACAAATTACACGAACTCGCACATTCATCCGTACATCAAACTTACATCTTTGTTTGCCAATTCGTTACCTCTCTTCGAGTTCACATACACGTAGTAAATTTGAATTTGCTCTGCTTCAATGGGTTTTTCTCGTAATTTGCCCATATTTGCCTTTATCGATGTTCCCAATGAACGCATATACACAATGACAGCGAGTAATGCCTCGCAACTCTACCGTATTGATATCTATTTAGACGTTCATAGTGAACGGTTTCGTTCTATGGATGAGGTTTTGATGAACAGCATCGGAAGCAGTGGGGGATAGTTTACATAAGATATTCGCGTATGGTTTCGTAACTCGAGAAACAGGAAAAATTTCAGGTGGGAAGATAATCCTGTAGGAAAATCGGGATTGCTCTGAAACGCAGTGGTATAGCGTTTGAATAGCTTTTGTGAAAGAAATAATAAGGTACTTTTTCAGCCACAAAAACCACCACATTTATGTGTATTTACAATGCTCATGTGCCATTAGATATCGCACGCTTTAGCAGAATACAGGAAAACATAGAATCCACTTCATCTAGCTAACAACCCAATACTAAAGCATAACTGACGTCTGCATGACCCTACGATATTTAACTCTTTAAAACTTAAATTTAAGGGATTAGGGTTTAAGAGTTAGGTTAAGTTCTGAAGGTTTTTACTGGGGATTATTCGGCATGTTTGTAAGTTGGATGGTTTTCAGTAGTACCAAACGCTGCTTAAAAACAATGCAATTTATTTACGTTTAGTTCTACATTGACAAGTGACGTAGAGAAACGATGAATTGAAATTTTAGGGACAAAGGTCGTAGTTACTCTCCATATACTGTAAAGCTTTAAAACATTTACTCAACGGTTTAGGGCTTAGATTTGTATTCTGTTTTGAAGTCTTTAATTGTAGGTTACCCGTTATTCTGATATATTGGACTGTTTCCAGTATAAATTGCTCTAAAGCACTGCAATTAAATTTAAACTACACTCAATAACCGATATTATTTGAACTGATTTATCTTACACGATGAAGAGCTCCGATGGCTGTAAAAGGTAAGGTTCAAGCAAAGGCGTGTACAGTTCGTTCAAAACAAATCTGGTATTAGTTGACTCGATGATATGAACCAACTAGAGGGCGGCGTAGGCAAGCCAATGTTGTTTAGAAATTCAAATTCGCGGGTTTAATTCACTTGGCAATATTGTCGGTATCTTGTATATTCGACCGGACGGCACATCTGAAGGTTTGTTTATATTACAGTTCCTGGTTTTAAGCTTTATGGTTTTCATGAAATACTGTTCAGTTTATTAACTGACCTTTCGAGAACATATTTATGAATGGATTATACTGAATACGTGTGTATTTAACGTGCCAAAAATTATGGGGTGGTAATTGTCCATAAGTAAATTCGATTTCATTACGTTTCGGAAACGTCGACAACAATGTTCGCCTACCGATGAATGACGTCGTATCAAACTTGTTTTGAACGAACTGTAACCATAAATTAAAGTTTTAAAGAAATGAAACAGTATTATCTTTATTTCTGTTTTGACCACTGCAATCTTGGGCATTTGGGTTCTTAAGATTTACAATGTGAATTTTCAGACAGTTTCTTATTTTAAGCTATTTTGACTTATGTTTAGTCTGCAATTTAATTTAACCTGGAGACAGTATAAACAGAAATTTAAAGAAAGCGTACTAATTAATTGTAGTGATTCATTAAATAGATCGTTTGATTGAAAATGCTTTTGATGATTATCCACAATAAAATACATAAGAAAAATATACGTGAAGAGGCTCTAACTAATCGTAGTTCGGTTTCTATTAACGACCTCGAGCAACGCTCTGGAGACATCACTAAAGATGGGTTCATTGCTTTGTCAATTATAGAAATGCCTTCGATATGGTAAAACACAACCATATAAGCATTTTGAACAAAAGCTTTAGATCAGCTAGATATAAATATTACATAGATACAAGTATAAATATAAAAGTAGACTCATCATACCAAAGAACTAGAAATACAGCATGGAGTTGGACAAAGTTGCATTCTATCTCCCATTCTGTTAAATTTCTATTCTGAAATGTTTTTTAAAGAAGCTAGACAGGGCAGAAAAGAGTTTATAACTATTAACGACACATTATTCAAAACCATTAGATATACTGATTGCATTCACGAGATGTAGGGGCGACTATTCTAGAGTAATATTCTGCTGGAACATCCAATTTCACGGAAACGGCACAAGCAACAAAATTAATTTGGACGTCACAAACTAGCAACAAATTAACAACATAATATGACATTCGTGTCATATTGAAAACTCATTGCGTTGAGGTATTGCAGGGGGACTATTTTAGTGTAGCATTACGCTGTTTCTAAGAAACGACTTGAGCAATAAAATTATTTGTGGCGTCACATATCAGCAACAAATTAGCAACAAAATAAGCTGCTAGAGTCATATCGATATTTCGTTGCATACACTACATACAGTTTATTTTAGCGTTACATTACGCAGTAATTTCCACTGTTTCACTGTTCCATTGTTTGTTATAGAGAGGGCCGGATTAATTATTATATATTATCGAAAAGAGGCCCATTGCTGCGTTGTTACGCCACTGAAAGAAACTTCTGGATTCTTTCTTCATATGATTCATACACAATAGTTGTTAAAACCAAAACAAAAATCTTCTAAATTTGAGAACATTTAGGAAAAGTTTAGGTTTTTCCATGTTTTTCGGAGAATTAAAAAAAATTGAAACCTTCTCAGAACTTTTAAATTAAGGCACTATCAATCATTCTAGGTTCTAGAAAGGCCTTTGGAGTTTGTATTCTGGATTCTTTAGAACCTTTACCTTTAGACACTAAAACTAAAAACTAGACCTAAACCTTTAGAAAATGAAATTGTTTGGAATTTGGGGAAACCATCTTGATTTTCTTTGAATAAACTAAATTTAAAAATAGACAATAATTACTAGTTACTTACTGTTAATTTTTTAAATCATAAACTCAAGAGAGTTATATTTATTGTATTCTGAGATCGTGCTTGTGCCTTTGTTTTGAATATTGTCAAAAGCTCCTTCAAAGCATTGTAATTGACCGACGTTTAATCGCCAAAATTAAAGGTGAATGAGGCAGAATAAACAAGTTTAAATAAAAACCTTTACATACTAATACTTACGATACCTATAGTATCTAATGAAATCTAAAAATTATATGCCATACTGCCACTATAATTCTAATCGACAAGATACATGCATTCCTGCATGCCTTCTACCAAAAGTTGCATTTATAGCTATAATGAATCTCCGTATTTTATCTGTATACGGTAACGGTTTTTGTGTGGTTTTTTGCCGTGTTCAGGTTTTTATCCGAAGATTTTTACAATAAGGATCATAATTTGGTATTAAAAATACTCTATGATTATTATAACAGGACCGTTCGGATTCCTCGGGTTGCATAATAAATAGCTTAGCGTATTTAAAATGTTAATACACTACGAAGAACATATTTCTTGAAAGGATTATTAGGTTAATGTGCTGCAACTTCTAAAGCTGGTAATGGACATTGACAAGTTATTTAATTTTAAGTGAATAAATACTGTTTAGCTTCGAAGTTCTGACAAATTTTTTTTGGAGATATTGTTTATGAAGTGGAAAAAGAATGCTAAATATTTGTTTTAATATCGGTTTGAAAGTACATAATTATTCATGAGAACATTTATCGTACAACTGCTAAAATATCGCTTGTAACTAACTGAAGATAATAAAATATCTTTTAATCTTGGTGCTGTTGCATGGCCAGTTTTGTGACGTTGTAGACACTAATTCATATTCGTGCTAGTTTACTCAAAATCTTAGTTGATAACTGTTAATTGCTTTTAATTTATTTTTATTGAAAAAAGTAATAAATTAAACACGCTATTAATAGCTTACTATTGTTGAAAACCTTTTCTAGAAATGATAATGTTGTACTATCACAATTAATTTTCTTCATTGCCTTCAAATTCTTTCCGTGACAAGTAATTTGATATATTAATTATAAATCCAAACGTTGTGTCAGAGGTTCGTTGCTACTGATAGATACCTACAATATGTATACTACTTGGTTTGAGATGTAAACTAATCCATCAAGGAGCTGTCACGTTCACTATTTCACTTATGCTGTTTTATGACACTTCTATTTCTTTATAATAAGATAAATGTTAATTAAGGAGAGGACAGTGAGTGTAGGTATGGATCCAAAATGACTTATTTCTGTTATTTAATTTTTAAAAATAAGTCCTTACAGTTTTAACCGGTTTGTCTATTTGAATAAACTGAATTTTTTATAACGTCCACTATTATTTAAATTCCATCAGTATTCATGGGGCGACAACTGTTAAATTTATTAAAGATCAGAGTTCAATACCAATAATCAATCCTTAAGGATAACAGTACAACTTTCTACGGTAATTGCCAAAATTAGTTGATTCACCTACGCAAACACAGACGCAAAATTTATGGACAATTACCAACAGAAAAAATCTTAAAAATATCTCCAACGGTGACATTAAAATGACTCGATAATTCACTTTTACTGCCTCGTACGAATCCGCTATTGGACGTTTTTAACGGTGATTGTCAAATCCGAAAGTATAATATAAATGTTTAAATGTAACAAAAGTAGCACTACTTTCTAGTAATCAGATTTATCTTTTAAATATTATAATTAGATTAAGCTTAAATGCAAATTTGAGTGTCGTACAAAACAAACCAAATTTCTATCATTTGAAAGTAATATCTTGCAGCACATGCAAAAGTGCTAACTTTTGATTTATCTATGTTTTTTTATTGATTGTTTAAAAAAATTTGTTATAAATTATAAGTTTTAACCTCACCATTCGAAGCCATGCGTTAAAAACGTTAATTTTTATCCAACGTCGACCCCCCGCAAAGTAACAACTCGATAAATCAAAGGTGTAGTAGTATTTGCGCTATTAAGAAAAAAATAATCTTCATAATGAGATTAGTTTATCACTTGGCGAAGTGAACAGCAAGAACTGGCGCTAGTATGCACATAAATTAGATTTTTTCTCCCATAAGATAGATATTCGACTGGCGTGCAAAGGTACATAAGTTTATTGAATAATACTTTAATCTTGTTTTAAATAAAGCGTATCCATGAAATTTCATATTACTTAAATGAAGTATTTAATGTATAATAAATGGTATAAAAAGCTCTTAAAATGTTTGCCACGACCAAAACCAATTACTCCTGCTAACATTCCTTTAACCGACTTGATAGAGCAGTAGATTATTCCTGTAAGCTTTCTAAATATCGCACTTGGAAACGGAAAAACGGTATCCACTCACTGCCGCTACAATTTCGACATCTTCTAGTACTATTTTTACCCGACGCTGAGAGTACGTTTTAAGAAGTGAAAAATTCTCTATGTCGAATTGTCGTTAGAAATACTCAGACTATTTTAATTAATAGTCGGTATAACACAAACAAGTTTGGTGGACTTAACGCACAGCACATGTTCACGCTGGACCGATTTGTTTTTCGGGTTACTTGAAATAATTTCGAATGCCGTTTTTGAGCTCGATATCGGATTACTTTTAGTAAGAAAGACCTTCTCGAATGACAAAAGTCGTGAGAATGAGCTGCTATTACCGAGAAAATTCCTGGAAGTGCAAGGGGAATATGTAAAAAGAGAATCTTTAAAATTCTTTCATGGTATTAAAAGATACAGCGAGAATTAAAGGGGAGATAATGGAAACGTTTGCAAAAAATTGTTTTAACTCTAATTAATTATCAAATCTTCGAAGTTGTTTACCAAAGACACCCAAACATATTTGTGCCATTTAACTTTTATAGGTAATTCAAGATTTAGTATTTCTTCTCTTAACAACGCTGTATTCATAAATATATATATATATATACATATATATATTCACTTATACGAGCTTTTGAAAGAAATTAAATTGATTTCATTAATATAACCATAGATAGATAAAGTCGATAGTAGAACCAGACAACTACTTGAATGATACGGATCAAGTGCAGCTTCAGAATACACAATTACTCCAATCAAGAGTATCATTTTTTTAGTATGAAATTTAAGAGTATACGATGATATAGGGGCATATATTTTTCAATTATAAACGCAAAAAATTAGAAAAGTAACTCGTTAACACTTATTGCGAATTTTATAAACAATAATTATTGCAAAAAGGCCTTTTTGGTCTTTTGCCTGTAGTTCATGAAGTCCGATTTTAATTTTTAATGCGGATTTTAAAAGTAGAGATCAGATACTCCACATCATCTATTTCACATTGTCGAAACAAATTGCTTAAAAAAATAATTTAGATGATATTATTGAATGTGGTATAGACTAACGATGAATGTAATGGTAATGCTGATTGTGATGATGATATTTATAAATATATAGATCAAGTTGAAGCTTCTGAAGCAGAAATTCCAACAAAAGGACTTAAAATTATATAAATTTTTATTTACAAATTTTGTACATTTTCAAATGTGTATTTTATAATAAGTGAATATAAATGTAATATAAATTTGGTGCTATTTAGCAAATAATTTGAGGTATTTAGTACTACTTTAATTTTGCCATTATTTTTCATTGATGAAGAACATGTAGTATGACAGTAAATATTAATTCGTATAATTAATATCTTGAAATCAAAAACTCTGTGCAAATTGTTTTGATTGAAAAGTAGTTTAAATATCAACTATCTAATATATATTTAAAACTTTTCGATATATGAATTTTCAGTAAACAGTAAATAATGTTTATAAAATAAGTGAATTGGCTATAAAAAATGACATCGAAAATTTTCTCGTTTAGTCATTCCTTTATAAAAAATACACTTTTGAAAAGTGTAAAGCGAATATTACATTTATAAATACTTATGTCATTTTATGCATTTTTGATGCTTCAGAAACGTCAGTGTCAGCTATACTTTCATCACATTCATCATTATTATTATTATATCACATTCACCATTACCATCACCGCATTCATCGTTATATTCTACAACACTCTCTCACTTTATCAAATGCTTTATTGTAATCGATAAAACAGGTTATACATTTGGTTCTATAACGCTCTAACGCTCTATAACTGGATTAATTAAGAAATAATTCATATCTTATTTCAAATAAATATTTTCAATATTCCAGAATGGTAATTCAATATTTTTGTAAATACAACAATGAAATTGAGAGTTTAATGGGAAAACAAAGATCCTTCAACAAAGAGGTTAAGAACTATATATCCGATTACAATATGGAAACAAATTAGTAAGTAGAATTATCAGATATCAGTAAATGGAACAAAGAAAAATAATAAACCACCGCGGTGGACGACAATAATGATATCTAACATTTAAGATACCTTGCACCAACTGAATAGAGAAGGAAAAAATAAAAACTTATGTAAACGGCGAGTTGTAAAGCATATTTTCAAAGATAGCCCTCAAGAAAGAAGAAAGAATAGTACGAAAAGAACAGTTATGGAAAGGTGGAGTCGGCAGAGTCTGCTCATTAGAGAATTAAATGGTTGAAAGTGTGGAAGTGATGCTGGTTAAATTTAGGATACTATGAATAGTGAATACCTTCTCTTTGCAATGTTTGTAAATAATTCACCGCTTTCTTCAATATATAAAAAACAGCTTATATGTAATGCAGTACTTGTTCTTTCACCTCATGTTATCATTGATAATAGTTGATGGAAAGCTTTAAATGAAACAAATTAGTTATATTGTCGGCTGGTAATAGAATTAAATAATATAAGCTATTTGAATCTTTTAAAATAAAACCCATGGACCCACAAACACACAAATATGTGTGAATTTGAACATCAATTTAGTGTAAAGCTTCGTACTTAATATCATGCAACTAGATGGTAAGATGGTCATGATTATGAGATCATGAGATGGTGAATCACGTTACACGACACATGATATTTTATGTGTGTTTAAATATGCATTTACCTACTGGATGTCCTTATTTTCAAAGTGCAATTAAAGTAAGTCACGAAAAGTCATATATATTTTACATGGCCACTCCAAGAATTTAGAATTATTATTTTCTGACTTACAATACTCAGAGCCTGTGGATCAATATGGATATATTGGCGCTAATTTTAGTGTAAAATTAAATTTTACAGGTTTAAAACATGATTTTATCCAATTTCCCCTTCAAATAGTTTAACCCTCAAGCGTTTGTAAACGACAGTAAAGTTTTTCTAAGTATTTACTTGAAGGTAGTTTAAATATACCGAGTTCGTCTGAACGATAATAAACTACAAAGTTTAAGTCCCATGTTAGTAAATTTCCAATTTTGAAGCATTCCTTGAGGCGACGCCACTGAAAACTGCCATTAGAAATTCGGGCGGGCCAAAATTTAAGGCAGACGGAAACGCCATGCTCGTATTTGATTTTTAACGAGGATTTCAGAGTATCGTTATGTGAGCCAACCTTTTTCCTAATAGCTGTTTGACCGCCTGGCATGCATGCTTCATCTTTCTCTTTCTTTGTAAATAACTTCTGTGAAATTGTGATTTAGAGGTTATCCAAGACACATGATATGTTTTGCATGTGTCCTACCGATTTCCTGTCTTTGACAATAAAAATAATTACTTTCCCACACCCTGAGTAAAATCAGACTTCCCTTCTTCCAAGTGAAGTCCCATGAAACGACTATTACTTGCACGTTTTAAATATTATTTGAGGGTTTTCTTACATTTTAGTATTTACACAAGATCTACTGCTACAGGTATATAGTTTTGACATAGTAAGAGAGTCGGGAAGAAATTTCTACCTGATAATAGAATTTTGATTTTTGTGGAGTCATGTCTCATTTTAAGGCGGTCGGCTTAAGTGCAGATAAACGTCAGATTTAAGGGCATAATATTATTGATAAATGTCTTCCTTGGTGTTAACCATTCTGTTGGATAGATCTTATTTCATCTTGTATTGATTTCTTATAAGCATTTCAACGTTTAAGAATAATAATTCTTGGCAAATGATAATTTAATGTATGTACAGCAAGGTTAGTTATGTAACTTTCAACTATAATAATTTTTAAACTATTATGAAGTAATTTACATATTCGGAATTTTTCCAATTTGTATTCAACAGATGCTTTTTCATGAAATCTTGTAAAAAGACAACCCAAAAAAGTTAACGGGTATTACCCACATACATTCTGTACATTTCAAGGTATTGTAGCGAATGCCCCGTATAAGCCGTTGTTATGGAAAAACAAGTAGTTGTTTATGAAATTGTGAATTGTGAATACTGACGTCAGTGTAGTACAAAATCTCTGTGTGTAAAGACGGCTATAGTTTTAGAAGAGTAAATCCTGCTTGTACGTAAAAAAATCTCTATTAATCTAACTGTATCTACCTGTGCACTTTATTAATGGTAATTTCGAAATATTTATCAAAACTCCGTATTCCGTAACATACACCATCTGTTCGATGCAAAACAGTTAATTCATTTTTTTTACCGCACCAAAAGAGGAGTCGCCGCTAATACCGAACTTGTGATAATAAAATTAACATTTAAAAATAATTTTATTAATCTCGTATTTGAGAAAGCAATAAAAATAAATTATGGTACGAGAATTTTTACAGAAATTTTTGATTAAAAAATTAGTTAAAGGCCGGCATCCGCTGAATACATATTTATGAGGTGTAGGTTAATAGACGAAATCAAGTAAGGGGTGACCTATGTATGTAAGTGAATAAAAGAAGCAAAGTCACTTCGTCATCGTAGCTACCCCATATAATATTATTCCATTTTTTGGCATACCACAGGTACAAGTTAAAGCAGGGTTGTTATTATACTACCATTTTTCTTCATCTCATACCTTTAGAGCTTTACTTACGATTATAATTGTATATAGATATTTTAAATATATTTTCACTCTAATGCAGACTAATACTTTTGTCTGATACCACAAAAATTACAATATAAACAAATCGTCATTTTAAAAGGAGCATTTCTGCCCCTGAATATTTTATTTGATATTTGATTTTTATTTTATATCCCGTACATTTCAAATAAATCGATTCTATTAAGTTTTTTTAAAGTTTTGTTATCGTTTTTTATTTTAAATGTAACAGCTTTTTGGTTGAACTTTAATTAATACTTTACCAAGATTACCCTGAATAATTACGCAATTGATTTAAAATGTCGCGTTAAAATACTTTTGAATTTTATTAGAACATTAAATTTACACTTATCTTTATGTCCAGCTCCAAGTCTCCTCGTTAAATTATATCGGAAAAAGTTTACGGTTTAGAATTTTTATAACGGAAACGGCATTTTTGGGAGGGAGATTTGAAGATATGTCTAAAATATAAAAATAAAAGTTCGTCGGTTTTTTGAATAAGAAATTGTAAATTTAATTTAGTCAAAGGTTTTGAAAGGAGGCTTTCTTTACTAACTTTCAACGTAAATTTAAAAATTGATTGAACGGGTGAGGTTTCATGTCACATAAAACCTTTACAACTCTTTAAAATTTAAGCAGGTATATTAAAACCCACTAATTACAGCTCCGTTTCTAGACAAACAAGACTTCCTTCACATTTAGCAGATAATACTTTCCTGCTTATTTTAAAAGATTTTGGTGAAAGCTCGAATTTAATTTAAACTAGGTGTGCTAATCGTACGTGAGTTCAATAAACTAAATATGACCTTGTCCTGACCTTCTGAATTCAAATACATAATTTGAATATACATACGCGAATTCACATTTGCTGTGTTTAGCCAAAAAGATTCGTCTTATTTCCCGTTTTAGCGAATGAAAGCATACACACACTCACTTCGAGTGAGTGCGCCTGAAACGAAAATTCATTATCGAATGTCGTAATCATGACTTTGCATGACCGCCTTTACCGTTTCTGAAGAATCGTTTCAACGTGAATATATTCCGGGGTAAGTCACGAACGTACTGAAATAATGGTTCAAATTCTCCGAGTAATTTTTATTTATAAGAAAATTACTGCGTTTTTTGGATGGGCGGCATGCGTGGCGCTTGGTACCGATAACGGTCTATAGTTTTAATTACGATGGAGTTTCGCTGTTGAATAAGAGGAGGGCGAAATGTAATTTTTCAAAGTTGTTTATCGTGAAATGTCGAATCTCGTACATGCGATATTGTGAAATATATCAGCGAAAGTGGAATATTTATGTTAACAAAATAATAGTGTAAGGGTGGCGTTTTGGAAACGTTTTAGAAACGTACAAGGGAAAGACATTTAACACTGGCTTTCTAAAGTTAGTGTTGATCTAATCTTCCACCATGCTTCCTTTAGGATTCTTTGGTAAATACGAAAGAACGACCTTTTATATTTTCTTTGTTTATCTGTTTATTTTTACATTGTTCTATAAGTTACCCAATTACAGAACAGGGGTGTATGATACAAACATGACCAATATTACAAATTAATATGATACAATGCAAGAAAGGGAAAGAATAAATGGAGCTATACGAGTCCTCGCCTCAGTAATACCTTTTGATATCCTTCAGTCTGCAACTAAATATACCTAATCGATAAGAAACTGTATTGTATTTATAGCGCATTTTATGTAAGGTTAGATTTTCATAATATTTGTACGTGGTGCTGTCAAGTAGAACGAATTAACATATCTCAAGGCTTCATGTGGAACTTTAAAGTAAGAATCTGTAATAGATTCTCATAATCAATTATATTGCGTATTACTTTGTAAAATGTGATAACAGCGAAGTATTTACGCATTACAACAAACTTACAAATTCAAGTTTTATCTGTAAGCGCTCATAGGGGGTAACAACTGACGGATAGATCGAATCTGTTACTCATATACTTTAAAATCCGTCGGTGAACTGTTTCTAGCCCACTAATTTGAACCTGAGAGCTTGCGTTTCAGAAACAAAGGCATCTTCAAAAAAACATAGTGCAGACATTTTATAGTGTTTAGTTTTTTAAATTGTGACGATTATATATTACAAACTCGTGTGTAGGATTAACTGTTACTGCAATATTATCGATCTGTTCGTTGAAAGAAAGTGGCGTATAATATAATGGCAAAGGACTTCATATAGGAGCTGTTTTTAAGGTTAGTTTTTTAAAATTATTTTTAAAAGTCATTGATCTTCCATCTCGTTATGAATCGGTATTGTTGTTATTCTCATTATTAACTTTTTAGGTAGGTTTTACAAGGACAGAGAGGCAAAAGGGATTTGCAATGGTGCAATGAATCAGAGACCAAATTGGTTGCCTTCTAATGGTTAATATGTTTTAATTATTTTTAAGTAAACAGTTAATTAATTGACAGTTTATTTCCCTTCGATTATATCTCCATTTAATGTTAATATTCTCATTTTTTTTGCCAAGACAATAATATTGCCGCCCCGGCAAGGGTAGACATCTTGGCAGACTGATGTTTTTCAACTACTTTTGAGGGTTATTTTATTTTTCTTCCAAGTAACATGACTCCACTTTGTTAATATATTTCCTCATCCGTTATTGCATATGTCCAAAAAGGAACTCGATGAGTGCAATTAAGTTTAGAATTATTCCTATAAATTAATTAAATTGCAGGTTATTTAATAATATCTTTATTAAATGTAAAGGTAGAAGCGGTTTCAAAATGGTCTCAAACGAATAAGATAGTGTATTAACGACTTCTCAGTAATCTAATGTTACTAATGGATAAAGTCCTTTCTTGTGCATTATTTTCTTTTACACATTTTTGGCAACAACGAAAATTATAACTTAGTAAAATGGTCCATAATTAACAATTAGTCTTAAAGTGCACCCGTCATATAAATCTCCTAAATTATAATACAGCAAGTAATCTAGGATGTAGTGAAAGTGAAGGTTCCAATACATTCCGAAATTTTAAAAATTATTTTATATTTTTATTTTCAACGATCACGAAGAACCAACACCAGTCCTCGAGTGTATAAGTGTACCTCACGCTATCACAATTTCTTGTGTTCAGATAAAAATAATTGTATGATCGAAATTTTAGGACGTGCGGACCTGTAGTTATGTACGAATTAAATACGACCTTTCTAACAATCACGTCTTTAATTACAATACAACTGGTTTCTAACTTAACAACACATGAATCTAGAAAGTGAAGATATTCTAGGTCAATTGTCTGATTATATACTGCTTTCAATTTTTTTTAATTGCTTTTATCAATTCACCGATTACAATAAGATGTGGCCAGAAAAGACTTGATAAATTGACATGTACGGTGCTGGATGTCACTCAAAAATTCGTTTTCCAATTGCGGAATCAATAAAGATCTTTATCAAACTCGTCTCCGTATTTCCTCTAAACTGCATATTTACTTGCTAATCTTTCCGAAATACAGTTACACACTTTAAATATTCTAATGATTTTTTTCCAGTCGAATTAATTTCTTCGCCTTTTCTTTTATCTGACACCTTCGAATCAGTGAAAAGGAAATAACTGAGAGCCTGAAAAAAAAACAACGTAATAAAATATATCGAATCATGAGAACCTGATCATGCGTTACCCGAGCGGAATACCTTAAAGATTAATTTATTCTAATTGTTCTAAACTTGAAACGAGTCTTGCTCTCGATGCCCTTAGGTCATAAAGTTTATGGTTCGGTTGCGTTTGTGTGTAGAACCGAACGTGTATAAGTATAGCTTTCGGGTAGTGGACCACTTTATTCTATCTCGAAGAAAAAAGGTACCTACGTCTCGTATTTTGAAGAAATTTTCCTCAAGGCTAGCGCACACACAGCGGTTAGAATTACCTTTATGAATCTTAATAATTATTTACTTTATTTAAGATTAATTTGACAAGCGGATTTCGCTATTACGAAAATGTGAATAGTGCTTGAAAACTATTAGAAACATTAATAACGAAAGTAAAGGTTGCTTAAAAGTTACTAGAGGAACGATTAATTTGATAAATTGCTACATTAATCGTATGTTTTAGTGAAACGCAACAGATCTTTTATTAAAACACTTACACCATGCAGTCATGGTTTTTCACGTTGCCCATATTTAGAAAGGTGTTTTCATATCATTTATATATTTCTAAATCAGTAAGAATGTGCGTATGTACACTTGCATTACTTATTTCTATTGTGATAGAAGAGATATAGAGAAATGCCGTATACCGACCGCTTCAGATTTTCTCCGCCTCAGACCAAATGGGTACTCGTTTTATTGTAATAGTTGTCTGTTGAAGCTTGAGAAATATTTCCTTTTTTTTTGTCCCAATAACTTTAATAATACATCGTAAACGATTTTAATACAGAAGAGTAGAAAAACATAATTATAATATTTAATTAGAGGCGAGGAGCAGTCGGTAATTGCCTAATACTTTACATCCGTCCCAATGTCATATATTATAGCATTAAAAAATTTACAGTCTAATGAACAACAGTACTTTTTCAAATATTACCAGTTCTGA
This sequence comes from Cryptocephalus primarius, assembly GCA_963576515.1. Classification (NCBI taxonomy): domain Eukaryota; kingdom Metazoa; phylum Arthropoda; class Insecta; order Coleoptera; family Chrysomelidae; genus Cryptocephalus; species Cryptocephalus primarius. Next base: position 10,887,293 of record OY754945.1, read on the forward strand.
AACTGGTTTGAATGCCCCTGAGAGTCGAAATTTCTTTTGGTTAATCAGATTATAAAATAAAAGTACAGACGGATAATTCGAATATTTGGATAATGCGAGGCGCATCGGTAACAGGCTCATACAGGGGGACAGGCGATAAATAAGAATTTTCTTCATGACGAAATCTACATTTAGCATAATAAATTTGAATCTTGAGCATCATGTTGTGGATTTAAAAAGACATGGAATTAATTAAGAGGTGTAAACGTTGCATGCTTCATCACCGACAGAACTTATTTGGTGATGAAAATCAGACAAACGGACGTAGTTATGCAATGTTTATGAAAACTACTAAATTCTTAAAGAAATATTTAAACGATAGAATTCCAGCGCAAATAGTAGACATCGGAAGATTTCAAATAACTTGTTAGTTTATATAAATGATGTTTATGTGCTTTATGAGATGGCAGTTGAAATTGGCTGTACCACCATAATTCCGTTTGTCGACAGTCCTAAGTACTAAATGGATCAAACATAATAATACATTGCAATCTTCTGTAGTAATCTTCTTATAATTACTTAAATTTATACAATGTTTAACGGTATCATCTAAACTATTAAACATACTTAGCCTGTTATTCAACTCACTATTAGATTGCTTAAGTAAAATGGACAATATCTTCTCTGTGCCTTAGGTAGTTATGAATATCTATACCATAACTTACTTTGCTTGTTAAATATAATAGCACCATACTACTTTTTATTTTGTAAATAATGGCCTTTTTATTGTAGATTACTCTATTAGCCATTCATAATTTCTGGCATGTTATGCATTAATTTTGTGGATATAAGACGACTAAAGTGTTACATATTAGGTACTGTCCTATTTCGTATAATTTGAAAATCTTTTATCACAAATTTTGGTATGCTATACAAATGACCAAATAATGTACAGTGTTACTTAAAATTCCCAAGTATTTTACTTCATTACTTTATCATGTGCATTTATACTATATTCATTATATTATATTAATAATCCAAGGAGTTTTAGTTACATTTTAGTGTTGTTAATCTAGGAAATTTTAAGGTGCTACCTTTGTGCCTAAATGATTTAGTGATTTTTTTCTAAAACGCTATATAGCCTTCTCTGAAAATGATTCCAATTGATTTAGTACTACGTATCTAAAATAAACATACATACAGAGAATAAGAAAATTACAAATAGCTACAATATTCAACTAAAAAGTAACTATCGAAACATATATCTGGGAGATATATCCCATATAATAAAAAATAATTCATATAAATATTTCATCGATGGCTGAATTAGGGATAGCACTCCGTTACTGATCATATACTGTTGTATGAAGCTTGGTTGTAATTATAACATTCGATAAGTATACAGGTGGTTTAGCTATTCTGTATACTATATAGCTTTTTTTTTAATGCGTTATAAACCAATGGTTGGTCGCACGAAATTGTCACGTAAGGGTAGGTTGTTTGGTTCTGCTTGTTTTTGAAAGAAGTGTTATAAAGCAATGGCGGCCTAAATAGTTTCCAACCAAGCCTATATTTTACGCGATTAGTATTACTTTTATTGTAAACTACACCCCTTTAACCACATTAGTTTTATGAAAAACTCATCAGTTTTCAGAAAGTCCGACGTCTAAATCACGCGAGGCACCGTTTTAATAACTTCGTCCCATTTTGGAGATTATTTTTCATTCAAAATTACTCTTACAAGCATTGCAATATTGTTCCTGCTTCTGTTCCTGATTTTCTGTAAAGAAAATGTTAAATCGAGAAGTGTCCAAAGTCAACATTACACTAACATTAACTTAGCTAACTGTCGAATTTAAATATGGCGCAGGCGTGAAAACATCATTACTTCTAAACGTATTTTATCTATCTTCCCATACTTATCCAGCGAAAATTTAACATTACCGTTTAGTGGAATCACCAAACTTTATTACTGGCGTTAAGTGCTTAATAATACTCATGAGAACACTAAAAAAAATTGGTTTTTTTTCTTCTTAAAAATATTCCTTAAGATAATAATATTTTTCTCAGTATCTACCTTTTTACCTAAAAATCTAATTTTCAGGCGCAATTTTCATAGATAAGATAAAGGTTCATCATTCATTAAGATAAAATGTTTTCTTTTTGCTAGAAAGAGTCTGATACAAATTCCAAAGATTCTTTTACACCCAAAATGGTCGAGAGTGCTTTACAATTGAATTTAACAGTTTCAATTTTTTATTTTCCCAGGATCATGAGAGCTAAGCTAAGTAGAATCTAGACAATTTTGAGACAATTTGAAATACTAGAATATCTGAATGATGTAGAAGAATTCTAAAGGTTACTTTAAGTGGTCAAACAAGTAGGTAAAGAGCCTATGTTCAAACGATTTGCTAAGTCCTATATCAAATAAATGTTATTGCTTTGAGTTTTACAATTTTGACTTCATTTTGGTCATCAGTGACTCTAGAAAGGACTTAGGTTGATGTCGTTTAATGCGGTTTATGGTTTAAATTTGGTAGGCCAAGAAATATTGCAGCTTTAGAAAATTTTTCGTGGTATTACTTGTATTACACACTGTCAGAAGAAAGTTTTTCCACGAGAGATTTCATCTTATTATCGTACTTATTTCATAGATTTAAGCATCGTCTTCCAATTAAACAAATTTCAGAAATAATTTCGCTGTCATTTTTTGACAATTAATGTTACGACCTACTTGGTATGATCGACTTTTAATGATTTGTTAATTAAGATTCCAAATTATACATAATACAAGATCTCAATGCTTTTCCTCAAACGCCAAAACATTTTGCATCTCGCCTTACTAGGTATGTTCAAAAATGTTTTAATCAATTGATAAACTGTAATGTTTTTAAACGATGGAGTTGGTTTGATATGATCTATTACACGTATTCAAAAATATATTTTTGTTCACCTGGTTGTTTAATATCACAAAATTTCTCGGTAAAAGGGTACTAAATTCCTGTAAAGTTTTTATAATGTTTCGATTACAACATGTCCAAATATTGCTTTCTGTTCTATCTCCCTGTGAATTTCTCCGCACATAGAAAAAACGTGTTTTATCGATGACCGTACAACGGCCATCTGAATACTTTTTTTCATTATAGCCCATCCGCCATAAAAGTAATGAGAAGCGTTTCTTTTAAGATAACATTCGAATTATGACCAATAAATCAGTGACATTAGAGAGCCGAGGTATGTAGTAGTCAGTCCAGTTAAGAAAAGGTGCTTTCGTACACCGATACACAATTGAAATGACCCATAAAATGGAACAGTTTCAACAGGACTTCGTACTCAGTCTTCAGTCTAACAGCCACTTTAACGTTAAAAGGTGCATATATAACCTTATTTCATAATGCTACATAAAATAACACTTAGGTACGATAGAAATATCAGTTCTGATTGGCAGACAGTTTACACGACCACAATATACAGTAATAATCCCGCGTTTTAATAGTTTTTAATGCTTAAGTATTACGACTGTGAATAATAACAAGACGTGTACGTAATTATAATTCTCGTGAAAGTTGATCTGTATTACATTATACAGCTTCATTTATTTTTTTTAATGGAGATTATACTTTTGGCATTAGCACCATGTGGAGTGTGCTGTCATGAAGCTGGATTAATTGAACGTTCATATAACTGAATACGAAATTCTGTGATAAGTAATAACAATTATAACATATATTTCAACATCTAACGAAATTGGAAATAAACTCCCCTACTGAAACTTCCATTTCGCTCAAACAAGACTTAAGAAACTAAAATTCAGCGCTCTGTCAGTGGCAATGAATGATAAGAGTGCTTATTACAGCGGTTTAATTAAACCCAGACTGATATTTCTTCCTTCTCACGAATTATCAATTTAACAGAAACAGATTAAATCATTAATATCAAAAATTACATCTGTTAGTTCCCAGCGTGATTTCCACTTTAAATCGAATAAAAAATAATCAGAAAATAATCGTGATTGGAGAAAATCTCGCGTAGCACACCATTTATTTCAAAGGAGAATAAATTACGAGAAAAAACTCTTATTTATTAGATCCGCTGTTGGGATCTTTACCCGATAAATTTATCGACGCGCTACAAGCAGTAGTAAAAACGAGGAAATGGCTACTACCAGACATCGGTGTTATTAAATTTGACATTATATGGTAGTTATTTGATTATTAAACAGGTGCCGTTAATCACTAATTAGAAAAAGTCATTACCGATTCAAGAATCCGAGCCGTGTGGACTCTTGAAAAATGCTCTATAGCGGTTTTATTGGATGACATGACGCAAACGAATTCGTTAACAAGGTTAGAAAGTTTGTGTTAATTGCGCAACCCGAAATAACTAGTAGTATGCTTAAGTAAATTGTCTCTAAATACCAACCACTGATGTACAGATAGGAATATATAGGATTGTTAATGCAGTAATACTTATACATACATTTGATCTTGGATGTAGCTTCATTAAAGTGACGAATTACCCTTGTATGTTCATAATTAATAAATGTAAGTTGAACATATCGGTTTTTTTTTAAGTAAAAGGGAACTTTCATATTACAACCAGATGTACTCACTACAGCAAGTTATTGTGTGCAAACTCTTTTAATTTTAAATATGAATTATTTATTAGCAATTGTTGTCATTAATTATTACGTTTTAATTTACTGCAAAATTCGCATGCTTCTGAGAATTTTATAGCGACTAGGTGAAAATATAAAAATATTTTACAGGTATCAATTTACTCATCACTTAAAATCAGTGATCACAGTTTTTTTGCTTTTCTAAAATTTTCATATATTACTCTTATTAAGAGGTTGGAAAGTCCTCAAAAGCCGAATAAATTATATTATAATCATGATTTATTGTTACGAAATCAATTTTCATCGTATTTTTTGTCTTGAATAAATTTGTATTAAATAATTTCAATAAAAATATGTCACTTCTTGATAGATAAGGACTGATAAGGTTCAAAATACACCCTTAAATCCTCTGCAAGGCTAAAATCATCCTCAAAGATACAAAATAAAAAAATATTTTAACAAATTCTGAGAAAAATGATTTATAATCATCATGAGTCATGAGAATTATAAAAAAATTTTCTTGCTAGATTTGATGAAAAAATAACCCCTACGTAAACAGAAGGTACTGGAAAATCGCAGAAATAAACAAAAAAGGACATATATTTGTTGATTTTTATGGAAGAATTTAGAGAACGTTACAAAATTACTCTAATATACTTTGGTCAAAACTCACCCCTCTGAGAGCGTGGAATATCTCCCAAAACATTGAGAAAAATAAATGCCTTTTCTGAAATTCCCAAACTGATCTATCTCACTTCATAGAGTTTCAAGGCATGAAAGTCATAGAACAACTATTTTTTGCTAGTTTCGATGAGAAGGAAACATATTTTATGTTTTTCGAAAATTTTCGGACGTCACCACTATTTAGGAGTTGAAATGTTCTCAAAAGCTGAATAAATTATAACATATCTGAACAAACAAAATGATTACAAATTATTGTAATAATTATTATGTAATTATATGTAATTATAAAAAATTATTACAAAATTGTTATAAATTATAACAAAATCTGAAATAGCTGTAGAAGTTACAGAGGGACATTAGCGAGACATGAGATAAGACAACCTTAGATAATTACATATAAGTCGGTCTTTAGAAGCAGCGTGTAGATTGTACAAAAGATTCTATCCTCTAACCGAAGAATCTGAAATCATAGCAAATTTGTCAGACATTTTAACAAATTTATGACCATCATGGATAATCATGATAATTAATAAAAAATTTCTAGAGTTGCATGTCTCATTTTTATTATTTTATTAAATGGTATTAAAAACATATAGATATCTAGTAAGATGATAGAATTACCTTCATTTCCTGTTACATCTTTAACCCTGTAAATTTTTTGGTAATTTTCAGAATTTCACAATCTTAAAGAAACCACAGGAACTGCGACAACCTGAAATAAACGTGCAATATTGCATTGGAAGCATCCTCTAGACGGTGCCTCTGAATCTATCCTCTAAATGTTAACTAACAATTCCCACTTTTTTAGTACTGTCCACGAGGCCTATCTGATGTGGTGAATTTAAATACACCGAACCAGCCACAACTTATATATACTAATGTTTAACATTACACCAGCAGAGGCACCTAAAGATCTAAGCAACCTAAGTAAATCTATGATATCTACGGATAATCTAGGACAAAAACTAATAATCCGAGATGAGCTCAGACCGTGTTAGAAACCTAAGTACATCTACTGTAAGCGTGAAAGTTTTCTCAGTACCGTGACAAAGAACTGAGGTCGATGAGTTTAAATTTCTAATAAACCTTTAACATTGTAGTGGTGTATTATAAAGGGTATTACGGAATCTATCATTTAAAAATAGCAGTTCTATATATCATTTGATATGGTTGATCTTCGCAGCTTGTCTATCGAAGTTTGGCGCCAAAATGGCACACTTTTATTCGTGTTGCTTTATATACACACTTTATAAACTTGTAAATATTAATCGTCACCGAATATAATACTCTCTAAATTTATTTCTGATTGACTATACATATAATCAATGTGCAAAATTGTTATGTTATGAATACGCAAGATCTAGGGATAAAAACTTTTGAATCTGGAAAAGTATAAAATTCAAGAACATGTAAATAAGCTTACCGCCCCCTCCGTTTATACAAACTGATTTTTTTGACACCGCGTATATCCATAATTCGATAGGATTATATGAACTTTTCAGGTTACGGCCTAAAATCCTGGTTATTTTCTCAATGTAGGTCGACCATTTTGTGCCTGTTATTCAAAATTTATACCTCTGAAAGCCATTTTCATATACACTTTCATTTTAAATAACTCCTTCGTTTTATGTTTTTCAAGTTCAATTTTTCGACATTTTAAAATATGTGCCGAAATAGTAGTAAATAAGTAGTAATGTGATAATAAATTCATTTACTTTTTATTACACAAACTATTAAAAATGTCTATTGTTCTTAAAAATTGGTAAGAACAACCACTCCTATATGTGTACATGAGAATATGTATGTATTATATGAGTGGTTAGCTGGCTGTCATGGCGGACGGTATGATCAACGATACACCCAGAAAGCAATGTGAATTTTATAATGATAATGTGAGAAGTAGCTTCATAAAGTGCAAGAAGGTTTTGTGTAATATTAATATTCACCTGAAATGTTCCAATTCAATGTCCAAAGTTGAGTGGATCGAAAATCACAATTGATTATGTAAAAATTGTGCAGCGGAGACGTTCATCGAGAAAATCCTATTAGTAAAAAAAAAAACGTATGCGAGTATGCGAAAAAAACGAAAAGCGAGTTTGACACTTTCAAGAGATTAATAAATCACTAATAAGTAAATGAGTTTCTGAAGTCAAAAATCGAAAATCTGGAAGCAGAAAGAGTAGTAAATAAACCACTTCGGTCCTCTATTATTAAAAATATCGGGCAAAAACGGGGAGCGATAAGGAAATGCCATCGTATAAAAATAATCAACAAAGCAAGTGTTACTCGTGAGAAACGATTAAGCAGAATCGAATAATATACTGGGTGAAATAAAATCGGTAGTAAATCCTGTGGACACAAATTTCTGCATACTCAACATAAAACGTATAAGAAATGGTGTGTTGGTGACCTGATCAAGCCAGGAAATGCTCAACAAAGGTTAAGGATACTCTTAACCCACAACTTCTGAGGTCCTTTGTCAAGGAGAGTATAAAATTGAAGCGAAGAATAAAAATCCAGCGAGTTCATCAATCTTCCCAAAACGTACAATTAGTATTATTTAATGTTGAAGAGTACAAAATTAGTCTAGAACTATCTTTGAGGAGAAAAAAGTCTAGAAAAAATCTACAAAGAGGTAGTCTAAAACTATCCCGCTAAAGAAAATCAGACCATCATCGTCTTAGAAGTGTCCCCATCAATAAGGAACGGTCTAATGAAATCTGACTATGTATATATAGGATGACAGACACGCAATATAAGTATCTCATACGTTGTCTCATACACTATAAGTCTCAATTCTGCGATGCCTCCGTTGTTCTCGCTGTGGTCATGTGAAGAGAAATTGCAAATATGAGAAATCAACTAGTGGTAAGATCGTCGTGATCCCGCGCATCAAACAGCTTCAGGTGTATAAATTGTATTGAACATAATTCTAGACATTATTGTGACGATCTTAACAGCGAGAATATGCGAGAAGTTCTACACTATTCTCGAAACGACTCGACCCGCCGAGAAGCGACCAGCGAGTGCGAATCCCGAACGTTCTAGTGGAACGGAGAAGGTCCACCGCATATATAAGGAACCCGCGGCCGCTAGGAGGGGCAGTGAGAACATTGGCGCGACGTCGAGTAAAATAAATGCGACATAAATAAATGTTTAGGGTGTACATTTTTCAATAGGTCTTACAGTGTTTAATAACAGCTATCAAGTGTGTGCAATAAATTTAGTTGACTGCTTTTTCGTATCAAGTGTTTTAATTCACACCACAACGAACGTTAAAAACGCGACAATTGGTGTCAGGTGTGGGGTGTGAATTGAACGACAGTCAACTGGACATTAGTGAAAATTTAAAAAAAATAGTAAACTGAAATAAGTCGGACTTTTGGGTGTGTGAAAATGACAAAACTAGTGGACTTAAAGGTTAATGAGCTGAAAAGGGAGCTAGAGGAAAGAGACTGCGATACGACGGGAAAAAAAGCGGACTTGCAGGAGCGGCTTCGTAAAGCATTAATTGAAGAAGGCGGTGATCCGGACAACTTTGTTTTCGCAGGGGCGAGTGATGTCGGTCAAATGCTGCAAGGTTTGAAAAATGAATTATTAGGAAATTCTGCCACACTTATTACCAGTTTAAAAAGCGAGCTTGGGGAAAAGCTGGAAGAGAATTCTGTCAGGTTGGAAAGGAAAATGTTGGAAAACAATGCCAACCTAAAAAGGGAGTTACAAGACGAAATTCTAAAAAAATCTTCTACATTGGAACAGCGAATTCTTTTAATGGAAGGCAGGATTCAGGAAGTTCAGAACAAAATCACGACAATGAACATCAACACCTTCGATGAGCTACCCGGTCAATCCTCGGCAATGGACAACAAGAGCGAAGTTAGTGCCAATCCGGGATCTGTTGGGCTGACGCGCCTCAAACCGCCTCAATTTGATGGCTCAACGTCATGGAATGTTTATCAGCGTCAGTTTGAAGCGGCTGCAAAAGCGAACGGTTGGTCATCCAGGGAGAAGGCAACTGCCCTTACGTTGGCCTTGAGAGGAGATGCCGCTGCCATCCTGCAAAGAATGTCCCCGGAAGAGCAAGAAGTCTACGACCACCTGGTGAAACACTTGGAGATGCGTTATGGCCAGTCACACCTGGAACACGTCTACCACACTCAGTTAAAAAATCGGTGCCAGAAGTCAGGGGAGTCTTTACAGGAATTTGAAGCAGATGTTGCACGTCTGGTTCGACTGGCATATCCAGATGTCCAGGAAAGGATCATGGAACGTTTGGCAGTTCAAGCATTTCTGGATGGACTCCGCGATGGGGAGATGAGGCAGGCCTTACTACTAGCACATCCACCTAAGCTAGTTGATGCACTAACACGGGCCCTTGAATTCGAAGCTGCCAAGAACACGAACAGAGTCCAAGCTCGTGTCCGGCAGGTGATTCCAGGAGAGGACGACTTCGAGGAGTCAGTCAAGCGGATCGTCAGGGAGGTCAATGGGGAACGTAGCCGCCCGGATCGGAAGTTGGAGTGCTGGAAATGTGGCAAGATAGGCCACATAAGAAGACGCTGCCCAGAAGGCGTCAGTTCCGCTCCCGCCAATCCGGAAAACTAAAGAAGGTCGATGCGAAGGGGCGATCGTCGACCTGTATCCGGCAAGCCCCAGTAAATACCGCCCAGGTCTCATCACTGCAACACCATGCCAATAGTGTTTTCGTCGACGCGTGTGTGGATGGAACCCTCCGCACTGTGCTACTGGATACGGGTGCGACGAAGACAATCATAAGGCCCGACATAGTAAAATCCGCAGCTAAAGTTCAGCAATCAAAATGGCGTCTACGTACAGCAACGGGAGACAAAGCAAAAGTGCATGGTGAAACAAACGTCACGTTTACCATCGGAAAAGCCACGTTTGATCATCCTGTGATAGTGGCTGAGATTGAGGATGAGGTGATCATCGGGACGGACATAATGGACACCAAGGGCTTCGAGTTAAGCTTTAAGCAGGGAGTTCTGAGGATAGACGATGAGGAAGTTGTTTTACATCGTGAAAAGAATCTAAGGATTCGAGTCCTACTTCCGGTGGAAACAATAATACCAGAGCGGAGCGAGATCGTTTTGGACGGTTGCACTGATGGCGGGACCACAGATGGCGAGATAGTCATGTTTGAACCTGCAATGCATGACGAGGCTGTTGGTCGGGGGATAGCAGTCGGAAAGGCACTTGTACGTGTTGGCAAGAGTATTCCTGTGAGGATAATGAACGTCAATCATTATCCTGTGCTATTGAAGGAGGGCACGAGGTTAGGACATTGCTCTGGAGTTTCAGCAATATTGCGACAGGTTGCGACCGTGGAAATCAGCCGGGAAACCATTCCAAAAGAATTAGAAGAACTGGTATTGTCGTCAGGCACCGGTCTGAAGCCAGACCAAAGAAGGAGGCTGAGGCATTTGGTCTATAAATATCGAGATGTTTTTGATACTGGGAAGAAAGGGAGAACCAACATAGTCCAGCATAAAATCAATACGGAAGATGCTCGTCCCATTCGGCAGACAGCTAGAAGGCTACCGCTGGCCAAGAAAGAGGAGGCTGACAAAATTGTTGAGAATATGGTCAAGGAAGGAGTCATAGAACCATCCAGCAGTCCATGGTCCTCACCGGTGGTACTGGTAAAGAAGAAGGACGGCTCGACCAGATTCTGCGTTGACTACCGGCTGCTTAATAATGTGACCAAAAAGGACAGCTATCCTCTCCCTCGCATTGATGACACCTTGGACACCCTAGCTGGATCGAAGATCTTTTCCACGTTGGACTTAAAAAGTGGGTATTGGCAAGTGGAGTTGGCCCCTGAAGATCGGGAAAAGACAGCCTTCACGGTGGGTGCTGGATTATGGCAATTCAACGTGATGCCATTTGGACTGTGCAATGCTCCTGCCACTTTCGAACGGCTGATGGAAACGATTTTAAGAGGACTGTCTTGGAAGACATGTTTAGTCTATCTTGATGACATTATTGTAGTAGGAAAATCGTTTGAAGACCACACGAGGAACCTAGAAGAAGTGTTCTTGAGGCTACGAGGTTCTGGACTAAAGTTGAGCCCAAAGAAATGTCATCTATTTCAGAGAGCGGTGCATTATCTGGGACACGTCGTTTCCAGTCAAGGAGTGGCGGTTGACAAGGCTAAGGTCCAGACTGTCAAAGATTGGCCAGTTCCCAGAGACAAGCATGAGCTACGCAGTTTCTTGGGATTATGCACATACTACCGACGCTACGTGGAGGGGTTTGCCAACATCGCAAAGCCATTGACCAGGCTGACAGAAGGAGAACGAAAATTCCAATGGTCCCAAGAATGCCAGGAAGCTTTCGATCGCCTAAAAAATGCTCTGACAACGGCACCTGTCCTAAGCTATCCCCTACCCGAAGGAAAATTTGTACTGGACACCGACGCCAGCAATGTGGGCATAGGAGCCGTACTGTCTCAAATTCAGGATGGACAAGAAGAAAAAGTCATTGGATACTTCAGTAAGACGCTGTCCAAGCCAGAGCGTAATTACTGCGTCACCCGCCGAGAGTTGCTGGCTGTGGTAAAAGCGATGGAGCACTTTTACAAGTACCTCTACGGAAGGAAGTTCCTGCTGCGAACTGACCACGCAGCCTTAAGGTGGCTCCTTCAGTTTAAAAATCCAGAGGGACAAGTGGCAAGATGGATAGAGAGGTTACAAGAGTTCGACTTCGACACCGAGCACCGAGCAGGGAGGATCCATGGAAATGCAGATGCCCTATCAAGAAGACCCTGTGCACTGGACTGCAAGCATTGCCAGCGGGCAGAGGAGAAAGATGCTGATTTGTTACGAACCACCATTGTCGACGATACTTGGCAAAATGGGGATCTTATAAAAGACCAAGAGGAAGACCCCGACATCCGGACAATCCTAAACTGGATGAAAGAAGAAAGAAGGCCAACCTGGGAAGAAGTTGCCAAGTATTCTCCCAACGTCAAGTCGTATTGGGCACAATGGAACTCCCTAATTGTAGAAGATGGACTCTTGCGAAGGAAAATAGTTGACCACGACGGCAAAGAGGGAAGAAGGCAAATTGTTGTACCTAAAAGTCGGATTTCGGAATTGCTAGAAGAAATCCACGCCGGTGTGTCAGGAGGACATCTCGGAGTGACAAAGACCCTGGGAAAAGTGAGGGAGAGATTTTACTGGGTCAATAGCAAGGCGGACGTAAGAGACTGGTGCAGGAAATGCGTTGTATGTGCGGCCAGTAATGGGCCGCAGAGAAGGCGGAAGGCTCTGATGCGCCAGTACAACGTGGGAAGCCCATTTGAGAGGATTGCTATTGACGTGGCCGGCCCGTTTCCCGAATCAGAAGCAGGAAATAAGTACATTGTGGTCGTGATGGACTACTTCAGCAAATGGGTTGAGGCATACGCTCTACCGAACCAGGAAGCTTCCACTATTGCCGACGCCTTGGTGAAAGAATGGGTCTGCCGATTTGGTGTGCCTTTGGAGCTACATTCGGACCAAGGGCGAAATTTTGAATCCAATTTGTTCCAGGACATCTGTAAGACACTCGGAATTAAGAAAACAAGGACTACTGCATTACACCCGCAGTCAGATGGAATGGTAGAGCGTATGAATAGGACCATTAATCGGTATTTGGCCAAAGTGGTCTCTAGCCATCAAAGGGACTGGGATAGCTTCCTTCATTTGTTCCTGCTGGCTTATCGATCGGCCGTGCATGAAAGCACAGGAGAGTCTCCGGCGCGGATAATTATGGGAAGAGAACTCCGTCTCCCATGCGATCTAAAGTTTGGCTGCCCGCCAGGGACTGATGTCGCCGGGGAGGACTACGTTAGTGAACTGCGAAGAAGAATGGATGCCATTCATAGTCAAGTTCGCATTTCCATTCAAGATGCCAGTGATCGGATGAAGGACGCGTACGATGTCAATGCCAAGGATCACAGGTACAATACCGGTGATATGGTTTGGCTTTACGATCCCAAGAGACAAAGAGGACTATCACCAAAACTTCAAACATCCTGGGACGGCCCATATAAAGTTCTGGAAGCCATCAACGATGTCCTTTACAGGATACAAAAGCCGCCGCGGGGTAAAGCTCGAGTCATTCACTTCAACCGACTGGCTCCTTATTACGGAAACCACGAAGACGCTGAGCTGCGGCAAATCCAACCAGAGTCGGATTTGACATTCGAGGAATTCATGGCCCGTCATTCTAATGGCCGAAAGAGTAGGGTCGGCGTGACGTGTGAAGTGCAGCAGGACCTGTTTACTGTTCCAGCTGAGTATGCCCTGGCACATTGTGTGGCTAAGGATTTGGAAATGTCTGGAGGGATAGCCAAAGTTTTCCGCAGGAAGTTTGGGAATATTCAAGAGCTGCGTCAGTCTAATCCCAGAATCGGGCAAGCACTCAAGGTAACTGACAAAGAAACCGGCAGGAGGATCTTCTACCTGGTCACCAAAGAGGCATCAAATCAGAAGCCAACCTATAAGGATGTTTGGGACGCGCTGTGTTCTCTAAAGGTGGAGTTGTTGGCCGAGGACCTGAGAAGCCTGGCGATTCCCAAGCTGGCGTGCGGACTCGATGGCTTGGATTGGAGGATGATTCGCAGCATGTTGGAAGTGGTCTTTAGGTTTACAGGCATACAAGTTCTGGTGTGCTGTTACAGTCCTCAACGCCGTTCTCTGGAGAGAACCGTGGACTGCTACTTCTACAAGAGGTCCTGTTGCAAGAAGGGAACCCTCTGCCGATATCGACATCCACCATCTTTGGAATCATTTCGGGACGAAATGAGCTTAGGAAGAGGGCAGTGTGACGATCTTAACAGCGAGAATATGCGAGAAGTTCTACACTATTCTCGAAACGACTCGACCCGCCGAGAAGCGACCAGCGAGTGCGAATCCCGAACGTTCTAGTGGAACGGAGAAGGTCCACGGCATATATAAGGAACCCGCGGCCGCTAGGAGGGGCAGTGAGAACATTGGCGCGACGTCGAGTAAAATAAATGCGACATAAATAAATGTTTAGGGTATACATTTTTCAATAAGTCTTACAGTGTTTAATAACAGCTATCAAGTGTGTGCAATAAATTTAGTTGACTGCTTTTTCGTATCAAGTGTTTTAATTCACACCGCAACGAACGTTAAAAACGCGACATTATTTTAACTTCATATAGAGCACAATATAAAAGGCACCTGTTGTAATATATTTAAAAATGGAGTGAAGAATACTATCTCTAGAACTCGTTACACGAACGAATACTTGATATTCCAAAATTTACATATCCCACATTTAAATTGTAAGTCTCTTTCCACTGGCTCCAGTGATCAGTTGTGCTAGTTGGTTAAACTATTTTCTATACACATTCCGGCACTAACAGGAACGTGGTTAAATGGTAACACTCCTTCAGCTATGGATAACATCGAATGGTTCAATTTCATAAGAAAAGACAGGAGGGAACGTGATGGGGGTGTTGGATATTATATGTGCAATTCTATTAATAGTGAAACGCTAAATTTTCTATCGAATGCAGTGATATTCTTGAATATCTTTGGATTAGGATGAAATTAGGCAAAGTTAATTTTATATTAGGACTAGTGTATCATCCTCCTCATAGTAATATGTAGAGATAGTTCGATAAGGTCATACCTGAACTTGTGACTATGACGGACAACATTTAACTTTGGGGAGACATAATTTCCAATTTACTCGAAATAGGAATTTTTTTCTCAGAATTTTTAGGTATATATGGATTTAAACAAGTTATAAAGGAACTCAGTATACCTGACTTTGACAGCACTGAAATGAAGAGCAAACTCGAATAAGAATGAAACTGCAGAATAAAAACATCAGCGAACAACTAGAAGATCCAGAAGAACTATGGAACGATCTCAAATACAAAATACAAGACATTAATATCAGTGGCGATTATAAGGATAGACAAGTCAAAAAGGAGACATGGATAACAGAGAATATTTTGAGACATAAAAATTAAACGAAGGATTGCAATGACTAAAGCCACTTTTACGAAAATGAGGACATTTCTTTGTAATGACCAACTCAACCTAGACTTGAGCTAAAGAATGGTGAAGTGCTATATTTGGTCGGTGCTGCTGTATGGAGTAGAAGCATGGACTTTAAAGTTATCAACAATGAACGACATTGAGGCATTACAAATGTGGATACATAGACAAATGCATAGAATACCCTGGACGGCACGCAAAATTTACGAAGACTTGCTAAGAAGAATCAACAAGGTTAGGGAATTACTAGGGACTGTTAAATATAGGAAAATGTCTTATTTGGGCCATGTGCTGAGGGGAAGTCGTTATTGGATCTTGCAGCTGATTATCAATGGAAAAATAGATGGTCGACGAGGTGTAGGAAGAAAACAAATTTCTTGGCTTAAAGACATTCAAGACTGGACCGGAATACAAAATGCAGAACAACTTTTGCATATTGCAGAGGACCGTGAAGCCTTTGCTATTGTATTCGCCAACGTCGGATGATACTGACAAGGCACATGAAGAAGAAGAATAAAGGAACCTACACGAATAACTGACTCATCTACTACGATAATTGATTCCATATTTATTCGAGCTTCACATCACATTTCAAAATCTCCCTCTCAGCTCTCATTTCGGATCATATTTTGATGTACTGCATAGTTGAATTACCTAGTATTGCTACCCACAAGTTCTGTCAAGTTAAACAAGTAACATACAGCAATTTTAAGCACTTCGACCCTGAGTTATTTTCCGTTGGTCTACATCGGATTACTTAGAATGGTATGTATTCCATCGACAATGTAGATTCTAAACTTGAGTAACTCATATAGTTATATGAGTATAAACTATAATATATAACTATAAATAGTATAAACTATAAACTATAAATATAATTTCAGGTTACTTAACGTGCATGCTCCAAATGAAAGAGTAAGAATTATTAAACCTTTTGCGCCTTGGATAACATAAAAATTGTATTTAAATTAGGGAATGCTGCCCTCTCTAAATTCAAGTTAAATCAGGTGAGAACTGGAATAAATAAAAACCTACGAAATTTTGCCTTAGCAACAATGGCGAGAAAAAGCAGCTTACCTGCATTACCTAAAATCTGCAAACAAATATAAGGAGCTATTGCATACTCTACAGCAGATGAAAATTAAATCGAATAATTTCGTCCCCTTCCTAAATAGCATGCGAAGATCCAAAGAAAATTATTACTTTTGTTAAGTCATTTTTAAAGAAAAGCGATTCTTCTAGAAACACTTGTCACTATTATGATAGGAACATGTTTCATACATACATTTTCAAATCGGAACCTATTACAACCGAAGTTGTGAAGGAAGCTTGCGTATGGTTACACTTTACCTAGAATCTACCAAGAAAGTGGACATTTTCCAAATAAATCGAATTAGTATGGTTAACCCTATAGCAAAAAATTTCTTCAAATATGTCATAGATTTGAAGCCGATTAGTTTGTTATATATATTTTCCAAAGTAGTGGAAAAAATTGTGTATAATCAAGTTTTATCTTTTGTGAATAAACGACAATCTTCCTTCTCAATTTAATTTGACATATTTAGATCTCCTAATAAAAAAATGGCTCAAATTTTGATATCCCTTGAATATTCCAAAACCCTTCATTGTATTGACCATAATCTCGTGTGCAGTAAATTAAAATTTTTCAAGTTCGCCGATTCCACTGTCGAGTTTTTGAAATGCTACCTTTTTGATCAATATCATATGGTGAATATAAATGGCGTTACATCGTATCCGGTTTACATTTTCTCTGGTGTCGCCCAAGGGTCTATTCTGGGCCCTTTATTGTTTTTGATCTATACAACAGGAACCTATGCAGACGACCGGCAACTGTGTATAACTTTTACCCCACAGCTACGCAAGATATTTGCAATAATCTGAATTATGAATTACAATTCATTTGTCAATATTCCGCTCAGCATAATTTAACGTTATATGCCACTAAAATTGTTGCTGTCCTATTTTATTCTGAAGAGATTAGGGAACAGCTCAAAGTGGGGGAAACACTTCGAATTCTTGAAATCATCGAAAAATTTAGGCTTCATCATTGATGAAAATTTGAGATTCCCTGAACATCTCAATACATTAATATAGCGTCTTCGCTAATAAGAGTACAATTAGTTTCTGCCTGAAAATACAGTTATGTAATTGTCTCGTACTATGAATTTTTACACTGTAAAACAATGTACCTCGTTTATTTTCCGTGTTTAGTCCAAAGAACCGTTTATAAAGTCCAGAAAATATAAGATATACGTTGTGGTATGATTTTCAATTTTGGGAAGTATGATTATGTGACCCACAAAATTAGGAAACCTCGATAGCTCGATGTGATTGCCTCCTCACGACATTCTTTGTGAATCCTAATACATAAGTTGTTTATGAGTTCTATCCCTGCTTATCTTAGTGAAAAATTGGTTCATAGAATTAATGTCCATAGTATAAACGTTAGGACTAACATTATCAATGATTATCACCAACCTACCACGTCCCTGTTTCTTAGGAGTTTACCTGCAACTCAGTTTTATTGTATAACCCTCTACCACCAACAATCAAGCGATTATGTATATCGCTTTTCTTTTTCTTCTCTCTCTTAAATTACTTAAAGGAAATTTGTTAAGTTAATCTTCTAATGTGACACTGTGAATTTCGTATTAGTATGTAAGTTAATTTTCAGGTTAGGTTTAAGGATAGGCTAGCTAAACTTGTGCGCCTTATGCTCCCATCTGCTTGCCTCCTATTACATTGTAATACATTGTAATATGCCTTCGAGGACAATAAAGACGTTTATTATTATCATTATAATTACTTAATAATGATTTTTAGATAGGTAGATCTTTTAAATGGTTAAATGTGTCTGGTTATTTTTAGTAACAGTATTTGCAGAATGTCGTCAAGTCGACCCCCCTCCGTACACAAATTCAAATAAAACCATGAAGTTACATGTAAAACAAACTCTAACTGAATAGCCAGTTTTTGGCTATTAATATTAATGAGCTATGTAACATTTTCCTTTTTTGACAATTTCGGAAAGGCCACCTGAACCATATGCCTGCAATTTATTTAACTTATTCAAATTCTAGTAAAGTTACACGCTAAAATTTATAGCCTCCCACGATCCTAATAAATAATTAAATCTGGTCATTAGAAAAAGAAGCAGTCAAATTGTTACATAATTGTTGACATATGTATGTATTATGTTTTAAAATCATAAATAAGAATTAAACGTTTTCGTAGAGGAATTCCACAGGAAGAAATTCAGAAAATATTTTTCACTTCTGAGTGATTAAAACTGAAAAATATAGACTGTATACTAGCAAGTCCCTTTGTGCCGCATACTACGAAAACCTAAACAGACCATTAAATAATTTCATGCTCACCATTTCGAAATCAGTCCGTAATTCATCCTCAAACAGTTTAATTCTCACTTTAGAAAACGTAGAATTTATATCCATATTATTGTATTAATCTCACGATCTTTCACAATCTACTGCAGGTAAAATGAAACAGCACCGGCAGTTTCCAAAACAAGTGTAAAACAAATCAAAAGAAACTCCTCATGCCTTTTTTTTTCTCACAGACTAAATATAGAATAAGTAAGTAAACAAGTCGGACAATGTGTAAAAAATAAATTTCTTATAATTCAAATATCGCTTGTACATATATACGTGTACATGTAAAAGTGATCAGAAATCTGCTATGTAATCTTTAGGCGAATATTAATAAATAAAATTTGAATGACGTACCATAAACAATTATTTGATGAGTTATCAACGACACGCACGTATGCACGCAGGCACGAACGCACGCACGCGCACACGCATGCACACACGTGCGTGTGCCTGTGCGTGTGTATGTATTTTAATCACGTCACCTAAGGACCAGTGGTAATTACTTTTGCAAAATCCTTTAATCGAAACTGGGGAATTCTCATTATGAATACATTAAAAAAATTCAAATTCCGTTTTAATTACTGTCTTCCTGTTATTATTGCAATATAACTGAATCATACTCTATAAATCAATTCATGTTGAGTTTTCTATGAATTATATTCCAGTATTTTCCATGTTACTATCACTACCTACGTATAATCGATTACCAAAAAATTCTTGAATTTCAAATAGCATTCAATTTGAAACCACTCGCGTCTGTTCAATAACATATAATCACCGAATTGCTAGAATTGCTTTTGGTTATCCTTCAAGAGTAATAGACGGTTCAGTGAACTTGAAATTAACTGGAAATTCAAGAATTCGGTGTAATGAAATATCGGTTTTGATTACTCGAAGTACGTAGTAGTTAAATTTCCTGCCGTCTTTAATGAGATGGTTTTACATAAATCAATTTAATTGACTTTGATAAATTCGATATTTCTCTTCGGACAATTAGTCATCTCTACGTTTGCTACCTCTGAAAAAAATGGGTATCACCTTATAATTTGTGAGGTTTTGACCGAAATTAGCTATTTCGAAATGCTCATAAATTAACAAATGCATTTCTAATCAATAAGAGATTATGAGAAGGAGACCTTTTTACAAATATCTGTTACAAACAACACAAAGATTTCATTTTCGCAAAGCGTTATTGTGCCGAATCAGAAATGGCAATAAGGAAAATAAAACCTCTCTTTTGAGGAATTTAGTGAATATGGAGGAGTGGGGTTTTCAGTAAGGGGAAATTTAAATGATAACTGCTAAACGTGAATGTGTTCGCGTTTTTCGGTTACTTAATTTAAGCAGTAGAAAGTTATAGTCCTTTTGTAGTAAATTTTGTATATTTTGTGTTAGTAGGTTCTTTACAAAAGAAACACTTTTACTTCTTCATAAAAATTCATATTCCTCCTAACAGTAATATGGCGAAGGATGAAACCTCGTCAAACCCTTTCAGCACTTATTGAATTTACATCCCCACCACAGCTTACTAAATTCGTTATCACGCTCGTGATGTACAATTAAGCAAGTAGGACTTAGGCACTAATGATTTTACCTGTCGTTTGACACTGGAGGAGCTGTCACTGAGACTACCAGAAGCGTTGAATCTGCGAGTCCGGTGCTTGAGGCGAGCTCCCGGAACAGAAGCTGATATTGGACCTCCAGCTGCGCCTAATCCTTCGAGGCTTCCCCTGTCACCTCCTGAAGCACTCTATAGACAAAAGGAGATGAATTTAATTTTAAATAATCTAATAATCACAAATTATACAGTACTACTTTTGACTGGAGAGCACCACTGTGGAAATTAACAAGGCTCAAGAATATATTTATTAATTAATTGTTAGTGAATAGATTCAAGAAATATCCACATGTTCCTGCTGTCAAAGTGGAAACTTGAAGGATTATTAAAGCGAAAGTTATCTTTCAATTTGGGTGAAAATTGGATCCAAAAATCAAACCTTGTGCTAGAGGATTTATCTAAGAAGCTACAACTGTAGCTATCAAAGTTACTAAATTGGATTAAATCAAGTCCTATGTCAAATTAACAATCGCAGTTATGTAAAACCTTGGTAATATTTTCAGGTTATTTTTAAGTAGATTCTAATATGGATCTCTCGAATAGAGGAACTGAAATTATTAGCTTGTTTAAGATGTTAAAAGCAATATAAAAGGCTCGACAGTAAGTAACAATTCATATTCAAAACCGTTCCTTCTACACTGGGAGGCCATGCAGTGATAATTAAAATCTCCTAAACATATTACAGTAATAACCCCGAAAAACACGTTTTGTTGATATTTGTAAAACTACGGAGTAAATTACGTTGCTATGAATATTCAGTTACTTTAAACTTACTGCTTGAAATGCATGAAGAAAACACGGCATTAATACTGATTATTAATTTTATTGGCTTGTACTTAATGCGCACAAGATTCACCAGATGCATACGCAATAAGAGGAATTTGCATATCGAACCAGTTTTTCAATAATTTGAAATGAAGGGAGTTTATCCGAAATTTGAATTGATACTTGATATTCATTATTGATTATTGTTGAAAATTCAACTTTGTAAACAAAAACTAATAAATGTAAATATTATTTTTACACTAATTAAAAAATTCCGGCGAGAAAAGTTGTTTTCAATTTATACATTATACACTATTGAAAGTTGACTTTTCATCTAATAACACTATATTGTCATTCTCCTTGTACTTAGGTTTGGTAAAATTGTGTAATTCAACAAAAAAAAATTGGAACCTAATTTAAAAACGTGATTTTGTTCGACTAAAATTATATGCACAGTAATTGATGATGTGTTGATTGAAAGTAATTTATTAACATTAAAAATTTGAAATGAAAACCTACGAGAAAAAATATTTTCGCTTCAGCACTGCTGCTGTGGGAAATTTAAATTTGTAGAAAATAATAATGAATTTGTAAAAAATTTCAGTAAATATGTACTTATTTCTATAGATCAAAAGCTCTGAATATTATTTTCTCAATAACTTGTCTAATACTAAGTGGCATGATCGACAAAGATCAATAAACAAATAAAAGTTAATAAAAAACGTTTTTATATGATGTGACAGTTGAGTGTTAGTAACAGGGTTAATGTTAATAACAATAACAGAATTAAATGGTGCAGAAGTACAAAAATACAACAAAATGTTAATTCACCTCTACATTCTGTATTTATACTTTATGTATGTTATAATAGTTCTTACTGCCCAACGTTCACTGTGAAATGTACATCTATATCAAGGAATTCATTCAGAGGATATCCAACGGGGCGCCTAGTGGACAACTGGACAGTGTGGCCTACAAAAATTCTGATATACTCCTAACGAAATCGTGGTCAGCAGAATGATATGTTGAATAGAAACAGGGAACATGCCTTAAATGGCTTTAAACGAATAATCCTTAAGAAAGAAACAGTAGATACGTATGAGGGCACGAATAAAGCAACAAAATGTATTGTGAAATAGCAAAACATATTTCACGACGACAGATCAGATAATTTGGAGGAAGAAATTCACAATTCTGTTTTATCTACAATATTTTGACTGCTACCTGAACTTACGCTCAATTTATATAATAGATTTGGGTACAATTGATGCCTGAAATCGTATATATTATATTAAAAATGTCTATAGTAGCGTCGCTAACTACATACGCTAGACAATAAAATGTGTGATAGTCCTGTAGCAGGGCGTTAAAGCCTTTAGGCGTGACATAAAGGTTATTCATTGACCGGCAGTGAAGTGAACTAAATTCGAACGAGAAAAGCAGCAGTATATAAATTGTAACATTAATTACTGTAGTGTAATTTTATAGGCGTGTAAGTAAATTATTTATATGACGATGTAATGGGGTTTAGTTAGTTTACCCACCCAGAACGATAACAACATACTGTGTTCTACATATCGGCAAAAAGGGATTCATTGGCCTATGCATTCAATTGACTCTGTACGATCAGTATATAAGGTTGGAACATATCAATAACACAAAATATTTAGCACAAAGGGTTGGAGAAGTAATATAATCGTGATATGTCCACCATTGACTGAAAACATACATTAGAAATAATGATAATGCAAATGATGAAAAGATGCAGTAATGAAAAGCCTCCTCCTGTACTTCTATGGGAAATAGGATATGGATGTCATTAATTTTCAAAAGAGAGGATCGGCAAAAAACTGAAAATTACAGAAGAATTGCCATGACTATGGCAGCATTTAGCGGATTTTACTGGCAACAGGGCATAACAGAAAATCTTACGGTGCAAATGAAGCCGAAGAACAATCAATACATCATGAACATGCAAAATGTATAGTTTTAAACAAATATTAAAAAATGAACTCGTGGTAAGCACAAATGGTACATTTACTGTTTCTGTTTAGATTTGATCCTATAACAAACTAGGGTAACCTATGCAAGAGTTGAACATAACCCATTCGACTACAAAACGTTACAGCATTACAGAAGTGTTGTTTATGTAAAGATTCCATACAAACAATTCCAATTGGAAAGTAATTTTTTAAAAGAGTAGTTGTCTAACGAAAGGTTAAAATACCGATTACATTTAAAATATGCATGGAAAAACCATTATCTAACTGGAAGACAGAATGTAGAGAAATGAGGTCAATGATAAATAATACAAATTTGGTGTTGAATATTAGCAAAACGAATATACATGATCTCAAGATTCGGTGGTCACTTATAGTAAGGTAGCGAAGACAGATTATCAGATATCAAAAAATAAAACCATATAGTACTTCCACATATATCATAGAACAGATGGAAATACAAGAGACGATATAAAGTGCAGTTTGTTTCAAAGCATACGAATAGTTTGTTAACCATGAGGAGTTTTTAATACTGGAAACGATTAAAAATACTAAAACGATTTGGAAAACAGTGTTCGTATGTTTCTTAACTTCCTTAAACAAATTCCAGTCAGTTTAATAAATTGAGCACTCTTATTCAAATCAAACTTCTTCTCTCGGATGTTTCCCATTCTTCTTTTAAAGATTACTGCTTATTAATGAAAATCGAACAAACGCATCAGCATTAATTTTTTTTTTTAGGAAAGTTAGGTAAGGGTAGTTTAGACTTTTTTTTGTTCGGTATACTTCTGTTCTGAGATACACTATGTATTTTTGTACCTTAGCGATTTATTTTTACTTTTCTGGCCTATTCTACGAATAAAGAGAATTTCGCTGCGCCAGATATCCACATTTTTTCATCAGTAAACCTCAGCCCTATAATTTAAAATATACAATCAACCTTTCTGAGAATTTCCCGTTCAAGACATTAAATCTTCTTTAGCGGTAATATACCCGCGCAGTCACAGGTCATCCTTAGATCACAAAAGCGGTTACTGAATTATTCTGAAAGCTAAAACGATAAATTAACATATTTTTTATCGGTTTCTCGAAACTTACCCAGAAAATTCTTTAATACCGCGTTGTCTCAAGGTTTCTTTTGTTTCGGTAGTTGAGCTATTATTTTTTGTTTTTGTGAATTATTTATGGAGGTGGATTTGAGCAGCCGAAAAAGTTTAATGATGTGTAAATAATTCGGTGGAAGTTAAAAGAGATCACGTCTGTGAGAAAATGTTTATTGGAGATTTTAGTGCATTCTAATTATGACTGTCACATAACTTCAGTTACGAAATATTTATATTTGCACTACCGCAAAGTTTCCGTTAGCATTAAGTCCTGTTTAAAGGTCGTGGCAAGTCACATATGGGATCATCCTAATTTTAGAAAAGGAATTGAAAAAAATATAAATTGGAATGTGACTAACTTGAAACATCGAGAAAACAAGAACAATAAATCCGTAGAGAAACGGCAAATTTACTTCCATCGGCGATTTTTTTCGGACCCCAACTTTCCAAGTTTAACAAGAAATTATGCAAGACTCTCATTAGTGCAAACATATCATTATATAAATTAAATAATCCTGTCTTCACAAGCCTTTCCAAAAGGTTCACAAGAGAAATACTTCAATTCCACATAAATCAACATTCAGAAAACATGTACTAATATTGTACACTAAACCCTTTCAACAATTACAAGAAACAACGAAAAACAACGTTCTACATCACATCATCACAAGGAGGAAATGGTAAATCTTATCTACTAGTATTAAGAGGATAAGACAAAGTAAATCATTTTACAAATGCCACATTTTTAAATTATTGTTTAAACACGTTATGGCTTACGAATATTCGATATGAGAATGTGTTACTGGTGATAACAAATGCTGTACTATATATGGGCAAATTACACGTGCTCTGCAAGTTTGTTATCCAGGAATAAACCATGTTACTTGCCATAGAGCTCCTGAACAAGGGCATGCAAGTTATCTCGATGAAACCTATTGACTTTATCTGTCAACAGAGTGACTTTGAAATGTCCATTTCGTATACAAAAATTTAGGGAGGCTGCAGAGAATGCTCTTTGGCTTCGTTACTCCGTTAATTTATAACTAGAAGAGTTCAGTTAATCAATGATCTATGTGAACCAGCTTGAGACATTACCCAATTCAAAATTAAGTACTATTATAATACATGTTGCCTAAAAGAAACACAAGATGTTTTATTGTAAAGACCTACTGTTCGATGCCAAGTTCGGCAATTTTTTTTCAAAATATCTTTCAAATAAGAGAAAAAAAATTAATTTGAAAATTTAGTGCACCCTATTATCATTTTAATTTAATAATTTAAGTTATTAGCGTTGGGTAATAGTTTTATTGTATTCGCAGTCGGGTAGCGGGTAGATAGGGATAAATGACGGATCTACTTCAGAGACAGGCTCCTGCCTACACGAGGCTCGATTTATCTCTCATTATGATGCGGGGGAGGGAACTGTCACCTCTCGAGTCCCTTATCCAAACCTATTATTTCCTTCCAAATATTTCTACTCCTCTTTATAAAGCAAACGGAACCTACTAAACAGTAATACACATTCTCAAGAAAACCACATGGCTTTAAAGAAGTCCTCAATAGGTACTCTGGGGAGGATGGCCTTGAGCGAAGATAAATGTCATGCTAGAATGGAACAAAAAATATGAATTTTGTCGCTTGGAATGTCCATGGTCTCTTACAAACTAGCAAAACACATAAAGTTGAACTAAAACATCATCGAAGGAATATCCGTCTTAGGTCTGTCCAAAACGCATTGGGAAGGTAGAGGGCATGTCTCGATAGCTAATGGAAACAACATAACGGGAAATAATGATAGTAGCAAGAATAGCGCAGCTGTTGTACTTTGAGCGACATTAATAAGCCTCTAGTAGCTTATAACGCGGTGAATGACAATAATATCTTTCAAACTACCTTGGAAAGCAATTCTCATAATAATTCTGCAAATATATGTGCCAATATCTGAAGCTGATGAAGAAGAAATTGAAGCTTTCTACGGAATGCTGGAAGTAACTCTACAAACCATACCAAATAGAGATTTCAAGGCCAAAGTCTGGGATACGTCAGGGGACGAACATATCAGAAATATAGTCGAAAAATACGGCATTGGAGTACAAAATTCAAGAGGTGAAAGAATGGTCGAATTTTGTGCTGAAGATAATCCCACACTTACAAACGCGATATTTAAACAACACATTCGCAGGCTATACATTTGAACATCTCCAGATGGTATTTATAAAAACCAATTTGACTACATTTTAATAAGATCGCACTGGAGGTCGTCCATAGTTAATGCAAGGACATTGTGATCACTCCCGCAATCTGCTCCTCTCAGACTATTGTCAGCTCGATTTAGAGTTAGACAACTCCCAAAGATTCCAAGAAAACTGCACATCATCAACTTCACTGATAAGCAAACATTACAGACTAAGAACCCTGGTATCCCGTGTCAGCAAATTTTTCTCATTATTATAAACGAATGGCTGAAAGCTTTTCTATAATGGCAAATAAATTCCTCCCGAACAAGCAGAGTTTTGTGAATGGTAGAGGAACACGCAGACAAATTCTAAATATTCAACAAATTATAGAAAAAATTGGTGAGTTCAACAAACCTTTATACATGTGCTTCGTGGACATCGCAAAGCATTCAATAGCACTTAAGTGGGACAAATTATGGTCTATGATATATGTAATGAAGCTGTGATACCTATTGAGAACTCTTCATCACACAGATTCTTTCTAAAAAAGGCGTCAGGCAGGCTCTCGCCCTTGCTATTCAATATATACGAGGAATGTACAATGAGAAAGGCCTTGGAAGGTTGAATTGGCAGTGTTTCTGTTGACGGAACCAAAAATAACAATCTCCGATATGCAAATGGCACTATCCTATTAGCAAATGACTCAGTAAAACTAGGAACCCTCATGAATCAACTTGAAAATAAAATCATTATTTATTATCCACCAAACCGAATCAAGGGAACCCATAGTAACTGCACTAAATTGGTTTCTGTTCTAGAAATTTTCATTAAATTATTAATTCTATGTTTAACAAACCCCTACTTATTAAGAGACCCAGATATTTTTACTCCTTCCAACTTTCTTGTAGCCCCCATTCATATTCAACTAGAATTATATTTTTTATTTATCTACACAATCCTACAATTAATCTTCAACAAATTCAAAGGAGTAGTTGCCCTAGTTCCATTAATCTATACATTTTTGCGGACATTTTAATTTCCTCTATTTTGTTATTAATCCTATAATTACTAAAGAATAATATTATAACAAGGTATTTAGGTACTTTTACAGATACTAACGTACCTAAATATTATCGAGCCCTATTTAACTGATAAAAATTATGCAGAGCTATAAAAGTTTCTAGGACCCAATAAGCTCGAAAAGTGCAATAACGAACAGCAGGATAAAGGAATGTATACAGAAATATATTGTAGCAGTTTTGCGTGCACATAACACAAAGAGGTTTTACTCTTTTCTAATGTCAACATTAACGTTCAGCGTTCACATTTACATAAAAAATTATTATTTTTTACATAAACAGCAACCTATACGGGGCTTTCGTTACACTACCCGTCCCCTTCTTCAGGGTCGCCCTTGGAACTCGGAACATCTTCTTCGACAGCACACCATGTCAGCAAAGGACGCCTCTTCCGAAATACCCATTGGAAGTTTCCATGGAACATTGTGCACCTGCCTCAGCGTTCGCTCGAACCCAAAGGAAACCATAGTAAAACTTGTGGGAAGGCAGTATTGTATCTTTTCTTCTTCGGACGATGTTCTTCTTCGCAAATTCCGCCAGAACTTCTCCACTGGGACAAGTTGTCCCCCTTTTTTAAACGAAGTTCAGGTAGGAAATCCCGCCAGAGCTTGTCCATCGATAGCAGCTGTCTCCTCCTTTTCGGGCGATGTTGACCTTCGAAAATTCTGCCAGAACTTATCCACCGAGAGCCAGTTGTCCTCTCCTTGTCCTCTCCAGGCGATGTACACCTCCGAACATCTCGCCATAGTTGATCTAAAAATCAAACAAAACACGCCAGCATCCTTGCCAAATCTTTGCAAGTAAATTGCAAGTTAATGTGAAAATGTGTGCATGTGTATGTGTGTGATTAACTCCATTGAGCGGGTTGGGCTGCAAATCCTGTACAAAAATTCATCAGAAGCAAATCGAAACCAAGCAGGTCAATCCTATTTCTGACCATAAAAGACACCAGGGATGATCAATCTCAACAATGTTCCAGGTAGAAAAGCGACCTGTCTCTTGAAATCCTCCGCTGTCCCTGCGGTTACTGAAATCCCCAGCAACTGCTTCATGGCTCCAGACGCACGACCCCGTGGTCAACCATCACCAATCATTGTACTAAGATGAACAGCTCCCGTCTCCCAATACGAGTTACGAATGTGAGTATAGCACTCAAACGAGCCACGAGCGCCAGCCGCACGCAGTCAATCCATTCGAGTGTTTTCCTAAATCTAAACCTGTTTAGGTTATTCTAAACCTTGGTGCTATAGTGGTGTGTATATGTGTGGCGGTACTTAGCCTCGGATTCTGTAGTGTCTCGAGTTGCGCCAGCTGTTTAACTACTCAACAAAGCCGCACAGGTTTCACTTCTTGCCTCTACACTGCGTGTTATCGCCATTATTTTCGTAGGCCATCCCAGGTCCACCAAACTTTTATCCGCTATCTCGGTTCACCCAATCGCCCCCAAAATTGTAGCAGATTTGCACGCACATAACACAAAGAGGTTTTACTCTTCTCTAAAGTCTACATTAAAGTTCACATTTACATAAACAATTATTGTTTTTTACATAAACAGCAACCTGTGCTGGGCGTTCGTTACAATATTATACCCACTAAACATTAATACGTATAGTAATAAAAACGTAACAGTGCTAATTAATTACCACACTAATATCATTTGTAAAAATAATAAAATAAATGATCAGTGTGGATGATGAAATTTAGATCATTAGTAAGTACCTCCTTTTAATCGTAATAGTTCTTTACCCCTCGACACCACCCGTAATGTTTATTGCGCTTTTTGAGTGTTTCAGATCCTTGAAACTTTTATAGCTTTGCATAATTTTTATCAGTTAAATACGACTAGAGTGTAAGTATGTATTATGAAAATATAATTTAGGAGTTTAATCGTCGAAACTTGAAACAAATAATTTTAACTCTATATACATCGTTAATGTAAGTGAAGCCATTGGTAAACAGCTTTTCCCATACAAAATACATGAGCTTATCACAACGATAACGAGACGATAGTAATGTACCGCGAACCCAAATTCATAAAAAAGAAAAATATAAAAAAGAAGTCGAAAGAACAGAAATCGCTTTCCAAAATAATGATAAACAAATTATGCGTATAAAAATAGCTCTGAGAACAAAATTATTGCAAATATCCCTATTCTGACCACTGAATTCAAAGACCAAATCAAATTTTTTTTTTTGCTAAATTAAAGCTATTAAATTACAAAATATTTTTTACAGTTACAGACTATTTCCGGCCAATTCTTATGCAACTAGGCAAAACAACTGCTTACTTTTTTTATTCAACCATTACTACCGCTCTTTGTTAATATTATTGTACGACCAATTCGGCATTGAGGCTATGATTAAGCTCTTAGGTATAAGTAATGAGACTTCCTTAAAGCAAATACGCTATAGACCCATTACCGAAATTGGCTTTTTCCAATTGAACAATTATTTAGACACGGCAAATTGGGGCTTCATCAAAGATGACACTGTAGACGTGGAAAAAACCGAAACGTTTCTAGCTGTTCTAAACGAGGGTATTAATAAATTTCTCCCAGAGAAGTCGAAAATGATTAGTAATGGAAAAAAGTTATACCTTAGTTCAATAGTACATTAAAGGGCACGAGGGAACATTTGAAGTTACTTCGTGATATAAAAAGTATCGTAAACCAACGCTAAAAGATGACATTACAAAAAAGTTTACAAAACTGCAATAAAAACATGTTAACGTACTGCATATGACCATCGTATTATAAATTAGAGCAACAAACAAAGTTGTCTATGGAAAATCATTAATAAATCCAAAAACCTGTGTAAAACTTCGAACTAGACGTCTAATATACGTAAAAAAGACTCCATCGACGATCCCACCAACTACCGTCCTATCTCAATAATTCCAATTTTGGGAAGAACATTTCAAACTGGTTTAAAAATCAACTGTCAGAGTACCTTGAGAACAATAATATTATGGATAAGCAGCAATTTGGATTTCGCAAAGATTCTTCTACTACAAATGTCATTAATTATTTAGTCAACGTAATTAACAAAGGCTTTCAAAATTTTGGCTTTACAACAGTAACTTGCCTGGACTCAATTAAAGCTTTCGATTGTGTCTCCCGTAGCATTCTAATTGAAAAATTACGTCTCTATGGTATGAACGTTAACAACATTAGACTTTTGGAAACATACCTTCACAATCGTTTGCAGGTTGTCATTTATAATAAATAAATATCTAGAAACACGATTACAAACTTTGTTGTTCCTCAGGGCTTTTTTTTGGGGCCATTTCTCTTCCTAATTTACTTTAACGACATAATTAACAGCACAAATGATAATCGTAGTTCGGTTTGATAATGTAGTATCATCCGCATTCTTTATGTGGATGATACTACATTGTTTTATCAACATCATGACACTCGGCTTTTAACTAATATTATAGATGACACCAATGGGCGAATAAAAGAAAAGTATGGTTAATAGCTAATCTAATACTTCTAGCTAATAGCTTCGAAGCTAATACACTTCGGCTAAATTCTTTCTTTTACTTAGATACCAAGCTCTCCTAGGTACCACACTTTACTGAGCACACTATCTGTTGAGGAATTTCTCGAGTAAACTCATAAAGCCATGCCTTCTGATAGGTTATTTTGGTTTATTTCATTCCCATATCAACTACTCCATTTTGTCATGGAGCCATTCACCTACAGAACAAAATATATCGTTTCCCTGCAACGGCGCGAGTCATTCGCCTAGTTGCTGGTGGTGGTTTTAGAGATGACTGCCGGCAGGATTTTATCAATATGAATGCCCTCACGGTTCCATGTTGCTTCATATTACAATGTTTATTCTATGTTAAACGAAAAGAAAATAAATTCCTTAAAAATAATCAACATCATGAGCATTCTGTGAGTCATTTGAGACTCCAATTCCACCGGATATTCAAAACCAGAACTTGTAGAAATTATTACGGCCTAATATTCTACAACGCTATTCCGAGCCACGTGAAGGTCTTACTTTACAAGCAATTCTTTAACAAAGTGAAACTGTTACTGTTGAAAACGATTTCTTAGTTCGTCTTTTCATCTTATATCATTTCACATATTATCTCAGTGTTTGATGTTTCACCAGTGTTGGTGATTTAGATACTCCTTTTCTTAGGTTGTTGTTGACTTTGTAACTATTTTCAAATACGTTATGACGGACCTGTGTAACCACATTTCTCTTGTAGAAGTAACACCAATATAATGATTTGATTTGATTTGACAGGAGTACAATTAAATTTTTTTTGATATTTTAAATAAAAGTTAAATGAAAAATTAAAAAAAAAATAAAAACAATCTTATTTCATAGGAATTAACATGATGATTGCCCATAATCTTACTAATAACGAATCATTTGAATTTTATGATGTTGCGACTAACGTAATAAAAATTAATACTTGATAAGTAATTGGAATATGTACGACACGTAATTGTTACAATGATAAAAGAAGACTAATTACATAATAGAAATATGTTTATTCCTTTTTTCCATTATTTAGTAAACAATTTGCTTCGCATCACGATTGTAAATCAAACATTTCTGAACCACTGTTCACCCATACAACTCGAATCATAAGTATGGTCCATGCAAAAATTTAATAAAATGTCGTTTGCGTAGATTAACTAACTAAAACTCGAACTACAGAAAATCTATAATTAATAGAATTAATAATACTCGTAACACTAAATATATATTTAGTAGAATAATAATAAGTTGATCTATAGCTAATTAATTTATTTATACATTTACGGCAATTACTAAATTTTATTTAGGCGAATATAATTTATATAAGATTGCGCGAATTAGTCTACGAGTCTACTATAAACTGCCAGATGACGATGTATCTAGAAGCTTCCAGACTTCTTCGATTCGTTTTGATTCGCGAAACTTTCAGTGTTCCTAACTTTGGTGTTTAATTTATTGCACACAGGGTGGCGTTAGAGACAATTTGCATTGTCCGTTGTCGGTTCGCACCGTGTAAGTAGGGTATATATTAAAGGTAAGGGTAAGGGTAGTAAGTATATATTTCTTGGAAAAATTGTAACATGCTTTCAATAAATGGCTCAAAAAAATAATAAAATCAAAAATTGAGGTGAACCAAATGCTCTTGAAGTTTATTTTTATACTCCTTATAACACCTCTCTCAATAGGTTTATATTTTTTTATTTATATCTATACACACATTACCATTATTAATTAACTGATATAAAAACAATATCCTTTAATTCTATTATTATATACCTTTATTAAATCAATCGACTGAGGGCTCAATTCTGCTACATAGGATTTAGTTAATGTTGCAAAAAGTTCAATACAATTTTATCAAGAAATGTATTCTCAACGTATTTGTTACGAACCAATAATCGATGTGGGCGACTTAAACAGTAAGTATAACCCTACAAATACACCGCCACCAAACTTGAGTTCTTTTACTGCCTCTGTTCTTACTTCTTGGCGGGCAGTATACTACTAACGTTGCATGCCACAACGAATTGAAAGCAATCACATATGAGAAAATGAAAAACAACCAGGTTTTTATAGTTTATAGTAAGATTTATATAAGTAAGTGTTTGTGCAGAGTGCAGGAGACTGATGGTCTAATTATCGCTAGATAACTTAGGGTTCGTAGGAATCAATATGAAGTTCTTGGTTTTGCTAAACATCTATTCAACGACTGACATGTTATCATTAAAACAGTACAAGGTGTTATGGAAACACAAGGCACACTAGACGGGCCAAGGTTCATAGTCTGGTTAGATCGCGCACACAGTACATCTCACTAACAGTAAGGTTACACATAAAATATTTCGACTTTTAAAGAAAGAGTACTTTACCTCGGAGAACTATTCTGAACACTTTTACCAATGTTCAATGGGTGTTAATTATTTAAAGCGCAAATATTCGTTTCGATTTAAGTCGACGTTTATTTGTGAGTAAGCTTTCATTTTACTGATAAATCACGTTTTTAAAATGATTTTTCGACTTTTCCACCCCCTTCTCCCTAAGTAGGTTAGATATTCCCGAGGGAGTAGGGAATTTAATTTATTTTCATTTAACACAGGGTGACCTTCTCGCTACGATACGTAGCGTTCGAGATATTCACGAAAACCCAAAATAAGGACGCTCAATTCCACTCCCTCATGTCATTTTAATTATCCTGAAACATTATAAGTTTAGTTTTCCCGATATTTCCAAATTAAGTGTTTATTAAACATTTATTTTATATGGAAAACCGGCTTTTTCGAGATATTACAATTTTTCGCTCCTTCATATTTCCAGTTAATGTTATTGAATTATATTTTCTATAGAATGCATATTCTTCGAGATATTTAGGAAAAACTGGAAAAATAACCTTCTTCTACTCACACCTCACAGGTTAAGACTGATAGTCGGGGTAAGTGCATGAAAAAGTCGGAGTGCATGCCTCATTGCCTGGACTATTATGAATTACTTCTGCATGCAAACTTCTCTTCGTTACTGGAACATTTTAAATAATCTCTGCCCACTGAACCCCTATGTTGAGCCTCTAACGTCGAGAATCACGGTAAGCAAATTGATTTAAGAAATAAAATTTATATTGACTGAAATAAAGTATCCGCAGTTTCAAGATCACCCTGTGCACCGTCACCTCGAGCACATCTCGTCCCGAGCACGCGTATCTTTAGGAACGTGCCAAACCCTCCTCTCTAAACGGATGCCGTCCGCAGCAGATGGACTACGACGATATTT
The DNA here is from genome assembly GCA_963576515.1 of Cryptocephalus primarius. NCBI lineage: Eukaryota > Metazoa > Arthropoda > Insecta > Coleoptera > Chrysomelidae > Cryptocephalus > Cryptocephalus primarius. The sequence continues at coordinate 10,921,537 of OY754945.1, forward strand.
TAATGCTACGACTCCAGGTGGACCTGAAGATGTATCTTCGTTTTTTGAAAAGGAAAAAGAATTAATATGGAGGTTTATATAGTTTCACGTGTAATTGGTGGTGGTTTTGTTTCGGATCTGTTCCACCATCTGATAACGCCTAATTTTATTAATAACGCTTCGAGGAATTCACATTGAAAGGGGTTGGATGGAATTGCAAGATTTTTAGCTTGCATCTGCCTAAAAAAAATTTAAACACAATGATTATAGCACACTCAGAGGGTGATTGAAAAGTGCCGCATTTTGAAAACAATCTTGAACATTTAGCTTCGTTCCCTTTTCCAAAATCATATTTTACATTGTCAATTACTGCATTTTACAAGATATAACACTCAGGAAGATATAAGTACGGCAGGTTTCATCTCCATAAAACTCCAGGTTCAGTAGCACATGCAATATTATTATAATGAAATACTTCTATGGTCCAAGCGGAATGAGGAGCAAGCCGGTATAAACGTTATATCCTGTATTGTTCAATGTTGGTACCCCTACTTCGTAGCACATGCTCAGTGTATCATCTCAATGCTCATTATACGTACCCATGTTCTTTGACAATTCATTTAGTGCTGTTAGGTTAGGCTAGTAATACAGGTTTTCTCAAAGGTTTTAGTTAGTTTTCAAGATAGTGAACAAAATTACACTGCGTTCAAAATTTCATTTTAGGGTTTTTTATAAACAATGTCTTAAAATTAAAATATCCTCCGTTGAAACTTAATTCGCCTTTAAGGTGATATTTTATTTTTAGAAAACGGGGCAGTAGTTTTGGAAAAAATTGAAAAATTCAGCTTTTTCGAGAAAATTTATAAACATTAATAACTTTTATCACACTGAATAAATGGGATTATATTTAACATATTTGCACTGACGACAAAATTTTCTTGGAAAACAAAAAAAAAAGAAGAAGAGTAACGGCAAAATTCGAGAAATTGATATCGGCCACGGTAAAAGACGTCAAAATACATTACAGGTATCAAATTAGCTGCCATCCAAAATCAAGATGTTGTTTTTCAAAATTTTCAGAAAAAACCCCTAGTTAGGGGTTGAAAAGTCCTCAAAAACCGAATAAATTATAATATGTCAATATGAACACAATTTCTACCGCATTTTTTCTATGAAATAATTATTCGTGAAGCAAAATTATATACTTTCTTAATAGATATGAAATAATATGGGTAGAAAATGTAACTTTTAGCCCTCTGACATGGTGAAGCCATCCCCGAAGGGAGAAACAGCATCAAAAACAATTTCAAAAATTATGACAAAAATTATTCCCCAAAACATTAAGAAAATTTAAAACATTTTCTGGCGTCCTGAAAAAATATATTTAAATACTAAAGACACCAAAATCCACCATTTCCTACTAGCTTTAATGAAAAAATAATCCCTACGCAGGGTAAATCCATTTTTAATCAGAATAACATAACAAAAAGTTATAGACATGAAGAAAAAAAGACGTACTTTTTGCGTGGGTACGCAAGACCTACGCTTGCAGAGGTGTACTGGCAGAGGTTGTTTTCTCATGGAACTAGTGAGAATTGTTCCATGATTTTTGTGTTACTAAACAATTAAATGTTATTTTTTTGGAATTTCAGAAAATGTTGCTATTTTTCCTAATGTTTTGGGGACAATTTTACCCCCTAAGAGGGTTGAGGTTTGAGCAAATTGTATTAGAATGATTATAATAAGTTACCTTAATTGTATTATGAAAAAATACATACAAACACTTTTCCTTTTTCTTGTTAGTTTATTTCTATGATTTCTTTTGTTCTTCTTCTGATTGGAAGAAATTTTACCCCTCGTATGAGTTGTTTTGTCATCATAGTTAACAAAAAATAGTTGTAATATAGTTTTCATAACTTGTAATTTCTAAATAAAGCTTCAGATTTTTTTTAAATATTTTTGTTTATTTTTTCAACCTGTGAGGATGATGGGGTAAGGCTTAGAAATGCATTTTGATTCTTTATCAATCCATATATTATTAAAGTACATGATTTTGCTTCACTAAGATTTAGTTGATGGAAAAGATACATTAAAAGTTGATCCATATTGAACGATATATTTTTTATCTGCTTTTGAGGACTTTTTTGTCCGTAAATATGGGAACTTCTGAATAATGGTTGATATTTTCCCCTGATCGCTATTAGATTCTCAAAAAAGCATCTTTGCCGTCACTCTTTATATTTGCAATCAAAAAAGGCTCCTTTAGTTATTTGGTTGGTCCTAGTATAATTCCTAAAACTAACTTCGAAAATACTAACCGGTACTACAGTCGCTTGTAATAAATAGTCAAAATTGTTAAAATATGGTATATTTTCAAATTCTAATTTTCCCAAGAAACATTTTTATTTTGTTATAACTTTGGATTTTCGTAAAACATTTCACCTATTTTAATAGAGGTGTTTTTGCTCCATGAGTACATTTTTAAAATACATTAACTTTTTACGCTTTACTTGTTGACGTTTATCAATACAACTACATTTGAAATAGAAAATTTAAACGTTTTATCGATGTATTTGTTCGTGGGGAGAAAATTAACAATGAATGTTACCACATGCAAATACGGAGCACACAATATACAAATTTCGCGAATGGTAATCGAAGTAAATAGATTTGGCCAACGGCTGGTATCGACGCTTACCCTTTTGGAAAAAATATATCTCTGCACTCGATATTTACTTTCTTTCCTAGACTTGCATAATTGTATAACACATGACTGGCATGAAAAGATTAAAATTTCTTTTGCCAAATGGCGTTGGTTTTGTTTAGTACTATTAATAAATCTCTTTTTTAATAGGTGATGTTTTTTAAAGAAACATAAAGAAATATGTTTTATTTTTAAAACAAGCGGAACTATTTATTTAAGTCGAAATTTGTTATTATATTGTAATCAAAAAACTATTTTCCCTGCAGAAATTAGCATTCAAAAATTTACAAGATTTTTTGACTTTAAAACATCGTTTATAACAATTTGTAAAATATCAGCATAAAGACTAACTGAAAACATCGAGAACACCTGTATTATGAAAAAGGAAGGAAATTCCCAACGGCTATTGGCGTGTTCTGGCTGTTGCGCAAACCGAATATCATATATTTTGCAGTAATATCCACGGTCTACACACTTGATTCACTTTATATGTTATTTGGTGGGATGCCTGATACAAAAAATATCGCCGGACGGTAAAAGCAAATGCATCTTGGAATTTTCTTATATTTTATAGGAAACAACGGTAACAAATTATAAAAGGAGGAATAATAAGACAACAACGACAGACAAAATCGAGATGGCCAGTACCATTCAAACTGTTAGAAGTAGCCGACTAGCCTTCAAACAAGCACCTATACTATATGATGTTTTATCTACAGCACTGTATCATCTTGCCAAGAAAGATGCTTACTACTGTTGTATAGCTGTATAGAAACCTTTCTACATCTGAAGAGTAGAACTAACTAGTTTTGTCATGAGTGAGGTGAGGTGAGGAAAAAGACCACGCTTTGAATGTCGACAAAGCTCCTGCAGGAAAAAAGACTTGACATTAGCATTCGTCAAAGCGTCGTTCTCAGCGCACCAGAAATTATTAACCAAAAATTACCCAGAGTGACATGCTAAGACGTAGAAAATGTTTCTAGGACAATTACCCCCGGTACAAGGTACCCCGTCAACCCCCCTCGAACAAAATAACCCCCGCACATAATTCATTTGTATAAATTACCCTCGAGACATTTTTCTTTTTCCATAGATACTGAACAGTAAACAATTAATAATCATTTTTCTTTAAAGAAGTGAATTTAACATGTTATACTTAATAAATAAGAAATTAGCCACATTAGACATATATAAATACTTATTTATTTAAAATGAAAGATTCAATGCTATTTCCTGAAGATATTCAATAATTTCACGATCGTGATAACTACGAACTATAATTAGAATCCTTTGATTTAAATCAACCTTCTTTTTTTGAAGATTGGGGCGGATGCCCAGCTATTATCTGGGTGTAATAAACTCTCTGCAGTACTTGCTCACGTTGAAGAAAGTCTATAAATTTCCATATGGGAACAACCTACTGAAAATTTCGGAACGTCGGTACATATTCCACATCTCGATAACGAGGACGGTTGTCGCCTACCACGACGTTGCGTTCTCCCAATGTAGATATCTTCGAAATAATCCATAACTGGTAACGCGTCTGGAAATAAATGTTCACAAAGGTCTTCGAACGCATTCCAAACATCGGCAAGAGGAAGAAAAGCAAGTGCCGATAGCTCCCTCAACTGCAGGACGAATTGGGAATCATCTTGATAACGTTGTTGTAACCCATTTTATTGAATATTCTAAATCAGACCACGCTTATAATATTCTCAAGAGTTATAGAGGACCTTGAACTTCTGAAGGGTATGTCAATACAAACTCTTGGTGGCTGGCATCCCTGAAACTGGATGCATATCGAATTTTGCCCATTGAGGTTCAATCATTTCCTTAAATATGCAATATCCACTGCAACTGATACTATCGTTCTCCTCCTTCTTCTTCTCCTCCAGGTCCATGCTAGCCCTAGGTTGAAAATGTCGAACCAATCCAGGATACTTGCGACAATAATTTCGATGTAATCAGCATCCCTTCTCATACATCCTATCTACAGCTCTTAAATGTTTCTTTTATGTTGCCCAATTCAACGTTTTATATCCAGGAATGTGAAACTTGGAAAAATTCCTTTAGTAGCTATAACAACAGAAGAATATGTCCTCTGGATGAACACATATTTCCAAAAGGAACTTTTGCAACTAGTTTGACAGCAAATCGAGCCGCGACTAGTCTAGCCACTGAAGAAAACCACACCAAAGAAGCAGTACCAACAAAAGACCTGAATGAAACGGAACCGTTTAACTCATCGGCCAGAGCTAATGCCTGCATTAATCAGTTCCTAAGATATATAGGAGTCAAAGCTCCTACTCTAGATGGTAAGATACCACCTCTAGGACATTAAGAAAAATTAACCTTATACAACAGCAAAGAGCCTGGTTTTTACTTTATTTGTGTAGATCAAATATGAAACGACCTATAACTGGCTCACTAAAAACGAAAGCCAAATTTTTCTAGGTTAAATAACGGACAAACGACAAACGTAAAAAATTTACGGGCAAAATTATATAACCTTTTTTAAAATACTTGGAAAGAACTACTTTAATACGAGCTATAGTAAAATTTCCTAGCATAAATCCTAACAGAGTTTTGATGAATTTTAAATGGTCTCCTCGCTTTTTGGGATAAAAATCAGCAATAAATCCAATGACTATTGCCGACAGAATTATATTTGCATGTATTCGTCTATTATATATTATAAGACTTTGTTATTGTAAAAGTCATATTGAGGCAGAATGCGGCCCATTATTTAATTTAAAAGTCAACTTTTACTTCCCATTATTTTTATCATTATTTCATATTAAAAGATTATATGTTTATATTATTAGAAATTAAAAAACTAATGTCAGGCAAGGTATTTCAAATCATGCGAGCAAAGGATTTCTCTTATTGACAGCAATGTTTGATACGTCTAGAAGGGAAATATGAGATCATGGAAAAGCTTGTATTACTTGTAATAAAGTTGTTTATATGTATTTTATAGTCGTTTGAAATTTTTATGGGGCTCCGACCCACAAAGGGTACTAAGCATTGACTGACCTTTTTGAGTTTCTAAAGAATCTCACACATATGGACGGGGGTTTATTATGATTGAAGAATTCTTTTACCTAAGTTGTTTGGGGGTCAGTTGAAAATGTTTATGTCTATACAAGGAAGCCCAAAAAAATGAAATTAGAAATTTGGGGAACTACAATCCAATCAAATGACAAAATCATTGAAAGACCTTATTTATAGAAATAGTTACAGTACTATCTATTTGTAAATAAAATATAGTTATTAAAATAATCGTTATAAAACTATGTATCAATATCATTATGTTCATTTGTTTATTTATTTATTTAATTAACGTTTGGCACAATTACAGAAGCAAATTATGTGATTTCAAGCAGCAAGAAATTATCATTAACGCTACTATATAAAATTTTGACGCATTCAAAGGCAAAAGTGATATAATAGGTTTTTTCGAAAATATATAAGATAAAAATTTAAAAATGCATATATGATCTTTTTTCCAATTCTGCAACATAAAACCACAATTTCTTCTTCAATAATGAAATTCTATTAAATTTGTAGCTTTTGCCAAATGTCATTTTTTTTAAATAAGCTACATACGCTTGTATGTACTGATATCCGTTCTAAATGTCCACAAAACATTTTTTGAATTTCGCACTTTCACCTTGTACGGTTAGCAAACTTTTACCTGTAGTAGAATGTAGGTAGAGAAGAGGGATGTCAAATACGACCTATTTCAAGCAATCATGACAAAGTCCAGAATTGCGACTGCATTGCGCCATTTTATTGTGTGTGAAAGCGATGACTTTTTAAAAGGGCCTCTTTTTCAAGGGGAGCTTCATTCGCATTGTACAACTGTTGCCTGATTGTAAAAAGCAAACTGAAATTTTGTTTTCGCCGACGTTCACCGGAACTACCAAAGAAAAAGAAATTATTGTTAATAGTTCCAAAAAGAAATTGTCTTAATTAAGCAATGGAACTTCAAATCCGATTTAATTACGAAATGCTATTAAAAGTAACCTATTTTAGTTCTTCTTCGTCGCTTAAATCGACCCAAAAAAACATATTTCATCCTTACCCCGGCGTTCATTAGACGATCGTTATTCCGACCAAGAATATGCACCTTTTTAAATCTTACCTGACTCACTGTCAAGATCGACTAATGAAATACCTTTTCACAATTAATCTGCTGGAAGAAGAAAACATTTGCTGCTAAAAGAATTTATCCCAACGGGAGAAGAAACGATAATGGCTCCGATAACTTCTTCGACATGGGCGTAACTTAAAACGTTTATAGATCAAATTTTACGGTGTATTGTTTGCCATTTTTGTGTTATCGAAAGAAACAATCGCCTATCGGTTTTATTAAATATGTATCTGGAACAGAACACGCATACACGGATTTAGTTTTACAACTTTATCTATCTACGATAATGGCTACTGTTAATAAAAAACTAATCGACGGGTAGCAGGTGAAGTATTAAATATTAAACTGTAGAAAGTTCTGAGATAGTAAATATAGCCTTGTGGTTTATGTGCGATAGAGTCGTATTGAGAACGTTTCCATTTCTCACTTGTGTGGTTTCACCCCCAGAACGGCCATATTAAATACCAATGAAGATTATAGAGGGACTTCCACGCACCCATGCCGAAAAGTATCTTAATTTCACATTGTTCGTCCTCTCAGGTGTACTTTTCCTACCTGTCATGTCACTTTTACGTAAAACTTAAGAGTACCTGTTCCGAAGCGTACCACCCGTGGGGCTGTGTAATGTCAAAAGATCGACTTCGTAAGGGGTGTGGTGGGCTCATTTCAACCACCTTGCATCTTCAGATGTTAAATCAACCTTTCCACAATGCTCGAACACCCTCGTCTCACCCCCGGGCCCGGATTTGAAATCTGCTAAATAATTGTAGGCCCTCGACTGGCGATCGTGATAAATGTGGGTATTTTATTTTTCAAGATTAGATTTTTACATTAGGAGAAATTAATAAAAGGGCGAAAGTTTTAAATGCGTTAAAAACAGGTATGTGAGAAAGAGGGTTCTCTTTCTGCTGTCTCCTTTTGTATGAATAATTGCACAATGCTGAGTGGTATTGTATGAGGTGAATAAAAATGTTGAATCATTACAGATTTTTTTGTGGAAAGATATTTTTACCTGCCCGTAACGGACGAAATTTGTTATTAAATACGTTTGCGGAGGTAACGTTTTTCGATGGATCCCACGAGTGATTTCTTCAATACTTACAGGAAAAATATGAAATTAAACTACGAAAGATTCACAACTTATTAACTTTTGAATATATATTAAAAATATATGTATGTAATATGATATTTTTTGGTCAGTTCCTTTTTTGAATTTTGTTTTTATTTGCAACCACGAGCATTAAGAGCTAAATTATATTACGTTAAGGTATTCAAAAACCTCCATTATAGTTTGGAGCACAAGTAAATTGAGGAAAGGATAAAGAAAAAGAATACAAACTAAATAAAAATTGCACATAATGGCCAAAAAGGTTTAGCAAAGTAGGTAGACACCCTTTCAACTTATAGGACATTAACACATCAGAAACCGAAAAGGTATTTATCTGAAAATAAGCACTTATTCTCTATGTTTTTAATAAAATGAAAATAGTATTTCAAATGGGTGCAAAAGGTTCCAGGAAAATCTGGAGTTTGTGCTTTTTCTTTAACTCGCAACCAAACTATCAAAGCTAACGCATTACGTGACTGTGTTTTTTTGGCATAGTTTGGCATACGCGAAAAGATACATATCATAAATTTCCAAAAGAGATTTGTACGGGAATCTATAGGTATCATATGGATCCCTGACCTTCCCCAGTTTGTTAAATTTTAGGAATGCGTTTGTATGCATTTAAAAACAAGAACAATTTAATATATAAAGCTAAAAGTGTTGATGTGCGTGGGTCAGAAACTTGGAAATTTCATATATCCTGAACTAGAAATTCAACACTCGTATAGTTTAGTTATCCACGATTATGGAGATTCAAAAAGCTATCTGAGTACCAAGATACAGGTTGGTCTCGCAAGAGAATGAAATGGACTCAGTTCAAAAATATGTATTAAAATGAAGCGGAGATGCTTACTGGTTTCGTCTCAAACATTACATTTTTATTGAAATGTCCTATATAATTACGTAGTATTGTTTGCGGAAAGTAAAAATATATTGATTGGTAAATAAAATAACCAAAAATCAAAGTAACCAAACTCACTATCATGTATTAACGATGTTTCGACATCGTTGAGGTATTAACAACAATGAATGCCGTTGATATTCTCCATATTACCTGTAAATTTAATTTCGGACATTGTAAGGACACATCATGATATATTTTGAAGGTCTGAGAGAAGTATCTTCTACAGCTTTTACAATTTTGTAGCTGCTTGAACAGTCCTAATTTGTGCAGGTCTAAATGGATTGGTAATTATGCCAAAGGATCAAGTACTGTTGTAGAAAATGATTTTGAATCTTTGAATGTCCCATGTTATCCAAGAATGGGGCTAGTTTAGTACATTAGGATATTGTATAATAAGTATCATATATACTTTCCTGTGGTTTCCAGGGTCAAATAGAATACAACAAACTATAGTTTCATACGGTCACCTTAAAAAACTTTTTGATTACCAACAATAGTACCTCACATTTCAGAATTGGGATATATTTCTGATGAATTGACAAAATATTGTTAGATTATTACGAACAATTACGATTATTATTTTCACAGCAATTATTTAGATTTTAAGGCTAATGTCACATTTATTTTCATACGTGTCACCATGTTTTTCGTAATTTGTTTCTAAGTTTATTGAAACTTTGCCAGGTTGTTAAAGAAGCTGTTCAGCATTGCTGGACAGATTTTCAGCAAAGTCAACCATTGGAACTTTCAGTGTCGATATGTTCAACAAATTTTTTGAAATTTCATTGTTAAGCTGTTGAAACTTTATTATATCATTAAAAACGCCAAAGTGAATATATGTTTCGTCAAAGTCAGAGTGTTATGGAGTGTCATATCAAATGTGTTATGGAGTTGCTAACCTCCATTCTAGTCAATTTTAGGTCTAAATTCTAGTCAGTATTGAAATATTTAACGTGTTCTTTGAAATTTATCTAATAAAAATATTAAAAATTTATCATGTCGCTATAAACACTTTTCAGATTACAAAATGAAGTGTTAAAAAAAATCAGAATATCAATAAGAGTTTATGAATTTTCTAATAAATAATATTTACTTTTTCAACACTTTGACTTGTTTTTAAAAATTTATGCTTTAAAAGTATTGAAAGTTTGTCTCATCCATGAGAACAGATTTTAATGTGAGTACATAAACTTTTAACAGTAGTAGAACACCAACAAACTTTTTATGGAGTTCGTTACCTCTTTAATATATCAATTTTAATATATTCAGCATGTTTTTCGAAATTTGATTATTCACTGGTTGAAAGTATCGAATTTGTTATTGAGTTCATTGTCTATTAAAACTATCGATTTAAAATATTTAATAAGCGATATTTTTAAAAATACACCCAATAAAAGTATTGAAAATGTGTCAGGTTGTTATGAATATTTGTGAATTTTCTAAACAATTGATACTTTCATTTTTGTTACTTTTAGCTTGTATTCCAAAAATTATGTTTTAAAGTTATTGAAACTTCAAGTCACATCGACAACAACAGTTTTTAACGTGACTAGATAAACTTCTGACAAATTCAGAACACCAACACACTTTCAATGGAGTTCGTAACTTAATGATAATCTCGATGTTGGCATACCTAACAAGTTTTTTTTTGAGTATGTTGTCTTCTTCAAAAATCTAATCGATAATCTAATGTATTAGCTTATAGTCATACCACTTTGAAATCGTTTGATATTCTGCCTCAATGTGATAATTCTTTTGATTCTAATACCCGTGGAATATTTTTACTACGGCTACTTGACGCAATTGAAAACGAAAAATTATTTAATAGCAACTACAACCTTAAAATAATTGAATCATAAACCTTATCAACTAAAAATAACACAATTTTAAATAGTTCGTTTTAGGTTTTATTTCAGTATAGTAGTTCTTTATACCTCTTAGGGAGCAATCATCATTTTATCAGTAATCACATTTGGTTCTGACTAGAATCCAGATTTTCTACTGTCAAATTCTAAAATATAGCACGGTCCACGTCTTAAAATATACCTCGTTTCTAATAAGTGTCGTATTTGTGAATACTGTCTCGTCAGAGCCAACATATTCCAGGCACATACGAATTCTAAAGTCTAGCACATTTAGCTACTACGATCCTTTAGCTAGGATACCGTAAAATCATACTTGGACAAGAATAATTTACTAATACATCTTTTCGATTGAAGTAACCCTTCACCATTACACGAATACCTATGTTATTATCAGTATAGCTCCATTCTGCAACTATTTTCTATTGTTGTTACAATGGAACAATCTGTTTTCCAGCCTTTCCTCCATTTAACCTGTCAATCTTCCTACTTAATGTAACTTTTAGCACCCCACAACGTTCTTGGACTTTAGGAAGAGACAAAGTACCACTGACAACCTTTTCTAGAGATTACTAAGATTTTCATCACCATAATCAACACATCTGCTTGCACTCAATTCCCTCCTGTATTTAAAAGGTACCAAGGTAGTCTAAAAAAAAATTTGGATTAAACCTCCGTATAACTTAAGCCACTCTCCGGAAAAAATCGTACCTGGAGGTCTTGTATAGGACCCTACCAAACCAGCAGCAATTATGTACCTTATACAATTTTGCACATCATATATTGATTCAGTTATCCCCAGGTTACGATACAGTTTGGCAGTATACTTTCTTTAGTTTCTTCCGATTTCTACGTTTCTTTCATGAAAAACTTGTAAATATTAAATACCAAAAGTTTGTTTCAACTTTTACTAACAATTAACATTTTGTCAACGCATTTGCATTTGAAAGTTTAATTTTTACTTACTTTTGAGGAAAATTGAAACTGTATAGCGTCCTCTAACTGAAATTATTATATAAGTTGAATTTACTGCAACTTACGTTTCTGTTTTCACGTGTAGTTTTGACGATGGGATTAAAAATTGACAGCCGCTGCCATTTACAACTTTCCATCGTCCATATAAGTCTGTGTCAGTTGCATTAGATTTTTATATATTGAAATAATAAAAATTTTCAAAAATACTTTAACGCATTTAGAGAACTTACCATTACATTTCCATTTATCAGTTTTCCTGAGGGCATTGCGAGGATCGCCCGGTGCAGAAAATTTAAAGTTCACTCTCCCTACACATAGCTTTTTCACTTTTGCTAGCCGATATCGAGGCAGCCTATCATATTCATCCAGAACGGAAAATTTATAAATACATATCTAAGCTCGTTTTTACACTTTGCGCACAATACGCATGTTCTAGCATATTTGTAAAAAATATCTCTAGATTCTTGCATATTCGAATCACTAACTGATGTCGAAATACTAGCTTTCGCTAGGATAATAAAATAACAAGATTTTAACTGTAAGTTCAGCTTTCCCTCAACATATTCCATATCTGGTAGACGCTCTGGAACATATACCACTGGCGTAGCAACGTAACATTCTAACATATTTCAGGTTGAGGTGTCCTTCATGTGCATTTCCTAACGTATTCCAGTTATAGAGTACATTCCAGATTCTTCCACTCTAAATAATATTCTAAAATATGACACAGTTCATGTTTCAGACTATCTCGATTTTTATAGGTGTCGTATTTGTTCTCTTTGCAAATAGTATGCTGTCTCGTCAGAGGCAGCATTCTGGCATGCTTTACTAACTTGATTCCTTCTGCTGAGATACTATAGAATAATACGATTTGTCCCTAAAATAGGCTGGTATTTATCCAGCCACCACATTCCACATTTGACGAATGTTCCAGATTATATAGTACTATCCTGTCAACAGCATTTTCTAGGCTTGAGTGAATTCTGTATTTAAGAAGTCTATATTTCCTTGGAATCCAGATTCTATTTTCCGTAAAAAATGTTCAGTTTAAAATAAGTATGTCGTCCAATGACGTATTTTCCTACGAAAGGGGTTGGGAAAGGAGGTTACCTGGGGCGGCAAATCCCAGAGAAGCAGCGAAGTCTGCTATTTCAGCCAAAACTATTTCGCTTTTGCTATCGGATATTGGAGAAGCCGATCATGTTCATCCAGAATGCAGAATTTATAAATACATATTTGAGCTCTTTTTAGACAGTACTTCTACTTTCTAGAAAGTATTTGCCACGTGCACTTCCTAACACATTCTTGTTAATTACTATATTCCAGATCCTTTCAATATAATATTGCAGAGAGTGGGAGCACGATCCACCACTTAAAATATGTCCAATTCTAATAAGTGTCGTATCTGTGCTCCTTTATGAATTCGAATACTGTCCCGTCAGATGCAGCATATTTTAGGGATATATGGATTCTAGATTTTACCACACTTTACATGCTTAGACCCTTCTGTTAAGTTATTCCAGAATAAGACGATGTATCCCTAGGATAAGTAAGTACCTATCCTATTCCATACCTGATAGTCACTCCATGTTATCCTGTCAACAGCATATTCCAGACCTGATATTCCCTGTTACATAGGACTATCCTGTCAAGAGTATATTCCAAGTATGAATGAATTCTATATTTAAATAGCAGAATAAAATGTGTCCAGTTTATAATATGTATCTCGTGCAGCGACGTATTTCCCTAAGGGAGTGTGGGCGATTGCCTGGGCGGCAAGTCCCAAGGGGAGAGCCAAAGTGAAAGTTTTCATGCGTCAGTTCATAAATTTTTTGCTACCAGACACCAGTGCGCATTATATAAAAGTGCTTCCTTGTACATTTTATATATATAATTATCTACCTGACCTGTTCTAGGTCTGAAATATATACAGAAATAGAAGAAATATACAACAGAAAATAATGTAGATAAGATTTTTAAGATCTCGGCGGATTCCAGGCAAAAAATAAGAATCCATTGCTACTGTGATTTTAAAATGTTATTGAATAGTTAAAAAGTAAGTCAGACAACGTGACACTTCGTGGTAGAACTAAAAGGGAACTTTGGTATCCTGAAGCTGAACTGAGAAGAGCGAAAGCTTTTCATTCTTCATAGCCAACCGTTATTATGACGTAAACAAATATATGTAATATTTTTCTTCTTGTCGATGTGACTGCTATTTCGTAGTCGCGTTTGTAATGAAAATTTTGCCCTTACACCTCTAAACAAATTTGAAGTCAACTATTAATTTGACCTCTAACATTTGTCAAGGAGTAGTTCAAGGAACGTTTCTAGTACCTGCTAATTAAAACAGCTTTATCTTGAACAGGGTTTAATAATCGGGCTTCGTGAAGTAGGTTACGTATTGTAGGATATGTAGCAAAATAAAAGATTTTAAGCTTTTTTCGTTTTCTCTTTACAAAAAATAGTCAATTGCTTCAATTAAAACAAGATGAAAGACGTTAAGTTGAAAATTATTTCACTACAGAAAAATAAGAGGAACTTTTTTCATTTCGAATATATATTGGAATTTTTGATAATCCGTAAAATAAATTCTTCCTATTCATGTTTCAAGGAATGTTTTAGGTAATAATTTTAACACCTTCCTAAAATTACTTGTGGAATCCCAATCCCAATATAAGAACTGTTAAATTTTTTAATCGAAGGATTCTGTATAATTAATTTTTTAAAATAAAACAATGTTAGGTTCGTCAAATTAACTCATCACCGCATAATAGGAAAGATTCTTTGTGTTTATCCCATATATGGCAAGAGTCAAAGGTAGCATTTGCCGTAAAATACCACAGTATCTAAAAACCCACAAATAATCTAACTTTATTTAGCTTTCCAATTTGAACCAACCGTTCTACCGTTATAAAGTGAAATTAAAAATTTTGAATGTCAAGGCTTGGTATTAGAAAAGTAAATCGCAGTCACCAGTTATGAAGTTTTCTTATCGATACTGATCCTAAAAGTAACCGAAAATTTAATGAGTGCAAACAAACTGCTTTCCATTATATTTATCATTTGGTAAAGTAATGGATATTGCATGTTGTTGAACCAAACGAAAAGTATATTACCATGTCATTTTGGATACGGCATCAATTTGTTTCGATGGGTTAACTTCTTGGAAAAAAAAATTGTTATAAATGTTGCTGTAAAAATGTCAATTCATTTTGTAATCAATTCAAAAATATTTTTCGGCACGATATAATATTTCCATTACCTGTTGGAAAACGGTATTAATTTAACCGAATATAAACGAAGTGAAAACAATGTATAAAATCAGACATTCTCGCGTACACACCGAGCTATACGGAGGTGTGTTTAATTTAGTCCCGCCTAAAAGTTCTCTAAGTAAGACGACAATTTCTATTTTTAAATTTTATTTCAACTATTTGTTCAACTTAAATTTGTAAATTAAGTATGCTTTATTTTTAAATATGTCTTATTATTCGGCTACGGGAAGCTTTTAAATAGACGGGCTGTATTTTTAGGTTGTACTGGAAAAACAAGGTTTCTCAATCAAGTTTAATTTATTCTTCGAATAATTGCACCAAATGTCGCTATTAATAATGGTGACCGGACTTTTATGGCAACGGAGAAATAAGCCTCTTCGAATATAGTGTGCTTGAAAAGAAAACGTAGGTACCTACGTGCATATCTACGGTGTTAGATAAAATATACCCAGACAAATAAATAATACAAATGTAAAAGAAACTGTTTTCGTCCAAAAATTTGATGCTTGAACATCTGCCCCTCATGTAGTATGAATAACAAATTACACAATGTTCTGGGAACAGGCACTATCATAGGGAAATTATTGTTAAGGTCCTTTAAAGCATTTTGCTAAGGTCATAATATAATATGGTATAATATGGTAAATTATTCTTTAACTAACTTTAGGATAAGAATAACGTAAAGAAAATCTATTATCTTGTTATAATTAATATATCTATTAGGTAACGTATGTTTTTGTTTTCTAACAATCGATTTGGAAAGTTATTAATATTCAATATTCAGGTCCATTCTGTAAGCAAATTGTTTTGATTGACATGTAACAATCGGCTTATCTATCATGTCTGTTGTTCTAGTAAATTTGTTGTGTATCTTCGTTGTGCTTATAGAACTCGTTGCACGCAACAAACATTGCAAATCCGTTGTTTTATTCAATTTGTATCTATATTTGTCATATTTATAGTAGTCGTTTCATGCATTTCATTGTCTCTGAAAGTAATATTACGTTAACAGTTAGCTTATGTAAGACTCATAACAAAAAGGAAGATATAACAGATATCTCTTAAATTGATAAAGAGCAATTTTTTCGAATGCCAATCAAATTGTTACCTCATTCAATTGACATGAAAGCATTAATACGGTAGAGAGTTAGACACTGCAGTTCTCATGGTGGTTAATGTACGCATCAACCAAGCAACACAACCGTGAAAAATCGCGTATAGGATATAAGTTAGGAATTTATTTCAAATCTACAGTTGTTGCGTTTATTGTATATCAATCAACGCAGGAGTTACACACATAACAATTAGCTTTCACAAGCCTCTATTGTATTATTGATTTACCAAATATAGTCCTCAATAAAATGGATTTGATTTGATCGAACCGTTTTTAGTACAAACTTTTGTAGCATGTGTTTGATTCCCATCTTAACTTCTAATTCTTTCCTTCCCACACCCGACGATGGTCTCCAATTCCTCCGCCCTGTACCGGCCAATTGTCTTTTCTTTCCTGATGTACCCGGTTTTTTCTACCTACCATAATTATCATTTTTATTTACACTCCATTCGACTTGTAGCCGAAATTTTTCTTGCCTCTCCTATACCTGTACCGTTCGGTCGCATTTTGTGCTATTCGGTGTAGGTGATGGGGTGCAGGTATAAATGCAACGACAGGCTGCACCCCCGTTATAAAGGCTCGTTCCAGGTGCGTAGCCTCAGTCAATAAATTTTTAAAAAATAATTCTTATCCTAGATACTTGTATAAGATTTTTCAACATAAAGTTATGAGGGTGGTTGAAATTTGAAAGCGTATTATTGTTTGTGTTTTATTTTTAGTTTCTACATATTTCGATATAAATAGAACGTTAGGTTAGTGTAAATTGACAATTTCTAAACACAGAACACATAGGAAGACTAAACTGGTATAAGTATTATTAACTTAATTAGACCTAATATACCTTTTTTTTTGGTTACTTACTTATACTTACTATACTTACTTTGGTTACTTATAATGATAAATTGGAAACAACGGCCAATTTAAATATAAACCACACTAAATAAGGATTTTACTCTGAAATTGACTGATACCTTCGATGCATTGATAAATAAGTTTCATGTTATATAGGTCTAAATTAAATAAATACATCCCCTTTCAGGGCCAAAAATGGTAGGTTTAACGGATTTTCATTTTTTCCACTTTTTTATTTTATCCATCCAAACATTTTACGTTATATAGCTCTGGCTATTTCCTTCTCTTTTGTTCTTAATTTTCTTGTCAACCAACAAATCTTTTATTGAAAGAGTATTTTGAAACAACTTTTGTTCAAATGCTCTGGAAAAGTTTGTAAATACTTCAGGAAAGTCCTATTGTGTGGAAATTATTTCGGATATTCTCTAAATTTTATTAAATCTTGCGTATATCTTTAAAGATTTTCTAGGTTCATCTAAAAGCTTTTGTCAACATCCTAGAATTTAATAGCATTTATCCAAACCTATTTGAAACTCTATATGTAAATTGTAGATTCACGCATAACCTTCTTAAGTTTAGGTACCTATGTAGTATTCTATAGTTAGCTCTTTTATTCAAGCATTATAAAATTACGTAATTGCTTACAAGTGCTTTTGTACGAATTAAAAGTATTAGAATTTTACGGTTTGTTTGTTCAAGTTCCAGTTAAATATCTATGAAAATTTGAAAATTTTATGAAATAGTATACTACTTTTCTGAAATATTGTGAAATCGTTGATACTTTCAGGAATTGTTTATACAAATCATGTAAGACATCTCAAAAATTTTGGAACTTTAGGAGTTCTCTGTCACACAGTACCACTTTCCTAAGATAGTTTGAATTTTTTTATAATTTTGAAAATTACCTGAACCTGCCCAGGATGTTAAATATCTCAAAAAAAGTTTATATACTTACCTTTAACATTGTTTTGGAATCTTTATGAAATGGTTTCCAACTCTCCTAACAGATTTTGAAACACTTACAGGTACGGAAACTGTCTATCAAAAATCTTGTTACATCTCAATAGTTTAGCTTTTTCACAATTTATCTAACTTCAATCGCACTTTTCATCATTTTTGCCTTAGTTTATTCATGAATGAATTTATGAATTCTAAAGCACTCAATATTTTCAGGAATTATCTCTCAAAAGTACTGCTAGGTACGTCAAAAGTTTTCAAAACTTTATTAAATTGTTTACAACCTTTCTTCATACAAACTTTTGAAATGCTTATAATTTCAGTAATTGCTAGTCAAAAATACTGTTACATGTCTTAAATATGTTGATTTTTTCTAAGCAGAAATAAAGGAAAAATTTATGTTCTGAAATGCTTAATAAAGAAACTTCACACTTTACCTAATCTACACCACACTGTTCGTCATTTTTGAGGAATTGTCTATCCAAATTCATGTTATATGTCTTAAATAATTTGATTCTTACTAAGTAGAATTGGTGAAATGTAATTTCGAAAGTTCTTGAATGAAGAAACCTCACATTTTATCTATTCTTACACACACTTTGAAACACTTAATGCTTTCAGAAATTATCTGCTTAGAACAGCGTTAAATGCATCAAGCGTTTTCGAAGCTATCTAAAATTGTTATAACTCTCAGAAAATCTTACAAAACAATTATAGATTGAGGAATTGCCGGTCCAAAATCTTATTATTTGTCACAAGATATTTATTTATCATAAGAGGAAATGTGATTTCATAAGAGATTTTTGAAAAAACTTCAAAAATACAAGTTTCAGCAATTTCCCTTAGATGGTTATTACAACCTACGCAAAATAAACGGTTATTTTTAAAAGAATCTAAAATGTTGAAACTCCAGTTTAAATTGTGTTTAACTCTGTTATTAATTTCTGAAATATTCAGATATTATTAAAGTTGTTGTGCGTTCATACCAAATCGAACATATTTTACAAAACATACGTTGTCTTACACAACTGAATTATTTAAAAAGAACACAAATATGTTTTGGTTCAGCAAAGCGGAATACTAACATTGACAACATTTCCCAGATAACTGGTTCCTACGTTTCCGTTATTATTCTTATATCTGGACCTTGAATTACCGCAATAAATAATCTCTCGTTTTTTTAAATGAAATTCGATAAGTCGTTCTAATTAGACGGTGAGTGTAAGTAGCTACAAATAGATTTAACGCAATTCCGTTATGCCAGAGAGTTTCCTGCAGTCGGTTTGGACTCATATCATATTCAGCGGAATTTGGAGATTCTATTACAGGCTTGTATGTGCTTAAATAAATAATACACTTATTGATTATCATCGTTTTTTCTTATTCAGCATTTGGTTGACGTACGTACGTTAGCTACATACACTTATTACTGCTAAATAATGAATGAAATGTTTTGTTCACTTTCTTCGGAATAAATGTTTTCTTTTGGTATGGAAGTGTTTCCAGGTTTTCTTAAATACATTAGGTACCCAAGTTTCATGCAAAAGGCAAAGGACATGTCAAAAAAGAGATGATGGATTATCATCACATAAAAGTCGACTGGGAGAAGAAGGTAGAAAATGTTTTGGAAATACTGGAAATACAGTGAAATGGCATTTTCCACGCTGCTAGGAAAAAAACAAAATCAATACTCTAAAGCGGAAATTCAGCTTTAGCATTATTGGCTCCAGCAAACTGTACAATAGGAAAATATGTTTCTCAATTTAAGAAAATGTGGCGGTATCAGTATGTTGTTTTTTTTTGGATTAAGGCTTATTACATACGAATTTAGATCATATTGAAAGTATCACTCGATTCAAATTTTATAGGTACAATAATCCAGCACTGCGAGAATCTACCCATTAAATTATCATGCATATCGTTGGGAATGGCACTAATACTAATTTACAAATTGCACAGATTTGTTATTTTAATCAAAAAGTGAAGTGTCATGAATGTTTGTACAATTTTTGCAGGACAATAAAATATGAACATCTATTTACAACCACCAATAAAAAAGTTAATAACACATTGCCCCAATCAGTAAGTATATCACAGTAACTATATGACATTATAAAACTAGCAAAATAAAAAAGTAGTACAAAATAGAAGCTATTAGCCATTTCGCTACTCGCATTATCTCATCGCAATACCCATATTCAATTCTAAGTTGGTCACTGTATTGCAGACTTTTGTCAATTAACTGTCAATTTGTACTGTCAACTGTAATTTGTCAATTATTATGTCAATTAAATGTGTAATGGTTGGGAAATTTTCCGATAGTTAAGAGGCAACATTTTTGGCACAACTAGAGATCGGTCATCTGACATTACATAAACATGACTTAACATGATATAACCTTTACTCGTCCTCAAATGATCCGAAGATCAATAAGACATTTTTGCAAGCCATTCAAAAATATGCCGCATTGAAGGCGGTTCCGAGTCTATGCTAAAAGAACATGTCAAAGCTTTCTACTAGACGAATATTTCTCACCTGGATTCCAATTTGTGGGGTGACTGTCCCCTGGCCGTCAACAATAGCAGGGGGTTGCCTTGATGTCATGGCATTCCTATACCATGTTGCTCCATATTGGCCACAGCATAACCATTTTACAGGTTAGGTTAGGACAATGGCAGGGCACGAGAGTAAATGTCACGAACAACCGCAATACCGAAACCACAGTATCCTTTAGAGTCTCTAGTAATTAATATTATTGCTATTTATTAGGTATTTATTGTAAGAGTTACTCTTATTTGCACACTCGCAAATGGACCGGGGAAAAATTGACCTACATTAGCGTGAAGTTCAGGCACGAGGTCCTGCGATTTTAACATTAAAATTTAGAGTAAGTACGCGCGATGGTCGAGGGGACCGGGTTAATACCGCACACAGGTGTCATTAGCGATTATCTTATCAAGAAAAAAATTACACGAACGATAAACCGAATGCAGAGGAAAACACTGAAACTAACGAAAAGTGACGGGAAGGACAACACTTACAGCGCTGTAGCTTAGTCTGGCTCGGCACTTAATCACTACGACTGTACACTTATCTATATCGAGAGTTTTGATTTATTTTGTATTTATGGCATTAGGATGGAGGACAGCCCGCATGAAAAAAATGTCAATCAGTTCACCACCTGCACAATCGGAAGCTTTCGGCGTTTTCCGAGGGATGCCGCGTCGGTAAAACCGCGCTGACGTCACAGGCGTCTATTTATCGATTTTCTGGAACCTACCGAGCTAGAGCCCGGTTTTCCTACGTACGCGGGAAAAAAGGGACGAAATTACGCCCTAGTACTATTTCCGATAGGGACGGACGAAAGGAACGTCAGAGGCTTGGGGTATTCCACATATATTGGACCGATCCATTATCATTACTTCCTCACAAGTACCTTATTGTCAAATAAAAATTGTATGAGGTGCGACGTTGGATTGATCACTTGTACCATTAGAGTAAAGCGCATTAATTATTACGTTATCGCTCGGTTTTCATGTCTCTCTGCACCATTTTTATCAAATTGTTGTAACGACTTCAAGACGTTGTAACAACGATGTGTATATCTGCTTCTTTCAAAATTACCATAAATCAAATATCACCAATCTGGTATTACGAAAATAAGTATAACTTTAACCAGTGATTGCACATGGCGTGACAAGCGATACAGTTGATTACCACAACGGTCCCAAAACTACCCTTTCGTCAGAAAATTAACTAAATACATTTGCACTAATTTCTCGAATTACTTTCTTTTATTTTTGCTTTGCATCATTTTTTTTTTGTATTTATGATCGTCCTGATTACGTCGTTTTTGGGTAATTATTTGTGGCTTTATGAATTGTTCGTTTAGCTTATTTTAAATACTATTTTTGTGCTTTCATTTATACCAACGATTGCTCCTGGCGTGACAAGCAAAACAGTTGAGTAACACAATGGTCCCAAAACTACCCTTTCGTCAGCAAATTACCTTTATACATTTGCGCTAATTTTTCCAGTTACTTTCTTTTATTTTTAGTTTTCATCATTTCTTTTTTTGTATTTATGATCCTCCTGATTACGTCATCTTTGGGTAATTGTTTGTGGCTTTGTGAATTGTTCGTTTAGCTTATTTTACATACAATTTTTATTCTTTCATTTAAACTTTACCAACAAACCTTTTGTTTTAGTGACGATAAAGCATTATTCACTATTATCCAGACCGAACCGAACTAAGAATAGTCATTTCTTTAAGAAGTACTTGTAAGCTGCGATACAGAAAAATGGAAGAAAAAAATTTACTGAAGCTATATAGCCCAGGCACTAGTAGCTGATACTACTGGTACAATATAGTACTATAGTATTTTATAAGAGAATTGCCGCATACATTTATGGTAGGAGCTACAGAAAACGAAACACCAAAATATTGATAACCGAAGAACTGGTAGAATTTGGGTATTCTGGACAAAGAATACATTGATTATGCAATCCACGAAAGACCTAATAAAACAGAAAAATCTACAATGTGCTCAAAATTTCTTTTCTCCTCGAAAGAAGGCACGGGAAGGAGTTTCCAAAACAGATAATAGCAAAAATAGAAATAAGCAGTGGAGAGTAGGTGCTTCGCTTACACAATTCTAGAGTCCTTGGAACCATTCTAACTTCACATTGTTTGTTGTAAATCAGGGAGAGGCATTATAACTTATATCGAAGTAGTTAAGTCTGAAAATGTAAATTATTATTGACATCTCATTTGTATGGAAAAGAAGAAATGTACTCCAAATTTAAATATCTTTTTGAAGACTTGGAATATCGAAAAGTATAACCAAAAACCACGCCTATTTGGGCGTGTCTATTGTACATTCACTACCTGTTGCACGCGACCTGTTGGGATACAAGAAATCAAACTACTTGATGCTTCCACAGATCAAAAGATGGAGCTCGTGAAAAATATTCACAGTTTTCTATTTATAATAGAGACAGAATAAATAGAATATTTTTTGTTAGATCCTGTGAATTAAAAGAAATACACAGCAGTAGATGTTACATTAATAACATTCTGTTTTGAGTTTGGTACTCTCTATTTCAATAACTAATGTAACTCGTGTAGTATAATACACGTAATGAAATGATAATTAAACTTTTGCACAAATCAATTGTTATAATGTTTCATTCAATATATGAGGATATATTGAGAAAATAATGAAATGAACAAAAAAAATGAATATTTCTACAACGTCAAAATAGTCGCTGACTTATTGTTTAGTGGAGATTGAGCATCCAACCATTAGTATTTGATAGAATGTTATAGACAATTTTCAATCTTCTCTTTTGAACTTAGGTGTATCAACTTTAGAGTAAATTATATTTCGTTTTAGTATTTATAATATTTTAAAACATCATATTAATAGGTATATCAGTGTTCCTCAAATGTCAAAGTAGTCCATGCGATGTCTGGTGTTCTCAGTTTTTAGTGATTAGATAAATAAAACTTACGAGAAATCATTGAGCTATTGATATGATCAAGGTATGGCCTTTTAAAATGGCTAATTTTTGTAACCGTTGTGTAATGGGTCCCTACTTACCAAATCATTTATCCTTGCATTATTGTTAGTGACACTGAGAGTAGATACTGCATTTGTAACTTTAAAAATAAATAACAGACTTATTAAAAAACTTTTTTATTTTGAAAAATGGTATGAAATTATTCAATACATTACGTCATGCACTATAAATTTCTTGAAACGGTACATTAAAAAATAGGTATTAATAGATAAGAATTCATACCTACATCACAAAATTTAAGTGAAACTAATGCCTTCTAACTCCTAAAATTAGAAACTAGAAATATAAATTAGCTTCACTAGATGTATTCTGAACAAATATAAAATAAAGAATACATATAAAAGGTATCCATGAGCTATACGAAAAAAGCCAATGCTAGATGATATAATGCTTCTTGACAAATGTACCACACAAAGAAGGTACTTATTAATATCTTCGAAGTTTGAAATAGTGCATTTTTAATACCATTTTAACAACTTGTATATTATGGCAACGAAATGAATAAATAAATGTAAAACGTTTATTTATGAAAAACATAATAATTTTTATTACCATTGTAGACCATTGTCAACAAAAATAAATTTTTTGAAAGATTTATAAAAATCATATAGTACTTCTATAGTAGAAATTTTTATAAAAAAGAACAATAATTAGAAGTCTGGTATCTCAAAACGAATTACAATTATTGTGTATCATAATATTTCCTTTTGTTAACTTAAAAATATTTATGTTCATGAAAATCCGATGTACGCGACTTCGCTCGAGGGTATAACTAACCTCATATGTTATTCTTATTAATGGATTTGTACGCATTTTCAGTCTTCCCATTATTTTCCTGTCAATTTTCTTATTAATTGATTTCATTTCCAAGTCTCCCCATAGTTCCTTGGTCCGTATGTACCTAGTTGCGTCGGTTATGAATCTTGTTGCCTGGTTCTGCGTACTTCCTAATATGATTAAGTTGGTCGCCAATGATTGTGGCCATACTGCCGCTTCGTAAAATATGACTGGATTGATTGGATTGATGCTTCTTTAATCCATTTCCAGTTCCATTATTCTCAATTATACCTTTCCTGTTCGTCTTATGGTTTGTCCTAGTTGGTTAAGTCACTACCTTGTCTTCGTTATTGAATCTTCGATATGTTTCCATGTCACTCTCCTATCGATGTCTCTCTGGGTATTTGATGTGTTTGTTCTGTTCGACTTCATGGTCTCCCATGCTGTCCTTCCTCTTATTATATATATATATATATATATATATATATATATATATATATATATATATATATATATATGAGATGTTCTTGGGATGTTGTAGGTCCGTCGTGTGTTTCTTTTATTGTTTTTGTTGATCTCTGTCTTTTCCGTCTTTCTATTTATAGGTCTATGTATAAAACCTGCCAAATCGTTCTCATTATTGTTTTTCAGTTCTTCGCGTTACTTCTCCCAGTTGGTTCTTCTGATAGTCTTAGTATCAAGTAGATCCCTCCATATTAAACTCCACTTAAATATGTTTCGTTACTTTTCCTCGATAAACGAAATTCGGTATTTTTGATTTTTATGTGACCAATTTTAATTTCCTTGAGTTGAGAGTTCACTCCCTTGGAAAGGTAAATTAAAATTTTCAGAGTTTTCTTAATGTTAATGTTTCTAAAAGTGTCTAAACAGTCTACCTCCATTATTTAAACATTTACCAATTCAACTATTGCGAAGTTGTAAAATTCCTTGCATGTACTTGATCCTCAGTTAATAATTTTAACCTTTAGAATAACCCTTAGAATAACTTTATATTTAGGGTAACTTTAAGAGTATATAGGAGACCATCTACTGACAGTTACTCTCGATTTAGTAGTGCCTATCATAGTCTGTTCGATGCTGTAAAGTTCTTCCATTTTTATCACTGCCTGGTATTAGCTATTCCACGAGCTCTATTTAATGTTTGTTGGCGATTTCATTCCACAGGTCTACACTGCTATTCGCTGCTGTAAAATTTTCTTTGGCTCTAGGAAGCTTCGTCTCGATTTTAATATCTGGTGCCTCGGTTGTAGACCATGAAAAAAGCGGCTGTCTAAGAGTGCTGCTGTTTCTCTACGAATAACAAGGGAAATTATGCTAGAAAGACATGTATGTCGACTAAATGAATCCTGTAATAATTCTTATAGTCTTGGTAAGAGCCACGTCAACTTGCCTTACTTACACTGATTATGCCAAACAGGACACGTATATTGCTTCAATTACGATTAAAGGTTGTCAGCTTGCGAATCTTATTGTTTCTTTCGCTCACTTGTAATTTGGTATTTAGGCAGTGTCTTTTGTATATGAAGGTTACACCCAGGTATTTGGGGTCGAGCTCAAAACGTCAATAGAACTCTCTTCCTTTAGTCTCTCAGATTTCTGTCGGCCTGTTTATTTCTGAGAACGAAAGCGTTCACTTGTGCTTTCATAGCATTTGGCTTCAGTTCGTTTTGTCGGTAGCATAGAACTAGTTTTCTAGGCTCTTATATGGGTATTCTTCAATCTCCTCGATTGTTTTTCGCCACGCTACCCTTTGGAAGCTCACTTTGATGTTTCCTCATTTGCTTCATTTTCCTCAAAACTCCACTTCGAATCTTTCATTCTGCAGCAGATTTTTTAAGATGCTTGTTAGGTTGATGTGTTTAAATGTAGCATATGATCCCTGCATCACTAAATTGAGATTGATATCTCAAATATATGCAGCACCTTGGTCAAACAAAACGGCGCCCTTTGAAAACTATTTTCAATATACTGAGTTAGATTGAGCAGTTGTGTTGTGTAAAGTGCCAATATCTTGATCAAATTGTTCATTCAGAAAATTAATGAAAATATCATTCAGGAAATTGACCACTTGAAAATTTGAGCTGGTGTGTGCCAGCTCTCATCCCTTGTTTTTCTTGCCTGGAAACTATTTTACCAATATTGATGACGAGACTAGTTCTTACGACAGAAATTTCAGTACAAACACTTTACGGTTGATGGCAGAGAAAAAATACTGGATCTATCTGCGATACTTTCTTTACTAACATTACAATTTTGACAGAATTCCATTTATACCTCTGGATTTCAAATATTATAAGTTACTGTAGAAAACCAACTCCTTTCTTCAAATTGCTCTCAGTCTACTCAATTTTTACGGGTGGGCTAAATGGGTGTGTTATTCAGCTATTTCTTTGTTCTATTCTTTAAAAACATGGAAAATCCTACGAATGCATGCATAGCTATTATTTTAAAACTTTGGCCTACTCGTCGAGTAAGACACAAACATTAGATAATCAAATGGTTGAAGAAAAGACAACAATATTCTCAACTTACAGAGTCTTCGAAAGCTGTGTCGAATCTTCTCTCCTCTATCCCCTAAAACTTGAGAGGGGAAGTAAGAAAGAAAGTGACAGAGGAGTCAGCTTCTATGGTTAGCTTAACATTGGCCAGTCATTACCATATTTCGATAGAGCCCCATTCTACAGCAGTTTACTATCAGAAAGCTGACTTACCGCTCATTGTGCTAGTGGGTGGAGAAAACTTAAAAGAAACAGCTATGTTGAAGATTTCAAGATCTAATTTTGAATAAAGAAAATACTTTCACAAAACTGATAGATGTTTCAACCGTTGGGCGAATGGTAACGGCCATTGTCACTTTCGTAGGAATATGACGGAAACTGAACAGAGTATTGATGGAAATATTGACGATCGTCCCAATATTGACAATACCCTCTCCGCTTTCTAATATTATTGACAGAAAAACAGATAAACCAGTTTTCTTCAATACTCCATCAGTACCGACCATCGATCTAATTTTATTTCATTAGACGTTCAACATTGTTGATTGACGCCCGCATAAATGGCCAATGTATATCCACACCGTTATACATAAATTTATTTTCTAGTCAGTCCAAATTCACGTTAATGTAAATTCCAAAAGCTTTGTTCCAAGTAGGTAGACATTATTGTAGTCGGAATGTATTCTTGCCACACCAAATCCCTTTTATTTAAATTGGTCGGTTTACACTTTTAATGCTTCTAAATTCTAATACTTAAATAAATAATTTTTATTGTAAAACAATATAAGTTACAAATACCCTTTTTCATTAGGTTTTCAGCAAAAATTAATTATGTTCGCAACGACTCCAGTAGCACATGATATGATACACTTTTACAATTAACAAGTGCCAAGAAAAAATTTCGATATTTTAAGTTATGCCAGTCCCCATTAACTGTTTACATTGGCACATGAAGACGAAATATGTCACGGTATGTGAAATCTCACAGATTTCATAAAAATATCCAAGATTGTTTCATAAAAAAATTAATTACAGAAAATATACATTCATATCAGACGTTTCATATCCCACGCAGTAAACGCCAACCACAATTTTTAATTAATTATTATTAGTCTTCATTCCTCGCATATACAATCGTGTTTGAAAACAGGTCGATTACAGCAAGTAGTTATATTAGCCCATAATACATGCTTTAGTATTACACACTCATTCGCGACATTGTTTATGATTCAATAGATATAAACCGATTATTGTTAGATGTTATTTTATGACGCACTACACTTGAGATTGAAAGGTCAATAAAATGATTTCTTGCTGTAAGTGCTCGCTCCAATAAAAAACTATTAAAATACGTTTGATTACTGAAATTGTTAGTAAATAGTAACTGACATAGAGTGCCAACAGTGGCTGCAAATCTGTTTTTTATTTTTTTATTTACATCAAATCACCTTCATTGCACAACTTGAGTGAATTATTAGTTTTCGTACAAAGCAAAATGCATTTACCATATATTTCTTGATTCTTGATGAAAGAATTTGGCCAATCTAAAGACCGTCCGTCAATCGAAAGTGTTACAAAATTGAAAAAAAATGCTTGCTCTGTCCATCAACTCTGAAACTTCGACTGTTGTTGACAGTTCCATTCTCCCCGCTTTTCGACATTTTTCTTCTCGAGAGCCTTCCCGAAAGGAAACAAGGGAATAATTAAATTTCAAAGCTCCTAAAAAACTTTAGTTTCAGTAAAAACAACACTAAATTACCGACAGATTATAAAACTCGGTTGTTGTTTGAAAAGAGGGAGAAAAGAAGAGACTCGCTCCAGATCGTGTGGCGCCTATACAGGACGATATCTCATGCGCCTCGGACCGACTTATCTTTGGAAACGTCGGGAAAACACACTTTTCCCGCTCATAGACGTAGTCCGGGGTTGTTATGGAGACTATAAAGATTTTAAATTTCTGGAAATTGTTCCGGGAAATGACGGTAAGAAATATAACAAAACGTGAGTTTTTCTTTGAGTAGAAAGAGGGAAATAAAGTCTCGATTAATTGGAAGTTATGGAAAGTGTTCTAGTTTTGCTGTTTTTAAATCGACCGTCGTCGCAAATCTGAATCAAAATAATGTTTCAGACAGAGGTCCAATAGGTGTCACTTTAGTCAGTTTCAAGTGAGAGTGACTTGTCGTGTGTATATTTTTTACTCGTAAGTTTATACAAAATGGTCTACATATCCAGAACGCGACATATCGGACCTTTCAACTCTGGACTACTGTTAAAATTTGCCTAGTGTCCAAAATCTAAGAAAAATATTATCCGGACATTATTAGATATGAGGTAAAGTCAGTGTTTCAACTATTGGTGACTGTGAACTTTACTTCTTTTGTCGATTTATGTTCTTTTTTATTTGTAGATAATGTCACCGTTTCAATAGTGAAGCATTTTTATTTGCGTAATTACGAATATCCATTTAATAAGAAGATGGAATATACCTCATTTGAATGCCATATAGTTGGAAAACATTGTTGGCAATAAAATAAATAAAAAAAATTGGACGTCATAGATGAGTCCTCACCTATTTACTTTATTTTAATGTTATTACCTTATTACATTTACCTGTTAAAAATTTAACAAGGAAGAACCGATAAAAATAGGAAAAATTTCTAAATTAACAAATCAATAATATATAATATAAACCCAGTTAAGTATCGATCTGTCCAACAAAATTAATGTAATTAAGTGAACACATCACCATACCCAAAAATAACAAACCAAAAAGATTCAAACAAAATAAAGTAAGTAACCACAACTAATACCTATATAGATTTAAAAAATTCAAGAAAGCCACTGCTCATCCTCCAACAACGGACTTGTGATCAATTTTTGTGGAGTTATCACGCTTTTCTTAACATTTGGACTTCATCTGATCACAAGACGTTCGCATCAGCCCTCCTGTCTTCAGCTCTGAGGCAGATTTATTATTGGTATATTATAATATATTCATTGCAGTTGTGTAGAGATGTATATTTATTTTCTGACATTATTAATTAGTTCAGATTTCATTTCAATCCTACTCCAATTTCATACCACGAAAGAAAAGGTAAGGATACACAGCCGTTCGAAATTCTCCTGGTTAGAGCATGTGACGTTACAATGTAAGTTATTTGCGATACGTTTTTATACTATCATATGGGAATTTATACAATACTTATTGTTAGAGCTTGTATTGGGGTTTTTGTTAACATTAGTTATTAAAACAAGGCTCATATACGAATTTTCATTGCATTACGAGAACTTTATTCACAATATAACGTAAGTAGCCTCACGCAATCAATCTTATCTTTCCTTTCAATGTATCCAATTCAACTCTACATATACCATTCTGAATGCGCAGGTGCTGGGTAATAAAGGAAAGAATCGGGCCGATTTTTCGAATTTGAGTTACTAGCATTTCTAAAAGTTTAAAGTCGCCTGCGTTCGTGGTGTCTTCTTGTGTATTTCATTGTGAAATATTTAAAAATGCATCAGTGCAGTTGTGTTATTTGAGAGGTATTATATCAAGTATATCGAGTAGTAACGATTAACGAATGCTATGTACAATTTGCGATTTTTACACACTTTTAAATATCGACGGTGTCTTCATCCCCTCTATTACCCCATACCTTTTAATTGATTTCATTTGTCGCTTTCATTACATATAATTAATAGCGCTATTTATTTCTAACCTACTTAGTTTTTGTTTAGTCATTTTAAATCTTCGTCAATCATTAACTCAAATATTAAAATGGAGCAGCGGAATGATAAAGCAAATGCTACTTTCTAATCCCTTGGGAAATCAAGATGTTTAGGATAACATGTTAATCATAAGCCCTTTTCAGTATATAATATTATTTGGAGAGATGTGTTCTGCCGTATTTATTAATAATTATTTGCAATCATTGTAACCAATTAAAGATAGAATTACAAAGAGTATAGGTTTGCTCTAAAATAGAATTCCGAAATTCTAATGAATCGCTTTCATTTTTGAATTTATGTTTATTAATAGATCAGTAAAATTGAATTGGAATTAGGCAACCTCACTATAGGGTCTAATTGCCTTTTACTAGTAGGTAAGTCTAACTGGAATTACAGCTACATTTATTTTATTTTCTCTCAATTTCTATAAAAAAAAATGCATAAGAAATGGAAAAAATTGCATAAATAATTTTTAAAGAACTTTTATGTACAAAACAAAAACCATGTTTACACCTGTTTAATCCCCTCATTTGGCGAATGTCAAAAATTCTGAAATTCACTTTTGTTGAATCAGAATCGGTAATTATTTATTGTAGATTATAGTTAATAAGTAAAATACCTGAGAGAGCTATGGAAACGAACATCTTATCATGTGTTACCTCCTTCATCCCTTAACAGTGGAATTTTATAAAATCCCCCTTCAGAGGGCGCCTGTATATTTTGAAAATTTAAAGTGTACCATGCATTTCCCAAATGTAAATGGTGTGAGTACGTATACAAAGGCTATTTAATTTTATTCTAGTAAGACTAACAACGACATACTTTGGAGATGTTTCATATAATAATTATAATCGATAAAATAAATATATTTTGTTGTTTCTAAAGCGTTAAGCAAAGGTGATTTTACTTTCAAAGGTGTTAAATATGTTCATATCTACGAGTCGATCTGATGTGTGACAGAATGACGACTTACAATCTTATGTTCTTATAATATCTAAAGCCCCAACGCAGTAATCCATAATGCGACCTCTACAAAGGCTGTCTGAGAGGGTCTCTCGTTTTTTACCTGGCCAAATGATGGATTTTTGTACTAACTTCAGATATATTGTAAATAAATGTAATGTAATATTTACGTTATACTTTGCTTAAAAGTAATCACATATCAACTAATAAAATCATTGTTTTGCTATTTCTCCTCCATTTCACGTTTTCAATCCCAAATCTTGCCATCTATCTCCTGTTTAACAAAAAGAGACTTACAAGTACTAATCCAACTGAAAACTTTTTTGTGATGTCTAATACCTGCCTACACGCATTAATCTCATTGGTCAAACGTCAATAATTAACGCTCGGATAAACCCGTATGGATTATATGTAATCGATTGCTTAATAAATAAAATCCTGGATCCTATTATCGGTAGGGGCAAAGACCAAATAAATTTTCTTGTCGCTTATCCTTACGCAACCCCGAAAACTTACAAAAGCTCAAGGCCGAGACCGGGGGTAGATATAGCCAGTTTACCTCTCACCTTTTGTGCTTACCCCCACGTTAATTTTTGTGGAGGAAATATTACCTTTTTCTTTTTCAAAACGAACGTCAAGTAAATAAAATACTTTCAGTTTCTTCGTTCACATGTTCATTGTATAAATATTTCGTTTCATGTAACAGCTAGTGAAACGATTGTAGAATAAATTAATAAGCTGTGGCTATTAAAAGAAGTGTATGTATCTTGAAAAATAATTTCGACATAATATTGAAATCAAATAATTGTATTCCAAATCATAATTATTATCGAATTATAGAATATGAATTAAATATTCATAATATGTGACGGTTTTAACGATTAATCTCATGCATTTTTTGAAAAAGATAGTAAGTTAGCTAAAAGAGTATTTAAAACGAA
Source organism: Cryptocephalus primarius (assembly GCA_963576515.1). Lineage (NCBI taxonomy): Eukaryota > Metazoa > Arthropoda > Insecta > Coleoptera > Chrysomelidae > Cryptocephalus > Cryptocephalus primarius. The sequence goes on from OY754945.1 coordinate 10,953,938, forward strand.
AATTAATTTAGAAATAATTTTGTAGGTAAAGTCTCACCAAACTCAATCTAAAACATAATAGACCAATCTACAACCAGGTAAGTCTTCCCTGCACTAACGAGCCACGTCAGCAAGGTGTTCATTCCAGCGGACGAAGCGATTCCACTCTCGTCCATCCGTCCGTTTCAGATTAAGAGAAATTAAAAAGAATTTCGATCATATTCATTATTGATACAGAATGTGACAAATATTGTGTTACTTTTGTGTTTACTTTGCTATAATCGAAAAACAATAATGACAAATCCGTTAATTCGTAAAAATTACCAACGAATGAAATAAATTTAAAATTAAATCAGCGCTTCCGAAAACAGGGCCGAAAAACGTAATTAAATGAGATACGAAAGGAAGCTCGATAAAAAGGAAATCATCTCCTCCCGTCCTATCCTTTTTTTACCGATAAAATTTCGATAAATATTCCGAAATTTCTCCTAAGATTATTTTTCTTTCATATAAAAATACCTAAATAAATCACGACAAATTTTGTTTTCCTGAATATTATTACCAATTCAAATCGTGTAACTGAGCAATAACTCGTGGCATTCACCCGGAATTTCAAGGGAGCCTTTTGTGGTCTTTTATTGATTTTGGACTAGTTGTTTTAGATTTTCTCACGAACACTGTCATGTGAAACTGTCGGTTAACGCTGTCTATATGAAATAACGTGGAAATCGAAAAATATTTTAAATGAAATAAATGATCATTGTCATGAAATATAACATTCAAGCATACAGGTATCGTTTCATGTTTTAAATTATTTGTTATTTTTTTAATTTATGATGTTTATCTTTTTTAAAACGTGTCGTTAAGTTTCTAATTTTCCATAAATAAAAGGCATATTTCGAGTTTGTGGACACGAAGCACTCTAGAGAAGAGAAATGTTAGTAAGAAATGGATTAAAGTAATCAAGTGCTTCAATAAAGAAACCAACAATTGTTTAATGGAAAACTGCATAAAATCGGAATATTTTAAACAAGAGGTGCGAAAAGGAAGCTTACTACACTGTAATGTATTAGGTACTCGTATATGAGTAAGTTGTTAAGAAAAGTAATGTACAAATTATACCAATGTATATGGGATAAAAAAATTTGCAACTATTTGAAATTTCAAATTATTAGATTGTCAGATTGCTGAAGACACGATGATTGCTGCCACCCCACAAACTTACAATATGGAATAATATATATATATATATATATATATATATATATATATATATATATATATATATATATATATATATATATATATATATATATATATATACTCACTATATCGATGTTATATTCTGGCAATTGAAATGAAGCAATATAGAATGTGAGAATAGTTACCGGATGAGACGGGCTGAATAACCATTCAATTAGAGATCTACATATAGAACCAGTACATTATATTGTGGAGCAATTACTTCTGATCTGATAAACTAATTTACTTATATTTACTGAAAGAAAGAATTCATGGGATGAGATGCAAGAAAAAGCCAGAAGAAACATGGAAGTAGTAAAGGTAATTTAGTAAAGTATTTAGAGTAAAGTAGTCGTGAAGAGTACAGGGCAAATGTAGTTACTTGCAGGATTTAAACTGTGCGTTATTTTGTCTTCGAAATCCGATATTAACGTGATTGGGGATATATTTTATGGCATCACAAGTCGATATAACCGGCTTCGCTGAGAATTTGACGTAATTTCACTTTTTTCCACTCCCTTAGAAAGTGAAATTTAAAATACATCCAACTGCCATTAATCCATCTGAAAGCGTAATCTGTAGCAGTATCATATTTCCAGATTCTACCGATTTTGTAACTGTTGCATAACACCCCATTTTCTATTCCCTTAGTAAGTAAAACTACTTTTAAATTTTTCCCAAGGAAAGAGGTTAATGTTTCTTACAACTAGAGATATCAGCATACGATATCTTCAACCTACAATATCCACACATCATCAACAAGACAAGTTTCATTCCTATTTTCATCCCCTTGGAAAGAGCAATTCGGAGCATAAGATAGTTCGCAAAAAAAATAAATACGAGATCATTCGACCCCCTTATTAAATAAGGAGAAATGTTTCAATCATCTGCCATAACATTTTTCCTGTCCATCCAAAGCGTAAAGCGAAGTCCATCCTTATTTATTTGCTAATTCAGAAAGTATAGGCCATATAAAGTTAACTACTACGACTACGACTCGAATAAGATTTCACGTATTCGATAGCTTATTTGAAACCGTATCTCTTCAACACATGGTCCTTCACATGTATTTGCCACTTTCTCTATAATTATATTTCGGTACTGAGCTAAACCGAGGCTCCTTCGTTTTACAGATTTACCACTCATTAAAGGTGCGCCTCAAAAAATTTTATTATAATAAATATTGGAAAACATTTTCATATGACTTTCTTCACTTTCAATAGCAGCTTGGTGGACTTTTTCTTTTTGGAGGCGTTGGACTCGTTTGGAAGGCGTTGATGGTGGGAACTCTCAGGAGTTCTATCTGGATTTTAAGCTATTTTTTGAATCATTTGGAGGTTGTCAATTAATCAATCAAGGTTAGGTTTAATTTTTAGGATATAATTTAAGTTATTTGGGATCTGAGTGCTAATATTTGAATGACCCTATTTTCTGGGGATTTGGACTGGTCTAGAATTTTGGAGTGAAAAGTGCATCACCGTGACACACAATTCTTTCTGTGATTTGTTTACATTCATTACATTTCCATGTTTGGAAAGACTGACGAACTTGTCTCTTCTGGATATGGACACTTTGAAATGTAGAAGGAGATAGTTGGATTTGAGTCTTTTTTAAGGTTATAAATGGGTTTATTGCGTCACCCCACTTGTTAAATCTATTTATAATTTCTGTTTCATCCAGAGTATGAGAATAATGTAAATTTTAAACTTCTACCGATCCTGTCCCACACTTGTTCGATTATGGACAATTCAGGGAAGCGTGATGGCCATGGCAGCAAATTAACTTCGGCATGTTCAAAGTAGTCTAACGTTACCCTTGCCACATGTTGTCTGGCATTATCCTGTTAAAAAGTTGGGCTTTGTGACTCCTAAGATATGGACTTCATTTGGAGATATGGATATATGAAATTCAAAGAAAAAGTCGACGGTCGGAGACCAAGAGGACGATCACCGTAGCAGTGCGTAGACCAACTAAAGAGCCTAACAGGAGAAAACCTGCAACAAGCGATCCATCACATAGAAGAGAGGAGGTCTTAGACAGAAATAGTAAAGAGAGTTGTATTATGATACCACCATACCCTCACGAAGGGTTAAACATGATAGACCCCCGTAGGAGCTCTGAGACCTTGTAGTTCGTCAGGGGGCTCAGCAACCACTTTCCTCAGTAAAAGCTTGGATGAGGACGATGAAACGAAGGAGTTGTTTTGGCGGGGTGCTGGGAGATCGATATCAACCCCGATGGGATGGTGCTGGCCATGGAAAAACAAGAAATGGTAGGAAAGTCACAAGGGGGTAACACAAGAAAGCTTTCCCTATTAGATACCATGGCTACAGCCAAACCGAAGGAGACTTCACCTCAAGACACCGACAGTGGCTCTACAAAAAAAGCAGAGGCTTCACCTCACAATAATGCACTAGCAAGGAAATGGCGGAGTGGCCGGCCCAACAACAGAACAGCTGAACTCCCCTGGTAGAGAGCCAGGATACCTAGTAGTTGGTCGAAGGCACTCCCCTGTTCTACTCCAGAAGGAGGGGGTAGAAAAGGGGAAAAGGGTGCAAAGAGTCATGAGCGAGAAAACACAGTCCGCTATTTACTTGCCCCGATTTCGACCATACACGAGAGCAGAGTATGAGGCGGGACAACGGCAGCCACCAAAGAGGCGAGGTAGAGTTAAAACCGAGTCATAACATCACCACCATCTCACCACATGACAAAACAAAAACGTAAGAAGCAAGGACCGGCCACAGCTGAAAACAAACAATAGGATACCGTCCGGCAGGCGTATATCGAAGAACAGTTGTATTCTGTTCAAACTCTATAGCCAATCGCCATGTCCCTCATCCTAACCCCTCATATTCGTCAATTAGATGCAAAGTCCTTCATATCCTTACAAGAAGCCAGGCATGGGAATTCAGCGCGAGACTGCCCCTCCTCAGATACACTGGAAACTAATATTATCTTCCTAACAAAGTGCCGAAAACACATCGGTTGGTGTACACACACCTTTAGCAGATATGCGTAACATCAGGGGTGGTTTGGATTGCTCAGTGAAGTGAACGTTTCTCCGTGGAATCAGCCTTTTGCACCGGGCTAGTGTATACTTAGGGGCACTCCCATCCTTGGGTATCCAGACGTCACAAGGCTGGTCTACTGGCTGGGTGTCACAACCTCTTCAAGAGTTGTGGTGCGCCTAAAACTTACACGTATCCGGCATAAGCAACCTGACGTCTGGGCATCAAATAAAGCCATACTGCAAAAGGTATTAGATGGGCACCTTTTAAAGATTCCTCCTCCCAAAAAAAAAAACTGAGGGGGAAGATATGGAATTAAATGTGGATCCACTAATTCTTAAATGTAATGCTGCGTAGTCGTGCTGTCGCTAATGAACGCTAAAGGTGACCTAGAACCGTAGACAATGCCACCACACAACATAATGCCAACAGTGCGATGAACATACTTCTCAACAAAAGATTGTGCATTACAGCATTCACCACTTCGCCCTTTTACCCGGCCCGACCATCGTGGAAATGGGATTCGTCGATAAAGACTACTGTGTTTTCTTTCTGGTCCCACGCTAGTCGATCCCTACTCCGCTCAAGTCGATTGTTTCGATGCTCTTGAGTTAAAAGTAATATTCAATAAGGACTAAATAAAAATAATCGAAATTTCTTATTTGACCATGGACTGTTGGTATTCCAATTCGACTTTCATATTCTACAAATCACTGGTTTGCAATTGCTCTGGTCGTTGAGAAACGATCTCGCAATGTTAGACGGCGGTCTTGAAGCAGTGTTTTCCTGCGAACTCGTCCTGTACCCCTGGTTCTTTGTGTTAGGCCTTCTTCAAGCCATGCCTAACAACAACTCAACATACCAACTAAACTTCTAGCAACAATATTCCAGTATGAAATTCCAGCTTCTCTTAACCGAACTGTTGTTTCAGTGGTTTTAGCGTACCCGTTCAAACTCGCTTAATTGGCGATAATTAGCATTTCTTCGCAATCTGGGGCTTATCAACACTTACAAACAACATTTACTACCACGATCATTGACAATCCTTATCACGCTGATCTTTCCAATTCCATTTATTAGCTATCATATATAGAAACGAAATCCGGAAAAAAGTGATAAGGATAAAAAATTTATCATGTGTTGTTTTTGTTACCAAAAACTTGTATCCAAAAAATCATTGAAAACAAATAATTTTACTGGGTCTTTACTGGGTCTTTAATGGGTATACGTGTGTTATTTTGTATTGTTTTACAAAAGGTTAACCAAAACGCTATCCTAACAAATTTCCTTGGAAGCATGGTAAAAAGCTTTGTTCTCTTGATGTGATTTTAGTCGCGTACATAATTAGAATCTTAACGAAAAAGTGGTCATCTATTTTTTTACACTCCGGATGATTGAAAGGTTTTCTGCACTGACTCTCTTCCAGAAATTCTAACTTAAGCTTCTCTTGAACCTTTTCCCCTATGGACATTGTAATTAGAAATTTTTTTAAAAAAGTGGTCGTTAAATCTTCTTTTTAGACTCTCAGAAAAAGTCTTTCTCTTCATACTTCTTTTGGCCCTCCAGACAGTTTTTGGGATGCTAGCTTTCTGTCTTTCGTTCAACAATTCTTGCTAATATATCTTGATTGTTGTTCATCCCACAGCTGTAACCCCCTACAGATATGATTTAATTCTCATTTTCAGCCTTCCCATGCTTTCATTAGTATTCCTGAGGGTTTTGGGTTATTATCTGCACTTTCTTACGTTGACCATTTTTCGGAATTTTCTTCTTCTTTTTTCTTTAGTTTTTCTTTTCTTCGTTTTCTGCATTTTTACTACTGTTAACCATTTTTTTCTGCAAACGTGAATGTAGTCGTGTTTTGTAATTAGTAGGATAGTAGTAGTAATGAATATTTCACGTAATATTACGGTGCAGTAGCCACCCTTGTATCTTCTGAACACAATGAGTTATCGATATGATTCAAGCGGCGTATTTTATTGCTAATTTATGGCGTTAAAATTACTTTTGTTGCTTGTGACGTTTCCAAAAAGACGAATATTCCAGCGTAATATTTCTCTACGATAGCTACTCTTTTATTCCTGAACACAATAACATATCGATATGATTCGTATTATATATTTTGTGATGTACAAATTATTGACATTGAGTGAATATTTCAGCGTAATATTATGCTGGAATAGCCACCACCCCCATATCTCCTGAGCGGATATATATATATATATATATATATATATATATATATATATATATATATATATAGATAAATAGAGGGATAGATAGGTAGATAGATAGATAAATATACCTACCTATAGATATAGATAGTATACAGACACATAAGTAAACCAGCATATGTATTTGTATGTTAGTTCACTATGTTGATGGCTAATAATTAGGGAACTTCATTCGTAGATCGGTTACAAAAACCTAAAGAAGCAAGTGTGATGGCATTGATATTTCATTTTCCTTTTAATGCTATATAAACAAATACTTTATGAACTCGAACTTTTCTTTTATTAATCTCCTTTTATTAGGCTTTAAAAAGGATGTTCAAAAATAAAACAGAAAGAGCTTAACAAAATGACCCTTATCGGTAATTTCAATAGAAAAGTACCTTCAGTAACTTCCATTCATTTTATAGTATAACCTTTCCCTGCAATTCACCACACTTGGCCCGATTGCTCCAAAGGAACGCCAATATTAAAAAACCTTTTACATAAATAGTCCATAAAAGTCAGATCAAATCCTACTTCAAAACTCTTCAAACGTCTTCAGGTGCGTATGGCGAAACAACCCTCTAACCAATCGATAACACCTACAAGCGATTTATTTTATTTTTTTAAGGTCCAATAAAGGCGCTTTCAAAATGGCGTCCATCTTATTTATATCGCCCAGTTTCTTTCTATTCCTTCACCTTTAACCGACTAAAGGCAATATGTGAGGGATATACATCAGCAATTCCATTTCCTGCATCTATCCACGACGTGCGCGCGACAACCCTAACATCCCTGCGCACTGCAACGGCCGAGGACGTAGGTCCTAGAGGAGGGAAAAGGGCCGTAGCAACTATACTGCAAGTCTATATTAGGTACTCGCTCTCCTAAAATCGATATGGTTTGTTTTCGAGGGGTAAAGGGATATATACGTAAGGGCGGAAGAGAAATACGCGTAACTAGAGATAGGGAGGAGGGAGGAGAGTGAGCGAAAGCGAGAAAGAGAGGGAGGGAGAAGGAGCTATAACTGCGTATGGTACGCCATGTTACGAAATCAACCGCATACAAAAAAACATTTTACACATGATCATTACCGGTGCACCGGGCGACCTCAGTGCGGGTTCCGTCGTTTTTCTAGTGACAGTGAAAAAACACAGGAAACCGTAAGTAAATTAGATTTACTAAATTCTTTAATGAATCCCGACGACTCACTAACTAACGAACGTAAACAAATGTAGCTAATTGCGTTCTGTTAACACAGAACACACTTGACAAATTCTAAGAAATATTTGCATACCAGATGACAGTCGGAGAGAGTGAGAGAGAAAGAAAGAGGGGGGATGATACAGGGGATGATGTAGTGGGGATGCTGTAGGTAGGAGCCGTAGGAGGTAGGAAATGCAGGCGGAAATAGGCGAGGAGCTGTTCACACATTTACAAGTCGAGAGACTGTTTTAAAATTGACAGGAGCAGCAATGTGTGCGAGAGAGGGGGGATGACGACATTAAATGCTATGGAGGGGTTATAATATTACTTTCACCTATAGGTACTGATAAGTTTTTTCTAACAAAATAGCTACATTCGTGTACATGTGCTAACCTCTTGTCCATGTTGCTGCTTTATTGCGAAACTAGCGTCGTGAAAGAATCTAGTAGAGAGATTTAAAGTAATAAAATCTCGCGGTACAAGTTCTATAGGTCACTTGCTTAAAAAATGAATTAACACTTAATACACTTTTATAAATACTCTCACTACAAAAATATTTTATAGTTTTCAGCTATGTAACACCCCATTACAAATTGGAAGGAAACTAGATAAAATTCAATTACATAAAAGCACTCGGATATTGTTTTAGACCTAATTTTACTATTAATATAATACCTAATAAATATAATTTTCAGTCGAGCGCTTTCCACTCAGCGTTTTCGTGATTTAAAGTAGTTTCTGGTGTTAATTTTGTAATAAACCGTTTTCTTTCGATTTTTTAGAATATAGCTCTGAGAGAATATAGGCATTTTTCTTAAATTAATATCTTACAGAACGCTAAGCGGTAGCGAATATAAACATTTCCTTTAGCACATTCTCGTCAAATCGACATTATTTTTAGGCGGTGCAATAAAGTCCAAGTAGACTAACTAGGCTAACATAGGCGCCTTACATAGGAAAACCTACTATTCCCTCAATGCAACTTACAAAATAATGAATAAATTTAAAATATTTTTCACAAGCTAGCTATGTTATGCTGGAGCATGTGGCGTAGACATAAAGGCTATAGACTATAGAATATAGACACTTTCTCTTGCACATTTTTGTCAAATGGACTTTACATTTGGGCTGTATAATAAAATCCAATTAGGCTAATTCAGAGGCTACCTAGAATATTGGAACACGTAAAAAAACCGTAATTTTTTTTAGTGGATTTTTAGAGTTTAAAAAAAATGAAATATATATCAGTTGTTAATATAAACCCTGAAATAGAGAATCTGATGCTGCAAAGATTCTACAAAAAGAATTGTCATGAAACGTGAAGCAAACGCAACCTTGATATATAGCTTTACCACCTTATAATATGTAAGAAAGTTATTATCAAAACAAACTGATTTTCTCAACTAAAAGGCAAATTTCTTTATGCAAACACTAAACAATGTATTTTATCCATATTCTTATAAATAAGCAAAATTTCAAGCCAACTATATTCTCATTCTTACCAGTCCTATCCGTACTTGATCTTGTTTATTTAGTACATGACATTGCACCCCTATGGGGGCTACACAACCATACGGCTCTATAGATTCTTTTAACCGTTGGAAAGACCAATCCCTTTTTCCGTTCATATTGCTTCGCATGTCTGCCTCCGTAGTTTCCTGTCATTCATCTCAGCTTTCTAATTGTTGATCTCGTTTTTAATCAACTCTTGTTTAATTTTAACACTATCCCATCTTCTGTTTCTCCAGCAGTTCGACATTATTTCTTCTTTTGTCAATATCACTCAGTTTCATTGATTTTAGTATCATTCTTACTGTTTTAGTTTCTTTCTACTATTTTCAGGTATCCTTCGTTCTTCGGCGTGCATTAAAAAAGTAAATCGATAAAATATACCATTGCCCTTTACTTCTCGATATTACCTCATAATGCCCACGTAAATAAATAGATTTACATACATATGTCCTGATAATTCCGGTCTTTCAGCTTATCGTAAGTACTTTTTTTGAATTGCAAGATTTGACCCTGTTGACCCTAGTAAGGCGTTAGTTAGGGTAGATCTTTTATAAAGTCTGATTCGATTCAGTCATACTGTTATAACATAATGTTGAAATTACGCTTAAGTTAATGATTTTATAATAATACCACCTACCTTTAATTGAACACCCGATTTAGGGAGTCGTTATGTTAATAGATAAGTGTTTAATGACGATTCTAGTGGATTGTAGATCATTAGGAGTATTGTATATAATTAATAATGTACAATTATAAATCGTACAATGGAAAATTAGTGTATTTAATATAAATATGCTTAGTTTGGTGGTATATTATTCAGTCAATATTTTTTTATGAACCATTTCAAATTATTATTTTAATTCCACTTCACTACAGTGATATTTTATTAGCAAATTTAATTAAATCTGGTTGTTTACGTAGGATATATAAAGCCCTTATGTGATTTTTTTAACAACTTTCGTGTTTTATTTCCATCTTACCATAATTTATTGTTGTTTTATTATGAAACTAAATTATAGATCATTGTAGCGAATATTTCATAAAAAACTACCCCATTTCATTGATGGTTTGTTAGTAAGTAATAGTTAACAAATCCCCCTTTGGTGCTAGTTTTACGCCTAACAGGACTGTAAGAGGGCTGCTGTAAAAGATTATAAATTCTCGTTCCATGCAATACGCGGTAAAACACCAATAAGTATACCATAACCTAGTATACATAAGTAAAAAGTGCTCACGTTGTAAGTTGTCGTTTTTATTCTAAAATGCCTTTACATAATGTAAAATTATGCTTACAGGTGAATTAAAACAAAGTTAATCGCACGTGATTCGTTCACGTAATATATAGCTGGAAAGTAGGCTCATATTTCGCGCGCATATTTTATGTTGGCGACAATGAGCAAGGATGTCGTTTCCACCCTGGGTTCGGCAGAACTGCAATTTGACTTACCCCTTGATAGTTGTTTATGTTATAGTTCGTCGATGTTGACTCTATAATTTACATTAAATACAATTGTAAACTAGTAAGTTTACCAACTTTCCTTTTAAGGACATATTTGGGGATTAATCACTAAATACCTATGTTTTCAATGTGTCCAAAAATAAGAAGTTACTTACATTCGTTCTCATTATTTTTTGAAAATCCTTATAGCACTTTTACCTTCTCCCCTGATGACGTGCATTGAATTTTATTTTACTTGACCTGTAGCATTTAGTTTTAAAGTACCAGAGCCATGACATGATAATTCTATATCTTGTACAAAGGCGACAAGTAAACTGGTTATCGGTGAAATATTTAGGATTGATTTTCTCGAAAACGGTTTATTCTAAAAAGGATGAATAATTCTACCTATCTTATGTAAAAATATGCCTTTCCTGTTTATGTTTTAATGTATGTAGTAACTGACTGTAACTGACTACTCTTTCCAGATTAATTTAAATTTGACTCTTGCGTTATTCTTCATACAACAATAGTTTAGAGAATAACAAATTATTATTGTCAAAATAGTTGATGATAATGTTGCCACAAGCATAAAAATAATATCATAGAAGTTAAGACAATTATTTGATAGAAAATATTACATTGTGTATTTACATATGCTGTTCGAATATAATTCTTCTCAACATTTAGCCAAATATATAGTACTTTTCGCGCAGATTACCTACATATTTGGGCGATGTTTAATCTATTACTTATATCTTTTCCTCTCGGTTTACGAAAATTCAATAATTTGTGTTGAATTCACTTTTAGGAATTTCTTAGGAATGTAAATGAACAATTTATTTAACTATATATAGTCTTTAAATATACGACATATAAAAGCTTACATCACGTATCTTTTAAAAATACCGATCAAATATATATTTTTAATGGGATGCTTGAGTGTATACTATGTTTTAAGTTCCCTCTTGTGCTAGGAAATTTGCATTACTTATGAAGAAAAGATTTGAAATATTCATTACATAACTTTGACAATCAAAAATTTAACGTTACCGTTGCACGACATAGATTACAGTTATATAATTATAGCTCGTTTATTTTCACATATTTTTGGTAAATTAAGGTTTCGGCAGTGATGAACAAGGAGGTGATTTAAGGTCACATAAATTTGCCTACACAGTTAAAAAAATAAAATAAATGTTAGAAAGAGGTTGAGATAAAGTTGAAAAAAATTAAAACAACAAATAGTCTTTAAAGGGAAATTTTCCCCTTAAACAAGTTTCCTATTTAAAAAAAAAATTATTTATTTTACCATTAACAAATTAGAAACGTTTCAATGCTTTAAGGTATTAGGTGTGTTCTTTGGCTTCTTCATATATTCTAATAAATAGGAAAGCACCTTTCTACGTTTACTGCGATTTTAAGTGCAAATTTAAAATATTCTGTTATATTACCAGATAATTTACAGTTGCCTTTGACATCTGTATGGATTAGCCGAACTTCTTTAGCTTCGCTAAGGCTGGATTTTTATCTAAAACAGAACACAATTTCTCTCTGCAATAACTCCTAACACTTCCCGGAGCATTTTTAAAATTTTTGATTTACAAAAATGAATCTCTAACATGCGAGTCATCAAACTACGTTAACGCTTTCGGAATTGAAGATAATGTAGTCGGATTGAAACCTTCGACAACCTTAAGTACGTATAAATAAAGTCATATCTACCTCTAGAAAATTTTCGAAATTATCTGCAAATATGAGCAAACTGTAATCAAAGTGTATTTGTTAATTTAACTGTATAAGCTGCTGCTCTCAACGAAGCTCTAAGAAAAAAATTGAAATATTAGATTAGATAATTTTGTTTATAGTTGCTTGATATTTTTTTATAGAAATGAGTTGAGTTACTATTAGAGAAAAATTCCCGATGTATTCGCTAATTGTGGACATCGTGACATGCAAGTTACTTCCATTAAGTTTGGATTATAAACACTGAGAACATTTCTAGCTTCGGTCATGTAAGCTGTAGCGTCGCTGAGAAATAAAATATTTTTTGATCCGCCTGCATACAATAGCGCTGTTAAAAAAAAATTCATGTTATTGTTCGAATTTACAACGACGCAAAATACTTTTCGTTTGGTTTGGTTCTTTCGTTTGTTTTCTTTAATTGTTTTGCAAACCACTAAATGAAGCTTTTAGGTGCTGTAGAGACTTTTCCTACTATAATATTTGATACATATCCCTACTGCATCGGTTGCTTCATCGATGTATATCCAAAAAAAGTTGTCACCAATATTTTCTTCTATGTTGACAAGTTTCTAACACAGGGACCTCCATTGATGGAAAACATTCAGTTACGAGAAAAAGGAGACCCGCTACTTAAAATTGTTGGTTTATTTTTAAAGAGTGCAAACAGCAGAACAGCTTTGATTAACATTTGAGAATTCATGTACTGATTTTCGAATTAATTGAAGAATTTTTGAAAGGATTCGGCGAGTTTTGGTTAGACGAATGAATTTGTGTATTAAGAATAATAGCTGTCATGTGCAGCATCTGCTATATTTCTAAAATCATTCTTTTAAAATGACAACAAATATATAAGACCTCACAAAATTATTAACATTTAAAAACTATTCGGCTTATCGTGTCGCTGCTCGAGCCTTATATTTTGGTTTACCATAAACTGCGTACATATCAGCATATTCTTCACTGAAAAATGAAACCATTTTTACTTTTACTTACTTCCAACAAATAAATAAAAATTTAATAGGTAATTTAACATGTAATGATTGTTGTAATCTTCTCCAAAGCCAACTTATTTGTACGGTTTAATCCATACGAAGCATTTGAGTGAGTTCTATTACCTTAGTCGATTTGTAGAAAATTTTGGTATTCCCAAATAATTATTGTATTTAAAGCAGTATTCTCGACCATAAAGGAATGTCACATAAAAGATCCTGTCGTTAATCTAATTCTAATCACTCTGATCCTCGTAATTACCAAGAGACTTATTACAGCAATTAAGGAATGCTCCGATAGTACCCTCAATAATTTTTTAAAATAAAATTAAAAGTGATATATTACTTCAAAGCATTTTAGTCAAACTGTAATATTAATGTCAATATTTTATGAATGTTGTGCAGTAATATAAAGAAATATGCAAATACATATAAAATACACCAAATAAAATTTGAAAAATATGCCCTTACATAAGTACCCTTCTCTACTCATGACATTTAATTATACGTCATAACTATATATCCTTCAAATAATATGACTTTCTTCCGAATCCGTTTCAAAAAAATTTCCAAATTTTAGGACGGACAGACACTGAGACACTTGAGGCATTGTTAAATGCTACGAGGTGAGATGCGTGTTGTGAGGTAACCATGAAAATATGGAAATTTTGAAAACGCATTTGAGGGAGAGTCGTATCATTTAGGTACGATATTAAAATATATAGCAAAATACTCCTGTTTGAGATTGGACATGTCGTATTTCTGTCTCATATTAACAAAGTTATAAAGCCTAAAACGTCTTATTTCCTAAACGCCTTATAACGCCTATATCTCCTAAACTACTGGACCAAAATATTAAAAAAATCCCCATACTACTTTATTGTTATATATGAACTACATTTTTATTTTTATTTATTTGGTTTATCCACATATTATTTCGGATAATCGATACTCTACGATATTCGACATATTGAGTTATACCTTTGCAAATTTGCAATATTGGTATGGCTTAATACTCAGGAGTAAATTTTAAATCATTTGCACATTTTTAAACAAATAACGCACCTAGTAGCATGTAAGAATATTTTTACCTTTCCAAAAATTTATCAAAAATTGGTGTAGAAACTTTTAAAATAATAACAACAACGGGCTAACTGTTAATAAAAACTATTTAGAATATTTAGGTACATTTCAAATTGAGGACAGCTTAATAGTTTTAACGAAACACTAACATCGGTAAAAGACAAAATAAAAATACAAATTGTAGCACAAATTTTAAGTGGCGTTGTGTTCATTTACACATATATTTCCTGCCATTACACTTCCGGGGAACTGAGAAAATTCCATGTTTCGCCAGTTAATATTGAATTTCTTTGATATTTTAAGATAGGGAGCACTATGGCAGCAGTATAGGCATACACTTTGAGTAAATGAAATTTTTATTGCGCTGTATAAAATAGTTGATGGGTGCATATAAAAGAACTAATACCCACTACATACAGAAATCAAAGAAATACTGGACGTGCTGTTGCTCGTGACGTTAATAACATTTTATACACGACACACAACAAATAATGACAATGAAAATATTGAACATAGTAAAAAGTATTTTAAAATATCCCTGGAAATTGCTTACCACGGCTATTTAGGAACATACTTAACTAAATACATAGGAGAAATTATAAAACGTAGTGCTGACTTTGTAGTAAAATGTTCACTTTTTTGTGGAGAAATAGCATGGCAAAAGATATTGTAATGTATGAAGATATCCAACAGTGTCGGGCGCTACTCCAACTAAAACTCCTCCTTGCCTTAAATTTGGCTCCCTGGTCCACCTCTTTTCTGCATTCATCAGGGAGGTAAAGCTATTTATCCCATCATGTTTTTATTCTTCCCTTAGTTATTATGTTCCCAGATCAGGTTAACAACTTACTTCAGCTATCTTAGTTGTCACAATTTCTGTTATCATCTTATCTATTGCGTCCCATCCTTACTTAGTTGTTATCATTTCGACAATATTTTCACACCTTTTTACTCCCCCTACTTGTCTATTTGTTTCCGTTCCAATTTCCTACCATCTTTCATACTTACAAACCGTGTGTTGCACATTATCTAGGACACCACAGTATTTGCAGCTATCTACATCGATTAAGTTCATGCGTTTCTTATTAGCGCTAACGCTTTCGTGTCCAGTAAGAACCTGTGTCAGCCAGTATCCTAGCCTTTTGTGCTTACAGGTCGCCAACACTGCTGTGTCTCCTATTAATTGTTTGCCTGTTCTGCCGTTCCATCATGGTTGGTGCCCTAGCTCAGCGATTCCTACTATCTTTATCCGTGCCCACGATTGGGTACGTCAATCCCCGTTATTCTATTAATAACTCTATTGGAGGTATCATCTCATATTATATAGTGTACTCATATTGTGGACCCATCTATGTTTGACATCAGCCTCGTAAGTACGACCGCTTTTCTTTCAGCCTTCTCAATTCGCTTGTTGACGTGCGGAGGCCAAATGTTCTTCGGTCGTCTAGATATACTTCTAGTTACCTCGCAGATCGTTTCGATAGTATTTCCGTGTCGAATAGATTGAATTTTACGGCATACATCTCCCTTTAGCTCCTAACTATCAGAGCTTCGATTTTGTTTGTTGCTGTTGATTCTATGCAGTGATTGGATAACTCTCATAACTAACTCTTTTTTATCTTCAGCTGACACCACTGGAGCAAGGTCATCCGCAAAAGCAATGGTAGTCGCTTCTCCTATCATTTTTACCCTTAACACTCCATCATACAGCACGTTCCACAGTACGGGGCCCAGGACTGAGCCCCGGGGTACTCCAGAACTGATTTTTAATCCAATATTTCTGCGGCCAACCACTCGTTTCTTTCTCAGATAGGCGGAGATCGTGGTTATGGGATAAATTGAAGTACCTCTTTGTCGTAGGTACTTAATATCAATAATCAAAACATTTTCGATTTGCAAAAAAATCAATAATTTAAATTGTTATTCCAAAAGTGTATAATACGCTTGAAGATTACTTATATGTGCAAGATATAAAATCAATTCAATTATGAAAGAAAAAATTGTAGTATTTTTAAATTTAATAGTTTTTTTTTGATATTTAGATACTTGATATTTTTTATTCTGTTTCAACAGAAAGATAGTGAAACATGTTTTGTTTCGGAGTGAAAAATTAAGATTGTGTAATGTAATAAAAAAAAAATAAATACATATTTTGTACTCTTTTGGTTTAAATTAGTACAAATGGTAATTACAGGGAGTTCTCACCAGACAATAGTAAAAATGAGTTCTTTTTCTATGTTACAATTTTTGAGGAGTTATTAGCGAGTCATGGGGGGTGCCTGTTTAACACGCAAATATAGAATGCATTGGATTGAAAAAATCTAAACTTACTACTGTCCACTAAAACCAAATGTAATTTATTAGTAAGTCAACTAATGTGGTTGGAAACTATTTAAAGCGACATTCAAATTGGTTATTTATAAATGAGGATTCGTTTCCTTCAACAAAAGCGTGTTATTTTCCCAAACATTATCATTTTTGAAGTGAAACTTTTTAGCGGACGTTGGATATTTTGGGTGAGGTGGGATTCGAAAATCCGCGTAACGCTTAAATAAAGTGAGACGCTTTTTTCTCATTTGCTCAGTTTCTCATTTCTCCTGAACACGTGGTGTGTTTTAGCGTACTTTTCTACGTGTTGGCTATGGAAGAAATTTTTATTAATTTTAAAAAGGACCTCCCACACCAGGAATCCAACCAGGGACTCCCGTTTGAGAAGCAAGAGCTCTATCCACCCACCCATCGCGCCTCTTGTGGATATATTATCTTGTGGATTATAAAGTTTATATATCAATATTTGTTAATTTATGCGAGGGACGGTTCAGCACTGCTCGATGAAAATTTTCATGAAATCGCAATGGTAATGAGCGGAGATTTCAACATTGATTTTTCCGATCAGAAGGCAGTACCATTGATAGATTTTCTGAAAGAAAAATTAGATTTTTCAAAAAGTCTGGGTTCCTTGGGAGAAGCATGCCTGTACAGTTGGCACACATAAAATTTATTATTGTTACATTGTTTAAAATTGGTTGATTAGCAAATTGGTAATTCCGCTTCCCAAATCATTAGAAGGCCCGGAATTTTTTCAAAGATTGTGAATTTGTGGGAAAAATCATGCCAATAAAGTTTGAACACATAATTGTTTATTGGCCAATTATTTAAATTAATAATCATGAATGCCTGAGCGTAAAACTGTCATATTTGAGGTGGTGAAATTTTTTGACATTCAAGATGATCTAAAATGGAAACAATCTTTTTCGCAGCGAGTCACGACATTCTTTTTGGCCGATATATAACTCGCAAGAAAAAACAACATTTCGTGGGACAAACGCTGCAGGATTTTACAGGAGATAAATTAAAGATTTTGTTTCGTAATACAGGTTAGAGAGGACATTGATTTTCCAGAGTTCTTCAATTTTTACTATATTTTTGAGAATACATGTTTTTTTTTCTTTTTGTAGAAATCTATTATCATGGATCAACTAGACTCAAATTTATTGACACATGATACAAATTCAGAGTTTGAGAACAATGATTGTGAGGAAGAAACGGTAGAAATGGCCATTGATAAAGAGATGATAGAGAGGAAAAGGAAGAAAGCAGAGTACAACAGAAGGTATAGGGCGAAAAATCCATATTCCGAATTTTCATTGCGTAGTAAAATATAAACGACAAAATGTTGCTGCGGGGGGAGTAGCAATTTATCACAATGAAAGTGACCATACAAATACAGTGACTTCTCATATGGATGTGCATTCAAGGGGATCAGAATCTCTTGTTGCAGCACAGTCTGCTATTGGTGAAATTTGTATAAGTAAATGCATTCCAGAAACTGGGGCAGAATTCCTAATTGTAGCTCTGTACATCTCTCCTGGTAAAAGTGTAAATGAGATTATAAAGTTTATACATCAAAATTTGTTAATTTATACAAGGGACGGTTCAGCACTGCTCGATGAAAATTTTCACGAAATCCCAATGGTAATGAGCGGAGATTTCAACATTGATTTTTCCGATCAGAAGGCAGTACCATTGATAGATTTTCTGAAAGAAAAATTAGATTTGGTAATGTCCAATGACAAGACTCAAAGTACGACCAAATACGAAACGACTATCGACGCCGTATTCAGTAGGTACATATGTGCTGTTTGTGTGCGGCTTATACCCAACGAAGTTTCACTTCAACCGTCTGGTCCGATGCAGATTCTGGTTTTTTTAGTGATCTGAATAACTATCAGTTAGTTATTATAGTATATAGTATAGTATAGTATAGTTAGTATATATATAGCATAGTTATTCGAAGGTTTTGTAGACGGACTTAATAAAATATTTGTACGTATTCACCATTACAGATATTTTCTAAATTATCAATTTGTATTTAAATATATAATCTGCCTTATTATAAATAATTCAAAACGAGAATGGTTTCAGTAAGTCGTAGAAATGTGTGTACGAAGCTCCCACTCTTCACAGCTTGTTTTTCTTTATAATTTAGTTGTGTTCTTTTAACTGTTGATATAATTATAAATTATTGCAATGTAATTACTGCAGTGGAAAAGTAGAGCGTTTCTTGAGTTTAATTTATGGACGAAATTTTATGAACTCCAAGATAGAATGGTACTTGCTATTTTAGTACTATAGAGAGGTGGTTGACGTTATTAAATTGTAGTAGTTGCTATAATTCCACTTCCGTTCAAATTTTGGGGAGGTTTAAGTACTCACTAAACCTTTCATAAGCTTTCTTATTTTATAGTAATTCTTCTTGTGTTAATACCCGCTATTTTAATATGAGATTTAATTATAGATCATTGCAGCGAGTTTTCAATGGTAAAAAAATATCCCGTTCGGGGGGGTGGTTTTATTAATAGCGCGGACGATTCGGAAGATGTGAAAAAGTCGCGGCCGTCGCTCCGTAGAGACGACGCGGCGGAATCCCGCGAGTGCATCATCATATCAATCACGGCGAAAACAGTCGACAGTCGCACACTACTGACACACACACACACGCGGGAGAGAGCGAGAGGAGAGGCAGAGAGTGCAACGCCAACCCCGTGCGCCACCATATCATCTCAATACAATCCACACAATAATAAACAAGTGCCCTGGTAGAGAGGTGCAAATCAGAATAGAGCCGGACGGCCCGCCGGCTTGCATGTGTGTGTGTATGCGTTGTTGCAGCGGCGTAATTTTGACTCTACTCTTCCTCTCCTCTTTCCCTCTCGATCGGGCGCGAGCGAGCGTGTGTGAGCGACTGAGACCGTCTCTCGGCGGCAAAAGCAGCCATGATGGGGCGAAGTGTAGTAAGTGCCACCGAGAGCAAGTACTGAGTTCACTCGAAACGTGGTAGGCGGTAAACGCGGGCAGGTCGACGCGCAAGTGTTTTCTGCACGCTCTAAGTAAGCGGGCGGCTGTGTGCGGACGGACGGACGGACGATTGTTTCAACAATTGCAACCGCTCTCCTCCGCTGCCTGTCCGAAGGGGCTCTCGCTCTATCTATTCTCCGCATTCTCGCTCTGTTGTTGTCTTGTGCGCTATCCGGACGTCATCCCTTATTCATCGTTTTTTGCCTCGATCGGTACAGTGTTTAGAAGTTGTAACCTATATCGTCGGGTCGGTGTGTTCGTTGCAGTTTAATTTTTGTTTTTATTCCTCGCCGACGCGACGCCGACGCCGCCGCCGCCGCCGCCGCACACGTGCTACGTTATTTACCATTTGAATTTTTTTCAAGTGTCAAGTGTCACAGCGGTTTTTCCAGTGCCGAATCCGTAAGTAACTAGGTCTAACATTTTTACACATCCGATGCCCGAAATAAATAATGTTTTAAACTGATTTCCCAAAATAACCGTTTTTTTAACAAGACGTCTTTTCACTAATTAATCGAGACGTGGAGCCACCTTCCTAATTATCGTCTTGTTTTCCCCCGGTGTGTTTGTGTGCATGTGTCAAAATCGGTGCGTAAATGGGTGAAGATAAAAAAGAATGGAGCGATCCGTTAAAAAAGACGACACTATAGTGTCGTTTTGTATTGGGAAAGAGAATGTGTGTGTGTGTGTGTGTATGTGATGACAGCGCAGTTTGGCGTTGTTCGCGCTCCGCATTTACGAACAGCCACCACCACACGCACACGCACACACACGCACAAATTCGTCATTCCTCGATGTTTGATCAATTAAATTGCATTAAAAGTGCGCGTATTGATTTTGCAATTATTGGGAACCAATCAGAAATGGACTTTTTTCTTGCGCACCGACCGTAGTTTTTAACTCTCGCTTTTTCTATTTTTGCGCATATCCCGAATTTTTTGCCATTGCGCCATTGCCATTGTCCACTTACTAATTTTTAGTGCTGTATTGATTTTATTTATTTCAATGACTTATCGGAATAGAGCTTCTTGCCCCTTTGGCTCCTCTTCCCGTCTTCTCTCTCCCTCTCTTTCGCTTTTGCTTCTTACATAACACTTTCGAAATTTATCACTGTGATCTGTTGTCGTTTATGAAATTGGGGTATTTACTGAAATCGTTGCAAGGTGCTAACCCTTCGCCGAAAAAGCCTATGTAAGAATACCATGTTTATAATTAAAATACAAACTATACTAGATTTATTAATGCAGTTTTCCACTAATACACTAACATTACTCCATCAAAAATCTACCGGTTTCCTAAAATAACTATTAGTTTGTCCAGAATTAATCCATAATTGCTAAAAAAATAACTCGGTCTTATTGATTACAATTTCTGTTCTCGATTCTATTTCTCATTTTATCTGTTTAAAAATATTTACGATGAGTGACTGTAATATAGTACATACTGCTACCATTTGTACTACCCAAGGGATTGTAATATTTATTCACTGATTGATGATCAAAATAGTTTCCCCTATTATTATCAATACAATTTCTACTAAGATTCTTGATTTTTTCAGAAACTTTTCACAGAAAGTTTATGGAATTATAGTATTGTGTTTGTAGTTACAATTAAAAACACAAAATTACTTATGGCGCGAAATATACTATCTAATGGTTACTACACATGTAAAAGTTCCTCTTAAGGCAAATTGCGGCAGAAATATCGCACTTTCTCCAAGTAACTTTGTTATGTTCAGTTTTTACAAAATAAATCCTTTGTTGCAAAAGATATTAGTACTATTAATGGTTCCAATTGCTATCATGGAGTTGATAATTTGTCATTTTGTTTCTCAAAATTATTAAAATATACTGTTGCTATAAGATTTATGGTGTATCTTTTCCATTTTGTTCTATGTTTCATCCATGTTCTAAAATGTTGTTCTATTTGCTAACGATGTCAGTATTATACCATACAAAACTGAAAGCTGTACTCCAATGGAATTATTAAATTTTTCAGCTAGTATCTACTCTATTAGTACCGATGAATCAATGTCATTTAGAAAACTCCGCAAACATCTTTTATTCTCTTGAATAACCTCAAAACGTTCATTGTTTCTGCAATAAATTTACAATTGTTTACTAAATGCTACCAATTTCTGTCGTCACTTCGACAATTTTCTATTTCAGTCGAACTAATTACAGTACTATTTAAATAACTTCAATAGATATAGCTTTTATTTTTCGTAAAATACTTACAAAACTATCCATGTAGCTATAATTTTTACTAAGTGACTAACTGCAACCCTCCCACTTATATTTTCCCACTTATTTTAACCAAAATAATACTCATATAATTCCCCATAACAAATTGTAGCAGAAATCTACCATTCTCTTAAGATAGCTTCATAGTGCTATTACCTTTTTTAAAATGGACCTGTAATTGCTTAACATATTAATGCTTCATATTGAAAACGGAAAACTAAACTAGCAAACAACTGAGGCAATTTTTGACTACTGTACCAATACTATAATTCCCCATAAACGAATAGCAGCAGATATCTATCGTCCCCTTAAAGAGCTTTACAAAGCTTTTAGCTCTCCTAAAATTATTTTATCATTGGTAAGTAATCAATTTTTCATTATAACAATAGAAAAACTAAATTTCTAAACGTCTTTTAGTTATTATACTACCTAAAAATATACCGTTGCTATAAGATTTACTAAATTATTAAGTGTATCTTTTCCATTTTGTTCTATGTTTCATCCATGTTCTAAAGTGATGTTCTATTGGCTAACGATGTCAATATTATACCGTACAAAACGAAAAGCTGTATTCCAATGGAATTATTAAAATTTTCAGCTAGTATCTACTCTATTAGTACCGATGAATCAATGTCATTTAGAAAACTCCGCAAACATCTTTTATTCTCTTGAATAACCTCAAAACGTTCATTGTTTCTGCAATAAATTTACAATTGTTTACTAAACGGTACCAATTTCTATCGTCACTTCGACAATTTCTCTTCTTCTATTTCTGTCCAACTAATTACAGTACTATTTAAATAACTTCAATAGGTACAACTTTTATTTTTCGTAAAATGCTTACAAAACTATCCGTGTAGCTATAATTTTTACTAAGTGATTAATTGTAACCTTCCCACATATGTAATGTAAAACGCAAAAGTACCAAGAAAACTAATAAAGTTTTTAAACAATTTAATACTCATATAACTCCGTATAACAAATTGTAGCAGAAATCTACCATTCTCTTAAGATAGCTTCATAGTGCTATTACCTTTTTTAAAATGGACCTGTAATTGCTTAACATATTAATGCTTCATATTGAAAACGGAAAACTAAACTAGCAAACATCTGAGGCAATTTTTGACTACTGTACCAATACTATAATTCCCCATAAACGAATAGCAGCAGATATCTATCGTCCCCTTAAAGAGCTTTACAAAGCTTTTAGCTCTCCCAAAATTATTTTATCATTGGTAAGTAATCAATTTTTCATTATAACAATAGAAAAACTAAATTTCTAAACGTCTTTTAGTTATTATACTACCTAAAAATATACCGTTGCTATAAGATTTACTAAATTATTAAGTGTATCTTTTCCATTTTGTTCTATGTTTCATCCATGTTCTAAAGTGATGTTCTATTGGCTAACGATGTCAATATTATACCGTACAAAACGAAAAGGTGTACTCCAATGGGATTATTAAAATTTTCAGCTAGTATCTACTCTATTAGTACCGATGAATCAATGTCATTTAGAAAACTCCGCAAACATCTTTTATTCTCTTAAATAACCTCAAAACGCTCACTGTTTCTGCAATAAATTTATAATTGTTTACTAAATGGTACCAATTTCTGTCGTCACTTCGATAATTTCTCATTTTCTATTTCTGTCGAACTACATACAGTACTATTTAAATAACTTCAATAGGTATAGCTTTTATTTTTCGTAAAATGCTTACAAAACTATCCATGTAGCTATAATTTTTACTAAGTGATTAATTGCAACCTTCCCACATATATAATATAAAACGCAAAAGTACCAAGAAAATTAATAACGTTTTTAACCAATTTAATACTCATATAATTCCCTATAACAAATTGTAACAGAAATCTACCATTCTCTTAAGATAGCTTCATAGTGCTATTATCTTTTTTAAAATGGACCTGTAATTGCTTAACATGCTTCATATTGAAAACGGAAAACTAAACTAGCAAACAACTGAGGCAGTTTTTGACTACTGTACCAATACTATAATTCCCCATAAACGAATAGCAGCAGATATCTATCGTCCCCTTAAAGAGCTTTACAATGCTTTTAGCTCTCCTAAAATTATTTTATCATTGGTAAGTAATCAATTTTTCATAATAACAATAGAAAAACTAAATTTCTAAACGTCTTTTAGTTATTATACAACCTAAAAATACCTATGTATCAATCGAGCATTCATAAGACGCTGCAGAAATCTACCAATTTCTTAAAATAACTTTAGTACGCCTAATTCTCCTAAAATGAATCCATAACTGCTTACTAACTGGTTCCAGATCCTATCAATTCCATAATTGCCCATTTTTTTTTCGAACTAGTTACAGTACCATCTAACTTACCCTTATGCATACGGCATTTATTTGTCTCGGAAATATTTACAAAACTACCCAAACAGCTATAAAAATTAATTAGTTGCATTCTTTCCACTTTGGTGTGCAGTATAATTTCAATTAAAGAACTTGCCTAATTACATACATTTATAATGCAAAATCTGAAGGTATCAATGAAATTAATGCAACCTTAATAGAGCCGATATCTAAATACGCCATAAACAAATCCTAGCAAAAACTAACCATTCTTTTGGGGTTCACGGGGCTTTTAGCTTTTCCAAAATGAATCTTTCATTGCTTAAGATATCAATATAACACAATGAAATTATAAAACTAAACTACCCAAGGAACCAAAGCAAGTTATGACCGTTGGAGTACCTAATAACATCGATATTATAGTTCCCCATAAACAAATAGCGGCACCAATCTATCTACCGCCCTCTTAAAAAGCATTACAATTTCAACTTTCCTATTATTTTTTTACTCTTGGTAAGAAATCAATTCTACATGATAAAATAAAGAAATTACATTTTTAATATTTTTTCGGCTAGTATACAAATTGGTAAAATACTGCTAATGGGGCTAATACTAGTACTAATACAAAAATGCTACCAAAATATCAATCTTTCATTAAGATTATATTCTTTTATTATTATTTCTTAAAATTTTATTTTTTTCTTATTTCTTTATTTCTCTATCTTTCGTTATTTGTTGAAATAACTTCATTACTGGTAATTCTTGTGTAATGAATTCATAAGTGTTAAAAATATCAATGATGTTGAAATTGCTTCAGTTACTACCATCATTTAGATAATTTTTGGATTTTAATGTTTTAAAATATTTACTCATTACTCATTACTCATTACTGGTAATTCTTGTGTAATGAATTCATAAGTGTTAAAAATATCAATGATGTTGAAATTGCTTCAGTTACTACCATCATTTAGATAATTTTTGGATTTTAATGTTTTAAAATATTTACAACACGACATAAATAGTGATGCATTCAGCTGATTTGTTTCAAAATAATCATAAAACTACTCAAGAACTTACAATATTACAAATGTTTTTAAATCTATTGTAGGCAATATTATTTTAACCTTTCACAAAAATGCATGATGTAGTATTATGTGTGTAACTATAATTAAAATTACAATCCACTAAAAAGTTAATTCATTGTGACATTAACTCTTTTAAAACTAATATGTTATGGCTAAAAATACTACTTCCTCCAGTTGTTATCAACGATTTGATAATTTCTGATGGTTGCGGAAATCTAGTCTTTTACTTAAAGAGTAAAGAGTACTTATGTATAAAACGAAACGTAGGACTTTTGTTTTTTTCAAAATAATTAGAAAACCGCTTAATAAGCAATATTTCAGTTGGTAAATTAAATCGTATTCACTCTTCCTTCCTGTAAGCGCAATGTCAATTTCGTTTCTTAATCGTAAAAGGAGACTTTCGGGTCACAAGGAATTCATGTAATGTTATCAAAGCAAATAATACTATTTTCAGTATTTTATTTAGCACTGTTACATTAATTCCTCGTAAGCGATAATAATAATTTTTCATCGTTACAGAGAATTACCGTTTTATTGAAAGATACTTAATATATAAAACGAAACGAAAATGACTTTTGCCACAAACCTCATTCAAATAAATTACCTTTGGAGGAGTTACGGGGTTGAACAGCGCATGTAGACAACGCTGCCTGGAAATACCCAATAATATTGACCAATAGCTAGCAATAGTTAATAAATAATAACTGTAGTTTCAGAAAAATCCCTTTACAAAATTAACCACGATTCAATAATATATTTATACTTTATAGTTTTAAATACAAATCCATGAAATAAGTTAGTGCCATTTTCAACTCAAGTATTCGATCCTTCTTGTTACCAGTAAAATAATTTGTCATAGTAAACCATAGTAGAAATCTAATACTCTCTCAAAATAATTTCATTGTTTTTGTTATTTCTAAAGTTTATGAATAACCATCCACCAAAGATTCTGATCCACTGATTCAAATTAGCATTTATACACCAACTGAACCTAAAGTAATTACAAAACCACTCACGCATATCTGTCAATCGATAAACTAAACATTTGCAACTTTGGCTTTCTATACAATGTTAACTCAGTTTTTTAGAATGTTGCAGAAATATAATTTTACTTAAAAAGTATCATCGCATCACACGATTCCTTTATTTTTCTGGAACACGGTTGTTCAACCCAAATTTGCCAAAACATTGAATATACGACGTATATTAGGCTGTAGTAACCACTTTATATCGTCCACTCGTGATTTAAAATTACAGTGTATACCATTTGAGAGCTACATAATAGCTGCAAATTCTGTAACCTCAAACATTTCGATATCTCAATTGATTCCAGAGTGCAGGGTGGCTACCGCTGGTTATGACTTCAGCTTCAAGAGCCGTTGTTTCTAAAAAACGAGTTGAGCGAAAAACATTTGATGAGCTTGTTTCATTAGGTAGAAGTTAAATGTTATTTAATAATAGTCTTAAATTATGGTCTAAAAAGCATACTAAAGTATCGTCAGTTGTTCATTAAATAGCATAATTTTCAGATAAATCAAGATTTAAATATCAATGACAGCCCAGTCTCCATTGCGAAAGCTAATTAGTTTGAAGCACGTTGAGCACATCATATTGCGTTATTGCCATTTCTATCACAAAGAACACTAAGATGTAATATGAGAGGATCTATGTTCCGTGAACACAGGGATTTTTGTGATTATAAGTTATATTTATGTTTGCAAAGAAACGCAGACGATTTTGACAAGTACCACAAACACAAACATTGAATTATACCTGCATTGTCGGGCAATAGCGCCCGATCCAGAGACACCCCTGATCGGCCAATGTTAGCTCCTATTATTTTTATTTTCAAATCATTTTTAGTGCCTTTCAAATGCTCAAAAAAACGAGAAAAATTAAAAGCCTTTTTATACCCCTAATTGACCACTTTTGTCTCTCAAATAAGTGAGCCAATTTTCATATTAGAAATTAGCTACAAATTATGCAGCTGTTTCGGTGGCTGGGATATAAAATGGCTACCGTAGTTTAACAGACTTAATATAAATGCTCATCAAAAATTTATATTGTTCCAATTTTTGATATTTGTGCGGTAATATTTTTACCGCCAATGTAAAATCTTGACGGTATTGTTTCTTTTTTAAACTATTGTACTATCATCCACGGTTGAGATATGAAATTGAAAACCAAGTTTATTCCCAGTAACCCGTGGCAGTACCGCGGAACTGTATATAAAATAAAATTCATCAGCAAAACCACTAATAAGCAAGTACTATTTATGTTTCCTATGTGGATAAAAAAACATTCCGAATCGAACATAATCTACTAAGTGTGCTCATACTACATCTAACACTAACACTAACTATCTAGATAAGTACTTTCAATTAGTACTTCATTACCGTCATTTACTAAATGAATTTACTTTTTGTTACAACTACGGTCTTAAAATAATGCTCGAGTAATTTCCTTTAGAGTGATTATTAATTTATTTTTAAATGTTTCTTTTTACGTACTTGTTTGATTCAAAAATTGTTCAATTATAAAGAATGACTGCGATGGAAGCCTAATGGTAAATAACATGAGGTATTTAAAAAAGTTCAATACTTCAATTAAGGAACATTATTATTAAAACGCATTCACCATTATATAACGCACATCCCACGTATTACATTTTTTGTTTTGAAATTTGTATATTAATAGAAATTACGTATGTTTTATGAAGCCAAGTAATGTACAAATGTAATCAAATCTGGTTTATTCCACTCTCTGCAAATTCTGTCTATTTTTGCTCGATTTTCCATTGAAAAACATTCAGGTTTGTCATTACGTTTCCTTACAGTTTTTGATTTGAGGTAACCTAAAAATCAACCGGTCGAACTGCCCGTTCCAGGACATCTTAATCGTTTAAATTAATTACCGAAATAAATTTAATAAGGTCTGATTCGATTCAAACGTCAATCTTCTTGCCAATCGTGTGTTGCCGATCAAACTCCCGGCAGCTTCAATTTTATATTATTGAATTTGTTTCGATGTTATTGTACGGTAATTGGTTACACTTACCAGTGGCGTATTTTTTCAGGGATTTTTATGTAAAAATTAAACTATGTTTGAAAAAATTTTTGTTCTCTATGAAAGTGTGGATTTTATACAAAAATGGTAAATGGACGTAGGATGTTTGATATCTGATGTGCATCCGTCAATCTGTGTTAATGTATCTAAAGTGAAAAAATGATATTTTCAAACTGTGTCCCACTTACCCGCACCTAACAGCATAATCCTAATCTAAATCGTTAACTGAGCGATATAACGCCAATAACCGTTGCGCTAAATTCCTATCGACCGAGACTTTTAAAAACATACAACACGAATCCAGCAAACCTTTCTTTGACTCAATAATATTATTCCTTAATCTATTTACACAACTGTAGTCTATTAGCGTAAATTGTATTTATTTAAATCCGTAAAGTAAGGAATATTTTAAATGTTTGCTGCAACCGTAAACAGCTGTCAGTTTTTTCCTAAAAGCTGTTGCCTATTGCAAAAGGTGATGAATAACAGAGAACAGCGGTGTTATTGTAATAAAGCTAAATGGATGAGAGGCGGTAGACTGAGGATTCTACCGGTCTTTTTCTCCAGAGTTTCATTCAATAATAGTGCGTACTTACTTTCTGCAAGCGGATTTTATGTAAACGAGCTTTCTGAAATAACTTTGTGTTAAATATTTTAGCGAGTTTGATCTTTATCCTTATCTAGTTAATTATATGAACTATTTATGTCTGAAGTATGAGTGTACATTTTATCCACCCGTGAGGAGATGAAAATCGAAATATGTTAGTAGGTATAAAGGCAGAGATGATACTAGATCAAGACTCCTACTTTCCAATGTTGTTGCACAAATTTTGCAACAATTTTGTACTACAAGCTGACTTCATAATTTTAATTACTTTTTAAACAATGCAAAAAGTTAGAAAAAATGCAACTTCCTGGTCTTCATATATATGTAAGTGTTTTTTTAACAAAAGAGAAAATTATCTGTCGGTGGTTGTGAAGTTTTCGAAATTCTCCAATAAAACGGCTATGAAGATATTCCATTCCTCAACGTTTCGACCGACGGTTGCTATCTTCTCTTGATAATTTTTTTACGAGAGGTGCAAACATTACGTATTTAGTACTAAATTTTAATCACCTTGCTTTACTTACATAATTTTTTGTAGCCCAGATTATATTAAATGTGGTCACATAACATCAAAGTACGAAACATATCTGAAATTGAAGATTTTCGACTTCACATTTAATTTTTTTTTAAACAAATGTGTATTTTTAGAAACCCAGAACGTTAACAACGGTTATGATATTGCAATAATCTAACATTTTTCCACTATATCATCATGGGAGAGTGACGAGAAATGTGTGAGTATTTCAATAATGACCCTCACAATGTTTGTCCTTTCTATTATTTTGCAGTCTAACTTATCAACTCAATGTTGAATATTTTTCTTTATCTGCCAAATGGACGTTTTGCGAAAAATATGCAAGGAAAGAAGGATTTAGCCATTTTAATTTCTTTCCTGAATGATCCTGTAGGACCGCAGGTGACATCATAAATACTTATTTCACTTCATCTTATGAACCTCTAAGGAAAATCGTTATTCGGCCTACGTCACTGGAGGAACGCCGAAGGGAAGAGTTGAAAAACTAACCTTATTAATTATGTGGCGTTTAGTAAGTCGTGGAAACTCCTGGTGATCCTTGGGGTCACCTAGGACAGAGCACTTGGTGATCTATGTTCACTTGACTTCTATCTCTTTTGAGGAAGTTGTCAAGAGAGATAAGGGAGATCAGAACAATTTTATATACACCGACGATGGATTCAAATATTTCCCCTCTGCTGACAGAGATCTTCATGCACAATGTAAAGTCAAGCCTGATCAGAACGCCGTTATAAAACAAAATAATTTTTTGGTACCGATTCGTGGACGACATTTTACATTTATTTGATGATAGCATAACAAGAATTTTTACCGTTTTTAAATAACTTACCTATTTATCTAGTTCACTAGGAAAGTAAAAACTAATGGATGTATTCCTATCTTTAATTTAAAAGTGTTAAAAGTGTTTAGATTCAGCAGCTCGTTACTTTTTTTTATTTATAGAAAACCTATTCATACTGGTACATTCATCCAATGACCAATAACCAATGACATACTGGTACAACATCCATGTTTATTCCTTGCATCCTTTAACACACAAGATGGCTGCTTTCCATGTTTTGTTCTATAGCATTTTTAAACCTTCCTCTTTCTCGAAATCATTTCAACCTAGAACTTATGAACATTTTTTCAGTTCAATAGAAACCACTATTGAATAATAAGTTATATCGTAGATACTTACATCAACGCAGGTATGCAAACATATCTTTCCACTTCAACTTCTGAGTAGATCATGCAAGTATGTCTCCATACCATTCCAAGGACGTGTTTCTAAAAAAATTAAGAAAAGTTTGGTAAGCCTTATAGGGGACTTCTTTATATCCTTTTAAGCATTTGAAATCAACTAGCTTATCAATGCAAAGGATAAAATATTCTCGAAGGATAGATCACGGGTTTGTATCATTAAAGACATTAGAATCCTTATTTCTAATAAGAAATCCCAAGGAACTTCAATTTCAGGACCTCTATTTTCTCTTATTTTTTTAATAACTCTATAAGCTTATTCCCATGCATCTTCATATAGATTTTCTGTGCACTTCTGTGATTTTGTACATTCCACGCAGAGTTCCTGAAGATGAATGCTAGAATGTTCGAAACATGTTCAACTGTTTGATAGTAGAGACTACACTGTAACTGAGACAGTTATAGAATGGGGTATATTAAACCGTTTTTCGAAAAAGCCGCCCCTATGTTTCAAAAGTGGTCTAAGGTAAACATCTACTTATTAATTTTGTTGTTAATTTTTCATTAAAACTGATTTTGCAGCTCGTCTCGTTTTCGAAAAAGAAGGGCTAATGCAGATATATATTCGTAGTAACGCGAAGATACCTTTTATTAGACATAAGCTTCCCTCACTTACTAACAGAGTGAGAGGGAAATCAGCTTGCCGCTAGTCAGCAGTTGCCAAACTTCGACAGGCTCGCCGGGGCGCTATTCGACTCTCGACACATTTGAAACACAGCGGGCTCCTAAAAAATGGCCGCTCGACACAAAACGTACACGTCCAATGTACACTGTGAAATTGGGGTGAGTCAAAGTTTGGCAGCTTCTGGTTAACAACAAGTTGACTCTTGTAGGGGTGGTGTGAAAGAAGATTCGACCTACGTTGCCAGTGGTCACATAATTATCAGATTCTAACATAATTTTTGTACAGTTCTGGTAGAAAATAATGTGGTAAAATGATTATCTATTGTAACATTAGTTTCTTGCTACGATGTAATCCCACTAAATTTCTACATTTTAATCTTAGGGGCAATGAATCGTATCAGTTCTCTTAGATTAGCTCTAAGTAAAACAACTTTTTCTTTTAAATCAAGGTATTCGGTTCCACTGGGTCTATTGAAAACACGAACCCTATCTAATCGTGAAAAGTAGTCAGAGATTTAACTGAAAAGAAATATATTGACTCTATATAACCAACCCCATGATCCACGCCCTGGTGTGGCTTGAGAATCTGGAAGTAGGTTTGGTGAGGCTTAGCAAGTCCTAGTCACCACTGGTGAAGCATAAAATAGGCTTCGATGTTTTTCCAAGCATCGATATATTGATGTTCATCATTACGACATTTGCATCCATAGTTTTGGGTACTAGACTTGGGTACTCAATACATCAACTTAAATCAACCAGTACTTGTTTACTTTTTACGTGAGTTATAAGTTCCAACAGGGGATGACATAACTAGTGCACACTAGGAGGCATTGAGCACGTCTACATAATTCAAAGATTGTCGCCGTCTATTGTATTCCAAAAGTACCTCACCTCGTCCACTTTTACAATTTCTGAAAGTAATCTCGGAGACTAAAGCAGATAGAAAGATTTGTAGTACATAGTTGTAATATATACTCGGTATAAATAAATGGTGGCAACCTAACTAAGTCATGAACAAAAATCATTCAGATCCGGTCACTAATACCGGAGATATATTACAAAATAGGCTGGCACCTTTCAAACGGGGCGACATTGTCTCTATAATAATCTTCACAGCGTTCAGCAGAAAGCTGTAACGCTGTAATAAAGGAATAAAATTGAATTGAAGAATACTGGTATAACATAGTCATTTTATTGATATACATGGAAATTTTAAGCAGACCCGTGAGAATTTTTATCTAATCCAAAATAACACAGAAACGTTCTAGTGAAACTATTCTGATTTAAAATATGAATTACAATACGTTACGTTGAATGGATCTACCCCATGGATCATTGAATTAGTAACATTGAGAGAAAAATGATAAAATCTTTGATATCTAAATTATCATTCCCATAAGCAGTAGTCCAGTTGTTTTTTAAGCGCAATGTTGTTGAAACTGTATTATTGGTAATTTATAAAGTCGCTCCGTTCACAACGGACTTGGTGTATTAGGCCAAACAACGATTTGAATTGATAAAACAGGAAAGGACCGGACGCCATTCGATTTGTGTGATTGGTGCTTGTATGCGTGTAGTGCTAAAAGTTAGAAACTTTTTAGCTTTCAGACACCGCTACCTTCTACCCTCTTACAAATAAGTCAATGTGACCATTGCGATTAATATACACATAATTGTCATTTTACAATACCACAGCACTACGCCTACCACTGCACTACGGCTTATGTGTAGTAAGTTTAACTTAAGATTCAAATCTATTGTTTAATACATTACTTTTCTCTTTAGATACTTTATATATTTTGTATAATCACGACTAATACTTTTTTCTTTTTTCTTATATTCTTTTTAATATAACTATTTTAAATTTTATTTAATTAAACAGTTTCGTTATTTAATTAATTACTATTTGTTACTCGGTATAATTTTTGAAGGAATCTCACAATTTCTAAAAAAACTGTACCACTACTTCTCCTGACAGGTCACTGACAACACTGGATTCGACACAGTTTTGAACCTTTTTGCGGCACTCTGAGCACTCTATCTGGAGCCCCTTGAGTTAACCAGTTCTCTGAGGCGACATAATTTGTAACATTTTTTGCCCTCACATGCGGTACAAAAAGCCGCCCCCAAAAATTTTAAAAGTGGCCTAAAATTGATAAACACCTTTTTAATAATATAATCAAAACAGTATAATTTGTAGCTAATTAATGGTTAATTTGGTCCATTAGAATTGATTTTGGAACCTTTCTCGTTCTAGAGCTACTGCAGTAGCCGTACTGCGCATTTATGTGAGAGCTATAAAGTAGCTACAAAATCTGCCGTCTCAAAGAATTTAATATATCAAGTGATTCCAGAGATACACAGTATTATCGTAGCTTAATATACGTGAAAATGGGTGGTTTTCCGGGTTATTCCATTTTTGAATTTTTATGTACCATGCAATACTACTAAAACAACGTTTACAAGGATTCTGGATCTTACAGCAAATAGTTTTGTGCATATTACAAATTTACATTTTAATACCGAATGTATCCAAAGGACACATAGTCCATATACATTTGGCAGTAATTATCAGTACATACAAAAAGTAGCTTCTATGTTGCCAAGATACGCTTCTAGTTTTGATTTCAAAGTCACTTCACTATTGTGTTGTCATCACATTATCAGTTTCATCAGGAAAGGTGCAATGCCGCGTTACGCGTTATAGATGGACGTGGAATAATGAAGTGATTTTTAGACTGAACCTTGGAGTACACTAGGTACATTCTGGTTATTGCAGTGTTGGTATTGTAAAATAATGTTCATGCCTTGCGAAAAAGGGAAAATATAGCAAAGTACAATCTTTAAAATTTAGAAGTTAGATCGTCTTCGTTTCGACTTTGTCGTATGTTCTCATTATTTGAATATTATATAAAAACTTCGTTGTTCAAATCCACTGTCGACATTTTATTATAAATTACTCCTACCGTTCCGCACAGCAAACTTGGCAGAGGTATAGTAATAAATAAACGCGTGTTTTCTCGAAAAGATGGTAAAAAAATGAAAGAAAACCATTCCTGAGAGAATTTTCTATCATTTGTTTACGTCTTGTTTGTAAAGTTTTGCGTTTTAAATTGACCCCTAAAACGTAGGATGTGGGCTGCATAACGCCCGAGTAGATCAAAACAACATCATTTCCTTTTAATTTGAGGAAATTTGTAAAACAAAACTCTAATTTAACTTTAAAATGGAGCAAACGCTCATCAATATACATTTCTAACCGAAAAATCTCTTGTTTACACGGAAACTCATTTTTCATGTTTATGTGGGATGTTACGCAATTTATCGAATCTGGTTTTTTGAACCTGTACGTATTGCGTATGTATGGTTGTCAAGAGGGTGTTTTTACGTAAGGGTGCAGGCATATTAGCCGAAATTTACCCGGATGTTTGGACAATTTCATACTCATAAATGCAGGGCTGACCTCAAATGACACACTTGAAACGTAGTTTAGTTTATTTAAATAGTCAGTACATGGCATCATATCCTTTATTTTGAATATAATTGTATTCAATTTCCAACCACACCGAAAATAATTATTTTTTAATTAGAATCTCTTCTGAACGTGAATTTTTTCCAGGTAATAAATTTTGTTAATTCTCAGCAGGAGAAAATAATCTGACCATTACAAGAGAGGGTACCTACCAACATTAAATAAATTTCTATATAATTCTCATTATTCTTGAAGAATCTATTTTGGCGTTATGAAATGCGCCATTATTTTTAATTACTACATTATTCTGTTTTTTGTTGTTAGTATTAACATTTTAATTACATTAATGCGCGGCTTGAAGGATTAATATGAGAATTGTTTTACCTCTGAAGAAATATGCAAGCATTTTTAATCTGTTCTTTAGTTCACACTGGTTTAACAAGTCATGAATAGAAGCTTACATACTTACGTATGTACATACATATCCATACACTATTCGGCGGAAAATCGGATGGTAAATGATGAATATTAATAGTACTAAAAGTCGTGCTATTACTATTTGATTAATTTTCGTGATTTTTATTATGTTATATCATTTAAAGGTTCTAAAAAATATTAGTTTTCCTGCTAACCTTTATGTGTAAATACCGTACGTTTAATTTCTACATTTATCAACAAACTTAAAATTGCTTATAAATATCAATTAATCGAGAAAGCATCAAGAGTAAACATTCGGTCCGAAAATCACATCAAAGATGTCGAAATCCCTTTTATCTAAATGTGTATTATGCCGGTTTCAATTACCACAAGCAACTTCAAGTAGGAGTGAATACCGTCGCAATGATTCCGACCAAGTACTATTGTGAGCTTGCTTTCTATTTTTAAAGGTTATTTCATATCGCATTTTTTCTGGCACCCGACGACCACACCAACAATTATTTATAATTTTCTATTAAATTATTTGGTAAGAGTAATTTATTACTTGCCGTATTCGGGTTTTGTATAATTATTCGTAGACATGTACGACGCTTGTTTGTATGCGATATGTTGTGTATCAAAAATCTACTAGCAATTATATATAATTGAAAGCAAAGCGAACCGGTGGATCGTGGTCGTAGATTTTATTTTTCAACCGTTAAATTAGGTTTTACGTGCAATGCATGGACGGTTCAAGTGTTTGTGTTAAATGTTATTAAATTCGAACTAGTCTAGGATAAGGGTATAAAAGTCACGGTAACAGCTTAATCAGTCCTTGGTGTGTGTCATTTTTATCGTTCTTGTCATCTTGCAATTTAAAGAAAATCAGCCCATTTGACAGATTTCGAACGTGTAGTAAGGTATTTTCAAAAACCAAGTTATCAGTCAAAGTTCATATGAGTCAATTTTCGTATTTGGTTAGGTACTCCGACTTATTTCTGAAGATTCAGGTATTTTTTTTATTCAAAATTAATTCAGTTCCACAAAGTTTTGCACATCGTTCGATTCATGATTCGAAAATTAACCCATGAATTTTTGTTAATTCCATTGTTGACCCATGCCTCAAAAACTATTCACCCAATCGAATAAGATAATTTAGAGATGATTCTGTAGCCTAAGAGACAACGAGATCCGTTTTGATTGATTAATATGTGATATGAGGGAGCATTTAGTAACGCCTCCATAGATTCGATCTACCATGCTCTCTGCTACTGAGCTGCTATGCCAGCGGAGTGCCAACGTAATAGTTACAATATGATCTATCGGCCAGGTTTAACTAGCAGCAAAAACAAATAGAAGGATTCTGTCTCCTCTGATGTTGACAATTCTGGTGAATACAATATTTGAAAGGTTGATTCTGACATCCGAAGATATTTATTGCTTGCTTTTGCTGGCGACCTAGTCAATTGTCTTACACGATCTAGATCTTTTCAAGGCAGACAAAACCAATTGCGTAGTGATTGTGTGAAGAGATGTTTCAATTGCACAGGTGTGGAATTCATCGACTCTTGATCTTTTAACCGTCTTAATAACTATCTTAATGAATAATATGACAAATACGCTAACTCAGTCCTCAGTATTACCCAAGGAATTTCCTCAATATGGGAAACGACCTGCTTCAGTAATATGTATGAATTTCTCATCTCCTCGACTGATGGTATGCCTAAAATCCGCATTTCAAATATTCCAATACGACCTGTAGTTTCTTTACAGGCACACTAACATATTTGCTACCAAGATGGTTGACTAATATATGAACTGTCTTGTAGACCGTATCAAGGACCTAACAATCTTCTCAAATTCCATTTTAGTTTCTTTCGATGTGGTAAAGTTTTTCGCTGGCATACCGTTTGAGGATTGTATTGGTCTTTTACGTAAACTTCTTTTTGAAGCCAACTACTCTGTGGTACAAACCTTTGACCATAACCTTTGCTTCTCCTAGATACGGTCCTTGTACAGGAGTATCCAGTTTTTAACATTCCTAAAAAAAATTTATTAGCTGAGCATTTCATGTGAAACCTAGAATTTCATATCCATAAATCACATTCGCATAACCTCTTGTTCTACTTTTTGTCTTATTCTGTTCAAGGGGAAATAGGACGAAGTTGGATAACTATTTTGATTTTCGGAATAGTCTCGATCACGATATCAATTTCACGATGAAAATGGAAGTTGGCGGTTCGCTTTCCTATTTTAACCTAAAAATATTTAAAGAAGGTAATATTTTTGATTTTCAATTTTCCAGGAAGCCGTCTGATACTGACTCAGTTGTCTTCTGTCTCTTTGTTTCACGGACTGTTCGTTCCCCTTTCAATCGACAGTTTTAACTAGAACTTTCTAAAATCTTCCATACCGCCAGAACTAACCAATACTATTTTAAGCTATTTTAAAGTTGCATAGCTGGTTTCAACATCTCTTTTTCTACCACCACTTTTATAATCAATTAACTAATCGATACCAAAGATCGATAGTTCCGGAAGATCCCATAGCTTCTGCCTTCCACAAATCTGGTATAGACTAGTACATATTCATTTAAAAACGGCGAAGCTACTTTTGTAGGACAAAATGGTAGACATATTTCTATTCGGGTATGTTCCAACACGGGGAACCTGTTTTCGTTTTTCGAACCCTCTAAATACAACATCAAGTTCATTAGTTAAATCACTTGTTCACAGAAAATTACATCCCACACCCTCTTCCTGAGACTTTATTATAATTATTACAAATTTCAGTACCTTATTGTGCTATCTATGAATGTTGAAAAACCGGCGTGTCACTCACATTTTGTATATATTTTTTTGTAAGTTTTAAACCTTGTATACCGTTCTTTTAATGCATCTTTTCTTTTTGGCACTGTTTGGTAGCTGGTGAAGAATTCTCAAAGGACTTTCGTGGCCTACAGCTCTTCCGTGAAATCACATGTAATATTTAGATCACAAGGCATACAAACTTCTCAAAAATAGTGGATTAACTCACCAGAACAAAACAAGCTGAAAACTTATTAAATAATTAATGTTATAGTAAAGAATAAACTGTAAAAATTTGACCGCCTTGCAGAAGGTCTAAGGGGATGAAATTAGTTTTCGAACTCGATCGCGCAACATTAGGTGGTTTGTTTATTAAATATTTTTTTAAAGTTTATAGAAAAAATATTAGGGAATAAACTGTAAAATGGTGTATCTACTTGATTTTTTTGGTTGTATGTGTTAATTTCACTTTTTGCTGTCAGACCTAATTGGATGAGACCTTTACTTGAACATGGGCTTCGAACCACGGTCATCAGGCACGATTGTACTCCCCTTAGAACGTCTGCAGGTCAATCACCTTTTTCCAATTTATTGTCTACTATTATATTTATTAATTAAATAATTGTTCGATAATAAAAAAGTTTCTTTAGACTTGTTACTGTATTACATTTCTTTATTAAGACATTACTGATAAAAT
Organism: Cryptocephalus primarius; assembly: GCA_963576515.1. NCBI lineage: Eukaryota > Metazoa > Arthropoda > Insecta > Coleoptera > Chrysomelidae > Cryptocephalus > Cryptocephalus primarius. The sequence goes on from OY754945.1 coordinate 10,992,844, forward strand.
GGCTGCTGAATATGAAATGGGTGCTAGACATATCACTTTCAAAAATTGGCTGCAGAAATTTTGGCTGCTAACTTCACACCGGTAGTTAAATATTGGGATCACAAATGTGTTATTTACCTCAACATAAAAGTTTAAAAATAAATTTATTAGTAGAACAAAATGTATTATAGTGAGCAATGAAATAAAAACATTTTCTGGACTATACTATATTACGCTTGTTGAAGCCAAATGTTTCTGTTCACTTACGGTATTCAAAATGCTGTGTTTTCTGTTTTCATACCAGGTTTTCGAAACAAATTAAAAATTTACCTGCAAGATGAATCATTTATTGTTTATAAACTAAATTTTGTTTATGAGGTTTCCTTGCCTGAACACAACTAAAGAAACTTCGATTCAATTAAACACATTGAAAAACGTTTTCCAGGATTAATGTAGAGAAAGTGAAACCACAAGAGAACCACGAGGGATATGCAACGTTCATATCCATTTGTGTGCTGGTGGAAATATCCTTGGAGTAAATCAATTTGTTAAATTGTTTTTCTGACGGGGCAAGTTAGTGTTAGTTCGTGAAACAGTATATATTGGAGCCGTTACATATCTAAACTTCGTATGTTCTTGTAGAAGACTATATTTCTAAACAGTTTTTAACGGTTGGTGTAGTATTTCTCGTAAATGAATCATTGCATCATATTTTAGAAGGAAATTTTGAATCAATACAGTTCTTTCCATATCACGAATGTTGGTGTTAGGAGCAGATCGCCTAGATTATTGGGCAGATTTGCCATGAAGCATTTTGAGAAAATTTAATACGTATTCTAAATTTATTTTTTACATTCCTAGAACAAAAGTATTGCGGTAATTATACTTTTATGTTTATTTTTATACGACTTGTTATTTTAAGAAATTTTAAGGAAATATTTCACTTGAAACAAAAGGTATGTTTTTTGTTTACCAATTTTAATTCTTGGATTTTAATCTGTGACAAAACTACAAATGTATACCATATCATACTTATTACCTATTACCACAATTTGAATTCGCATGGCATTTAGAGTTGCAATATATCAGTTTCTTTTACATAATTAGGTTTTTCCAATTTATTTTCGTTGACAACTACACAAAATAAATGGGGTGCAAAACCCTGCCCGTTGATATTCGAGTTACACTTTGCGTCAAATATTTTCTTATTAAAAGTAACGTCTTGCAGACTGAACAAGTTCTGCTCATCAATATCAAATTCTGGTCTACAATGCAAACCATCTAAAACACCTTTCGTGTCTATTTCGTAAAATTCATTACGTTTATTGAAAATAGCACACATAAATCTAGGCTCCGTATCGGAATAGTTACAGTGTCTGCAATAACTTCTGATGAATGAGTTTGATCACAGTGAGTTTTCATTCTCTTAACTTGTTTTTAAAGCATCTGCTGCTCTTTTGCGCGTAGTTAAAAGGTTTTCCTTTCTAAGAGAAAGGTCAGGACCCTCATGATTTACCACAATGGAAATGGTCACATTACCTTTCTCAGATGATGGCAAATGGTCGGATAAAAATGGTCCGAAGGTGTCGGTGAGCGTTCTTAAACGTTTTCCACTAAATGTACCAAGTGAACCATCCTTGAACGTTAATTTTGGTACTTATTTACCAAGTATCGCGAGAATCTCGACATAGTTTTGACCCTCTTATCCCGCTTAGCGTCATTTTTTCACTTGTCCGTCATAGTTTATAAATAATTATTTAAAAAACAGCATTGTGATCGTGGTCTTGAAGAAAAAAGTCCAAAAATGGAGGTGTTTTGAGGGAAAATTTGCAAAAAATTCCGTAGTTTATCCTACATACCAGTTAAACTCACATACGGATCATGCCGTACATCCTACACTATTCGTTTTCGGGTATTTTTTTATGGCATCTGAAAATCTCTGGTCCCTAGAGTATTAATGTGTTTTACAAGACATTTGTTCACACCACTAAAAAAGCACGAATGATTTCGATCGTCTCGGTGAATAACCAAAAGTTTCACGTACTTTCTGTTACAGATGCACAAGGCCAAAGATTGAAACGCAAGTCGGTCATTAGCAGCCCCAGTCGACCGAAAAGTTCGCAGCGCAAGTCGTCGCAGTATCAACGCCAAACCGAAGCTACCTCAGACAAAGTGAAAAGGGGAAATAAAAGGAAAAAGGCATTTAAATGACAACTAGATAGCACCTAGCACCCGGCCGCACCCGAGAGGCGCGCACGCATTCCGGTGGTGTAGCGAGAACGGCACAACCATTGGCGTAGAGATTGCACCTTCCCTTTGCCCAATGGGGGGCGACACCTCCCCGGAGCAGCAGTACTCGCTGCGATGGAACGACTTTCACTCGAGCATACTCTCGTCCTTCCGCCACCTCAGGGACGAGGAGGACTTCGTGGACGTCACCCTCGCATGCGACGGATGCTCCTTTACTGCGCACAAGGTGGTCTTATCGGCATGCAGTCCATACTTCAGGCGACTCCTGAAGGCCAACCCTTGCCAACATCCGATCGTCATCCTACGCGACGTGCAACAGAAAGATATGGAGAGTCTGTTGAGGTATGTTCCTCCAATTCCAAAAGCGACCAATTATTACATCGAAAACAGTAACAATGATTGAGGGCCGGATACCCTATAGAAAATGTTACTCGATATTTTGTATATGGATCTCATTGGGGGATGCAAAGTTATATATCCAAAATAACTTTTTTTATAAGTTTTTGGTTTTAGTAGGAAGCACTATCGTTCCAACCAAAATTAGATTTTGTCAGATTGAATTGATGAATTTGTTGGGAAGATATTGTCATTTGTTTATCCCAAGAGATATATTGTTTACAGCTATACTTTTTTGGGTGAACATTTGTGCCGCCTATAGGCTCAATCTTTTTGTAGAGGTCTAAACTTTCATATTTGTTCAGAGTCAAGCTACAAAATTAATTTTCAACACCTTATATATTGCTTTAAAAAAATGTTTTCTTTTTAAACGATTTTTTTTTGAGGCTGGACCGTGTAGACTGTTGGACTAACCATAAGGTTGCTCACCCTACATTTCATAATTAACACTTAGGTACCCACTAGCCGAAATTTTGTTGTTTTCTGGTGTCTACTTACTATGATTCAAAAATGCTCTGTAACAAAATTAAATGGTTTAGAGAGGTGAGAGCAAGTGAAAGTGGGATATTGTTCTTTGGAGTAAGGCATTAAATAGAATATGTTGCAGTTCGATTTAGTTTGGGTTAATATTTAAATAATAAAACCATACTAATGATTTCAAAGTGTTTATATTAATGATCTCTTGTTTAGAGGTGAAGAAGACATCATTATCAACTATCATATAAAGGACTTTTAATGATGGACAAATAATATGTACCTAGATACATATCGGGTGGCAATTTAAAAACTGTCAATCGGGTTTAAGTTTAGAACTAACGATAATTATAAAAATTTGTGAAACGTGTCGATTTTTATTTCGAGGGGGAACCATTTTGCGCGTCTCTTCAACGTCGCTTCAACCCTTTAACCAGAGTAAGTTCCACCCCCTAAAAGCTAAATAGGGAAGAAGTATCAAGTGGTACTTTTTTTAAAGCTTATCAAATTCTGAATTCGACGGTTTTTTGTTTTTTAAATTTGGTTCAGTAATTTTCGAGAAAGTAAACAACAAGTTATTACTTGGATAAAAAAATAAAGTGATAATTTAGATTTAGAAGTTAATTTTTTACGTAGGTATTGATTTTTCTGTATGAATTAGTTGTTTTTAATTGTATCTTAAAAAAAGTTTTACGAAAGTTTGAAGTAAAATAATGATCATTGTCAAAGAGTTTATTGATTTATTTGAAAAGTGGTTCCTACAACACATGTTCAAAATGGTGTCCGTTACTTTCAAGACAATAATAAAGCCTATTGTTAAATTCTTCTCGAACTTTCGCAAAAGTGTCTGGATATGCGACGACATTCTTGGGTAATTCAATTTTTTCTTCAACTGAATCAGGTTGGAAATGGAAGACCGCAGATTGTAAGTATTCCCAGAGAAAAAATCCATAGGAGGTAGGTCGGTTGAACGTGGTGGCCATTCCACTGCTCCTCTTCTATCAATTTCGTTAATTGGGATGGTGTTCATCCAACCATTGTCTAACAGGGAGTACGTAGTGGGGAGGTGCTCCACCTTGTTGAAACTGGAGTAACTTTTCTGTTAAAGAATGATTTCAGTCTGTCTTTTTGATTTTCTAATTCTTGAATTATTGATGGTTCTATTGTTGTATCTAACATTTCAGCATACATTTGACCAGTCAAATTTCCATCTATGAATAACGGACCAATTATGGAATCTCCCAAAATACCGGCCCATACATTCACCTTTTCAGGATACTGAGTATGACCTTCTCTAAAAATGTGACGATTTTCGTCACACCAATACCGGCAGTTCTGACTATTTACACATTCATTAAGATAAGAGGTGGATTCATCAGTGAAAGAAGTTTTTTAAAGAGTCGGGGCTCGGCAATAATTCGGGTAGACGTTAATTCACAAAATTCTATTCGTTTATCTGAATCATCATCTTTAAGTTCCTGGAGAATTATCATCTTATAAGGATGGAATTTGTGAAGATTGAGAACGATCTTTACAGACTTACGCGATAGGCCAGTCTATGTGCCAACTGCTTGACGAGTTGACAAAACTGAATTAATAGCAATTTGTCTAAGAACTTCTATCTGACCCGCTTCGTTCAACAACCTTGGAGTAATTCTTTTTGTATTGGCGACAAATCTTATTTCTTCAAATTTGGTAACCAATTGTCGAACGTAAGTATGGCTAACGTGTTTCTCTGGATGTCTTTTGTTGGAAACTGTAGCTATTCTTAGGCAACAACGATTTTGGGAGCCATAGATAAAAGTAATTTCAATTCTTTCTGCTACATTGTAAACCATATTAATGCGAATTAATACGAAATTAGAAATGATTTTTGAAAAAGTAACACGATGACTGGAACGATTGTTTGGTATATCGAACCGAACCACACTTGGAACTGTACTGTTATCGTTCTCAAAACCACATTTTTCATTTTTTTTTTTAATCTAAGGAATACCTTTTGTTCATTTTCGTGAAAATCGCTAAACCAAATTTTAAATCAAAAAACCGTCAAACTCAAAGTATGATGAGCTTTAAAATGAGGTATCACTTGACCCCTCTTCCCCATTTATATTTTATAGGTGGATTCACCCTGGCTAAGGGGTTAAAGCGACAGAGTTGAAAATAGGCACAAAATGGTTTCCTTCGAAATAAAAATCCATAGTAGGCACCTATTAATTTGCTTCGTGTACAGTACAAATATGTTTGTTGATTGCCATACTAGCCAAAGTATATTCGACCATCTTAATTAGCTAGAACTCTGACACATTTTCTATAAGGTTACAAAATGTTATTTCAGGAAAAATTCAAAAAATGTTAAATGTGTAGGTTTTTCGTTTGCGGTTTTCTACCTACCTCCGAAATAAATTTGGACGATTTTTATTTTTTTCATGTTTTCTTAGCCCACTTAAATTTTTCTAAATTTAAGTCGACCGTACTTTCAATTGATAGATGATTGATACATTTTTGTTCCAACAGATGTATTCGGCTTTGTTCGGAAGTCGACCTAACTTCGTTTCTTTTTCCACCCTTTCAAAAAGTGAAACTTTGGATTGGTGAATTTCTTTTAACCATCTGGAAGCTCAATTTAGTTATTATTGCAGAAATTTCACCCTATTTTCCACTCCTTATTAAGTTAGACTAGGGTTTTTAAAGTGTTTCGGATGCCGAGATCGTGAACTAGATCACAATATTAGCGACAAAAGTATGTTTCATGATCTCAGAGAGGGAATAGGGGAATACGTACCTGACAGAGAAAGAGTGAAATTTATTTGAAACCGTAGCGCCTCTCTCTCTTTCTAATAACTAATTTTTCACACGTATCTGCCTCCCTCTCAACCATTATTTCGATACCCAGATGATATTACGGATTTCTTCGAATTTCCGTGGTTCTGTGCATGCTTAAAGTATATGATTACTAGATTTAAGGTTCATAACTATCCTGAAACTTCTGGAGTTTGAAGGTGGTAAAACACTCAGACACATTCATTGTCAGCTTTACATATTAGATTACACTCATCTGATAGAGGATGTATCGGTGACACAATATGACAATTTATAACCTCTCAAAAAATAAAATTCTTAACTCCTATATGGAGTTAAGGCTCAATTATTGTCTGTCCAAGAAATTACGTACCTTGAATATTTACAAAATTTATTTTTCAATTGACAATACGACATTCGCTATTTACTTATCGAAATGTATAATATTTACCGTAGTCTACATGTTTTATGATGTTTTAGGATGAATTATGTTTTATCAACATGTTTCAAACGGTGGACGTAAATTCTTCACTGCTTATGATTTCTGACCTGTACAACCCGAAGGGTACGATAATCCTACAGTATAGCCTCATGGTCGTACTGCGATTATGCGCATCCCTTAACCCATCTTCCTAAAAATAATAAGAATGCAGATGTTGGGTACTTGTACGGAAATTGAAATAAATGTTCAAGCAATTGGATAAATTTCGAATGGTGACTAGTGAATGTAGGTGACTAAAGGGCCAATAATGTCGACGCTTCAATATGTCGGCGTATTTGATTAAAAATGAACGCATTGAGGACTTGTTAGTTTGAAAGGATTTTACATTTCACAAAACTAAGGTTTTGAAAAGAAAAAAAGATTTTTGAGTACTCAAACTAAGTACAGTGAAAAAGTTTTTGAGATAGATCAATGAAACTCGCAATAACAGCATTATAAAAATTAGTGTCGAAGTATAGTAGATTTCGAATTAAAGGGATACACACATTTGATTTTGTTAGTTATCTCTTCTAATTATATACTTTGAAATCATAATTCTGGTTACATATAAATGGGTAATTTAAACCAAAGTGTAAGAAAATTATTTAGGTTTAGTTTGTATCATAATTTTGTTTTATAAACGTCAAGAACGTTTTGAAAACAATGAACAATTTGAACACAAGAACAATTTGATTACACTGAAGAACTGGTACTTGTTTTCCGATATCGATGAAATATAATTATATGCATATTATTAATATAAAATAAAATAACTTTGGTGGTAAAACATATTGGTGAGAAATATACATGTCAAATTTTGTAATTTCGGAATTTTTAACTGCGGTTAGTGAGGAATTTACATCCGCCCTTTAAAAGTAGTATGCTGACTATCGCGCGTCTAGGGACTGCATGGTGAAAATATTACTATGTGTTAATAGAAAATTGCCTATATAGGGTAATTTTGAAGATAATGGCGCATATGAATAATGGAAATAATCGAGCATATTTTTGTGATTGTAAATGTCAGTGTTATTAAATGATAAGTAATAGACTAAACCATTCTTATTAATTTATGATTAATAATTTATAATGATAATTAATGTTTAATATAGTAAACATCATTTTCTATTTTTCATCCCATTCGGTAGTTACAGTTTTGACATAAACTACCTATTTTTATGAACAGTTTTCCACATCTCTTCTGTCAAATAATTGTCGCTAGTAATTTGATTAGCGAGTATATCACTGCGCAGTGAATAATTTATTGGCGGCTTCGCCTTTCCAAGTACAGCTGAACTCTTATCAAATAAATAGCGAATTGAGTAATCAGAAATCACACCTTAACCCCCAAAGAAATTTACGAAATTACTTAATAACCGAGTAAACCAGTCAGTAGCGGCACATTCGGCCACCTTCGTTAAAATATTTCATACAGGGAAATCAATCCATTAGCTCTCTCTCTACTAGTCTTTACTCTCTCTCTCTACTAGTCTTTACTCTCCACTACTGATGCTGATATTTCAAACACGAACACCATTAAACCTTTTTTTACTTACGCTCGTGCAGACAGATGACTCATTTTATTTTTGTTTGCTAGGCTATACATATCCTAAATTTGCGAAATAATAATAAGAATATACTCCATTATTTTGAATTCTAACTAGGAACTCATAAAATTAGTAATGTGTTGTAAAACATACATTTTTTTTATTGGGTGTAAGTGAACACTTTTATTTGACAAACATTTATGCAGTTGCTTTGGAAGTGATATGTACGCCACACATATCAGTGGTTTATAAAGTTTTGAGCTATAAACAGATGCTGGACTTTATTTTCAAATTTAGCAAATTACAACTGTCTAATAACAAATATTAACAGCAATTGTTTCCTAATGAAAGTAAGTAGCAAGATTTCTTCACTTGAGGTTGCACTATTTCATGAGCCATGTAACTTTTAAAGGCTATTTCTATTCCTCTTCTTCTGTCCCTCTCTATTCGTTTTGATTTAATCTGTATGGTTGAGTCTACGTTATCATTATCAAGTTATAAAATTGAGTTCCGTTAACTCTCAACAATTAATTTTATACACCCATGGTGTCAATCGTTGCACTATTATTAATGATGCTTGAAGCCATTAAATACACATGATTGCGAAAATATTATATAGTATAAACTACCGTTCATGTAATTTAAATTAGGCTTGATAAATACTAGTGAGGCATTGTAGATCCTACAGGTGTATATTAAACACATAATAAGCAAAGTTGTAAATCAAGTGAAGAATTATGTCATGGGTAAAGTCATGTAATAAAATCGGTAAAAAAGATCACGTCAAATTTTTTGTATCAGTACCTCGCCTAGGCAGTAAATATTCATTAATCTCAAAAAATTGCCGAATGTGACCCGTTTTGCCATAAATAATCAGCTTTTTTATTAAACCTTTTTTAGCGTTATACAACATGTAATATCCAAAATAATACATAGTTGTTAAACTTTTATATATCGATGTTTCACGTTCTATTGTTCCATTTAAAATTTTTGATTAAGGCGCGAATGACCTTCGATTAAGTTTTCTCTTAATCACATGCTATGCTATGTATACGAAAATTCTAAAATACATCGTGCTTCCACTAAAATTAAATTAGTTTATAGATTCATTGATTTATTTTTTGGAGTAGTAGCGAGGCATAGAAAAAATACTTTTACGATAAAAGTTTTCGCATATATTGGCAGTTTGTGGCGAATGATGTCTTTATGAATCTAATAAATAACCAGAAATAACCAGGTTCAGGTTATTCATTCCCATGCGAACGACCTTTGTCTTGCAAGAGCGGCTCTCTCATTTATATGTACTTGTGTTTTTTGTTATTGAGGGTTGCCATCAGGTCCGCTTCATTAATTCAAAAATAAGTATCGTTAGGCACTTTGAAAAATGTCAAGTTACATTCGTGACTTTCTCAGACTCCTACAGGCACCAATGTGCGAATTAAGATGATCGAAATGCTGACACACCTAAGGCTTGCCACTATATTGTTCTTTCTATATTACGATTTTGGCACTTTCGGGCTTATTGCTACCACATCGTTGCTAATGTTTGACATATTACCCGCTGAATAAATTTAAAAGTTCTCTTCCAATAACAAAAGTGCGATGTTTGGACATACGCATTACACATACATCTGTGTAGCTCTTGTTTTTGTGAATGAGTAATAATGCATAAACTTGGTAAACAACTTAATTGTAGTGGAAAATGGAGAACGATTTATTTTACAACGCGGCTAGGGCTTCGACAAATATATCATCCAAATGCCTGGTAATTTGAAAAATTTAAGGTTAGGTTTTGTGTTAAGTGTCCCAATTGATTTAGTGAATTGCCGAGAACGGTAGATAACCTCATGGGAATCACAGTACTTATGTTCATCCCTACAGTACCATAAGAAGATTCCAAAAAAAAATGAATTGTATAGTAATCGTGCATAATAATACATCATCGATTCAGGAATCAAATTAAACTTACACCGAGAAGGTATAAGTATGAAAGATTACAACAAATACATTTACAGATGCAACTCCATGATTACCAACAAGCAAAGACAAGCAATCTTCAGAAGTTTTATAGGCTGGATAATTTAACAATGAAATACATTATTATAAATTGCTAAGATTGCGTGTCCGAAACGGACAAAAAAAATCCACTGAAAATTTAAAGACTGAATGTAATCCAGTATTATTTTTCTTTTGAGGAAGGGAAGGTCCAGGTTTGCAAGAAGTATTTCCTGAGAATACCGTATCATTCAGAAGACTGTTTACAATACACACAATCAACTAAATCAAAATGCGAATACCCAAAATAAAGTCGAATGACGAAGGTACACCTGAAGAAATGGTTCAGGAAGTCGCAAATGACATCACCTTCTTCAGTTGGGTACAGTCACACTGCCATCTTAAAGATCGCTGAAAGGAGTACATCTAAAGCAGCTTATATATTTCACAAATGTATAAACTGTATCGAAAACAAATGACGGATAACATTTGTGAGCTTAACAAATTGGAAGCGGTCGAAACAACAAGATCAGGCCAAGGAAAAATATCTAAATTTTGTTGAACAGAAAAAATCAGGTGAGAAAAATGGCCTCAAGTGGGCAAAAAGCACAGCAGTTGCGATGTTTGGTCTGGAGAATATCCTGTGATGCCCATGAGGTGAGATGTATTTCAACTGTTGTAACTTCACAATTTACAATATCACCAATCATATTTCGATTACTTTTTCGAAAGTTTCGATTTATTTGTTCTGTAATGGAAAGAAAAGGCAACGATATTTAGTGAAACCCCAAAGAAAATCGAACATAAAGCAACTTCTTCCAGGGAGTGAAAAAAACTTTAATTTAGCCATGTCTTGTGCCATTATCTTCATGATACAAGCTGAAGTCTAAACTATCACTATGAAATATTCTGCCTCTAAACAGTTTTGTGCAAACAGATTCCGAAGATTATCCTATTATATTATTATTCAAATCAGTGGGTTAGCACATGAAATAACAACGGTAAGAATACAACGACAGAATATAATCTCGATTAGAAACAATACGCTTTGTAAATTAAAGAATTAAATTAATGAAATAGTATATGGACAATGTAAATATACAGAATCACTAGAAATCACTAATTAAATCAACAGAAATAGAATGTAACATAACCTCGCCTGACACATATTAAGTGTTAAAAGATAGAAAGTCCAAAATATAAAAACAGCAAAGCTCCACAAATAGAAAAGACATGGGTAATGCAAGCATTTATTCATGAATTGTATGTGCCATGAAAGTGCAAGTAGATTGTACAAGAGAGTCCATTCATAGTTCAACGTTTAAATGTTCAAAATTGTCCAAATGAAGCGTTGCTTCTTTGATTACTAGAAGATAGCGTCGACTTTTTATGATTACTCCAACGTTCCTTATACAAAAAAGTCAATTGTACACTTCAAAGATGAACTTCCTAAGTTTGAACTGCTAAAGAAAACCCTCTTCCAGAAAAAAAACCATCCTGTTTTCCTAGATACAAACACAATAATCTAAAAATTGACATGTCTGTAATCAAACAGAGTACAATCAAAGAATATTGCCTTTTGTACCGAAACCGAATTAAAACATTAGGATTATACCTCATAGGATTATATCATATATTATACATATAGGATATAGGAGTAGTCATTACAAAGTGATTTGCCTCAAAACCCAACGACGCTTCACGACTGAAGACGTGGAATGTAGCAGATAAAGTAAAACATTTGCCTCAATGAATTGAAAACTGCCCCTTCTTTGACGAAGCCCTTCATTAACACTGTGTGTATCTATTCAAATGTATTTTTGTACCAGCGTCATAAATGTGGTTATGTTGATTTTTTGATAACACTACTTATTTAAGTATAGTAAGGCGCAACCAAGTAGTAGTTTTTTTGGTTTAAAATTGCTCTGATATTTAAAATTTCTTTTTTATATTTTGAGCATCTTGAATTTTTAATAGAGATTTAATGCAATAGCACCATTCAATCTGCTAAAAATATTTTTTGTGTTTTAGCACAACCCCATTGCCACAATGCCATTAATTCGACAAACGGCCATGTATATCATACAAGCTGGTAGTTCCAAGAAGAGTTGCATGTCTAGAAATTTATCTTTGGATTTAAGGTTTTTTAAAAGTCAAATCATGAAGCGACTTTTTCATTGTATTCTCTCGATTCTAGAGATTTTTGCAAACTGTAAACAGCGAAAAACATTTAATTTGACATAATAAAAAGTGTAAAGGTTTCCATATCTTGTGGACGTGATAGAAGCGTTTTTAGAAAGCAACATTTGTTTATAAAGTTACGAGAAAAACGAGTGTACCTCTCTTTCTCTATTTACCATGAATTACATTTTTTCTCGCCATCTGAGGACTGAAGTACACTTGTCAGTAATGGGGAACTTTAGCAGGCAAACTGAGTAAATACTTTTGATTAAGTTGATTTGGAAGTGCAGTAAGAACCCGTAAAAAAATATAGGTTATGTTCAAAAAAGTGGAATCTTTAGAACTTTGTTAGATTTTTTTTTTGAAACTAAGAGTATTTAGCTATTGAAAAATGTAGGATACAGTAATCTTTATTACTTTGTCCAAATTGGAAACATCTACGTAGATGGTAATGTAATGGCAATTTTTCCACACGGCATTCGGGAAGAATTACTTAATTTTCGTAAACATTACCTAGGGTTTCTTATATGGAAGGTTATTCACAAATTTACAACCTTTTTGATCCCTTTTGAAAGTTTAAGTACTCACGTGTTGAAAACATTGTCTTAATAATAACTCCTCAAGTATTAAGTTTCTAAATTTAGTGCCACAAAATGAACTAACTTACATTAATAAGGCGAATGTCACGCATTTTAGATCTAACATTTGAAGCACAGCCCGGGCAAAAAGTATCAGAAATAAAAACTGGCGACATCCGTTTGATGTTTTCCATACTGTGGAATCTTATCATCGATCTTTTTGTTTACCACATTCAACTGCTACTATTGAAAGGGTCTTTCCACAAATAAGTTTCATAAAATAAAAATTCGAAATAGATTAGTAGATCGGTTGAAACATTGACACTAATAATGTACACTAAAAAACAATTCATCCGCAAATCCTATTTTAAACTTTCCTAAAACACAAATTTAGAGAAATTATATCTCGCCAAGTGTGAAAACTATATCGATATTACGATAGGTTTACCTACAGTAACAACATGTATTTCATTTCTAAGCATATATAATTAAAAAACCACGTCCTCTAAGGACGTCAGACCATTTAATTCCCATAAAGAATAAATGTCAAATTATACAATAAGCAGAGTACAGAGGGAACACGGAATGGTTTTCCTTGTTACGATAGCCTAATAGCGTCAATATTTTAGCACAACAATAACTTACTGGTCAATCGTCGGTTCAAAAATTAAGAAGAACAGTTGTTTGTAATGATAGATGCTGAGTGCGCATATGCAAAGCAAGAGGAATTCTAGGGATATGTCATTCGAATCTACTGACATTAAAAATTTTCATTTGACAATTATGGTTTCAATCCAGTGAATGTTTATGTAGTCGATAGTTCAGATACCATTTGTATGTATCCCTTTCAGATTCCGCAGTTTCGCCGATAGGCTAATCCCGTTGATAGAAATACATGGTTTTCCACATGAAATATTAACAGTGAAATTATAATATACGTTCCCATATCTGTAAAACTGGTACTTGGGTTATCAAATTTGCTTCAACGAGATTCAGCAATGTAGTATTTTATAAATCACAATCACCATAAATCACCCAGTACAAAGCTTCCAGTACCTGATACATAATTTTCCATTTTGTTCATATTTCCGATTTTTTAAGGCGAGACATTTTAAGGGAGATTACAGATTATTCCTAGTATAAGATCAGCCAGACTCGATGACCGTTTTCTTAACTGGTGTCGTTCAAATTATATGTACACATACACGTGTGCACAATATGTACATACTAATATTATTTTTTCGTCAGTTACCTGATACGAATCTCAATACCTACCGAATCTCTGTACCCGCATAAATATTCATTGCCCGGTTAGTTTACTGGTTTTCATATTTAGTATAACCGATTTCACTTTAAATACGTTCTTGTCATTCACTACCTTGACAATAGCCTTTAAGGTCACTTTGCCTGCTTTATCCTTACCCTACCACGTTAGAATGCAAAAACGGTTAGAACCTGGCAATGCAACAATAACCGAAATGTCACGTACAGCTAGTTTGGTTCTCAACATCTGAAATCATTAAAAAATGTGTATTCGCATTAGTTCTATTTTAGACTCGTTAATCCTTTTACTGAAAATTGAAATGATCGTGCTAAATAGGGTAAATAAAGATTTTAAAGTTTCATATAAAGATGGTTTTCATTGAAAGTCGACTTATAGACAAGAATTTACTTTTAAAATGAAGAAAATGAAAGATTTTAAAATTTCAACCAGATGGTAAAGTTGGGCTTGCAGCTTTTTTACTGAAGTTAAGTTCATCAGATGACACAATCTAATGAACATTCATTGAATAAATCGTTGTAATTGGTACCCAATCGTAGAATAAATATAAAACAAAAATATCGGTACCCTTGTTCCACGAGCTTATTATTCATATGTGATGAGAAACAACGAAAGCAGTTATTAACTTATAGATGAACTTTATGTGAAAACGCCCAAAATTTTAATTTGATGCCTGGAAAATATTAACTATCGATCGATCGATTCAATATGCACCGTTTCAATCGTTTCCATTTCAAATCTATAACGTGACGATATAATCGTTAGATTTCTATTTCTAACATGATAAAATTGGCAACGAGCTTTCCGAATTGCATTAGAACACGCGTTACCTTCTGACATTTAACTGGAAAAGTTCGCTCTAATCGAAAAAAAGAGAAACTTCTCAGTCCAGTCCAACGCCTCTTTATCGATCGTTATCGAATACATATAATATCCACATAAATGCACTAAAATGGATCACGACTAGAATATTTAATCTGATTTCACTACCGAATAAATTAGACATAAATTTCAGAAGAATGTCAATTTATTGCTGCTAAAAGATCTGAAGAAATGTTCATCTGTATTTTTATAATTTATTTATAATTTTTGACTGGTACACATCGAGATATCCGACACCTGTAACGTTTCCGTCTTGCTATTAAACTGTGAAAGATCTATGAATAAATTTATGCAACGAAATGTTTGAATATCTTAGAAACTGATTTTTATCGATAAGAGTGTTAATTATGTTTAAAGTCGATAGAAGATCTTCCAGTCTTGAGTAGATATAACGTGTGTTATGTTACTAATTAAACCGGTAAAGAAGTGGCTTGCAAAGTCAAAGAAAAATTGAACATGTAAACCACTTCTTTAAGTATTCAGTCTTGCAATATCGCCCACATTGCCAACAAAAGTGACTAACTACGATAGCACATGTATGACTTTACTAGCCAAAGTGTGAAACACCATTTCAGGAATTTTCCTTTTCCTTCTAGAGACGCGTTTGGGCAACGTGTACAGGAATTCAATTATAAAGCTTCTTTACGTTATTATTAGGTGTATTTTCAATGGGTCTCTGTCGTTGATAAGTAAACGGAATCAAAAATGTAAATATCCTGTCTAGAGACCAACAAAAAATTACAGAGATGCCTTTTATACTTACGCTAGCAAGATTTCATGTAGTAACTAACTACCCATTAAGTATTATTGAGTGTTTTAGTAATTCCTTAGTAAACATCTATATTTCTATGCATATCGCCCATATCGTTTGAATCACTGGTACCGATTGGAGTACTGCTGAAATCTACTACTCTAATATCATACAAAATCGTTCCTAGTTTTGTTAAATACGGGGTAGTCCTGAGGTAATGGACCAATTCGTGGATTAATTATCCATATATTACGATTTATCCGAACGTAATCTAGTCCGATAAGTTATAGTTGAGGACATACCGGAATGATAAATGTAAAATATTGTTTTGGTTTTTTTCTTAAAAAAATGCTAATATCCTTAGAATATTTCGAATTTAGGCTTTTTTGGGTCGAGGAATTAAATTCTGTTCATAGATTGGTTGTAGTTCATAGAGGGCGCGGTAGTTGTAATCGGTTAAAAACGACTGAATTTGTACCTGTGTCGTGCGCCGAACCGGGCAACGCTGACCGACCTATAACTGTGCTCTGTAATTTTACTAAACGTTTAGAAATTAAGTATTTAAATTGTATCACCGAATCTATAATTCGTCTCTCCTTCGCAGTACTGAAGAACATTCTAATATCATTAATTTAACTTTGATTTCACAAATTATTTCTGATATTTTGAAGAATCAAGATAGACGAAGCTGTTGATTAATTGATTGATTGAATTAATCATGGAATTTTGATTTCCAAACTCCAATCCACTGGTTTCTTCCTATCAATAATTGTTGAAATTGATGATATCAGATCTTGCGATAGTACTCATTTATTTATTTATAGGATCTGTTAAAGGTACCTACACTTGTAATATCTGTTATGTGTTGTGTGTCTTCACACTGTATAATGAATCCTATCCCGGCTTCAGTTGAATCCGTTTACCCTATATATATAATGGAAAGAGTGTCCAGATTTCAGAGTTCTCCTCTCCTTCTAATTCCGCTTAATCTAACGATGTCCATTTTACTGTTTCTCTAGATCGACTAGTGATAGAATTTCTTACATTCATTGAGGCATTTGAAGTTGTCGTCTTCAATAGTAGACTAATCCTTCCTCTCTGGTGATTCTCTTATATCATTCCAATCTGACCGCTACCTCGGTTAGTATAATTCTAGTTGCCAGAGATTGGGATTTGTTTTCGTAACTCATCACACTGATCATTGCAGGTGGACGAGTTGACTCAGAAGCTCAGAAAGAAAATGATCTATCAACTATTGGGTCTATAGAAGAACATTTATCTATTCCTCTAGCGGGTGGGTAAATGCTGTAGCTCAGTCCACAGAGCCTAAATGGGCTTTTTTCAACATGAAATTTAACAACATACAACCTGTATCTGTATATCCATAACCTGTATATTTAGAGGATCAAGATGCTGAAAATAAAATAAAAAACACTTACTACAATTTAAATACAATTCTTTCAAAAAAGGCCGTTTCTGTTTTTTGCCTGTAGGTCAAAAAGTAATGCGCCAATTGTATTACATCCAATAGACAAGTTGTACAGAGTTAAAAATGTTGTCCATTCCTTTTTGAACTACAGGAAAACAAGAAATGGCCGTTTTTGCAATAATTACAAAATTCAGAAAAGGTGATAGCAAGTTATGATTTTGATTGTTAGCATCTATATTTGTTCCACTAATTGATCGCATACGTCGCTGGCGGTTAACTTTCTTATTTAAAAAAACTTTATTGATTGAGGTGCTAAGCTAGAGAAATACCTTAAATTATAATAAAGTTCTGTCGCTTTTAATAGACTCAATCTACCGCAGCGCTCTCTATACCAAACTATGAATATATTTCCATTCTTCGATCCAAAGGAGCCCAAACCATAAAATTTTGTATGGAATTTAGCGTTTTTTTCAAAAATCATTGAAAAATTTAAACAATCTACGTTTAACACTGAATCTCTTTAACCATGATTTGCTGAACTAAACTAAGTTCATATTCGTTTGGAATCTGTTAAGCGAATTTCGGCCGGAATTTTTGTTTATCTCTAGACTACCTTGTATAATACATTAGTGTACCAGTTTATTCAAATCCATGGATTGGAAATGATAATACGCAACATCTCAAAGCCCCTCGAAAGATTACTATTCACTACATATTTCTTCGCTAATTATATTTTGACATTCATTTTCACTCCTAACTGCTAGCAAACTACCCTTAATTTAATAATTTCGTTTCAGGTTCATGTATAACGGCGAGGTCCATATAGGACAGGAGCACTTAACAGATTTTCTAAAGACTGCACAAATGTTGCAAGTGAGGGGATTAGCAGACGTCCCCGCCGGAGCTACTGCCGGACAAAGACTGACCACTGCCCCAGAAGACAAGATCTCAACGGTAAGTACACCTACACGGACTTACTTTTCGTTCTATTTGCTCATGCCGGTGTAGTAAAACCGGCGTCCATTAACGCTGAATTTATAGAGTTCGAAATAAAAATTTTAGAAGTGACGTTGAGATGACGAGAGAGGCTATTGTTCTCGTTGTCGCCGGTTTTATGATTTCCGAAGTATCGAACTCTTGATTGTAAACGATATTTCAGCTTGATTTTCGACCAAAAAAAATTCATTTGTATTTGCAACCTGACTTCAGTACGTAGTAATCAAAATGTGTAGTCTGTCCCGAACCTGTTCTTAATTAATTATGAGCTGTTTTGGTAATATATAAAGAGGTCAAATCGAAAAAAATTGCAAATTTATGTTGATTAGGTTTATTTCCATTCCATTACAGTACTTTGATATATTATTGAAGTCCGAAGTTATTAGATTTATTCCCGGCGAAAATTCGATTTTTTGTTTTTAGACGATAGCAATGTCTCCGACGAAATTAAAACGGGCATAGCCATATTAAATTATTTTTATTACGAGTCTGGGCGTTAAATATGCATGACTTTTGGTATTTAATTACGAAAGTTTTGATTGAATATGAGATTTCTGTCTCTTTGATCTTTAAAGTATGACTTCATGTTAATCAGTACTAGGAAAGTTTCCGAAATTTTGCTTGAAGCGGTTTAAAATAGTTTATCTACAGGAAACGATAATCGAATTGTCCAAGAAATAAAATCGCTCATGACCGATCCGGTTGTAACTTAAAATATGCATGACATTTGATATTTGGCTACACGTATATCCACGTATAATTTATTTAAGAATTGAATCGAGAGTTTTACATTGGAAAGTAACGAGGAAGTTACCTTATAATTAAAAGCCTTAAGTGTTTCGATATAGGACACAGAAACGAGTTTCATTAGCGCAATCAGAGTAATAATAATAAACTATCTAATGTAGTATACGGACGGATAGATAGAGATGACGCCTATTCGATCATTCGGTATAATGGCATCAATAAAGCTGGTCCAGTAACTCGAAAAGTCCTTTCTAATGTCGTTTTTTTATTGCATATATTATACTTATATGGAGATATTCGGCTGTAAAAAGTATCTTCCTTTTCGGAATTTAAAACAATTCACAGAGCGTAAACACGTATAGATGGGACATGTGATGCAACATTGTAAATGCGGTGAACAATTCTGATATGTACTGATCAAAAACAGTTTCGAAACGAGCATATACATAACAGAATCCAGAAGACATGTGATCGATCTTGTGACATGATCTTACAATACTCAAATCTCAAAAAATACTAAAATTAAACGAAACGTCGGTTAATGTTGAACTGTTGGTTTTTTGTCTTTCTGCTGCCATTCGATTATTACAGTAGCCATTACTTTTTTGAAAATTGCAGTGAGAGTTTGTCGTAAACGTTGCATTCAGTTCAAAGGATGCAATTGACTTATGTCTTTACGGTTAATTATTCTTTAATTTGATTAGTGTAAATTATTTGTTTTTGTAGCGTGACTTGTGGCTATACTTGGAGGCTTCTGTTTGATTGCTACGATAACTATTCAATCCAATCATTTTCATGTCCAAAATTATCGAGTGATTAATGATTTCCAAACACCCTATATAATAGATATGAAAACGTTCACTAAATAATTTTTCTCTGCTCAAATATCTCTTTTTATGTAATGATACCAGAGACACTTCGGTGGTCAAAGTATATGGTCTCGAGCCCAGTATAAAACAAAATTGAATCCTTGTCGTTGAGACCAAGTATTTTTATTCTATATATATCGAGTTGCAATTCTCTATTGCGAAAATTCTCGGTAAGCGGCCGTTTTCCTTTAAAATCCCTGGAGACTCATTGATTTATTGCAAAAAAAATATTTATAACCTTAATTTATCATTTTTGTTTTAGTACAAAATGTATATATGTATTTAGAATGAAGTAGTAACTTTTATTAAAATGTATATATGTATTTATAATGAAGTAGTAACTTTTTCGACAACATTTTTCGAAATTTTTATTTGTCGGACTTCCCTAAGTCAAGGGTTTCGCCCTTATAATTATTTAATAATTATTTATTATTTATTTACTACCTTTTGTCGTACAGAAAATAGAGCTATACAGATTATCTTATTTCTTGATCAGTAATAAAATTGTCCGACAAAAAAATAGGGTCTAATCAGCAGTCCGACAAAAACCTTAAATTTATTGTCATTTTAAAAAAATATCACTTTTTAGAGATTATTTTGTTTTTGATATCAAATTTAATTTAGACAGTTGAATGTAAGAAATGGCGTTTTTTGTATTAATTATCTATCATTGATAAAAAAGATATACAGAAAATTTATTTCAAAACTTTTTATAAAGGGATCCATGAAATCAGTGAAATGAACTTGATAGCAGAAAGCAGAAAATCACTAAAAAACCTTAATTGTCACTTATTTGGTGTAACATTTTTTTGAATTTGACCGAAGATTTGCGACATTTTCATCCTCTTTTTCTTTAAAAACAGATATCTCAAAAACTTTAATTTATAAAGCCGTATATATTGCATAATTGTTATAAACAAGGTTTATTTATATATTTCAATAACTAGGTAATATACCAAGTATTAATTTTATTGAAAAAATTTAATTATGTAATTAACATTAACATTAATTCCTCCGATTCTTCTGATTTGCTGATTTCAGTTTCCCAGCTTGAACTATTTATCCTCTTTTTTATTCTCTTATGAGATTTTAAACGCCAAAAAGATTGTAGGACGAAAATTACTGGTTTTACTAAGCCTTAAAGTTTCCAAAGTGCCTTAGCATATCTACTCTAGAACGCTTATGGAAATTACAATTTTTTTGTCAGAGGACCTTAGAAAACATTTAAATTTTTCTAAATGACTCTAAGTCTAGATAGTCTACAAGCGTTATCATTTTGATTTCAAATACTAGAAATTCTGAATCATGGGGAAAAGACTCCAGATCCAAACTCCAGAAAGAATCTAAAATAAGGAGTCTGGAGCTTTCGATAAAACTATAAATTACTGAAAGTGTCTTAAAGTCGTAAGTATAGTAGATAATTTATCCTATAGACCTCCTGACCGAAAAAGTTCATATTTTTTCGGTGAGAAATAACCGTCACACATTATACAGCTATCAGATGAAAATTTTTATGTCTCTATATTTGAATGATAAATATACCTAGAAATCCCTCTTCCTTTTTATTATTTGTGTGTTTTATTATTTTAATTTGTGATCCTTTTTCCCAAAACTCGACAATACTCAAACCTTCAAATTCTATTAAATCTAAATTTCCTAATATTCATTACTTGGTATCAAAGTTATTTAATTCATTTTGAAGCACTTACATAATTGCGTACGAAGTTGTGTCCATGCTTTTTGATGCTTCTAGTATGTGGACAATCATGGTCGAATTTTTTCAATACCTTAACACTTAAAGTTTTAGACTCAACACCCTTTATAAATTTAGAAACAACTTTCTATAATAAATTGTAGAAAATGTTTGTTTCTCTTATCTTTTGTTTAAAATGTTAGTAATTGATCTGTTCATCTCGAGTTATACTTTGAGTTTCACGTGAGAGAACTCCATTACATTACCAACTAAATAGAGGTCTTTACTTTGGATAAAAGTGTAAGAATTCATCTTTTTGTTAAGTGCAATCTCATAAGTAGTCTAATAGAAACCATATAACATTCCGTATTTAAATTTCCGTAGTAGTAACTACGGCTTGTCCATTTTTATGGATTCTATAAATTTATAAGATTATTATAAATTTTATAGAAATGTAACTTACTGTTCCTAGATACTGTGGCAGCAATTGCTATTTAAGGGAAATGGCGAAAAGGTATGTTTGTGCTTCTTACAACTTTTCAACTAATGATATTCTTCTTAGTAAACGCGATGTTAAGTATTCCTTCAATAAAAAGGTGAATCTAAAGAGAATACGAAAACCAAATCCCTTCAAGGTCTTACGCTTCAAAACTCCCGAGAACTAGATTTGTCCCTATACATGGCAACTATGCCTTAGTGTCTCCTTGCGCAGTGCTTAACGCGCAGCGAGGCAATGTACTACTGTGTTATAGTACTAGTCGCGTACTGTAGTACGCAAGCACGTATTAAAGTACGAATTAGTTCAGAGTAGTGAACTCGCATGCCCCCCCACCAACGTGTACAGAGACAAGTGTACGTTCTCCGTCTTACTGACCGGTGTGATTTTGGGTCTATGTTGGAAATCCTGTATACTACATTTATAAGTCACAGTCATGGGCGATAGTCGCGCCATCTCGCACTTGTTGGCTGAACATTCCGTTGCAAGGACTGACTCTCTCTCCAACCATTAGAATTTTACCTTTAGGAAACTAGAAGTAAAATTCTATCATTTCATGTGAGACATTCAAATAGTTTCATTTTAGTTTTAAACGCCATAAAAAGTGTAAAATACAAATTCCAGATTCTTCTAGAACTTCAAATGACATGAAGGGATTTACAGTCGAATGAAAAAGATTTACGGAAGTTTCTAATTTTTTTGATGCTCCATGGGCCATGGAAATAGACCTAGATTTTTCTAAATGATTTTAAGTAGTCCGTATGCTATTTAATTTGGATATATAGTACTAGAATGTCTGAATCATTCCGAAGAAAGATTCAAGAAGTTTCATTTAGTGGCGTAACAATACAGCATCGGGCCTGTGTTCAAAAATATTGCACGGGCCCAAATTGAAATAAATATTGATTTTCCCTGTGTTTCCTTGTCCTTTTATAGTCGGAAGCTTTACACATGGCCTTCACACATGGCAGATTTATATATACGCTACTGTATAGTCACATATATGACGGAATTGTATGCCCAAAGCTGTTTTCTACTCGGAGTAACCACTAATTTTAAAACTCTTAAAGACGCAAAATGAATTTTTATAAAACTAAATATTTCCTAAAGAAGTTATCAGAGATTTTATCTGTGATGATATTTTTGAATGAAGTTCGAGAAAATTTACAAAACTTTAAATTTTTTTCGCAGTAATTCTGATACCGATTGTTAGTACTGACTGTTAATCAGTAATGAGTATTATTATAATTTTTAATACTACAACATTCCGAGAGTCGATGTGCTGAAGTTCTACTAGCGAACGCATTTTACCGTTAAAACATATTCTAAACGCATTTTAAGCTAGTCATTTATGAATAATACCCGTAAACCTTAGAATATCCGCAATTATTTACAAAAATCGCTGTCAGTTGTATTCTTTCACCGTTACATATTTGATTTCCATTCTTGAAAAGCATCACCTGCCGCGATTACAGAACACGCACGTGTTTGTCTGCACGTTGCCCAACGTACTAGTAATTACGGCTAATTTTACTTGTAATTAGAAGAGTGCGTTTCAAAATATTAACGCTGAAAATATCTCATCTTATAAATATTTGGGAGGCATTTGAATTACTGCACCATTTGAATTTGAATCGGGAACATTGTAATACCACGAGAAGGAGATAAGTATTGTATAAGTAGTTTCATTGCTTACTAAACGAAAAGATCATTGTTTGAAAATTAATGGTCAGCAGGGTTGGAGAACTTTAAATCTGACCTAAAGTGTCATTTCAATTGTTAAGCGTCCGACAATTGTAAATGTAATCATTACATGCGCCCATTACAGTCCCTTTAAACAATATTTTCGAATACCCAAACAAATTTATTCTATTTAACCAGATTTAACGCCACCGACGCGTCTGCAGGTCTTGTTTAAAAGCCTTATGAATATGTGGCAAGCGTTTTTTAAGCAGCTTTAGTCTGCCCCCGAGCTTTTAAATTCCAGATAGGAAAATTATTCGGCATTTTGAAAGTCCACGGTGCAGATTTGATTAACTGATCGATAACCTACAATGAGGAACGAGAGCACGCTAGAAGACGAGTAATTCCTTTCGGGAAAAAAATCGTTACACGGAATCATTACTCGGTTTTGGCATTTATGCGGGCAGAGCACGTAATTTGATCTCGACGTTGCGGTCGAGGCTACAAAAAATTACGATCGATCAAAATCATGATCATGATTTTACTTGGGTAACTAGTAATTTCGGTATTTTTGAACTAATGATACAATGTTATTTAAATAACAGAAATTTAAATTGACTGAGACTTGGAAGAGAAGATGTACATATAAATATATTGCCATTGTTTGTTACTGTTGTATTTTACTATTATTTGTTTGTGTAGGTTGTTTTTAACAGGTGTGTTGCGTCATTTATTTCTTGCTCAAAGAGTAAAATAATTAATTTTGGCTCCACGATAAAGCATGTTAAGAATTCAAAAATAAATTTCTGGTAAACTGGTAAACTTATTTGTAAAGAATTAATTAAACAGGAAAAACATTTTTTTTAATCTCTTACTGATGTAATTGGAGACCAGTAAATAAGTAATTAGTAATCTTCAAAAATTCTGGTAATATTATGTAGAATTATTCAGATATTGGTAAAAATTTGCAACAAATCCACAATGCAGCCGAGCAACCGAATAAGGGGTTTATTTCACAGAAAATTTTCATTAGAATTTTAACGCTTCATGAGCATTAAAATTTCTAGAAAATCGATTTCCTGTAAACTGTTGATTAACTTATTTGCATAGCATATGTACAAGCTGTTATAATTAGGTTTCGCTCGAGTGCCCCGCTAACTTCACCTTTTTCTCTCACTTCCTCGGATAGTAAACTTTGACATTATTAGATTCTTCTGAACCCCCTGAAGAGCCCAATCTATAACCTTACAAACTTTCATGTGTATTGCTAGACTGTTACTAAAATATTATATAGATTTCACCCCCTTTTCCATCTCTCGGTAAGTGAAGTTTGTTTTATATTATTTCAGGCAACTTTGCAGAGTTTAAATTTTCTTACAACTAAAGAAATACACCACAATGAAACCAACAATAAATTTCACCGTTAGTTTTCATCAACTCGGAAAGGGGATTTTGAAGTCACAACATTTTCCTAAACCATTTTAGAGCCTAAACTATAATTGAGCCAAATTTAAAGTTCCTAGGTATTTAGACGATGGTAAATTATTTTCATCCACTTTTCTGCCCAAACTCCCCTTCACCTCCTTAACGGAATACGGTTTTTTTTAAATGTTTCCGGTTCACTCAGAGGCTTAAGCTATAACAGTATCGAGCTTAATGTTTGTGAATTTTTCTCGAAATATCTCGAAATAAAAACCACAGAGAAGGTTCGCCTCTGCTTTTCACTACTTCTTAAAGGAAATTGTGCGAATATCTGAGCCATCTAGGACTCCAATTTATAACCGTTCTGATTTTCCAGTTTCAATTTATTTAGTAACTGTTGCATTCTTATTACCCCCTTTTGCATCCTCTTGACAAGAAAAATTCCGTGTTTTTATGTTGTTTCGAATTTAATTATATTCTCACCGAATTTAAAGTTTCTAACTATTCGAGAAGCACCTGAGAATAAAACCGACAAAAATTAAATTCACCTGTATTTAGTTAATGGAAATTTGATGTTACAGTATTTTTCGGAAACATTTTGCAGCTTTAGTTAATAGCGTGCCGATTTTGAAGTTTCTCGTTTTTGGGGCACTGTTATATAAATCTTCCATTTCTTTTCTTTTCCATCCCTTCGTTAGGATCGGGTTTCTAAATTTTTTTAGCAGTGTAGAGTACAAATCAATGCTAACTAGTGTAAAATTCCTAACTACTCGATACATACTCTTACAAAGGAAAGTTAGTGTGTATGAGGATTTTCTGGACCTATTCGGATGGGAAGCTATAAACGTGCAAAGTTTCAAGTTTCGGGATAATCGGGAAGTGCCTTAACATTTCCGGATACACACATACATACATGCATACTCCCTCCTTTTCACCGGTATATTCATACAATAATGGCTTTTATTTAAATTTTAGCGAAGCTGAAGAGTTTCACGCATGCCTGGCTACCTGTCGACCATTTACGAAGCTGCTACAGCTTTCGTCCATCCACTATCCACTGTGGTTTCTTTTGCGTCCATTATAGTTTTTGGTTTGTCACTCTTTAATTCATCTCGACAACAAACTTCCTTTATAATCTGTATTCAAACTCCGTACTTCCGAACCACGTGATGTTGTTGACTCCCCTTTCTACCTAAAGGACCTTCCTAATCCTTTTTTTCATTTCTTTGAGAACATGACTTCAGACATCCTTGTACTATCCTTCGTTGATGAATTCTTATTATTGGGCTTTCCAGTGCCATTTCTATTGATATAATTACTTGAATTTACCTACATGTTGACGGTTTTATTCATAAACGCGTTTTAATGTTAAAATGGGTTTTAGCTTAAAATGCGTTTAGAATGTTTCAATAAGGTAATTATAGTTACCTCCATGTTAAGAATACATGGAACAAAACACTGTAGTTGCATCTGTGAAAGACATTCTAAACTCATTTTAGGCTAAAACCTATTTTAACGTTAAAATGCATTTATGAATAAAAGAGTATATCTTTACGTGATAATCATTTTTAAATTGTACTTTCACTGTATAAGGCTCGACTGATTTGAATGCCCCATTTGTTGGATTTTACATATAACATTTTCATTGTAAGTTCTAGTTCCTACGAATGCTCTACCTACTCTTTAATCATTAAAAACGGTCTGAGTATACTATATTTTATCTCATACAAATATGTCTACAGCTCTATTTTTGCATATAAAGTGAAGCGAAGAAAAGACGTGGTACAACCATATCGCAAATTTTTCGTTACTTTTGATCTCCTTTTCCAAGTCTACTAAGAATAGATTAACCTATAGTCCCATTAATTTCCTTTTCATTTAGTTGTAACGTCAAATGGTCCCCTATTGCCTACTAATAGTTGTAGTTCCATTTATTTGAATGATATGATCAAATTTAGGTGAACCCATCCTCTAATAATTATTTGCCAATATCTTTACAACTTTTTATTTATTATTTTTCATGCAGCTTCACAAAAGTGTTAAGGTGTTTGCAGCAGTTGAGGTCTTTTTAAAATGGAAATTAAATAAACTTGTTCGAATTCCTAGTGTTGTAATTTATTCAACACAGCTATTTATTGTCTTTATAGGTTTAGTTAGTTACAGTCTATCAGCTGTTCTCTCCCTTAAAGGGTTTCATGGATCAAGAGGCAGACATTTTTTCATTATACATAGTGATTCATGTATTTCCTTAGTGTTAATTATTATATTTCCTGGTCTATTAAGTCAAATCAAGTCGGCACCCGTTACAGGATAATATTTTTTTGCTAATTTATTACGCAAAATACAACTTTGTTGCTCCATCCCTTTGCGAGGAAAAGTGAATAATCTGGCTTAAAACTTAAGCCACATCATCCACACCCATATATTTTCGGAACCGACGGAGTCGGTTACACCTAACCTAACAGGCGCCATATTTTTTGATAAATTATTGCTGACGATATTGATTAGTCACCCCTTCACTAAAACCCTTCAACCCGTTGTACAGTTTTTCATCCCCCGAAGTGTCAGAAAAATTGTAAAATGTTCTCTACTAAATAAAGCCTGTGTATTTATTGGTATTTAATTGCTGAACTTTTACGCTTAAAATGATTTTATTGCTTCAATTCTCACCGAATTTCTCAATAACTGTAATAGGTACTTATGTCGTTTTGAATTATTATTAAAGCTCAAAATAACACCACCGGCATTCGAAGTTGAATTGCGAATAGTGCTGAACGCCACAGATCGGTCCTCCAATTCCGGTCCGCCACAGATCTAAAATTCGTATTTTTATTAAAGATACTAAGTCACTTACATCATGACTACTCATTTTCCTCGATCTACTGGCTAAACAACAAATGAAGAGGTAGATATTTTTTAATTTTTGTTTAATTTTACAGGGTCCCCCATATATTTAACATATTCTATAATGTTATGTTATCTCATAAGAAAACACTACAGTCTAAAATTGAGCCCTCTAGTTTGTTGCGAGCTTGTGATAGAGTCCATTCCATTTAGGAACATTCCTTTTTTAAAATTATACATAGTATTTATGAAATAAGTTCAGAATTTAATATAATCAACCTCTTTTATGTGGGGTAATTTAAAGAAAACAAAAAATCATAAAATTATCGATATTGAAAATAGATCTCAATTTTTGAGAAGAAAACCTCGTTTTTCAGAAACTTTGAACCCATAGAACAAAAGTTTTGCAGAACTTGCAAGAAAAATCAAATGTGATGTACCGAATTTGTGAAAGCACATTTTCACTTAGTTTTGATAACACTAGCAAATTCATAACTTTGGTTCGGAATCAGCAACGTATTTTTAAAATATGAAATTAAAGGTCTTCATGTTTTTCATAATTTTTAATATTCTCTTTTTATTATTTGGGGTGTTATTTGGTCAACAACATTTTAAATATAACAATAGGTAAATTATAGTATTCATAACTTAGTTGTTTTGACGTAACTGAATAATATGAGTTTGAATTGAGCATTAATAGGTTTATTGAGGGTTTGTACCAAAAGTATT
This sequence comes from Cryptocephalus primarius, assembly GCA_963576515.1. Lineage (NCBI taxonomy): Eukaryota > Metazoa > Arthropoda > Insecta > Coleoptera > Chrysomelidae > Cryptocephalus > Cryptocephalus primarius. The sequence continues at coordinate 11,021,350 of OY754945.1, forward strand.
TTTAAAAAAATTAGTAAAATGGATTATATTTCGATACCTCGAAGTAGTCAGCATTTCGCATTTTATTTTTCATATATTATTGATATATGAAATTTATGTTACATATTATACAAAGTTAGTAACCGAAGAAATCTTTTATATAAAACCTTGCTGGTCTTTATAAAAAATTAAACATATCATATGTGGACATATTGTGTGATATAATTTATAGCCCATATCTGGGACCCTTTTGTAGAGCGCTATATAGAACTCAGTAGTGGCTAAGCAACATATTTTTTCAATATAAGACAATCATTGATTTAAAATTAATTATTAAAATAAAAGTTAAAAAAAAGCCTATATTTATATATTTAAACGAAAAAATTTAACAGAAATACTATAGAAAATAATATGCCAATAAAGCTTAAAAATTTACCAGGTAAATTGGGAATCCTTGGAGATGAGGAAAAAGAACTGCTATTAATGATGGCAAAAGATAAACATTATATAGCATGTGCCGATAGAAGAAGTAACACAGGCTGAAGAGTAACAAACGATATATTAGAAGAAACAAAAACGAAAAGAAAAGGAAGTTTCATTACAGTTCGATCAATTTTTGTACCGATTTGTAGGAGGAAAGTTCCTTTACTTTAAGTTTGTTATTGACATCATTGCTTCTATCGATTGAATTAGACATTGTGCACATTGCTCTTGTGGGCAATGTCCCTCAATCCTGTGTTTTTTGTTTCATGTCTACTTCTATTTTCTTTTGATTCCATTCTTTAACCAGTTTTTATGAACTCCTTTCATATTATTTTGTTTCTTCTCGTAAGGGAATGCTGTTTTAGAATACACATAAAAATGTTCGTTGCACAGTTTAGTTTCCGGTTTACCCTTAAATATTGCCACAAATATTTGTTCAAGTTATGCTTATTTATGGACTTCTGTTGTAAAATGTGTCCCTCTTTTGTTTGTGTTTAAAGGAAGTACTTGAAAGCTTTAGGTCGTATTGCTTGCATTGTTCTATTAGCATTTCTCCTAAGCCCTATCTTCTGACTACTGTTTCCTAAGTCCAAACTAGCATTTAATCGTCAATTCTTGGTGTCTGTCATCTCCGCCTTAACTGACACTTTGGACGTTGTAAAACATTTTACCGCGCTATGACAGAATTTGATGTATCAGTCTTAAGTAACAATGGGGATCATTCCAACGTTTATTATTATACTGTTTACTTTAATATTGTTAATTACTGTTTCTATTTCTCTATTACTCCAGTTGTTTAAAAAAAATTCTATTTGTTCTATTTTGGAGTGCCACCATTAAAAAGTTTTTCCTCGTAATTCTAAACATTAAAATATTTAGGAGGACTTTTTGCAGGTGAAAATTGAATCATTAATTTGTTGTTTATTTATCAACACGGTGTTTTACAACGGTGAAAATAGTGTTTATTTAAGAGCTTAATTAACAAACTGATTGTCGAAAACAAATTTCATTAAGGAGAAAGTCGAGATTTTACTAAAGAAGTTTTGTTTGTTTTTTCTCAAAGATGAACCAATTAGATGATATTTTAATTTAAGCAATATAAAATTATATAATTCGATTATCATGGTTCAGTAACTTTTTTGAACTTGTGGGCTTACGTTTACATTAAATTATATGTAGTAAACACAATTAGTTATCCACAGAAAATGTTTGGGATCACTGTTTTGTTGAATTTAATTAACGCAATTTACACCATACTTCACAAAAAAATTGTAATTATCTATCTGCTATTTCAAATCTTATTATTTATTTATTTAATTACACCAATTTGTTATTTTCTGACTTGGTTCATTAATATTTTTTCAGCTAAATTTTGCAGATTGCAGATTGTAGATTGCAGCTGGCTATTTTGCCAGTATTGTACGATTGATAAATAAATTGGAAATTTTTTGTACTGGTAAACAATTAAATAATTATTAAACTCAAAATTAAAAAGTTAAATACCTTGGGTTCAATTGTGTTGGATAAAACAAAGGCTTATCTAATTTTAATATTCCCAGGGCGTTCAGCAAATTTTGAAAATGAACCCTTTAGGCTAAATTCGTGGAGATATTAATTCATTCATTTGTGTTATTACTACATATACACTGATATATACATAATTGTGTAGCGCTGTAATGATGCAATCTTCTTTCATCTTTTACATACATTTTCTATTTGCAATTTATTGTTTTTTACTGGTCTATACCGGTATTGTTTTACATCAAGTTTGATACCACTTTCCTTCAGTTCTATTATGAACTATTAATGCGCCAGTTAATGCAGGCCCGGCATAAAAATATAAGGTATTGCATACATTTAATTGCATCGTGAGATAAACCTTGTATAAAAGCAATAGTACTATCTATTTATCTAGATACAATGGTGTGGTTTAGGCTGCTTTTTTATAATTGAAATATATTAATTTGTCCATTATGTATCTTATCTAATCTGTATCTGTCTTTGTTATCCTAATTATCTGTAACTGGTATATTGCGCACTATACAACTTTTTACATCTAAGCTAAAATGAAGGCAATTAAAAGTTTTAAACTATGCTAATATTTAGATCCAATTTCTAACATTGTTTTTTGTTTTGGTCCTTGATAAATAATTGTTGTTATGTTACCATTTGATCTAAACGAATAAGTGACAAACGATCATGTGAACAAATCTATTCAAATTACATTTCATAAGTAGCTCTTGTGTCAGATAAATGTATCATATTCCCTTCGAGAAAGAAACGTTGATAATTTTTCATTTAAACACGTTTGTAATACCAGGCTGTTCCCACAAACAAATTACAACCGGTCGTACATACCATGTCTAGGATAATTACTGATAATTCTTCCTACAGACAAAATCATTTATTGCATTTTAGGCCATTAATTAGTGCGAGCATACTTTGAATAATTGCGTTAAATATTCTCGAATTTACATAAAATAGTCGAAAATTCAAGGTTCCGCGATCAAGTTTAGCAAGGTAATAATAAATAAGTAGATACGTATTTAAAGATAAAAAAATTCTGACAATTAACGTTTTCGGATTTTACAATGTGTAATAATGTAATGTGTTTGCTTGTTCCTTTCACATTTGAAACACCCGGGCCATTATTTGCCGTGTCGCACCTACCGACACCGGCATTTATTCTATTTGCGTTCTCGTCGCTTTAAATATGTTTCAGGCAGCCATTAGCTCGTCTGCAAAAAGTTAAAACCGTTTAACTGTTGTAATCGTTATAATTCTGTCGTATATTGGATCACAATTAGTTATTTTGGAAAAAGATAGATAGTAGAAGATTTTGTAAGAAATAATGCACAGCCCTGAATGAATGTTACTTGGACCGTGCGAATAATTCGCAAGGTGTATTGATCAGTCACCAAATTGTAATATAATCTGAAAACAAGTAAATGCAAATATTTATTAATGAAAGGTATTTTATTTTTTGGAACAGTTTTAGTTACTGAATTGTGACTCAGTAACATAAACTTGAACATGTGGCCTACCTTCATCCGTAATCACCATGGGTGAAAAGCAGTAAATAACACATTGGATCAGAATGGGAGCTTAAGTAATATTGTCAACATTCGCTTTAGTAATAAAACCAGCAGCCACCTCACTAACTGTAGGCGCATTGGATCTTCCAGATTGAAATTCATTGTTACTAGTGAATTGTAATGGAAAATCCAGTATAGTGCCATTCATATCTTTGGCCGTTTTTAATTTAAACAGCTATGCGTAAGGGTTTTGGATATGAAGCATTGTTTTTTCAATATAACCATTAACCGCTGTGGCTATTTCTACTGGCTTCATTCCCAATACGAAGTTCCAATACCAAGTGAAGATCTGCAGTGAACATGTTGTAACTCGTGCAGGAGGTTGAACACTTCCTATCATATGATACACCTGCCCAAGCATTTTAAAACAATATGGACTTCTGCTATGAATGTTAACTGAGTTAACCTGATTTGAAGCTCTGATCAGGGCATTAAAGTGCCTAATATTTTTTAAGTAGCTTCCAGCATTGTCAGGTCAGTACTCTATGACATTTTGAAGTTTTTCACCAAATTCGTTGGGCTCTAAGTTAACCTTTCCCTTGTGGCAGCATGTATTAGCTGTGCTGTTACTGAACTCCCCTGCAAACAACTTTACAGAACAACATACACACACTTTGTCCGTATCACCAACATAGTCTTTAAAGAAAAAGTGTGCAGATCAATATGGCTTTAAAAGTTTTGGTCGTTCTTGCATTGATGTTTTGATGGTATAGTAGGTAATCCGGTGACACCTAGTTATTGTCTTGCAAAACTGTCGTCAATTGGCATTGATCTGTTTTGTTTTCAACTACTCTGAGCTTCTCTGTCTTACTGGAATTGAAGTTATGTCTGTTCATCACTTTCTCTGGTGTTTTGCGGTCTGTGTCATTTTCCAATAAATGTGTTGAAACGTTCTCAGGTTGAAGGTTTTCCTCTTAATCTGCCTATTGAACTCCATGGCATCTTGGAAAGCAAAAAGGACAAGACAAAAGAAAAGTCAGAAGACCAAACCTTAGACAAGACTTTGACAAAAGAAAGTTTAAGGCAGCTGCTCTATGTAATGCGAGAAGGTTTAATAAATAGGTTAGCGTTACTGTGGTGATACGGATTAATATTAATACCTACAAACACAAATTGCGTGCAATTGTAAAGTTTTGTTAAGGAAAAAGTTACGTAACGTTGTAAAATAAAAAGTAATGTTATAATAAATTAAGTAACAAAAGTATACCGTACTTAGTTGTAATGAGAAGCTTTGGTTTAATTCGGTTACGCTTTAATGGTAGTGACAGTGGTAGAGACAGTCAGTTAACCAGATTGTCGATAGATGGCGACTTTTACAATCTCACCGTTCTTGCTTAAATGTTGAAAGGGACTTTAATTTGAGTTATTTGTTTCTTTTTGATCTCAATAATTGATTGTGGTGAAATATTAGATAGAACATGAGAAATATTTTATATAAAGATTGTATACATACGTATATATTATTAGTTTGCGCAATGAATAGTCGACCAAATACAGAGAATTTTTTCCAGGTTTGTAGTATGATGTTACTACTGTACATTGTTTGTTAATATACGAAAATATATAACACTTCTCCGTTAGCTTCTTTCTTAAATTTACTAATAGTAATTACCTCACTATAGGCGTTAATGAAATTTTCCTAATCGAATTTTTAAATTGCCCATTTGTAATTATGCTTTGATTAAAATTATGTACCCGAGGATATATAATGTACCGCTATTCAATCAGCTATTTAGATAATAGCCCTCTTAATAAACTGCGACACAAATCTTATTAATTTTTTCCGGTAACTGTAGGTCTAGACGCTTTAATAAAACCTACATGCAATCGCATAGTTTCCTACCGGTGCCGTTATCGCAGACACAACCTCAATTTCAACTCGACTACCCACACGTTTTAATGACCCAAACGAATATGGTAGGAACATTTTAAAGCTTCACGTATCAGATTTATATGTTATTGATATGAACATTATAAAAAGCCAAGGAAATACCACTGAACATTTGTACATTATCCGAATAAAAAGGTGTAATGGCTCGATTAGACAACGTAAAAAGAACTTTTACCAAAATCCGGGTGATCATAACGGGCCTCGAATATCAGCCTCTATTTGTAGGTTTCGGAAGAGTTACGAGTGTAACGAGATTTCACTCCTATAATTTATGCTAATAAGTGGTTAAATGCGCCAATATCTGTTGGGAAAAAATTTAAGGCTCATCAACCAACCGAACCCATTCGAAGGCGGTAATTCCTAGGAATAGGTGTTGGCTTTATGGCCATCTTCATGGCGTTTGAGATGGTTCGATGGTTCTTTAGCTTTTAACGATTCCACAATTCTTCCATTGATCGTTTCTGAATTGACTCTATTACCAAAATAATTTTTCATAAATTACTTTCAGTATGTATCTGAAAATTACGTAGAGTTGTAAGATTTAAATTCGGTTTAAATTTAGTAGATAGATACATACCATAATACCACATACCATATACCATATACCATAATAGATACATACCAACAATTCAAAGCGGAGCAAAGCTTGATTAATCTAAACAGAGCATTTACTCACGTCGTACACCACCTAATGATTCCAATTTTAAAATACTGCGTTTACTTATTTTAATCGTATCTTTATGGATAATGCGTGGACAAATTATGGAGGTGGATGTTGAACAGCAATTGAGATTGATAGGTTTATCACAACTTCAATTTTTGTTAGGGAACCTTTGGTTCTGTTTGGGGGGAAGGGTGTATCAAAATACCACGTAAAGTTACTTTGGGGAAGGTGGATTTAGGACTTTCTACGTGATTTGAAAAAGGAGATGTCCGGGTAGAACTTCTTGATGTTCTTGAACTGTTAATGTCAGTAAATAGTTTACCATTAGGAAATGTTAAATACCTTCATATTTATTAAAACAACATCCACCTTCTCTAGCGAAAATTGAAATGATCTAAGCACATCTGATCGATGAGACGATTGGTGATTACAATTAATTTTAAAGATTACGATTGCCATAGTGTCGAAAGTGATACCATTTTGTAATAAATTGATTTTTGAAATTTTTTTTGGCTAGGATCTTATGAAACTAACCAAAAATTTACGGTTAAATGGTTTTGCTTGAACGTAAAGGATTTAAGAATTGTGGGAATTTCGAAAACATTTACAGAAATTATTACCATTGGAAATTCTATTTAATTTTAAAATTTATGATTGCTACGATATTGAACGTGGTTACCTTTTTGTAAATAATGAATTTTTAATAGTTTTTGTCGATTGGATTTCCGTGTTGTTTTCTTCTCATATGACACGGATCGGCAACTGGAGAATTTTCCTTATGTTATACTTTACTTAAGTTTGTCGGTATATTTTTGAATTCCCGTATATTGTGATTATATATAATAGTAACACTACTTCCCTCGTATTTCCTTAGGCCTTAATAAAGTTCCAGTGTAACTCTAGAGCTTCCGATTCGTGAAAGGAACGATATTTTTATAAAGGTCTGCAGTTTCTAAATATTAAACTCCAACTCCAAGTATAAATATGTCATTCGTAATCCCAAACAGCCACATAATGCGCCTAAAAAAATCTCAATTCTCATCCAATATCCCCCGAAACTGTCGCCCTAATTCAGCTCCAAACCATAAAAATTGACCTAGTATCGACACGGCCAGCAATAACACCCGCCCGAGTTTCCCTCGTCGTTTTCGTCATCCTTTTCTTCTCTTTCTTGTTGCAGAGCTCGGCGTCGATGCCTTGGGGCGGCAGCGAGAGGCCGGAAACGACGCGGGAGGACGGCTTATCGTCGCCCCCGGCGAAGAGGGCCAGGAGCTCGGAAAGGGCAGAAGGGTACACCCCCGACAGGGGCAGGAGTCCTTCCTCGAGGCCCAACAATGGGGACCTCCTCCAGCAGGAGTCCTTGCTAGGACAGGCGCTCGAGGGGGGACCGACGATACTCACCAAGGAGGTAAGGTCCGCACACGGATTATTTTGGCGACTTATTCCTTTCGATTCAGACTTTTTGTCAATGTACTATGAAAGAATACGTATATTTTAATATTATAGGAATGAACGATGTAAATGAAAGTTTAGGCCAGTCAGACTCGATAAAACAAAGTGAAAAAAATTGTATTGTGATAAAGCTATTACGTATGGTAAAGACACAGAAATTTCGAAGAGGTTATTTTTGCCAATTTTTCAATTCTCTACAACTTTTGTTAGGTATATTTCTTCTGCGATCAATATTTAAAAGGTTGTTATCGAAAAACTAAAAAAAAAACAACTACAGTTAAAACCATCGTTTAAACATTGGATCAACTAAATAGAATATTCCAACCACGAAGTATTTCCTTCAAAACACATCTTGAAACGAAACCCATGTGCTTCTAATATTACATTCAAAAATTATTTCTGTATGTCTATTTTGATTGGACTAGTGAAATAGCTGTCGATTGTAATTTGAAAGTGTTTTTTATGAATCTTTTTTGTATGTTGTTCTTAAATTCAAAAGCTACTCAACATACTAAGTTATAAAAACATTTTCGAAGAGCCTAGTTTTTCAAGATATCACCTCGATTTTGAAATCTCAGAAGTTATATCGTAGATTACGAGTGATTCGTTATTTTAGTACTAATAAAAATTTGAACTTCTGCAACTTCGCATCTCGACTTCGATCTCATGGTTATTGGCGGCTGAAGTTTAACTCGTAAGTTAGTAGACATTAGAAGATTAAAAAGTTGCTGGTGATTCGATTGTACTAAAACTTACGTCAGAGCTTAAAACTGAGCTTCACTAGCAATCGAGAAAACTTAAAAAAAAATCATTGGAGGAGCATTAAGAATATAATCAAAATGTCTAAAGGCGAGTCAAAAGTAACATCAGTGGGTTAAAAATTTCATAAACAAATTGCTGCTATTTTGATATTACGGAAATTTTCTTAACGATGAAATGGAGATTTGCTAGCAATTGAGTAACGTTTTAACAAATTCGGTGAAGGAGTTTAACAATAAGGAGGAGTAAAAATGTGACAAGTGAAACCATCATCAGATTCTAAAATTCGTAAAAAAATTGCTGGTGCTTGGATTTTGTTCATACTTTGCTGAAGCTCAGCTCTGCTGATTGGAAAGATTAAAAACATGTCATTTTTTCGGCTATTATGCGCCAAAAATTGTTCTCGGTCTATTTTCTGTTTGGCTTTTCCTCTAGTACTGTCTCTCTAGTTCCTTAGTAGTGTATTTGTCTCCATTGAGGCAATTTTCAAATTTTTGTATAGGAAACGTCAATTATTGGTTTGAAATGTTGTTACATAGGTATTACAACTTTTTTATATTTAATGCACCAAAATACACAGTTCGTAATTTTTTAAATGCATGAAAAATAGGCAGGTATACTAGAATCCAAATCAATTCAAAAACGTCTACAAGAATTATAAAATTTCCTTTATCAGAAGTAAACTATGATGACAATTTTATCCAATATTAGGTCCACTGTGGGAAATGTAATAGTTTTCATTCTTTCTGTCTGTAATTGTATGATTTGGTCTGTTTAAAATAAAGCTATTTTTATTTTTATAACCATACAAACACATTACTAACATAAAGAGACATGTTAAAGCTAAAATACATTATTTAGGCAGAAAATATATTTTTACATGAATGTGTTCTGGAAATCCTTGCAATGATTTTAATAATTTTCTTTTGTGCCTGGAAAATGTTTGAATATATGATAGACCCACCTTCAAAACAAGTACCATATCGTAACCGGGATTTAATTTTGAACTGTAGTAACAGAGCAATTGTCTGCTGTTTTGAACATTTTTATTTGTTGAACATACATGAGTAAGAATCATCAAAGAATTACAAGGCAACTTATAAGTTGCATTTCCAGTGATACGAATACCTCTATTAGGAATTTATTGGATCATAGCAATCATTATATTGAAATTTCTTCAGTTGACACAATTGTTTTCGTACTACTGCGAATTAAACATTTATAGACAATAATTCTGGACGTATACTGACACTCAGGTGACAATGGAAGCGCAGTGCAACACAGGGAACGCAGGTTTACACAGTGCAAGAAAAATTCACGTGTGGCGCAGGGTGAGCGCACATTAATTCACAGTAATTTTAAAATTTGTACGGTGAGGAAATGCTTGCTTGTCTGAAGGCGATGTAGTTTACAATTTCTTAAGGTTCCTATGGTTTCGATTCTTTATGGTATAGGTGCTATGATACGGTACATAGCTGTTATTAGAATACTGTGTTCGCGACACTCCCTTTCTATCCGACGCAGTTCTACACTGCCCTACCCTGCATCTGACTTTCTGCGCTTACAGTTAATACGTTAAAGTGCGAAAAACTGGACTATCCTGCACTGCGTTGCCTGTGTCGCATGCGTACTCAAAATGCGATTGCGCTGAGGGCGTACATCAAAGGGCGAAGTTGTTGCCTCAATACACCCTGACCGTAAGCGAATGAGTGAAACGTTGGTATACTCACTATATTAATTTGGCTGTTCCTTAATTACTTTTGCCGTTTAAATGGTTCTTTCAAAAGGAGAAGTATATTTCTGCTAAATTTAATAACGTGAAGGATTACTTCTGGAAAAGTGTCTTGGATTTTTCAAGTGTATTACGTGTGGAGTAAATTCAATGCCCATTAATTTTTACGTTTCTGAAACACACCTCCATCATGCAGCATTTTGAGTAGTTCGTGATAGATGTAACGTTGATGTGTTAAAATAATTGCTGTAACTGACCATCAATCAATCAAATATTAGAATAGGTAAATATTTACGTTAAAATATACCTGATTTACTCTTTTTGGTATTTATGGTACACTTTGAAATAATTATTCAAATTTAACCTTTCGTTTAAATCGTCCGAACTGCGCCTCATTTGGACGGAGGATCATCAGTCAAAACACCTCTTCTGTTTTGTTATTAGCTGGTGTATATCGTAGGTATAACAAGTATTAACCGTACAGTTTTTATATAACTTTATTGAGTACTTCTGGTTTTGTTGCGTCTTACGTTACGAATGGAATCTCTCCATGCTGGCGGTACCCATCGGAACCTCATTCCGGGTATATTTGACTGGATCCGTCTCATTTATAATTCATTTGTTATTAATAATTGCCTGTTGTTGTAGAAGGCAAATTCCAACTCGTCAATGCAAGCGCAGTCGACTGGCGAAGATAGCAATAGTAGTGATACAGCCATGAGTGAACATGGCGACGAACCCATTACTCCAAAGACTGAACCATCCGAGTACCCTATGTTAGACGATCATCATCCATTCAATACGAACGGCGGAGGAATTATGGATCCATCCAGGACATCCGGCTTCCATGGGGCTCTGTTAGGACTGCAAGGTAGGAAGAATTTATTTTGTGGTGTCTGTTGCACGAATTTCTGTCGTTTCGCAATCGGTTATTCGAAATTACTTCCACAAGAGACATTAACTGTGATGTTTTAAATAAATCTATACGCGAATTTGTCTTCTCTTTATTAACTTATTTTGAGAACGTAGATTTCCACCAACTCTGAAGTTTATTGCCTGGTCAGGTATGAGCCCTCGAAGTAATTGTTCGTATTGAACATCGACCATGTTTGTATATGCTGTGGGTCGTACCTGTCAATTTTGGTTATTTTGAGCCTAATTATCATGTACGGTGCATCAAATTATAATATTAATAGCAAATGAAATGAAAAAGTAATAAAAACGTTCTCTCGTCCGACAAATTTAAAATTTATATCGATTTCAGAACACCTGCATCGCGTAATTAACTACTGCGTATATGCTTGTATTATGGTTACTTCTGAAACACACGTTAGGTGACCTTAGCAAAATTATTCCGTCGATTTTATCAATGGCAAATAAATTAGAGAAAAACGGCCATTATGTAAATGTAAAGCGCACTTATTTATGAGATAAAATTTCACCTAAACACCACTTTATGACCGCCCCTAAATTTATAATATCTTCGATTTTGGCCTGTTTGTTGGCCGAGTGAAAGTTCACAGACACGAACTGTTCGAAAAGAAATTCACGAAAGCAGTGTATTTATATTGTGATTTACATAGAACAGCTCTAATAAACCACGTACGTAACAAAAGATTTTTCTTCATTAAATCAGCGGTAATTGGAACGACGTATTGTAATATAGCATGTAACTATTTTAACTAAGTAATAGCTAGTATTTAGGTTAAAAAAATTTTTATTACGAAACTACTCTGTGAATTGTGTATGTAAAAAGAATATATGTTATTATTTTTATGTGTTGTTGTTATAGGTTTGGGAGGATTGATGCCTGGACCTTCGGGGATGCACAACAGTCCAGATAGTTTCGGTGAGTTATCAAATCAATCTTATCAATTTTCTGTTATTCAGTCCAACAGTTAAAATGAATGTCTATAACTCTTTTTCGTACAACGTTATTCTAATTCATTTTTGATTACGTACTACAGTTGTCAATAATTGAAACAATTGAAACAACATATTTGAAATGCACTGTATACAGTTGGTAATTTTTTCATATACAAAAGGTACAAGAATACGCAAGTTTAAAATGTCTAATATATCCTTTAACAAATCTGCCTGTCTTAAAATAATTTAAAGTGGTGTAGTACCTATTTTTTGTAGATATTTCTAATGTGTAATGAATGTAATGACCACATTTTTTTATTCTATTTCCATCCAATCTATTAACTTAGTTTAGATCACAAACTGAAATAGACATTTCAACGTTTTTTGTGGAACTTTATTGAGAAATTAAAAGAAAAAATAGATTCTGTTGATGAGGTATTCCTGGAGCCTTTTAAACACAACGTCAAGTGGCGCTCTACGCAGATATATTACGTCCAGAAGATGTATAGATATTTTTTACAAAATAAGTAATTCACCGTATAATGTATGTTTTGTTTATTGTGAATGTATAGTACCGCCAAATATTTGTTAAAGTTAATTGAAAGTGCAAGTGCATAATTTGAATATTATTTATTCCCAGCAATGCTTCTGTGTTCGAAAATTTTGACGGATACCAAATCAAATAAAATATTAACTGTCTATGCACTCCTGTCCCTCTTTCCGGATTTTGGAACCAATAGAAAGTTGGAATCGTGCTAAAGAAAGACTCTAGAGGTTACTGTTGTGTTTAGGAAGTTCATAGTGTTTTTCAGATTGAAATTTGTCTTTACGGAATATTCAGACGTTTAAATTTTATTTCTAAATGTGAGACAACGTCAAGAATCTATATGCAAGGTTACAAAGATTCTTTAGGAATTTTCAACATCTAAAACTGCTTCCAGGAAGTGTCTAGGCTAAATGTCTTTCGAAGTTACAACAATTTTATTTTAATTTTTAACGTTGAAAGGACTCTACAGTACAAATTTCATCGGTACAACCTAGAATCTTAAATAACCGAATGTGACTTACCGTCTAATTTAGAATTGATACGAGAGTTCCAACTTTTTTATTCTCCGAGAACCATAGAAAAGATCTAGAATTGCCTATATGGTCTCTGGTAAGTTCTAAAAGCTTTTTCGTTTAAATTTTAAATAATAGAAAGTTTGAAGCATGCTGAATGAATAGTCTAGAGGTTACTTTAGAATCTTGGAAAGCCAAAATGGGTTTAGAATTGAAATCTATCATTATGGAAATTTCAAACGTTCCCATTTATTTTTAAAACGTTAAGGAACTTCAAAATCTAGAAGCAACATTTCAGTAGTTATTTTGGACCTTTAAATATTCGAAACTGCCCCCAGGAAATCTAGATGGTTAACGGAAGTTGTAACCTTTTAATTTTAAACGTTGGAAAGAGACATTACAAATCTACAAGATAGAATTTTATATAACCGAGTATGACATACAAGCGAATGTAGAATTCCTTAATTGGTCTCCAGAATCTTTCACGTTCTAATTTCATACGATAGAATGTTTGAATAGTGCTAAGAAAAAACACAAGAAGTTCCTGCAGAAACTTGAATGGCCAGACAGATTCTTCTGGAGTTTGCAATATCTAATACTGCCTCCATAAAGTTTAGATAGTTTACGGAAGTTGTAATAATTTCGTTTTAATTTTAATTGTTAGAAAAAATCTACGTTACAAATTCCTTACATACAAGCTAGAAACGTAAATAACGGAATATTACAACATTACAAAGCGTCTTCTGAAACCTTCAATATCCAAAATTACTTCTAGAAGAAATCTGGAAAATGTATGAAAATTCCAAACTTTTCAAATTACTACTACTAAGTAAAATCAGTTACGAAACCGAACTAAAAAATTTGATATTTCAGTTTGATAATTGTAATAGTGAAGAAGTAACCAAATAAGTACTACAATTAAAACGGAGGCAAAACTTGCAATGTTTTCCAACTAGCAAAATTTATTAACGCGAATTAATATTGTATCTATATTATGTAATTAATTGAATTAACATTAATAATTTTTACTAGTTGGAAAAGACGAGTGTTCTCTTCATTTTTATTATAAAATAGCCAATTTTGAAATGTTGGACTACCTTGATTCCTTAAGTACTACACTCGCATTACTATAACTAATTAGCTTATGTTGACAAACCCTATTTGAGTACATGACATGTTTTAACCAATTTCGTTCTTAATATATATTATTATTTTATATTATTTTAAAAATATTTACTTGCATTTTGCTTTGGGTATCTTTATGAATTATAGACTTGTTTTATACTGTACGTGTTTGCAATTACCTCCTGTTGTATACGGGGAGGATGTCCTAAAAAAAAATGTAAATACTTGATTGTTTCTATGCATGTATCCTCCAAATGTATGGACGAACTAATTAATTTTGTGAATATTTGCTTGAAAATTGCTATGGTACAGACTTCCATCCGCAGGCATTTTGCACGCCTCATACCTCATAGTTACGAAAAGTTCCATATTAAATATTTCATGTCCCCTTCAAAGACAATTTTGACAATGCTGCTTGCAATATGTCAGTCGAGTGTCCGAAACGAGGGTCTCGGCAAGGGTGGTGGATATTATACGCGAGATATGAAAGTGACAGGACAATTGTGTACGCGATGGTTTTTAGAATAGAACTCTGAAACGAATCGTCTCATATTTATTTAATGGAAATGCTTTCATATCTTTGAAGTACGGAATATTTTATGCGGAAAAAAGCGCTCCTTCGGTCGGAAAATGATGCCATTTTTTCGCGTTTAACTCGGCCCGCGTGTCTCGAGCATTTTATTTTATTATTTACCGCTCACTTTTATTTTGGAATATTTTAGTTTCATTTTCAATTCGCTATTAGTAATTGTTCCGATTATGAACTAAAAACGGAAATTATTGCGGATAGTTTGCCAATTTTCGCGGTTTTTGTGCCTGTTAATATATACTTATTTCCGTTTAACACAACGATAGCTGTTCAGCAACCAAATCCAATTATAATAAAGAAGGCACATATATTCGTCACTACTTTTGGAACACTTACTTCACTCTACAGTATAAAAAAGTAACATACCTATCTACTTTTTGTAGTACGAATATTAGACGGTTACCGAATTTTCACCGCTAAATTTTCTTGTTTCTTTGTATTACTGCGAAATCCATAAAACATATTTATTTTTCATGGACACCACACTGATGCATGGAAAAGTCTCAAATTTAGGAATTATTTACAAAATTTAAATTTAAGACACTAAATCATAATAGCCGACCAGCCAAATGACTGCTTTTAATTGTATTTAACTTGTACAAGTTTTTCATTCACTTCTTTTTTATTTGGAGTATGGTTAAGAAACGTTTCAGGTGCCAGGAGATTATTTTTCTTTAAAAATATTTCGACTGTAAACCTACCACAATGGTTTTCTATTCTCTGCCACAAACCATTTCTAGATTTCTATTGGCGTCCTATCGTTACCATAACGTTTAATTCCGTAATTCTCTGCTTTTCATTTTGTTCGTCTTGACATCACCCCTGAGAATTTTTTCTTCTTCTTCCCTCCTTTTGCTTCCCACTCAATGTTTTATATAAGAAATACGCACTCGGTGATAAACAGCTTTACTGTATTTTCCGGCTTTCTCTGGATTTTCTCACACCCTCCGAAATATCCGTTGAAATGTGTTCCTTTCCTTTTAAACTCGGGAAATCGAAAATGTTCTTATAAATGTTATTTCCAAGAGGTAACTACCGATAGCGTATTGGGAAAATTGGGATGAGCGACACGAGTCCGGAATTAATATGAAGTGGAGGAAAAATGGGAAACTAATGAGGTCGGGGGAGCACTTCGAATATTGCAATTTTGTCTTTTTAGAAATTGTATCGAAATGTTTAATGAGTTTGTGAACTCCAGTTAATCATATCGGTAAGTAATGAATTGAATCCCTTTAGGTTTATCTATGAATGATTCTAAAATAGATTATTACGACCAAGTAGCCATTATCTGCATCGGACAAAAAGAGGAAACGAAAGTTTTTCCTTCCTTTTTCGGCACGGAGACAAGGGACGTTTTGTGGTGAAAGCATACGCCCCACTAAAAGGGCTTTGCGTTAAGCTGCTTATCGGAGCGTATTTTCTTTTAATCCCCAAATCACCCGCCATTTCATCAGGAAAAGTATTTTAGGTGAAAATTACATTAATTAAATTTAGGACCTTCGATGCGTTGGATTATCGGCAGGAAAGGCGAGAAAGCCGATCACTCGTAGAAGGAATCCTTGATAAGCGAAGATTATCTGATTAAAATTAAAAATAGAAAAATAATACGACTAATGCAATCAATTTATTGAAGTACCCTATGGATTAGGAGGAATTTTGGGAAAGGTAATATTATTCTATTAGTAGGAAAATATAACGTGACTTAAGAAAATTCTATTCTAATTGCTGCACAACCCAGGATCGAATACCCCATAATTAAATCATTTTTATGCATCGATTACTAAATAAATTATAGCAATCAGAATATTTAACAAAATTATATGCAGTCGTTATTACACAAGAATTTTAAGAATATCGCTGAACGAATCCACCTTCAAATTGTAGGTACTAATTCCGTTCCTTATCTGAAATTATTATCTTGAAATCTTACTAATAGATTCTAGAATAGCGTCTCTCAAAGTCTGCTTACATTATCGTTAAAATTGGTTGCTAAACTTTTAATATTTCAAAAAAAAAAACGTGGATTGAGATTTGGTTATCGAAGAGGTCGTGGTATCCAATTCGGTTTTAGCTAAATTTTCTTGCAACATCACTCACCCTGTGGTTAATTTTTCATCTTCGAAAGTTTCGTAGAGCCATTTAGACTTTAGTTTTATGGAAGAAAATTTTAGATTACACAAAGATAAGCAATGGGACTAATAAACGTGGTTTATTATTCAATGCATCTCTAATTCACGTTCGTCCATTAATCGCACGTTCATTTAGGTCCATCTCCATTAACCACGTCTTCGATTCTCCTCTCTCGTCGATCCCCCTCAGATTACTCAGTGGCTCAGTGTCTTTCCATGTCACGTGAACATTTCCTCCGGGACTTCCCTGTAGACGGATTCACCTATTGATGTATATTGGGCAGTGTATGCTAACACGGCCCTTCCGACTAAACAGACTTTCCATACTCGACCAGTAGTTCATCAGACAGCATTGAATTAATTCAATGCTGTCTGAAACATAAAAATGGAATCCGATTTTGATTGCTGCTATCTCTGCTATCTAGAAATGAGTCAATTGCCTGGAATTCTTGCTACTTGGCGCCAAGCTTTAAAGGTAATCATACAATTTATTTTATTAAATATGTAATAGTAGTCTAAGAACGATACTACCTTAGCCAAGCTTAACACATGATGAGGAACTTAATCAGCGTGGTCACCTTGTCCCCGTCCTTGGTGCGGACTGTGCGACCCAGGTCAGACACCAACGGTGTCAGTTGGTCGACATCTCATAAGTGAAGTGAAAATCATCTCATGAAGATCAAAAACTTCATAAGGAGGTGGAAAGTGAAGAATCACCTAACCAGTATCCCTTCCATCCGCCGGCTGCACAAGGTTGACCTACAAGGGAGTAAGCTCTTCACTCTTCCTAGCACTGCACGTTACTCCCCGTAACGTGTCGACGGCTCCATATTATCGAGTGCCGGCATTCCCTGGTATGACATTCTGGTGACCGAAAGTAATTTCCGGCTCGCACTAATGGCGGGTTGACTGAAAATACGGATCATATCCGGGTCTCCATTAATATGTGCGTATGTACGAGACCGCTTCTGATCGAACCGTTCTTTCTGCCTGGCCTGGTAATTGACAGTCTCCCCTTGCATGCGTGTCCATGCTGCCGCTACATCCAACACTGTGCCTTCTTCTGGATCTAATTGACTGCTTTCGTCCCCGGGTTTTATCTGTCTTATTACATCAGACGTTCCTTTTACTATCATCACACTGGACCTTCGAGAATGACGTTCAGACTTTGACCTAAGCCCTCTGCCGTGCCATGCCTACCATGCCTCTTGCGAAATTTCGACCAGAATCTTCTGCGGTCCTTGGTTATTTTGTCAGAACCAGCTTCCGAGTCCTGTTCTCGCCTTCTTGATCATGTACCTAGCATTCTAGCAATTTTAAGAAGCATTACACCTCTGCTACCACTATTTAATCTGGTTATTATGGCTGCTTAATTCCACTTGTGATTTTAAATTACAAAAGGAATGCAAGGCGCACAATAATTGTCGTTTATTATTCTCCCCCTATTTTTCCAGGTTCTTAGAATTAGAAAGCCTTTAAGCGCTTAGCTCATGACTAAATCCTCCTGTTGCTAGCTAAAAAATTATATCTAGCGATCAACTCTTGAAGTTGCAGTAAAGACAGTTGACCTCCATTTGAATAGACAAGATGGTTGTTTGGAAAATTGAACCCTGAGGTCACAACACCTGGTGGTATTTCAGCTTTTACAGTTTCATTCCAGGCTCATTCTAGACCAAATAATTTTGAAGGATTTGAATTAAGGGTAAACTATCACGTTGGCTCAGTAAAAATCTGATATAACTTGCAAATGGGACTATTGATATTGATTTTGAAATATTTAACTGTTTCCATTACTTTTGGAATAAGATATTTGGAGGACAACTGGATATTTGAAGTGTATGCCAATAAATTTCCCTTGTTTAGATGGACAAATTTTTAAAGAAGCACCGCACCCGATTTCTAGAACTTTTGCAGGTATATTTTAACGTTTACAATGTCGGTCCGTACCAACTTTGGACTGATTATATTCAAATAATTCAAAACAAACTCCAATTTAGATACAGTATCGTTTTGGAATAAAATTAAAGTGTTGCGTTTAAATTTTTAGCATCCTGAGAATGTTAAAAGCTTTCTTGATACTTTCCCATAGTTGGAGTACCGTTCATTACCTTTTCTTAAACCGTTGAAGTTACTGTGTGATACAACTAAAATACATACCTACAAATAATTCCTATTACTTACTCTAATCTAGAAAAATTACCTTCGCTATATTTTTCCTGAGTTTAACGAAGATGTTTAGCGTTCATCACTTTCTCCCGGTACCCCCTTAGTGCGCAAAGCAATTCGGAAACGCGTAACCCCATAAACTAGTCGAAATAAAACCGAAACAGGGGTCGATAGTAAACCCCGCAATTCGAAAAATTGCTTCCTGTAATTATCCTAATGCCTATTGCTTCCCCTTTTCTGGAACGAGAGATCTATAAAGCAATTACATTTGCATGGGAGATAATAAAAAGTTATAAGAAGAGGGAAACATAGTTATTAAAAAAGATTTATGGGCTAATAAGAATCAAAACAAGTGGAAAGCAACGACGGGACGTTCCATTTCGTTAATTAGTACAAGCGTTAGTAACATTTGTGATGTTAGTGGCGGTAGAATCGCTATTAAAATTAAATTTTTTTGGACGTGATAATAAATAAAAACATTTACTTACAAAGAGACAATATTTGTCGGAACTTTAAATTACATCACAAGTTCCTGTTTGATATTCATATCTGTTTATTATTAAATATCATTTGTTGGCTAAATCTGCTTTCACATTACGACGGAATAAGGGCAGTTTAAAAGCACCACCCTGTCGAGATTTCGATGTCGCACTTCCTATCGTTCACGCGAACGGAAAAAATAAAAACGGGAATATCGAACTGCATTACACTAACTTGCGAAGAACAAAAGCCCTCGTTTCCCCCATCATCATTCTCCCTTCCCTCTCACTTTCTCTTTCTGAAATTTTCTAGGACCGTATCAGTTGGTAATGCCGGGTCTTTCGCTATCGACTTTCGTGCCTGGACCCCATAACGCACATTTATTACCCCGGTTTCGATAAAAGCACCATTGCTTTCGGTATATTTTAAGAAATTACTGACTTTTTTCTCGAGTATGCCACGAATTTTTCCTGCTCCTTCAACATTAATTTTATTGGCGTCAGGAAAGCCTAACTTTTTTTCGGGGTAATACGAGGATATTGCATGTAAGGAGGATGGTGAAATAGGGGGAACATGAGTTCGATTTCCATTTCAGTGAAACTGCTGCTTTTTAGCTGACGAGGACAAAAGAAAGCTCAACATCAAAATATCAGATATTTAAATATTCCTCAGTAAAATATTAGAAATGTGACTTAGTGGAGGAAACTGCAAACTGTGAGACGTAAAATATTACGAAGTTTAAGGCAAATAGGAAATCGCTGTCCTATATATGTGCGTAAAATGGTACACAGCCTTATATTAAATAATGAGCGAGAAAATAGACACAATGTTTACATGTATTACGGTGATTCAAGATGTGTAGGTCTCGCCGTTTCTCTTCCTTAATGAGCCAGTGATATAATAATTTTTAGTGGAAAACCTTTTTTTCTGATGAAAAATCAACCTTTACGACTGCTTACTTTCTTGTCATAATTTATATTAATTCCAGATGTGTAATTGGTAACTAATAGGTCTTTCTTAGAATCGGTGTGTCATAAATCTTAATCATGTCCCAAAGAAACTACCCAAACCCTGTTCCGCTTCCCTTCTTTCCCGCGCAACCCCTACCAATAATGAAAAATCTACTACAAACCCCCGATAAGTTGCACTACTCTTAATAATTTCAGATTTATTTTTGTCAAATTTCATAGACGAAGTGTCTAAAATAATTGACCCAGATAGTGCCAAAATGTGACATAATTTGACATTGTGCTTTAAATGCCACCATACAAAATGATTCATATTTGTATTTGGGCTACTGAATTTTCATATGTACATATTGTACCCATATGCTACAGCTGTGGTGTAGCATACCCATATGCTTGTTTAGTCCAATCATATTTACTACTCCTGTGTCATTAGTACATTGCTTTAGAAAAAAACATATCAAAGTGCAACGTCAACATGTGAATTCTTTGACTAGGGTGGAACATTGCAGGTAAGCTTTTTTCAAAACATTTTTGTTTAATTATCTGCTTAATTGTTCATACTATTAAACTCACTGGTGGTTTCTGGCCTCTTATAATCTGAATTTTTCTTATTTCATATTTTTATATGACGTTGCCTTATAAAAAACATATTCCATTCAGGTAGGATACTGATGATGGCGTGAAGCCTAGAACTGCTCTACGATAACAATATAAAAGAATTACACGTACATACAATTGTCTTTTTCCACTTTTAATTTTTTTAAATTGACTCAATTCTATTATATTTTCATTATATTCCTCAATTCCTCAATCTGACCCATTTGGCTCAGAAGCCTTCCTTGAAAGTTGTTAAACCTTTAACTGGTTAAAAGTTAACTCAGGTGGTTGAAAACATTTTCTAGGACAACTTGGTACGTTTATAACTCCAATTGGTCCAAATATATTGAACCCTTAGGGCGCTCACATTGACCCTATTATCTCGAGCCTTTCTTGGGCATTCTTGTATCTATATAATTTCTTAAAATTGATGCCATTAGTCCAAAAACCTTTCTAAGACAACTTTAACTATAAAATTCGCAATTAGACCCTACTAATTCAGGCGTTGTTGAGGAACTCTCAGAATATCTTTGGGGGTTAGTGAATATCGAAAAGCATTGTATGTGCTTTTGCAGTTTGAAAAAGCTTCAAATTGTGCGAGATGTTTTTAAGTAAATTTCTTTTGTTTCTGATAAGGTCTAATACGATTTATTGAAAAGCTTCAAAAACGTTCTGTTGTGGTAGTTATGGCTTAAGGCCGTTCTAAGGAATATAAACATTCTGAGTTACTTAATGGTGTAGGCAGAAAAGCCGAATGTTACCTCGCCTGAATTGTAAAGCCTTCTGGTATTATCATTTTATGGTAACCCAATAGGTTAAAATATACCTAATGATGACAATGGGAACAATGTGAAAATGTGACAGTTTTGGGAACCTATTGATATTCCAATCATTCAATCAGTTTTTGAATAAAATTTAATTTCTTTTTTAATTTAAATAACTAAATGTCTCTGGAAGGCTCAGAAAGTATATGGAAACTTACTGAGAAATTTTAAAAATTAATTGGAAATTGGTCGATGGAAAACCATCGGTCATCCCATAGCGCTTGGATACATAAATGAAACTCTAATTGGCTTGAATAATTTTTAATATTGTCACGCGCTTAAACCCCTTCAAAAAGAAGATACGTTTATTTACGCCTAATCTTCGTTAAAAATTTAAATGCCAACTTTAAGTTGGGAAGAAAGAAAGCAATTACTTACGTGGGTCCTAGAGGATGGCTAAAGCGAGTGTTACTAAAGCCACGGCCCGGGCAACGCTATCACCGTTTCACGATCGTGCAATCCACTAGTGTTGATTACTGACTCGTGATTTCCCCGTCTCCGAACTTGAACAGCTTGAATTAATAAATGCTAACTCACTTGATTATGTTGATTTGTTCGGACGTTGAAAATCGTCAGTCACCTTTAAGAATTATTATGTTTATGTAGCAGAGTTAAAAGCTGCGATTGTGATTTCTTGAGACAACGACGTACCTTTAAATTATGTCGCGGTTTCCATGTTCCATGACAGTATGTTTGAAAAGTCAGGAGAGCTTCTGAGAAGACTGGAATATAATATTATAAGGTACCGTAAACTAACAAATGAAGAAATTGTTATAAAAATCGAAGAACTCTGTTTTCAGGGCCTTGTAATTAGTGTATAGGTTGTTGTTTATGTTAAAAACAGTTAATGTAAATGTTAATGTCGACATTAGAGGAGAATAGAACGTCTGTGTGTGTCATTCCGTGTAAAACTGCTACAACTTTGGGGGCTCGTCCGGGATTCGACGAACCCAGCATGGCGTACGGAAATGACGACAAAACGCAGCCGAGAAGCAAGAAGTGCAACCTGTGCGGCGTTGTTGAGTTGTTCAGCTGGCGAACTCGAACACTACAAAATCCGAAGCTAAGTACCGCCATATACATCCACGCAAATATTACACCTAGGTTAGATTTGGGATAACATTCGAATGCATTGTCTGTAAATGGAGTTGGCAAAGATACTATTGCGTTTTATTTTTAGGTAAGTGATTGCTATATTCCCGAGGGTGAACATCGTCTGAAAAGGAGGAGACAACTGGCTCTCAGTGGACAAGCTCTGTCGGGATTTCCGTAGCTGGACATCGTTTGAAAAGGAGAGGACAGCTTGTCCCAATGGACACGCTCTGGCGGACTTCGCGAAGAGGAACATCGTCCGGAGAAGAGAAGATACGATACTGGCTTCCCACAAGTTTTGCCATGGTTTCCTTTGGGTCCAAGCTAATGCTGTGGCAGGTGCAAAATGCTCCATGGAAATGATCATTAAGTTATCATTGTGACACATACTCCTCAATGCACTTTCTCCAACAGAAGACTTCATAAAGAAAGTGTAGAGAGAAAGAGACAGAAGAGTACTTCAGAAGACGCGTCCTTTGCTGACACGGTACGCTGTCGAAGAAGATTATCTGAGTGTCGAGGGCGACACTGAAAAGAAAGATGGGTAGTGTAACGAACACCCCGTATAAGTTGTTGTTTATGTGAAAAAGCAGTTAATGTAAATGTTACTGTCGATATTAAAGGAGAATAGAACGTCTGTATGTTTCATTCCGTGTAAAACTGCTGCAATATAAATATACCCGTGTAATTCATAGCCTTCTGTGCTATCTGCTATGGGAGCAATTGTTTCAAATTTGTATATTCCTTCCTATAAAATAGTTTACTAGATTGTTACTTCATTTGTAAACATTGAAACTTATTTTATCCATCTTTTCAGGTACTTAATTTTTTTCTTCTGACAAGATATGTTAGCTTCCGAAACACCTACAGTTTGCAAGAAATTTATTAACTCATTTTCAGCTAATAATAACCGTTTCTAATATCTTCACTGAAACTTAAATAGCACTCAGGATATTGAAAGCTGCATCATAAGAATCTCATAACTCTCTCGCTACAACGAAACGAAATACGTTTCGTCACTTAAATTTATCTCCAGATATTATTGGAACCGGAAAGCGTTGATTAAAATATTCGTGAAGCGTCTTGTTTTCGAACATCTTTAACATTTATGCTACACCTACACACTAAACGTACACCCATAATGAATAACCGAATCTGTAATTGCTGACAACCATCATCATATTCTATGTAATCAATGGAGTGGAAATAAATATGAAGCCTGTGTGATTTGTGATTTATTTAATACAATAGGTATGAATGTAAGAGGTGTATTGGGAAAAGTACACCAACGTCTGCTGAAATAGGGTCATTTCCTCGCGATTTATTAGATAAGTTGTTAAATGAGACGTTTGACTCTGCGACAATACGGTTTCTTACATTGATCTTGCAGGTATAACAAAAATATATTTGTCGACTCCAGCATAATTTTGTAATAGTTTATTTTTTTTTCTGTCTTTTCAGTTCGTGCGTTCGAAAACGTCGCCTAACATACGAGGGTGGTCCCAGAGGTACCCGACATGTCGTATAGATGGCCGTTGTTGTTTGAAAACAAATAATAATAATAATAACAGAGTATTCACCTTGCAAAGCTTTTGTTTCACGTTTGAAGACGCGACGTAATTTAGTATTTGTTTGGCAGCCATTAATAGTGAACGTTCTCGAAGAATTTGTAAAAATGAAAAAAATTGGTTATCGTTATGTGATACAATACTTTTATTTGAAAGGTCTCAGTCCAACCAATATTCGAGCAGAGCTAGAGACTCTACTCTGGGGCAATCTGCTCATTTACAACAGTAAACTTATTGGGTGGCAGAGTTCAAACGAGGCCGTACGATCTGCCAAAACGAACATCGTAGTGGTCGACCAAATGAGGTTACCACGCCAGAAATGGTAAAAAAATCTACAAAATGGTATTGGATGACCGTCGATTTAAAGTGCGCGAGTTAGCAGA
The DNA here is from genome assembly GCA_963576515.1 of Cryptocephalus primarius. Taxonomy (NCBI): domain Eukaryota; kingdom Metazoa; phylum Arthropoda; class Insecta; order Coleoptera; family Chrysomelidae; genus Cryptocephalus; species Cryptocephalus primarius. The sequence goes on from OY754945.1 coordinate 11,046,251, forward strand.
AATGGTAAACATTTCAAAAAGTGCAGTACATCACACACTGACTGAAAATTTAGAGATACGAAAGATGTGCGATGTTCCATCGAATGTGGTATAGCGGTTATATCGTTACCCTATTTGCATACATTACCGTTTTTACGTCTGTATTTAAGAAACTAGTTATTTATTACGTGTTTCATTATTCCCACGTTTAATTACTTTGCAAACCTTATCGCAAGTCTTACAAATAATCTTAATTATAGGCGAACAGTATCAAATTTCATCTCATTCTCTCTCGAAAGTATTAGAAAATCGTGCTGGTAACTTTTATTCAACCAGGCTTCGTAGTTACGTATTGAAATCAAACAATTACAACTATTTTTGACTTCATTGTTGTGTTACTGTTGACTGTAGGAATACAGTTCATTTGCCAAAATGGTTCATTCTCCGTAAACTGTAATCCTATTTCTAATTATAGAATGTATTAACTATTGATTCATTGTTTGCCGCGTCCATCGGATTCGTTCATCCGGCCACCCTATATAAAGGGCATCGAAGGTTTCCGCAAAAGGGGAATAACAGACGCAATATTCCAAATTGCCATTCCGCAGATACATGCCGATCGATACCTCAAGACGATATTGTATTGCAGTCATGTTTTAACGGTTATAGTTTTGATGTAATATCGGCGAGATGCGGAGATAGCTAGAGATATTATGCTCCGAATGGATATCCACATATATATACGCGTATATCTCATTCGGATGGAAAATGAAAGGTTGGAGTGGCGTTATTGAACGCTTTGAAGTTCATAAAGGCGAACGTTTTAGGTGAAAGGGTAGCGAAAATGAAAGTCGTAGTCGGAATCCGTAGAAGAATAAAGAGACCGACGTTTTATTCAATTGCTTAATCCAGCAATTTTTTTCCACACTACCTTCATAAAACGAAATGAATAACCTTCAAATGAACTGAATGAAATTATTTAGGTACACTTATTGCAATCAAGTATGCATTAGACAAGCCCCCAGTGCAGGTCATTTTAAAACGATCCTGAGTTTGATTCCGATTTCTTGCCTTAAATTTTTACTTCATTACCCAGTTTAAATGTTACATATTTTTCTCTTTGTTCATGCATGTCATTTCCCTATTAATAGTTGAATTCATAAAATTTTGTTTGGAAATACGAGTTCTGAAAGAAAATTGTACAATTCCTTACGACGCTGCAGGAATGACGTCGACTCGTTTTTAAAATCATACTCATCTCATAGGGGGTGTCAGGGCGGAAATGGCAAAGTAGCATTTGCAATTTAACGGTATAACTCTACGATTAATAACACGATTGACAAATGTGATACGTTTATAAAAGAAATTCCCCTAAGCCTTCTGAAAACCGTAGAGTCACGAAAACATCCAATAATCTTGCGGATAAAGTTTTGGGGTTGCTATTACTTTTTTACTGTCGTGCCGATTTTAATAACACGCGTTAGAAATTTTCCTTTATTGTTTGGTATCGTTATAAAAATTGTCATTTTAATTAACAGTAAAATCTAGGGAATTGGTGGTTGAAACCGTTTAAAATTCAATATTCGTTAAATGTTCTTTAAGTTTATCGAATGTTTTACCATTTTGTTATTATTGGCATTATTGTTTTTTATACTTAGACCAACATTTCCCAACGCATCATAAATCTTGATAGAAAAATTTCAAAACGGTTAAACTTTCAAAATCTCGATAATTTCTTCATCTTAAGCCAATTTTGGTCAAATTTTTATTAAAACAATTAAATTTCTAATACCTCCAGAACGACAATTATTTAAAAACTGCCACAATCGCGGTATCGTATGTTTGGTTTCATTACTATATCCTCTCTCGCTTTTCTATTTGACTCTAGATCATGATGTGCGCACATAAGAGCAAACTAATAGCGTTGCTCAGTCATCTCATATCTACTATAATCTCTATTTAAAACAAGTGCACGCTATAATCTTTCAATTGAACTCTTAAATTGCGTTTCCATTAGACATTATGCGGAATATGTAAATACAAAATACACTCGTGCAGTTTTATAGAAACTTTAAAAAAGTAATGGACTTAGTGCTCTAAAATAAAGGAAATATAGCTTTAAGTTTATTATAATATTATTTTCGATTTCAATTATTTTAATTTCACCAATTCAGTATTATTTTTTAAATTATCAGAAATTATTGATAGTACTAGTTTTACTAAATATATCTTCTAAAGATGTCCGAAAACTGGCACAGTAAGCTTTAAGCTGCGGAATTCTCGTCTACTTTTTAAAAACGTAAGGAGCCTCTCTTCCAACGCGCTTCTACGAATCGACACGTTCGGTTTTTGGTTTCATTCTCTACTAAAAACTCTAAAACTATTCTGTTCGCCAGCTTATACTTTACTTAGATCCGCTAAAAACCCGGAAAAACGATTTACATCCGCCATTTTACTATATGTTCCAATACAAAATACTTTTCTTATTTTCCATTTGATTTTCATCAAATTTCGACCATTTTGTATTTGACGATACATTTTCCAAAAAAGTCTAAAGTATCCAAAAAATTTCCAATACTCTCCAAAGCGGCCTGCAAAATATTCATTTGTTTAAGCACTTATTACTGATACCGAATGTTAATCAGTCGTAAACCATTTTAAGTATGCCAATTGCTGAATGGCAGTCCACAAAAACAAACTCGAAAACATTTAGAGCTTGTATTTAACAATTCTTAACAATCTTTTCAATATGCCATTCCATTAAACATTCAAATCCAGAGGCAATAACAAAAAATTTTTGATTATAACTCGATATTTCCTGTTAAATATTTTTTGTAGATATAAAAGTATCAAATTGTACTTATTCTAATCTTAAACGTGTCCAAATAGCGCTGTAGAAAATCTGAAACGAAGTTTACAAAATGGCGTGTATGATGCCCATTCACCATTCCATAATGTTTTTGATTCACTTTTTTTTAGTATTAGACATTCATAACTCCCTCGATATTATGACTACTAATTTGATTCTTTTTTATCATAGAAGTGAATGAAAGTTAATTAGATATTCGGCTTAAGGATACTGAGGCACGGATTTAAAATTAAAAGCTATTTTCATTTTGTGAATAACACAATAATGTGAGATAAATCGGTGTATTCTTTGAAACAGCATATGTTCGCATAATAGGCTACTGGCTTATTTTTCAAAATGCGTCAGCGTACCTACTAGTAGTCTGATTAAGATAAATGAAGGAAATAAATTCTCCGCATAAGAGATGTACCATCCTAGAGAAAGACAGTTAGGTATATATTACGCAATACAATAATCCTTTTTTTATATAGGTGCTCGTTATTGAGAACGAGTTGTTATATAGAGTGCTATGTGTTATATATAGTGTAATGAACTATAAGAAAGATTAAACTTTATTGCTGCCAAATTCCATAGGCATATGTTATAAGAGGCATTGCATAAGAGATTTCACATTTTCCACCCTACAAATGATGGAGTATACTAAATCAGCAAATTAACTGATAAAAATTTGTTTACTTCTCATATGCAAGAATTGATTTTCATTGTGACCAACTTTAACATGCCTGCAGCATATACTTTAGCAATACCTGCTATCATGTATCTTTCCAATTAATTTATGGACCTGACTGTATATGTATTCTTTCACCATGTATCAACCTGTTTCGTCCACTACTGGACATATTCTTCTCTTTACCTAATCTATTTTCTAGTCCTGGGGTATATAGAAGTCACTTCGTAGATATACTTTTTATTTCATATCATCATCTATAAGTCATTCCATCAAATCTGCAAGTTTTTCTGTAGGTTCATCTCTGAAATTTAATTTCAATGTTCTTTTTGTCCATCATTTAGCCGATATTCGTACGACACGACCTGCCCGGTTTCACTTTAAATGCTTGATTCTCTCATCTGCAACTTTTATTCCCCTACGTCGTTCCTTTTTACAATTCGATCCCACAGTGTTGGAGACCATTTCGACCTTTCCATGGCTCTTTGAGTTATTCTGACCGATTTATGCTTTCGTGTTAATATTGCGATATGATTATGTCATTATACATGTCCTAATTTTGCCAAGGGTGAATAAGTCTTTTGTGCTGATTTTGCAAATCTGGTTGTATCGTCTACTGATTACGTTAAATATTTTTTGCTCTTAATATGATAGCAGGCTTAGGAACCAAATTAGTGAAAATTTGGATATAGTAATTATTAATGCGACTTGTTGGGGAGCTGCTAACGATTACCTTATCATTTCTCTGCCTCATCAAATCGGTCTGAAATCAATACGATGTCCTGGACAAAGCTTAGATCATTCCGCTTTTCTTCAGTTACGTTTATGCCCCTGTCTATTTTGACCGTTTTCAACGCATATTCTCTTAGGTGGTAACGAGTGTGAGAGATATATTAGCTTGCCACAAAGCCTTTATATAGCTTTTTATAAAATGGTACCAATGGTAAATAGCTAAATACAACTTACTCATTTTATTAAGCATCAGAAAAATTTGAAGAGCTATCTCCCGCAGTACATAACTCAATAATAATCGATCTATGATAGAGTCAATACTTTGATCAATTTCACATTTTTTCCTATTCTTTTTAATATTAAAATTTAAACGTACATCCATGCATCGCCTTATTTTCTCCGTTTCATTACTCCCGTGGTTAAAAAAGTAAGATGTAGACTTAGCTAACACATTTCAGATCCTTCCAGTAGGATATTCCAGAACAGTTAAATTCTACATTATATTATAACATCCTAACATGTATAATTAAAAGCAGGTTTAATCTTAAAAATCGGTCAACATTCGCGGTTGTATGAATACTTTCAAATATTCTTAGAATATAACCCAATAATTGCCCGTTATTCATGGTTAAAATTGCGCTCTTTTTTATTTAATTTTGTTTACTTGGGATTACCAATTAAAAATCATTATTTGCTCTTTCTAATTTTCTACATGGTAGAGCGGTGCCCACCGTCGGTGGATGCATCGTAAGTGAACCTATAAAAGATTTACAACGCAGTTTCTAGCAATGACAGACTTATCAGAATGTCTGGAGGCATCTTGACGTATGCCCTGCATCGTATAGCATCAAAGGTAATTTGTACCTTATTTAGCAAAAAATGAAATGACTTATGCAAATGTCCTTAAGGTTGTTTTGGCAGATAATTACTGAAGGAATGTATCTGCTTCGAACGGGGCCTGGGGATTAACCAACATATTTTATGTCCCCCCTTGGGTGACAATGGGCACTAGTCCTTTTTGACTGGAGACCTATGGGTAAGGTAGTGGCTGCATCGTAGTCAACCCTCACTTGATAAAGGTTGAGAACTCAACATTTTTGGAATGGAACACCCCTCTTCATGGATAAAATCGTGAAAACTGATAATCGTGATTACTTCTAAACCAAATATAGTTTTCACTAATAGAAAGAGCGATGAACAAGGCATGTTTATGTATATAATTTGTAAATATTTTCTACAAAATGACTAAACTATGACACTGTTTTTTTTTTTTTTTAAAAAAAGAAACTGTTTTCGTACACTTGTATGACTAATGCTTGCCAAATCTTAAGCGATACATCAAATTGCTAGATTTAAAAAAGCCTACAGAAAAGTCCGCAACAGCCTGTGGCACCTTCTAAAGTGTCATAATATTTATTTTTATCTCTTACAAAGTCCTAAAGTACGATAGATATCTGCTAAGCAAATTTCGATTTTTTGCGTTAATAATGCTAGATAAATTAATGTTACAATTACGATTGCTGCTGTAATGAATTATTTTAACCAGCTATTAATTGGTGGTTTTCAGTGTACCACTGACATTCTATATTTTCTTTTTTATTACCTAGTGCTTGTTTTGGATATGTGATCGAAGCTCTTGGTAAAAAATGGAAGAAAATGGGAAGAATAACAATAAAACCCGGACTTGAGCATACATATATCGCAAGTTCGGAAAAACATTCGCGAGGGCGGTCAGTCACCGACCCGATTTCCCGTTAGGTTCTCGGGGCTGTTCCGCTCTCCTACATCTTCTACCCGGAGCCTACTTTCCCGTTCTCTCCCCTCGATCCCTCCGGCCGCCCTGCCCCCCCCCCCCCCGCACATTCCCCTCGCTAGTTTATCCCTAACAGTTCGCCGATCAATTTCAGAAGCTCCTCGTTAAGATTGTTTACGCACTACAGACATTTTCCGAACGAAATGAAATGAAATTATTCGGCTTCGATGTTTTGGTGGAACGGCAATAATTCTCTTTCATGGCCTGATAAATTTTCGGGTAGATACACTTTCCAACTTGATATTTACCAACAGGAGAGAGTTTCTGCAGAGTTAGATCTGATTATGATGTGAGCGCCTATTGGCCGCACTACACAACTTTAACATTAATAAACCGACGTTTTAGAGCTGGCCGGGGTGGAATTCCTCGGATACCAGACGTGATGAAAGAGGAAGGAAGTCATTCCGAACGGCCTTTCTATTTTAGGTAAATATTATTAGCACCCTATCGAGCATTCGCTTGAAATATAACCGAATTAATTTACATCTAACAGTTTCCACCACCACGAACTTCACTCTAAAACTAAAGTGTATTAGTTAAAAAAATAGGTTGATGGTAGCGTTACGTCAGCTTAAAGAAACTAGTAATATTCATTGCAGTGCTTTGTTTAGTAAACGTTAAATGAAACATTCGCTGTTTCAAAAGTTTCTACTATTAATAGACAGAAGAAAACGCAAAGTCTACGTTTTAATTAGAAAGTTTGTTATAGCCATTTCCTACAAAAAAATTTTTAAACGTTGACATTTCACTCTTTTGGAAAAAGGTTAGTAGATACATTCGTATTATAATTAATTTAATAACAATTTATTTATTTAACCTTTAAATTGAAATTTTTTTTACACTTAAATACACTGATTTCCTTTGAATTTTTTTTCTAACTTTTATGTACATTCACTATATGATATACGATGTATCTAATATTGGAAACGTTTAAACCGTTATTCATAGTGTAAATAAACGTTACTATTTTCCTATCAGATAATCATTCATCATTTTCCTCGAATGAAATATACACACATATTACGCACATATACATGATCATTAAAATTGATTCCAATTTATTAGACAGTAAAGTTAAATCTTTTTGAACTATATATTTGAGGCGTTTGTGATTTCCATCAGTCATATGCAATTTAGGAAAATTAATTTCACTGGTACAAGTATATTTGCTTGTACTGTTACTGTATAATTAGGGGTTGTGATTCCAGATTTGTTTCAAAACTGCTTCTTCACGTTTGGAATATGAATTCAGATTAAGAAAAATGTCCAATTCCGGATCAGGTTGCAAGGAGTGGGTTGATGTTTCCGATCTCGTTTCGATTATATACGGCATCATATTTCACGGTAAACTATGTTCTATCGCACTTCTGTGATCAGAGAATATATATATATATATATATATATATATATATATATATATATATATATATATATATATATATATATATATATATATATATGCAGACTTTGCAACTTGCAGACTTTACAAAACTTTCGACTCCAATCCCCGAAACTCCAAACACTTGGCCACATTGTTCTGATTAGCTCACTAATAATATTTCAACTTTGACATGATTTTGTGGAGCAATTTTCTAAGTTGTTTTGGAACACCCCAAAAAATTAAATCTTTTCAGGGTTTTCTGGGTGAGATCCACAATGGATCTTGTCGTGTCAAATCGTCTTGGAACTTTACTTAAATGTTAGTGATGCAAGTCATGTACAGTATGAAAACTGCAACATATGCATGTAAGTATGTACTTATAAGTCTTTATATGCATTTGTTTTTAAATATATTATTAAATCGGGTATATTTCGTTCTGTTAATGTAAAAAAAGCAGGAAAGTATAGAAAACACGAAATTACAAATTTTCTTATTAATGGATAAAAAAGCACCAACTTACTATAGACAATTAATATTAGGTATACTCACCATGTAAAGAAACTTATACTACAAAATACTTGAAAGTTTTTAATATTATGCTAATTGTACACAAATAAATATTGCTGTAATATTTACTGAAAATCGTTTTTCGGTCTTTGCGATTTTCTCGAAAACTCTTCAGACGTTTTTAATTAAACTTTATATTTATAAAGTGCCCGACAATACCTACAATTGATATATGATATATGATATATATGACATATCTGAAAAATCACTCTAAAGGCAATTAAGATTTTTTAAATTTCTTAGGCCGTCTTATTTATATACAATGAATCAAAAATTCATATTTTCGTGAACTGGATGATTTGAGGAAAAGTTCTGAGACAGGTCGATTTTGTTTTTTAAAATGGCATGTTATTGACAAAAAACGTTATGTTCATATTAATGATTCGTCAGGTTATGACGTCAGGTTATTTTTAAATGGAAACTTTCTTTTGTTATGCGTATTATTTTCTTTCCCCATATGTGGTTATAAGGAAATTGGTACATCAGATAAAAAAATTCCAAGAACGTTATAAATTAAAACTAATTAACGCAAAAACTAGTAAATTAATTACAATGTTATGCGTTACACTGTATGTTAACACTGACTTTGAATTGTGATTGAATCTCTGTCAAACGTTTAAATTATTATGTTCGTTTTTATTTTCTTGTGTAAATTTCAAAGGGTTCGGGTTCTATGTTCCTCAAATGTTGTTATTATTACCTTATATTTTAGTACTTACTTTTTATTACTTTACATCGTGATGGACACTTTATATTTTAATTACTGTGCATGTTCACGGAATATACTCATTACGAGTACAAATAGCGGCCCATTAACCAAAGTCAAGATTTTTTAACTTTTTTTTTTATATATTCTTCTATATATGCCAAGGAATTCTTCTGTCAAGAGAAACCCACAAATATTCGATGTAATTTTATACCGAATTAACAAAAATAACTTTATACAAATATGCGCCCTAAGCGAGATGGCACCTTTTCAAGATGGCGCCTTACGATCGACTATTTCAAATATCTTCTAAACGCCTTACTTAAGTAACATGAAATGTTGCACATGTACTCATTTTTAGATTTACAATCTACTAATTTATACGCGGATAATTAATTGAAACCGGAAGCGTCTCATCCAGGGGTAGGGGTAATGGACACTTTCTATCATATTTTTTTATATTGTTATACGGCAATTCTAGTATTTCATTTGAATAATATCGGCTATTTTCTTTTATTAAGGTATTCTTTGTTCTAACTACGATGCACCGTTTTCGAGAAAAATTGATTTTTTTTTCTTGTTCTTTATCAAATCCAAATTAACAATAATTGAAGTTAAAACCACTAAAATGATCAGTAAATAAATGTGAAATGGATAGGACGGAAAATGTAGGATCTATTCAATTAGTTTTTACGTTATTGGTCTACTAATTCGGAGTGAAAGGTAAAAATGGCTTCATTTTCCTATGAAGAACGTATTGATATACATTTAAATTATGGTGAAATGCAAAGTTACGTTCGAGCAGCAGCACGAAGATCCGCAGAAAAGTTTCCACATATCTCGCCACCGTCAATGGTCAGACTTTGACCACTTTGGTTACCACTTTATAGCGATTGACGTTGGTATTACGTGTTTCGGGATTTTCAAAAAAAATTCGGTTTCATTTTTATTAGGCGCCACTTTTCAGTTCGAGGAAAGGGACTCGATCTAGTTCTAAGTTTATCTATTTGACGCAGCGACTAGTACTCAGGAGAGAAAATCGTGAATTAAGAATAAATGAAAGCAGAAGTTGGTAATTATTTAAAACGCTCTTTTTGGTGAAAATAAATACGAGTTTAACACAGATGTTTCTGAAAGAAAAATAAGGTGGCAAAAATTATTTATGCTTACAGTTTTTACTCTCGGCGCTAGACTGATTCGGAATAGTGCAAAAGATGATTATTTCTCTTGAATGAAGATACGTTTTATTATTGCAGTGATTGAGACTATGAAACAGGTGATTTACAAGTCTTTGGTTAAAGTTAAATTAATTATTTGTAATAGATATTTTCACCATGATATTTGAATACTTCAGGTGCCATTTGTGTGTACAAGAAAAATATCGAAATGATTGATCCGTACCTATGTACATTTTAAAAAAAAACCGTTTCTACGTTTCCTTTACTTCTGTCGCCTCATCATTGCGGTTTGAATACAACCGATAGCACTATTAAATTCTAAGGAAAAATACTTTTAAAAGTACCATGTGTACACATGCACATACACACGTGTACATATATCAGATGTGCATAAGATGATTATTTCACTGTAAAAAATAACATTTACTGAAACAACTTTTTGTAGATTAATGACAAAAACAAAAATTGCGTTTTTTAACGTTTTCTTTTTCATTCCTTCACTTATGACACCTCATCATTAAATTGTATGTAGCATCGTTCCCGAACGTTGGAAAATTAAGACTAAAAATCGTATAATTCTCTCAAAAATTAAGTCTACCCTCTACACTTGCGCTTTTGTTGCCTGCGCGGAACTTATGCGCGAGAACACATTGCTCACTATTTCTTCGGTGCTTAATACACTATTGTATAATTATGCAATAGTAGACCATTGCTCGATTTATTTAAGTAGTAGTGTATGATTACTTTTGTGCGTGGTTAATTGAAAGAATACGGCGATTTTATACAAAAATATACGCAAAATATATTATGCATATTATTCCAAGTAACCTTGCCGCTGATACATCAGACATCGTTATAACTTCTCAAGTAGTGAAGCTTTATTTTTAAAAAATGTTTTTCATCTAGTTTCACCATTTTATATTATACGTCTGAAGAGATTAGAAGTGACAAAAAAGAGAAAACCTGGGTTTATATATATATATATATATATATATATATATATATATATATATACGTGCTATTCGTTTTATTGTAAAGTTCAATGATAAGGCGCCAGAATAAAAAAAGAAATGAAATTTTGGGTTTTAGATGACATGCACCATTCATTTTAATATCTGTCATTTTTCATCGTACTTCTCAGAAAAAAATACAACTTTTACACAAAAATAGTCACTGCATTCCCCAGGGCCTAAAAGCTACAGCGGTTTAAATGTTTCAAGAATATATTAAAGTTAGAAAAGACCAGTTTTATGGCGTGAAAAAGCACAGATAGCGTTTAGTTTTAATATTTGAATAGAGGCATGAACATCTGTCTTAATGGAGGGTACCCTTTCTCGTCATAAGTACAAAACTTCTTCTCCCGAAAATCACAAAGAAATTACCCGAAGAGCTGACTCCGGCATATTTACCCCAATTCATCCCGCGGTCATCTGTCTCTAGCAATATCTCCGTGTCTGACAATTACTCCGTCCTTCCTCTCCTCGGGCGTTTCCCCCCATTTTCTCTCTCCCCACCCTCGACTCCATTTCCTTTTCCGAACAATATTATTAAAAACTTTCCCAATTTCCACCCACCACCTGCCTCCTTCTCCCCCTCCCTCCCTTTTCTCAGCACTTGACCAGCCCCCTCCTCGGCTTTCCCGATTCGGACAAAAGCAGATATACCGTAGAACGGACAAGCGGTATAAATCAATAGACCAATGTCAGAGATACGAGGGGTCGAGGGATTTACACAGAGCAATCTCGATGTTCGCTCTGTTCTAGCCCAGTTCAGGAGTGAACCCTACGATGAGGAGGGAGGAGAGAGTGACTATACTTTTGTATTGTATTTAACGGTGGTAGAAATATTCTGATTTTTAAAGTCTGTTACAATATTCGTGCAGCGAAATTCGGCTATGACGCAGCAGAATTGCTTGGTTGCTGTAATAGGAAATCGAATTTAGGTACAGCTTTGTTCCGAAAGAAACGCTCCCCTCGCAACGGGTTATAAGGACCCTTAAAATAGAAAAAAGGTCAAATCCTTGGAAACATTCAGATCGGTGATTATTTGATGGTATTTACTTAAGGGTACTTGGAAGGGAGTCCTTTAAAACTTAAACAACCAACGGATGGATATCTTTAGCCACAAGCAACCCCACAAAGGGTTCATTTCACGGAAAATCGGCGCCTGTAATAATTTCTAGAGCATAAAATTTTGTGTAAAATTATTCCTCTCCAGTTTTTTGGTTACTTAAGTAATCCGTTTGTTTAAAAAATGTTTGTACTCGTGATATGCTCCATTTGAAAAAGGCAGCAGTTTAACAATCTCAACTATTCAAAATATTCGAGTAATTTATTACCGCACTAAGAAGTTTGTGTCAAGTACTACAAAAATATTGCTTCAGTAAATACATTATTTTTAGAGTGAAATAAGTAGTTATAGCAATATTGTTCTATTCTTATGTCAAATTCAAACCAATCAGCCAACCGATGTATTAACTTTCTAATTTTGTTGTGTTGTGAAGGGCTTTCTATATCACTTTCCTTGCTCATAGTGATCTGAAAATACTTGTACACACATATTACATTTTATTTTCAACAAGGCGCTTTTTAACAAGCACTGCCTACCTATAAATTTTCCCCAGGCTTAGCCATTTGTACTGATGTATCAGTGAAGTTTGTGTACTTCACTACACATCTACATGGGGACCGGCAATCTCGACAATAACTTTAAAATACTTTCACTGAAAGTCAACTAAAGTACCTTAAGATGCGAATCCACTTTTATGAAAGCGTATTGCTGAATTGGCCTGACGTTTCTCGAAATATATTTTGAGCTTCTCTGGTATCCATTACGCAATAAGCGACGCCTAAAGATATGCATTGAAACAAGCAGCCCTCCCTCTCGCTTGCTTCTTCTTCGCTGTAATCAAATTACGCTTGTTGTTCGTCTAGGGGGTTTGTTTTTAGCCGAGGTCGATGTACAGAGGTCCTTTTTGATTTATGCGCTAGCTGCAAATACCATTAGAATCCGTCGTCGAGGTGAAATATAAATCAACAAGGGTTGCCAACATCTATCATCGGAATCTTGTATAAATAATGAATAATTTGATCGGGGAAGCGGTCTATTCATTACTCGACTAGCGCGTCTGTTTCTATTTTTGTACACTGTTTGATTAAATGTTTTGGTGTTTAACTATTGTTAACTGATAAATACATCTAAAAGTGCATCGTAGATTTTGGCATTGCAGATGCCAGTGCCAGTGTGATGACCAGTGGCGGAATGGACAGCTTCCAGATGGCCATTGCAGAAATGAAATACGAATGTCCATTGTGCGACCTAATTATGCCTTCGATCAACACGTTAAGGACCCATATCGACCAACACTATCCGAGGGACAGTCCTGTGTGCCCCGTATCGGCTTGCAGTAAAGCGTTTACACATCCCAACTCCGTCAGAAATCACATGAGAGCCAAGCATGCTCACCAGTGGGAAATCATGAAACAAGTCAGATGGAATCTGTGAAAAAAAACTTATTGGAGTACATTTCGCGGTTGTCAATTAATAGTTCTGTTCTGTGATGGCTCATTGATTTGTTTCAGCTGGGATTACATTTGAAACGAATTGCGCCAGATCGAAGGTGTAGCAGTTCAAATCTGCAATTATAGTAGTGGCCATATGGGAAACACTTCTCTACTACACTTCTGTAGTTTAATTGCAAAAAACACAAAGTATTATCAGTATGTATAAATGTGAAGCTTTTAAAAAGCTATTAATGTTTAACGTACCGAATATTATCTAAATATACATAGATTTAAGTAAGAAGTTTGATCGGTGAGTTGTATTCATTTGAATTATCGAAAACTGTTTCAATTGTGATGTCTGTAGTATTAAAATTGGAGTTAAAATTTAATTTCGTTACCAGTATTGCGAAAAAGACATGTTAAAGCAATGGACTGAAAATTTATTTTTTACCTACATTTGATAGATAACTGTAATTTTTTTCTTGAATAAAAGTTAGCATGAAACTTTGATTTTTTTTTCATCGAGACTTAACACACACATTTAATCTATCAAATTAAACTAGTTAATGTATAACAGTTAGCTCTAAGTGTAAGTACTCACATTACAGTATTTCTGATCATAGTTTTTCCTCTTTTTAGCAACAAGGCGGTCTCTAGACATGATGAGAGTGAGAGCCACGGACCCGAGGCCTTGCCCGAAGTGCGGCAAAATTTACAGGTCCGCTCACACCTTGAGAACACACTTGGAGGATAAACACACCATATGTCCGGGTTATCGATGCGTCCTATGCGGAACGGTGGCCAAATCCAGAAATTCCCTGCACTCGCACATGTCAAGGCAGCACCGAGGTATCAGCACGAAGGACTTGCCGGTCCTGCCGATGCCAGCGCCGTTCGATCCTGATTTAGCTAGCAGGTAAACCAAAAGCACGTTTTATTATCTATGGATGTACTTGTTACATTTGTGTTCGATCTATAAAATCGAACATTTATCGCACTTTTTACAGTAATCTGTCCAAAGTAAGTCCCAAAGCTTTAGTAAGTAAGAGTAATGAAAAAAAATCATATTTAACATATCTGGGAGCAGCAATGAGTTGTCATCTTTTACTCAAAGTGCCCCAGGTGATTCCCAGAGTCATTAAAGTAATTGACCAGTATTTTCCAGCTAATTGTACATGTGGTCATGCACATAGTTATATATATATATATATATATATATATATATATATATATATATATATATATATATATATATATATATATATATATTAGAATTGACTGTTCATAACCGAAGGTTTCTGAAACAAAAACTCAGAACTAGCCAAGCGAAAATATTTAAAAATTAATTTTCTGATGAAGTTACTTTGACACCAAACGCTAGCAAAGAGGTAAGCTAGTGGTCTGTTACCTTCCAACTTACCTACTTACTACTTACCAAAATATACCCATGAAGTAATATTTCATGAGTTGGAATACAACACGAGTTTTATAGTAGATTTTTAAGAAACTATTGTCTCGGCTTTCCACTCACAGTGACGTGAATAGGTCACAGATAAAATGGCGTAATTCACTATCTTATAATCACTATTTTTTTGACATTTATGTGAAATTTTATTAGACCTCTTTAAAGAACGTCGGGATGGGGGTAGTAAAAATAACCAAATAAAATATAACACAGTTATAGGATAGGGTAGGATAGGTGCTATGTACTAATAGAAACATATATTACATATTGAAAATTTTACACTATATACATATATTCATAATTAGGTTCACCATATTGTTCGATCACAATATATTCTATTTTTGAGAAATAGGTATAAATCCGAAAAAAAATGGTAATGAAGATTAAGGCTTTCGAATACTGTCTTAAATGAAAGTCAACTACATTTCTTAAAATTAATCAGTTATATTGTGAAGTAAAGGAAATGAGGGAAACTTTGTAAGTGTCGAATATTTTTGAAGAGGAAATTACAAACACTGTAATAATGGCAACATTTTTAGTACACTGGTTATATTTTTTATAAGTTGTCCGCAAACTAAAAATCCTGTATTCTCCGTATTTTATGCTATATTTTCTATTTGAATAACTTCATTTCAAGAGTTGGAACTAGTCCTCAGAACAGTCGTCATGTAAACATACCGATATACTGATCGTTCTTCTTAGTGAGTCATCTTTATAATCAAGAATTATAGTTGGTCGAGGTTTCTTCCCAGACTTTAGGCATTACCAAGACAGTAAAAACCATATAATATTTCAATAGTATATGCAACATACAAATATGTAACCACATTTGTTATTGAAATTCAAACATATGTTTAAAACGAAACAATATAAACTCAATCAAGTACTTGGGGAACGCAGTGCGTGAGGTAATAAAATGTTATATCTACTGAATAACTGCTACTTACAAAATTTTAGACCTATCTAACAACAAAAAAATAATTCAGTAGTCGAAAAGTTGCTAGATGATCATTATATTGATCTCTCAACATAAAATCGCTAAATGTCACAATGGCATTCTATCAAAGATTTGTGGTTTAATTACATTTAATAAGAATGAATTTCCACTTGGACTTGTGGCATCTGACATCAGTAGTCCTGTCTATGAACTTTCAAATACATATTAAAACTATTGTAACTCTTAACATACTATCAAGGACTCATTTCAATTAATCAAGTTATTGAAGAATTTTAATTTCATCAATTTCCAAGATCATGAATTTGTATCTGTGAACGTTGTCATCAGATATATAGCATCTCAGTAAAGATTAAACAAAATGGGCGACAGAATAAAAACCTAACGCACTCTTCACTTGATTTTAATTTCGTCCGATAACTGATTCTCCAATAGCACAGTAGCTATCTGGTGCCAATACAATATAATCCGAATATATTTATTATCTATTTCCATTAACTTTAGGATTCGTAGCTTTGTCACGGCACGCTTTGTCAAAAGTTTTCTCAAAGTCCATCGATCAGATGAAAATGTGATTGACGTCACGATATCTTTATATCAACGCCCTAGACACCCAATAATGTCTCTTTGGTTCCCAAACCATTTCGAAAGCCGAACTGACTCTTCTCAATTCTTTCTTCGAGCTTATTGGATATCCTGCTGTGCATCCAAGAAATATTTTTAGTATCGTAAAACATTGATTTAATAATACAAACTCTTACTCTTAAGGTGTATTCCTTCATTAATAGGTCATATCTTATATAATCCAGTTTTGCAGTCAATCCAGTCACGGACCTCAACAATCACATCTCCATCTGTTAACATATAGCTGTAAATCTCAATCCTTAAGTCTGAGAAAAATGGAACACTCCAACAAAGTTACAGTTTCCTTTACAAAAGAAACATTTTGACACCACTGCAGATTATTGATTTCAGTTTTAAATAAAGACCGAATTACAAAAAAAAAGCTTATGTCGTTTCCATTTAGACAGTATATCAATATACAATATAATATTCAATGTATAGTAAATATATGGAAATAAGTCTGTCTCATTTCAGTGTCAATATAATGCCATTTTATTAAAAATTTTGTCCCATAAGAGAAATATTTCGATACTTGCCCGCTTCTCTTCTTTTTAAGTTCCTACATAGGTACTCGTTTTCCGCCCGTACCACTGACGTGTAATTATACACTAACTTTGTAGCTTTACTAAAAATGCAAAAAAAATGTATAGTTTGTATGTTCTTACCAGAAGTCCAAACCGACGATTGGAGGTATTTTCACTGTTAGAAAATAATTATGTGTTAATTTTTATATCAAGCAATGAGATGGAAACAGTGTTCTCAATTTTAACGAATAGAAATTCTTTAACCAATAAAAAGGAACTTTTCTTTTGATTTTTATTTCTTTTGATATGTCCCAGCTCTTTTGAAAGTATTATTCATCAATTCTCAATTCTGCCTTATTAACTGAACTTAATAATAACTTTAATTTAAAAAGAACTATAATTGTGTTTTATATGTGTGTAGAAACTAAATGATATTAATTTGTTTGACATATATTTGCATTTTCATATTTTTAGTGTCTTGATGACGCCTGAAACCCAGAGCGAAACGTCGATTCATAATTCTTCATTGTAAAGGTGATTCGCCAAGAATAAACAAAATCGCTATATAAGGGCTTTTCATTAGCAAAATCAACATCAACGTTTATTACCCACAGTTGTACAATAACAATTAATAACAGTTGGCTGGAGAACGACATTTAATTGTAATTTGAGTACCTTCAATTAATATTTTTTGTACGGTTGATGGTAACCTGAAAAAATGACATAACCAGTATTATGTTCTATACTATACATTGAATTGGTACTATCGATTTTAGAATGAATTGATGCAATTTAGTTCCTTTAAACGATGAAACAATTGTTGTTGACGAAACAATTGTAATGCATATAATCAATTAGAAAACATTGAATCATATCAATACTTAATTTTAACAGTGGAATTGTACCTAAATGATGGTCATCATCAATTTGATTTTTGAAAGTTAAATCAGGTCTCATCTCATCGACTGCGATTTATTACACGACCCATAGTATAATTGACACATTTCATACATTTGGTACAGAAAGAATAGCCACTGTGGGATTAAATACATTGAATCCCACTGCAAAAAGTTTACTATTCACGTTCAAATTTGTAATTAATGCAGATATGCCAAATTTTTTGACATGATGATTAAGTCATGGAAGACCCTCAATATTAAAACAAAAATCTAGTAAATTTCATTAAAATCTCACAGTTAATCACGTGTCAAAGCTTAACCGCCTTAACACGTTTGTGTACTTTATTGTGTTTACATAATAAATAATCTGGATTGGACTGGATTGGAAATATTATATGAGCAACAGGTTCAATGTAACAGGAGATATGGGTTCCAACAAAATGTCCTGTTAAAATTATTACCAAACAGTAATATTTATATTTGATCCACCTCATATTTTTAAAACATTTCATTTTTAAACATAAATGGGTGTTTTTAATAGCGTTCTGGCATCTAATGAAAATTCTGACTAAAAGGGAGAGAAAACATGCCAACGATCAAAAATTGCGAAATATGGAACAGCATTATTACGAACAACCCAACTTTTAAATTAATCCTGGGTCAAATAGTTATGATCTTTTTCATTTTTGTTAAAGCCATTTGTTAGATTCGATGTTTTCTGTTTCGAAAAATGATGGGATTTCTTTTCCCTGAACCTAATTCAATTTTATTTGGGACAGTCTTAAAGTACATTAAAGTGTACTCAACCTTTGTTGCAATTCCTGTATACGTGACTTTCCTACTCTGTCCCTTTTAAATTTAAAACTGATGAACTCTTTCGCCATTTTAATATATATATATATATATATATATATATATATATATATATATATATATATATATATATATATATATATATATATTTGATTATATTTGAGGATGTTTTGTAGCAACTGTTTTAAGTTAGGATAATTTAAATAAACATGAAAAATTACATTTGCGCTCTATAGTTTATTCAGCTGCTAAGTTCACCTAGTGGTAATATGCCAGTCTCAGTTGTACATTCACTGAAACCATCGCCAGGTGATTTTGAAAGACAGCATAACTCTGAAGTTAAGTGATTGAAGGTTGTAGAGGTAACTAAATGTAACTAAATTCAACAAAAAAGTAGCATTCGTGTTTAATTCATCCAATACATGAAACGTGCAGTATTTGGCAGTATTATTGAACAAATAAATTCCGGTAAATTGAAGTAAACTTTTGATATCACTAATACTTTGTGAAATTAAATTTGACCATCAATGGAAACTAACAATATTCCTTATAATTTTAGGCTTTTGGCAAAAGCAGGAGTGAAGATCAGTCCTGCGGAATTAAGGGCGAGGGCATCGCCGACAGGTCCCCGTCGCTCAGACGTGAAGCTCGATGCGAAGAGCGCGTATTCCGGTGCGGCTTCCGAGGCGGGTAGTTCGATATGTGGAGATAATGACCCAGAAGACTTGACCATGTCGCATCCCAGGTACGGAGGTTTAGATTTCGTAATATCTCCTCCAATGAATCACCATAATAATTTTAAACCGAGCAGGTCGGGTCAAGCAGTAGCGGCAAAGAGTATAGACTCGCTACCGAATCTGTCCAAAGAACCGTACCCTGCGCCGCTCGCGCCACCCGTTTCTGGGGCGAATACCACTGGGTCGGCCATTTTGGATACGTATTTACAAATCATAACGGAGAACAGTCTAGGTATGGGAATGATGTCCGAACAAGCCGCTGCTGCAATGCAAGCGGCTAAGATAGCCCAACTGAATGCAATGGGGTTGGATAAGGCATCTCAGCAACATCTGTTGGAGAAGATGCACCAATTTCAGAACGTCAATGAGCTTATGATGAAACGGAACGACGAAATCAGAAGAAATGAGGAAAGCCTGGTTAATCACGACAGACTTAACCAGGATAAACCAAATGATGACGCTGAATCTTCTGCTGCCGAAGAAGAAGATTACAGCGAAGACGAAGTCGAGCCTGAACCTGTCAAGGCTGGAGGTGAATAGTGTACTTTAGATGGATGAATAGGATAAGATGTTTCAGTTGCCGATTTTCTTGCCATTAACATTCTCACGTTATTCCATCCAACTACCTCAGTTTGAATCTCTATCATATATTTATTATTATGTATTACAGATATATTTATATGGAACAGCAAAATACTAAACATTGGTATTAGCATAAGAGTAGATTCAGGTTTCGTTATGTCTTCAGCATTCAGCCAGTGTAACTCAATTGTAAGATTTTAATGACCGTTTAGTTTGTTTGTATTTTGCTATTCCCAGATCTCATATATTTAAGCTCTGTAATAGGAGTTTAAAGAACTAAATATATTCCATCCGTCTACCTCAAGCATAGTATATATAATTGACAAGTGCAAGATAATAAGGGTTTTAAAGTGTATACGGTATATTAGTAATAGTTAGAAGAAAAGTTATTACTTGGACTACGTTGCAGTTATAAAATAACTTAAAAAAAAAGTAATTGATGTTTTCTCAGTATACTGTTGTAGATGAGTACTGCGTTTAGAGATTTAATATCAGTTGAGTGTCTTTTTCGATTAGAAGTGATTTATTGAATGCAATTTTAGTATGTACCGCAACGGGTCCCCAAAAACTCTTGTACGGGAAAATTTTTCAGCAGATCGCGACTGATTTCATGGACCATATTGATATACGTCTTCTCACATATTTTTGAATGTCGCAAAAGTTATACTATTCACGTGTCAATTCGTTTATTTTTTTGAGCAACGTTAATGACTGAAATTGTCTTATCGATATAGCTATCAATTCAATCTTGTTCATGCCTATGAATTGCATTGAAATTTCGGTTTTACAAAGGTTTCATAGCATTTTGTTGACGAAATAGTTGAATAAATAACTGTTTATATAATGGGTGACAGAAAACTGAACCTTGCAAATATAAATAGGTTAGAAGAATGTTGAAAGCAAGCCTACAACTGTGAGGAGACACATTAAACATTCCTGAGTGCCTTGTACTTTGTTCTTTGTTTACCATAAATCTTTCACAACAAACATTCTTTGAGAAGAGCGACTTATAGAGTTTCTGCAGTTTTACAGTACTGTATATTTTAATGTTTTCCAGCTTAATGATTTAACTTTCAAAAATGAAAAGTTATATCCATTCATAATAATGTCATCAGAAAACTACTTTACCCTCTCATAATAATTCTAATTTATTAATAAAAATAATAACTATTTATCTACCAAAATTCCTTCAAAATGTTCAAAATTTAGAACTGGGACATTTGTTTAATAACATCTGTTCTACTTCAAAATCAAAGGAACATTAGATTCATAAAGATATCATTACGGTGTCATTAATATATAGATATCAAGGATATATGAAGACGTCACTTAATTTGAATCAAGTTCAAATTACTTCTTAATACGATAACGTTAAGTTCATGAATGTTTAGTGGTGTTGCGGCTTGTAGCTTTGTAACCATTCTTTCCCGTGCCAGCACCCATCGGGCTGGAGAGTATCAGATCTGTGGATCAGAACTAAGATACACACACCCTAGGTAATCATAGACACAAAAATTCACAATAACGAGTTACAGTATATAAGTTTTATTACATGTAGCAGTAGTTGTCATGCAGCTCAGGCTAATGGCGAAAATAAACCTCAAATATAGAATGGTTAGTTTCTTACATTTAACTAAATTTTGTGTTAAACATTTGTTGACTGTTTTCTGAATGCAAATTCTACAGGTACATTACACAATTATGCTAAATCGTATACGTTACCATTTATCTTGAATAAGTGCCTAATTAAATTTATTTTAAAGTTGTACGTAGTCGTGTCTGCTGTGAAATTTTCGTAAATTTCTGTCCGTCACTTTAATAAACATATTTAATATAAAAATGTTTTAAAGTAACAGTTACAGGTGATAAGTATACAATTTATTATTAAATATGTTTAGAAAAATAAAATACAATATGTATACAAGAATAATCCAGGTAAAAATGGTACAAAAGCGTTTTTGCCTTTACAACAATATTTTTGTACGTACCTTTAAAGAAGTAAACAAATATGGTTCGAACTTTTCCAAATAATTATATATATGGAGTTTTTATAGATGCTTCCAGAATTCGTCAGATAAGCTTCATTTCTTAAGCAATTATTGTTTTGTTAAGAGAAACAATCAGATTTATAAAATGAATAACAATAATTAGAGAAAATTGTGTGTTTTGTAGATATGAGTATTCGTGACGATTTCGTAGGTACCACTCAGGTTAATTAAAAACAATTATATCAGTATGTGAGTACAAATCGCTAAATGAGTTTTCGTTGAGAATCGTGTAGTAATCAGGGATTTTTTATGTTTCAGTACTTTTTTACTTTTATATACATTAATATGATTCAGCCCCTAGTATACTTTCTTTTCCACACCTTGATCGCCATGATCCAAAAACACAAACGTTAAGCGAGATAATTAAAAAATGAAAATTATATTGTTTCAAGTATAAATCATTATGTACTTACTGTTTTTATACATCATTGAATTTTATATTGTAACGTTATGCAATTTTATTGCGTAAAGAGCTACTTACCATTGGAAAAAAAGCATGCTAGATGGCTGGATAGAATTTAGTCATAGTCTGCAGTGATATATATTCAGGTAAAATAAAGCACATAAAGTCATATAGAGAGATCATTCAATCGCCAGTCATTAGTTTTTAGTAAATAATAATAGGGCTTCTTTAGAAATTTAGACTTCCAAATGTAACTTCCAAATACCATGAGACACTTGTGTACTTAATTGTTTGTACATGATTTTTCATACGCATTTTACCAGTTATTGTGATTATTTTTTACAGTAGATTGAGACCGGGTCACATGTGTGATAATGCATTAAAGTTAGTCAGAGATATCATGATGATACAATATCATTTGTGATGTAACTTCAATCAGGGATTTTTTTTATTATTTTTTTCTAACAGTGTTATGCGGTTAGTTCTTCCATTTATAGTAATGTTGCAATAGTTGAGTCGTATACCGTTTTACAATGTACTTATGTTTATATACCTCAAAAATTCTATGCTTCTCGCTATAAGAATTTTTGGACTGTAATTGTTATATGCTGGTGCTTTCGTTTCGAAGGATTTAGGAAATAGTATAAGGCGATAGAGCACTTAACTAGAGGTCATTGTTAATTATTGAATAAGATTTTTAGATGATAGGTTTAACTTTAAATATATGTATTGCCATAGATTAAAGCACCTAAGTCCTTTTAATTCTTGAATACTCAAGCCAGTGAATATTTCGCTTTAAATTGTTATATTCTCACACTTGATTCACTTGATATGATTCAATTCGCTTGATTGAAATGTCAAGTGTGCGATTTATTAACGTTTTAGTATACAATTTTATATCCTTTGCACATTTTGATACGAGGTGTTTTGTTGTTTTTGTTTGTGAGATTATCCGTATTGGTTTTGAGGTATGTTGCTGTATATATATTTCATATTTCTTGTTAACAATGTTAATGATTTTTGTGACGTTTTTTGATAACAATAATATTAATAGTAACATGTAAATATTTCCTCTCTTAATATTCAAGAAGAAATGCAAGAAGATATAGTTTTTAAAGTAATTTTAATATTACATAGGTTGTAGTTTTCCTATCTTGATACCTCATCTGCTACCTAAGGACTCGAAAGTGGCAGAATTATTGCCAATGTTGATACTAAAACAAGAATAATTTTATATGAAGACAATAGTTGCAATATCATATTTGACAGCAATTAAACAATCTTTTAATTGACATATTAAGCCTCAGGAGTTTTAATTATATTTGTTATTTAGTGTGTAATGTTTTTTTAGTTAATATTTTTATCCTAGTAACTTTCAATTTTGCATTAGTATCTTTCTTCAAAATTTGTCGTATTAGGGGCCTGTTTGATTGTTATCAAATAATCAGTAGTTTTACATTTGTGATTATGTTTTACCACACCTACCTCATTGTTGTAAACAACCAAAATTTTTTATAGTTCTATTTTAAAGACAGCTTGCAGATCTCCATTATGAAACTGGTATTTTTGTACTTAAATATAATAGACATACTTAGCTTGTACAACTTGTGACCTCCACAGTATCCTGATAGGGGACTTAATATATGGTGAGCTTAAGAATTTTCGTGTGCGGTGCCATACTAGATCAAAACGTTTTATAATTCCCGAAGTTGAGAATTGTAGAATGTTACGTTTTATATAGTAGGACTCTACAAGTCATAAGAAATGCAAATAAACTGGAATTTATCGTTCCTATTTGTAGTAGGGTTCCTCAACAATATGATTGATTTGTTTCTATTTCGAATAACCAACTGGAACTTTTATACATTGTGACAAGAATGGCAGTGTAGAGTCTATATGTAAAACTTCGGAATGCCGTCTGGTGACTTTTGGTACAAGTTTTATTGCTATCAGAGTGAAAAGGAAATAGGCGCATATTTATCATTACTATCATTTCTTATAAAGAACTTCAATTCAATAATTGTGTATTTCATACTTGAAGTTTAAAATCATTTGTTAAATACTATTTCTTCCTTGTTTGTCCAATATTACCTTCAAGTAGTCCACAGTTATTAACAGTACTTATTAGAATTCAATTCCTTACATTCTAATTTAAATACCTTGCAGAACATTTCATTAGAATATTGTATATCTTTTTAAAATGCAGTGGTTGTCTTCACTGTTTAAGTTTGTGGGGTTGAATATAGTTTAACTGCTTTATAGCAATGAAGCTTGTATATGTTGGAAACTGATGGCGTAAAAATTATTGTTGAGGGGCTGCGTGCCTTCATTTATTATACCAGCTTGTCGGTGGAGTCCATCTTCCGACTAGTAGCTGATCAGAGTTCCTAATACATAATTCCCTAAAAAGGTGAAAAAATACAATTTTGAAAAAATAAAATCGTGTAACTTTTATATAGCATAGTGAACCGTTAATTACTCCGAAATATAGTTTTGCTATTAAATCGGCAGAAACTTATATACATTATATTATATAAAAAAATAAATAGGTGTATGTGTAAAAGTATATTTAACTGAATAGGTATACCAAAAGTACTCTTACTGTACATTGAACCTTATTTGCATTTCTTTCTTTCCTCTCCTTCATGTACTTAATTCTTTTTTGTGTAAAGAAATTGATATTTTATTATTTTTGAGATCTTTTATTTTGTATAATGTTCCTGATATATTTAATTGTAGGGGATATACCTATGTTAAGTTTTACTCTCCTTGTTTAATTATAATTAGGTGCAATAAGATCATTTTTAGTAACGTTATGAGAAAAGAAACACTTTTTGCCATATTATTACTCTATTATTAATACTTTGTGTATTGCTTGGGTTTTATTTTTAAAAAATTAATACTTCAAATTAACATTGTTTTATTTATCACCCTCTACAAAAAAAGGCTGGCTTCCGCGAAATTTCAAGCATTGGTACCAAATTTTCTTTGTGTTGAATTTACCTCATTAAATAATTGAAATGTAAGAACGTATTTTGGGACATTTAATCCAAATCAGTAAGTACCTGACTAATTATCACATAAGGATAAGTTAGATTACAGTACTGAACATCCGATGCACAATCATAGAGCTAAGAAGTCATTTTCAATTCAAGAGAAATGCTGTAACTAAGAACAGGTTTCCTGGAGTTAATTAGACACCATTTCATTCTTTAAGGAACTCACAATAGGTGAATTTTTCTACTTCCAATTTTTCTGTGGAATGACCAAATTCACTTAGTGGTCTTTCTGTTGGGAGTTCAATTGAAGATCATGACCTCCATTCTTTCTTCGTAGCCAACTCAAGTTATTTTTGCTGATTTTCTTCTGTTCTGATCTAACTTTCTCTTAAACCCGCCAAAGCCTGTCCCAAACCAGGTTGAAAAAGGATGAGAGCTCTGAGTGCAATCTCGTAAAAAACAGAGTTGTTGAGTTGAGTTAAGAACAGAAGCTGTTGCCTTGCAGTAGGATGCCGACCCATCAAAGACCAGAAGACCAGAAAAATCAGCATATTGGAGGTTGAGACAATGGATCAGGTACCTATTACAACCCAGACAGCAAATTCCTTCGGCAAGATTCCGGCAAGACGCATCCTACACTTAATCTACCACCATGAATGTCCGGGGTTCCTAAAGTTCTACCACCTAATATATGGTATAGGTATAGGTATGTGTATAGGTATAGGTATAGGTATAGGATATATTTTTTGACGGTGAAGGTCAAAGTTGGTTGCATATATATTTAAATCAAAGGTTACGCATACTCTGCGAAGCAGTCACTGCCGGCACCGGCACGTGAATTACGATTTATACGTTATATTTGTAGATGTTACATGCTAATTCATTTAGTAGCTAATATTTTAATAATCGTACATTTATAATTTAACCATATTTTACTGTTTTCTTCCAAAAACAAATTCTATTTGTAAAACCAAATGTTTATCCAGTTACAATCCCATAATTCGTCTATATAGGTTCTTTAAGAAAATAATGCCTTCCTTGTCTAATCTGTTTAGAAACTAGTAGAAACGTCTTCGTTACTTTTGAAGCATTTGAAGTTTTAAGATTGGAAGAACTTGGTATCCACAAAACTTTTGAATCTGTGTAGGTCTAGATAACTTTGGTATCTCTGGAAAATTTGGAGTCCTATAGATATACTCGTAGATTCTAGAAACCTATAGGTACTGGTTGTTTTTGAAGCCCTAGGACCAAATGAGCATGGTACCTTTGGATATTTTGAAGCTCTGCTAGATCTTAATTTCAGAAATTTCTGGTTTCTTGGTACCTTTAACGCTTTAAAGTCGAGTGAGCGTGGTATCATTGAAAAATTCGATGCCCTGTAGATATAAATTCTAAAAACTTATTCCTGCTTTTTTTGATGCTTCAGAAACGTTAACATCAAATAAGAATGGTTTCCTTGGAATTTTGTAGCTCTATAGATTTAGATTGTAGAAACTAGCTTCTCGGTACGTTATTTGAAGTTTTCGGAGATTTAATATTGAATGAATAAACAATGATAGAAGTAAATTGTATATACTAAAAGTTTCTTCGTACTTTTAAAGCTCTTGGAACTTTAGAACTACATGAATATGATATCCTTGAAACTTTTGAAGTTCAAGTTCAAACAAAAGTTCTGCACAACATCGAACCCCTCTGTCTATCTCGATTTCAGGAATTTTCGCGTGCTGGTGTCTGTGAATTTTTTTTTGTAGATACAAATAGGGGTGTAAGGGGGGTTGTGTAAGGTGGAAACCTTTCACCAAAAACTGTCGCAACTAATGTTTTTCACGATAGTTGGTTGGAGGTGACTGGTCCTTACAAGACCCCCAGTTCTCACTTGTGGTTTCTAGCGCCACACTCCGGGCAACTGCATCGGTCTGCAGGCTAAGCCAAGTGAGGATAGCCAGATATGGCGAAGCTACTAGCGTCTGATCTAGAGTAGGCGGCTACGAACAGCGTCTGATCACAGAATGGGCGGCTGAACTAAAGACTAAGGAAGGCCTCGGGCAATCACCTTGAGTAAAATTTCCCAGGAAATCACTATGGCGAGGAATCAAAATGCAACGGCCCCTAGTTCCGGGCAGCGCTTAAATGGGCAAAGGGTGCTAAGAATCCTCTGGCTCAAAATAGTAAACTCCGCTTTGCGCATTGCGACATGGAATGTACAGACCCTATACCAAGCCGGAAAACTCGAGAATCTTGCGCACGAGATAAAGCATTTGGAAGTACAGATATTGGGTGTAAGTGAACACCGTCTACCTGGTTCACAACATGAATATGGAACATTTTACTACTCAGGAAATATTGCCTCCGACGACCCATTCCATAGAGGCGGAGTGGGAATATTTGTCGCCAAGGAAGTTCAGAGATGTGTTAAAAATTTTACTCCAATTACTGACAGGGTAGTTTTAGTACAACTGGAATCCCACCCTATCCCTCTAAACATAATCCAGATATACTCCCCCACTGCTGATAAAAAGTACGATAATTATGTTGGAAAGTTTGTAGTGACGTAACTGTGTTTCATCTTAGTGTAATATAACCCTGTAGAATAGATTCAAATTAAGTACCTATTATAATTGTTTTCCGTTGTAGTACGCATAATATTGTAAGTGTGTTGCTTAGTACACATATCCACATGACCTGTAAGTAGGGCAACTATCGATACGTGTATTCGGCAACATCCTGTCATTTTTATGGCAATATAGTTGTTAAGGTTTCCTTAACACTGGAACATTTTTTCAGTTTCCCAATTGAGTTACTCATTCGAAAATCAAAATCTTCGAGCACCTATTATTAGTTTAACGGGTGTGTTCGGTAACCAATTCCAAGTTTTGGAAAGAAGTGCCGAGCCTTCAGTTTTCGAATACTATCGCGTATGGTATTTTTACCAAAAAAGTGATAGAAGACGCCAACAATAGTTAAATCGTCGATTGAGAGTAGACGTCTCTAATTATCCACCTGCCCTGAACCTGAGTGCCATCCCGGCACATCACAAGCTATATGAAACAATTAATTAAACTCTGAGAGCACTAAAAAATCATCACATTTTTCAACGCAAAGGAGATTTCAACGCAAAGATTGGGAAAGGTCGTCAAGAGAACCTAGTTGGAAACTTTGGACTGGGTAACCGTGACGAGGGAAGACACAGATTGTTTGAAATTTCTCAAGAAACGGACATGATAGTTTGCGAACCCCTGGTTCAAACTCCCTAAGCGCAAACTTTATACATGGCAGGCCCCACGAAGTGAACACGATATTACTGATTCAATTCGATACCAAATTGACCACTTATTAGTAGGAAAACATTTTAGGAACTGTGTTAAAACCATAAAAACTTACCCAAACGCCGACATCGGGTCTGAGCATAATCCTCTGACCCCTGAGTTCAGGTTGAGGCTCAAGTCTAGGCACTCAAGGCACCAAACTTAAGGATCCAAGTACTAGGAGTAAAATCTCTGTAGAGATAAATAACAACTTCTCTGGGTCAATTTATAAAGAAGATGTCGATGTCAACACTATTGTTAATGACATTAAGCTATCTCTAATAGAGCCATGCAAGAAGCATCTTAAGAAATCCGATGGTACGAAGAAGAAATGGATTACAGACCATATCCTACTACTGATGGAGCAGAGAAGGCTAGCAAAACATAACCGTTTTATATATAGAGATACTCAAAAGTCTATTAGGCGCGAAATGAAAAAGTAAAAGATTAGTGGATGACAGAACAATGCGATGAACTGGAAGAAATGTTTTGAAACATGACGACTAGCATACATTGTAAAATAAAGGAAGTGGCTGGCATATACAAAACGACACAACCTATGACATTGACAGATGACCAGAACCAATTGTTACTGGACGAACAAGAACTAAAGGTAAATTGGGTCAGAAAAATTAACCAACTCTTTCAAGATCAAAGATCGGAAGTAACAAATTTTGTGTCTGGTGATGGTCTGTGTATTATGAAATCAGAGGTGATGCACGCACCATCCATAACAAAAAACAGGAAAACTACTGACTGAAACTACTGACAGATGATAACATCGACCTTCTTGTGCGTCCCACTCCCAAATCGCAGGTGATTGGCTCAGATCAACATTTATACCTATAATAAAAAAGCAACAACCTAAAAAATGGTGCGACTATCGTTTAATGAGTCTTATGTCACACGTAATTAAAATCTTTCTTCGTATAATCCACGCTCGTATAAAGTCAAAATGTGAAGCGAATCTGGACGACGCGCTATTTGGGTTTAGGAATGCCTTCGGAACTTGCGAAGCACTGTTTAGTATAAATAAATAAATCAGTATTCTACTACAAAAATGTCGTGACCAACCAAAGGATGTATTTGCATGCTTCATTGATTATGAAAAGACATTCGATCGAGTCCAACACGACAAACTAGACCAGATGTTGTGTAGTCTCGGAGTAAATACCAAGTTTGCATAAATAATTAAAAACCTTTACTGGAAACAAAAAGCACATGTCAAGATTGACACACTAAGACCGGATGACATAACAATACAAATTTAAAA
Organism: Cryptocephalus primarius; assembly: GCA_963576515.1. Taxonomy (NCBI): domain Eukaryota; kingdom Metazoa; phylum Arthropoda; class Insecta; order Coleoptera; family Chrysomelidae; genus Cryptocephalus; species Cryptocephalus primarius. The sequence continues at coordinate 11,076,273 of OY754945.1, forward strand.
ATACAGCAGCGTATGTGCGAGTGCTATGTTTGGACAGGGTGGATGTATGATGTTGGTACCTGGTCATTAAAAACCAGAACTATGGATCGACGGCGTTTGAAATGTGGCTGCACAGAAGAATGCTCCGAGACTTATGGACGCAACACATGACCAACGAAAAAGTTATTAATAGAGCTAATAGGGCAAAGACGCCTACTAACAATTGTTAAATGCAGAAAGACGGTATATCTGGGGCATGTATAGAGGGGAGTAAATACCGATTACTCCAGCTCACTCTGAAGGGTAAAACTGATGGACTACGCGGAGTGGGTGGAAAACAACTCTCATGGTTAAGAAATATTCGCGACTGGACAGGTGTACGGAACGCTGGAGAATTGTTTCATCTAGCCGAAGATCGAGTTTCATTCGGCATAATAGTCGCCAATGTTAGGGAGACCGGACAATGCATTTAGAAGAAAAAGAAGAGCTACAAATAATTTTTGCAAGCTGTTTTGGGTGTTGTTTTCTTAGAACGGATTAGGATACGCGAATATTTCTCGACAACCTTCGATTTCGATAGATATTCAACCAATTTGACCATTGTTCACCCTTCACCCTTGTTCACAAAATTCGTACGCTAGGTGGCGGCACCTTATAGATCCAAGACATTCATACCAGTAGATTAAATGCAGGATGCATCTTTAATTGCATATGGCCTATCAGCATGGTATGCGTCTGCATGCATATATGAGTATATGAGTATATGAGTATATATATATATATATATATATATATATATACATGGTCGGATTTTGGCTATCTGGAAAGATAAACACGCAACTGAACCAGAAGGGAATTTTGAATAACAATAATTTTGAATCAGGTGTGTCCACCTGATACACCTGATACACCTGATACACCTGACCAATAGGGGACTCCATATTGAGCGAGCAATCTATTAATTTTAAAAATGATTGGGAATCTGTCATATCTATTGTAATATTTTGATACATAACCAAGGGGTGCTCCAAAATGTATTGTTTTTTCTAAATATCTACAATATACGTTATAAACATACTAACAATAAGAAATAAATTTGTATAAATTCTTAGGGTGATAAAATTCATATCTCACGCTGACTGTCGTAATTTGATATTTTGCGTATTACATAAAAAATTTTAAATGTATTATGTATCAACAGTTCACTATTATTGCATTTTGCTCAGTAATTAATTAGTCATACTAATTAACTCCGTTAACTAGCGCTTGTTACAATATAAAAGCAAAACATTTCTACATGTTAAAAAAGCTCTCTTGTATATACTTTATGGACAGCAACACTTTGCATAAACAGCTTCCCGCAATAAGGTTAATGAACATTAACTACTATAACAACCATTTGATGTATGGTGAAGCTCGGCAATTTAAGTACATAAATAGATTTGAGACCGATGGGAAGAAGCTGTATTTTTAACTCGTTATCTCACAAAATTGCCAAGAGGCCCATTTAATGCTCGTTATTTTTTAAAATACCAGGCCTCATTAGAAAATGATATAATTGCTGCCGTTTACCATCGTGAGCATTACAATTCGAGGAAGTTGCAGTTTTTATTACTGTCAATTTACTGCCTTAATCAGAGTATTACAAAGTCAAAAAAAATATAAATGCATCACAAATTCGGTTTGATGAAAACATAAATGTACATAGGAAAAGGATGAGAAGTCACATTTATGGATTTAGAATTGATGGTTTTCTCAGATTTGGGCAATAAAAAAGTGATAGTACCTTTCCATGCTGCTTGATTCACTTACTAAACCTGAACCTTTCTACAACACAGTTTCTGATTAAATTATTGAGGAATGGTTCATTTCTTTTGCTAACTAGGCATATATTTTCCACTTTCATACTTTTCTGAATACGATCTGGCATCGCTCTCAGTAACAGTTCAATAACCAGTACGCGTTTTGAGTTTTTCTCTATAAAATGTTCTAACACCTTCCAGCGATAAATCGACCGTCCCGTTTCGGTATTTTATTGAGGCGATTTGAAAATTTATGCTCTACAAACGCACATAAATGATATGCAGCCTGTTAGATCTATAAACATTTCACATTCGGACCTTATTTATAGATCACGCGTTTTATAGAAGTTTTGTGTTGGATTTTTATTTGGAGAACGTGCTTACCGTGTCAAAATCTACAGGAAAGTTATGACACTTCCTTATGGACGTGTCTCCCGGGGCAGTGACTTGTTTATGACAATATTTCACCAGGTATAAGAGTGTAGGCGTTATCACAGGACTTAACATTGTTGGTGATCGCTTATGAGTAACAACTACTCGTTACTTTATGTGGGCCGTTCGATCTTGTAGATCGATTACTTTCGTTATTGACCTCCTACTATCTGATAACTAAAGCTGATTGCGAGCATGAGTTGAAGAACCTACGAAAAATTTCGGTTAACTTGATGTATTATTTTTTAACTAAAAAATAACAGCAGGGCACAATGTTTACAGGTGGGCATCTCCACCATATATCTTACGAGTTACTTCTCGAATTACAATTATTCAAAAAAAAGGGCGATTGAATTGTTTGCCTTTTTCTTTCAAAATGTCTCCAACATTTGATTTTAAATATATTTCTTGCAAAATGAAACCAAAACATCCATTGAAACTAAAAGTGCAAATATTTTTACATTAAAACGTCTTCATTCAAAAATATAAATTTTTGAAAAGTCGGTTTTTAGTTAGAAATCATCGAATTGAAACGGGTGACTTCACCAGATCAAAATCAAAATTTTTGCACACAGATTCGTTAAAATATTTTAAACAAAGCAATAATTTTAAACAATAGGTTTAATAATTCTACTGAAGATACGTGGGGCTGGCTTACAGAGGAGCTGTAATTGTTCAATGAACATGGGATATTCTATGGGTATCCACGTCACGTCCAGCATTGGGGCATAAGAACACGGACACAGATCAGCCTTCCTTTGTATTTCGATTTCCTCGCATTATAATGAATATTGTTTGAAGAATATCCATTTTCGCTCCAATCGAACGTACCAATTATGACTGGTTTAGATATCCATTGGGTGCCTAGTGAATGTCTACAAGCCCGGCCTTTTCCGCGTCTATCCATGTCGAACCAATTAAATAGTAAGTAGTTGACAGCCATGTTTTAGTTGGCAATGGTTAGTAAAGGGGTCAACGAGAGAAGTGGCTGTAGACTACTACAGTTATTACAGTTAATCTGGTAAAAATGTTCCAATTATGACCAGTTCGAAGTACTACTTGAGGTACTACCTCGTCTCTAAATGCGTACCCACTGGGATAAGCATACAATAGCAATCGATATACGGAATCGGCTCAAAGCTATTGCCAGACAGGTTCACATTACATTAACCGTCTAGTTACAGACCTTAATATCTATTAATGTCCATAATGGAACCAGTTCATACTAATAGCGTCCACAGCTGATCCAATTTATGTCCACAATCTATCTAACCTAATCCAGTTCCGCGAAAACTAAGCAGGTGATAGGTCCATCAAAAGTTCAAAGGTACCTGTATTATCTGGGATGGTGAAAACGGTCACTCTATTGTCGTTACGATAAATTAATGAATCAGTGACTGCATCAATTGTGATGTTCGTTAGTAAGTAATTATTTGTTGATAAGACGTAAAAAGTTTCAAAAACTAAACTAATCAACCTCTAGGTTGTATAATTAGTGAGTTTACTTGTCGCACTATATTCATATCTGCCCTATACTTTCTACTTCACAGAGGAATAGCCTGCCTAGTCTGTTAGTCAATGCAATGAGTCCGTGCAATAGTTTGTCAATGATCTTTTGTCGTTGATTATTCCGTAATTTAACTGGTCAGTAACAACTGGTCACTTAGAGAGTGAAGCACAATTGATCAAATCTCTAATTTATTTAGCCAGTCAAACTAAGCACTACCACAATCATCATGATCATCAAGTTCTTCTATATTTTCTACTTTATTAAAAAATAATCAGTCAGTCTATTGGTGATTGTGATGAGTTAATGAAAAAATTTGTCAGATAACGACGGTTGAGGTTTGCCACGTGAGACTAGCTAAGCAGCAATTAACTGATTAGTAGTTAGTTAATTTAGCCATTATAATACAATAATGAAACGCTAAAATAATATTATAATATATATAATAAATGATATTAAAATCACTAAAATATTAAAGTTGCTAGTAACTTAACTAGTCAACAAATAAATTGTTTAATTAATGAATCGAGTTGTCACATTACATGCATATCTGTCATTTTATAGTTAGGGTTTCAATTAAAGTTAGTCAACTTTAGTTAGTCAATCAGTTCAATGCGTCCGTGAAAAAGTTTGCCATCTCCTATTGGTTGTACTTTATCTTGTGACGTTAATTAGTTAGTATTTAGCTGGTCAATAAAAGCTAGTCAGTTAATAAGTGAAGATCAATATGTAAACATCTAGGGTGGTCAATGAAGATATTGCTTGCAGTAAATTATTTTCTATGACATGAAAAGTCTTATAACTGAGAGAAACAGCTACTTACGTGACCACCGTTTATTATTTGCGTTTTAAAGCTACATGCAGCAGTTTTTAAGTGAAACTTCAAATAAATTTAAATCAGCCTTTAAACTGTTTCAGCAGCCTTGCTCATTAAGTTTTCTATAAACGTTCTCTTATTGATCGCCTTCTTGATGTTGTTCTGCTTAAAGGAAGAGAAAATATGGCGCAACAAATTTAGTACAACATTCGGAAAAGAAATGTTGCAAGCAATAATTTGTTAATTGAAAAATTACATATGAACCGCAATAATTGAATTCCACTATAGCATTATGTAACTTACTAGTCATGCCAATTAACCCAAGCATTTCAGCCTTGCTAAATCCTAAATTCAGACTGGAATGTATGTAAAATAATTACTTCAGTTAGCTGACATGAGACACACCAGGAAAGCGTCCAAGCGACCAACTGAAATAAATCGCTGTCGGTATGAAAATGTAACTGTTCTTTCTTTGTATAGATGGTAGCACCGATCCGATTTTATTTAAAGGAGAAATATAACAGTTTTACCGTTGACTCACGAGACGAAGAGTAAAATTTCTTCAGTTAACGGTTTCACAGTGGCCCACGATCTCCTTAAATAAATAAATAAGTAAATAAAACCAAAGACATGTTATTTAACGATACTTTAAAAAGTAATGTAAATTTGAAGTTATAGTATCTATATTAGTAATATCGAAATACCAAGATTTTCTAATATAATATTTATCCGGGCACCGTAATTACACAAAGAGGTAATTAGTGTGAACACTCATAACTTTCAAATTGGTCACTATTATTTGTATCTTGTTATCACTATTCAATCACATATCACACTACATTTAAAGTCTGAAATTTCTTTCAATTCGCGCTATAAAGGCCAAAAAAATGTTTCGTTACTAAACAACACCAGTACATTCCCACACAATACGTCACGACAATTAAAGTAATTACGAAATTTACCGAACAGTCAGTGGAGTTGATCGTTATATTTTGACCTACGGCCATAATTAAGTAATTATTCACGCATTATAAAAATCCCAATTTATCATTTTAAGAATACTGGTCCTAAAACCAGTTTATGAAAATGCAGGCTGATATATCCACTTATCAACGTATTATAAACAAATTACGAAACACTGTACACACAAAGTACGGAAAAGCGCTAACTCAATTATGAGTACGCATTAAGTAACTCATTTTCAGGGAAATTAACAGAACAACGGAATGAAAAAATAAACAGCTTATAAAGTTACGCATTTTAGCCCTGTGGGAACCGTTTTCATAATAGTGGTGAGGGAAATTTATTTACATAAAAATTAGATACATTATTTATATAATAAATGATCATTGTAGTGAATATTTTGGGAATGAGGAAGGTAATGCTGTGTCACCATCATGCATTCTAAAGAGAAGGATAACATACATGCTTAATTTTTTAGGCCAGCCACTGATGTGTTTATTAGTTTGTGGGGTTAACCAACCGGCCCGACACTTATTCCTGTATATAGGATTCCATTTTTACGTCTTTCTACGCGACTATCGTTGACTCTCTATCTCATACTTTCTTTTGAGTTTTGGTCCTTGTAGCGGGTACCAACGCGGGCGGCGCCACAATCGTCCAAGACAATAGCGTCTATTCCTCTCCCGAAAAATCACGTGCATCTCGCGCCATGTCGGATTTTAGCTGCACTAGGTGAGGCAGCAAATTAACTTTACAACAGTAACTTTAAATTATATTTGTAGTAGTAGGTTGAAGTGAGTATGGTAGTTAAATTTGGAAAGAAAATATTTTTAAATGTTGGAATTTTCGGTTGAAAATGATTAAATTCTCGTACTGTTTAATTTTTCCGCTTCTCTATAACAATGAAATTAAAATATTTAATTGAACTCATCATAACAAATTTTCTACTAACCTATGTACCTAATATACATAATATTTACTGCGTTCCACAGTTACACATTTCAAATAAAATTTTAGGAATAATATAAAAAAACTGAGTCTTAATAGAATTGAGTAGTCACTTTTTCTTTTTTTAGTCAGGGTTAAGATATAGATTAAAAATTTAAGAAAACATTTTGCAGGAAAAGCAAATTTATTAAAATATAATATTCCCAATCGTGTTTACATAAACATAAATGCTTTAACATACATGCTACTAAGTCTAAATGCATAAAATTTGTGTAAAAAATTGGGACATTTGTCATATCGTATTTTCTAAAAAATTTGAAAAAAATGAATGAAATGTGGTAGTCCTCCGAATCGAAGTTGGATATTTTTATTTATATTTAGTTGGGAAAGACTTCGTGTTATTTCTCTCCATCGCAAAAAATAAATAAATTAAGAGGTGCATGTATAATCGGATGTAGCAGGAATATTTATTGAAACATCTGTCTTATTTAAAAGACTACGCATTATAACTTTTTTTTAATATTAGCCAGTTTTTTTTAAGTGTTGATATATTTTTGATTTTGTGCTGTTATTATCCAATTTTGTCTTAATTTTTTGCTTCGTTTCCATTAATGTGCAATTTCTTATTCATTACATTTAAAACGCTGTCAAAATTATGTAAAGCAGATTTATGTTCTTCATCTGTTAATCTAGTTGTATTGCACAAATCTATGACTAATTCAGTTCTCCGTTTAGTGATCTTCGTTTTACTGTGAGACCCGTCGTATGAATTCTTAATTTCCGATACTACTTCTTAAATAACATTGATAATTTCACTATTCTGATCTGCTTTCGGACAATTGATAAATAGTGTGATTGGCAAGCGTGAATGAGAATGAACTTGCAAATATTAAATTTTATGACAGGTCGATATAACAACATTTAAATGTATGCCAAATATATTACATGTATTACATCTCCAACACAAATCAGATCATTCTTTAAATAAATTACCAAATATTGTTTAGACTTTGATGTAAAAGTAATAAGAAATGCATTTGGACTTTCTGAAATTTCATTAGTTTTTACAATGGGTACATTTTTGCAAGTTTTGATAATCTTTTATACATGCTGTCTCGTGTAATTTTGTAACAGAATTTATGCTTTTGCCTAAGTTCCTTCTTATTTATATTCTATTTATTTAATTTAAAATATCTTAGGCCATAAATAACTATGAAAATATAAAATGAAGCACATTACACGTAATCTCCAAGCACTCGTTAGATGTTCTCTAAAATCTACATTCTTTTATATATTTTTTTACATTTAATTTATTTATATTTTTATGTGTAGAACAACTTTCAGGGTAAACAATTGTAGAGTTTCTGGTATATTCTGCCTCAGAAACGGATTCTCCATTATTTTGCTGCAGCTGGCACAAAAACTTGGATTTATTAACAAATTATTTTCTGCATATGTTCCTGGTTTTCTCAGTTAGTTTGAACTTATGGCTAAGAGGCTCCTTGAAACTTTATGGATGAGCGTACTGATTATTTTTTGTGGGGGAATTCATCACCAGAATTCTCACAACTCACCCTTTTACCCAAAGTTTTTAATTATAGTCAATGAAATTGTGCCATCAGTGGTGACGTGCAAATTACAAAAATTTAAATATTTCTTGTTCAGTCGTCAGAAGTCAACCAATCTCTACAGTAATGATCGGATATTGGGTGAGACGCTCTTGAAAACCTGAAAGTTTTCCGACCTTTGGCTCATAAGCTTAATATCCTTCTCCATAGTCGTCATAGTCGTTATGAAAACACAAAAATGATAGTTTAGTGTAATTATCTGTAGAAAAATATGCCTTGCATTTTAAAAACCGTTTTACGAACTAATCTATGTTACATGAATTACTTTTTACGAAACAAGTCAATGTTCGTAGTTGATGCGGTATATATTTACATAATTGACTCAAATTAAATTTTATAACTTCCGCAGACACCTTAATGAGGCAAATGGGTATTATAATTGCTTTTTAAAGCACACTTGGAAGATGAAGGATGAAGGTCGGTATAAAATTGGACAGACTAAAAAAAGGAATTCTAACAAAACCTGCTACGCAAATTAAGAAACTACTTTAAAAACTAACCGTGAGGCTGCAAATAGCTCGGAATTCACAATACAACGAATTTGTATTAATTTTTCTCCCCGAAGTAATAATACACCAAAGTACAATACAACTATTTTCGTAAGATGTCCATATGTAAGATCACATACGTGTGATGATATTTGTGAATCCTACGTGTGTAGACACAAAAGAGAGAAATATGATGAATTTAATAAATTGATTTTTTACTGTGTGAGGCAGGACCGTGTCAACAAGCTAAGCAATCAATGACTTTTTCATAGGAAACCTGAATCAATCCATTTACTTATTAGTTTTTGAACAAGTGAACTAGAAAAAATTAATTTGAGGTGAGGGTAGGTGATAGTTTCCACTTGTTTACTACAACGATGTTGCTTTTTGTATAGGCAATTTTCTTTAGTTTTCACGAAACTTTGGACAGGATTCAAGAAATATTTTTCTCAGGCGTATTGTGATTTGTTGATAGCAAATTGTAACGTAACGTAATTTCTAGAATATCTTGAGACCCAGTTTTAATGTTTCTCAGAATACGATATTTACAGTTGAACAATGTTCAGCTTAATACTGCCAAATAAATTAAATATATATGATATAAATACAGTGTGACAAATTTATTGTTGACTAGCTCTGTAAAATCTGTGCGATTTTGACCGGATTTTTTTACTTGATGGGGTCTAATGAACACTACAGTTCATCCAAGCAAATTGTGCCCTATTCATTCCAAGCATAAGATCAACTATTGTATGTCAATTTTTAGGAGTAATAATCCAAGAACTCCCCCTAGCCATTTTTAATGAGTCTATACGCCATCGGATTTACCAGTCCTCAAAATAAGTGTTTTACTTTTATTTTAATTTAATTTTATTTTACATACTTGGCATACAACCGAAAACACGGTAAAAGTATTCACAAACAGTTAACACGTTCAAGGTCATATTTTTACGTCAATTCATGACAAAAAAAATCATAGAAAAACATACAAAAGGAGAGAAATCCGTTTTTTTGTCCGTTTCAGATAATGTTGATATCCCGAATATAAAGACATTTCATGACCCTTGGAACTTTATACTGACTCAATCACTTCTAACTTCTTCCATAATTTTTGCCTGGTCTTTCTGTTCACTAGAATAAAAAATAATTAACCAATTAATATTTGTATGCCGATTTTGGTAGTTTCGAATCGACTACCTTTGAAGCCTTCGAAACTCCCTCTGTCGTATCCTCTGTTAATACCCTAATTTAAGACGAACATTCAGTGATTGTTTTTAGAAAAATCATGAAATATCATTTGTGTAATTTGCAGTTGTCAGCCATTCAGTCCATTCTTAAATTTCGACGAACATATTAAATTAGGAACAGCTCCAGAATAATTTACAAAACCCTCTTACAACTTAACCTAGCCCATGTGGTAAGCCGGTCAAGCAATATATGAATGGCGGTACGAAATGAGACTCTAAATAATTATTTTGGAACAGACGGTACTGAAGGAGATTAAAACAGGTCTAATTTTCATGTAATAAGAACTGGGAAGGGACGAAGTGACACGACACCAAAATTTTCCGGGTTTTCGGGATATATTTATCAACTACAGTATTTACAATTATGTGAAATTGTGTAGTGGGTTCTTCAATAGTTTTTCTTTAAAGCAAATTAAGCCAATCAATAGTACCGAGAAAAACATTAATTATCGTACAATTAGCTTAGTTATACACATAAAATTTTTGTTCCAGTTTAGTTACCAAATCTATAAGTGACATTTCCAAATAAATTTCAAGGGTGTTATGGAGATTATCTTCTCGAACTAGAGGAAACTGTAATTGCAACTTTCTGACAAAGCCGCATTTATTAAAGACAGGATCAGGTGCGTTTCTGTAATAATTAATGAAACTTCTGCATTAAAAAAAAATACAAATCAAAATGTATTAATTGTTAAATTACTAATTATATCTGTAGATTGCTGCTACTGAATGTAGTTGGTCGTACATTTTGTAGAAATAAGACGCTATTTGCACAAAGAATAATATCAGGCTATACAGTATCAAAAAAAATTCTGCCAAAGTCTCACTGTTAATAATTTTATAGGGTTACTTAACAGTAAATACGCAAGAATGTTTATACCCAGTATAAATTTGTGGAATTGTTCAAAATGTCATTTAGTTATCGAGGGTCTTATTGTTCGAATAATTAAATCAACAAATAACAACTAACATTGTTAGTTTCATATTATGAAAAATTACCATTAACCAAAGGTAATTATTGAACGATATCATGAAAACGCTCATCCTAAATTATTTCTGCTTTAACCAATCGATTCAGCAGAAAAACATTACTCCACTTTGCCAATTTAACTTAGACTTCCATAATAATAACCATACTATCTCTAATAGCGACAAAATTGGCAATAGCAATAGCAATATTTCCCAGGTTATACTGTAAAAACGTGGCAACACCGATAATGCCTAGAGAGCCGTAGGGATCCATTCGGCACCACTGATGCGCTCAACCAATCGCCCGTCGTAATTTTTTTTATCCTATTTAGTGCTACGGGTCGTTCTTTTGCGCGTTTTGAGTACACTTCGTTTATTTCAATTCATAACATAGCAGCGTTATCTCATTACAAGTGAGTTTTAATTCGATTATTGAGTGTTTCGATTCGATTTTAGAATATTTTGATTCGATATTCCATTAGGGAGCTTCAGCATTTGAAATAATTTGAATTCCGTGTATTTCAAATCGGTTCTAGGGCATTTTATATTCGATTTTCGCGTAATTCTGTGTGTCCTCCTGTTGTGCCCGATGGACCGATCGACTCACCTGTTGAGGGAAGGTAGGTAAGAATATAATTTTATACGTGTGATTTATAATTAAATGTAAGTCATTAATTCTATCGATTTGCAGTTAGAATGCGATCGCTGCTTGTGCCTAAGTCGTGAAATATTCAAGATAAGGTTTTTTTAAAGGTTTTGCTGTGTTTTTTTATTTGCGTCGGACAAATATGACGGCATGTTTACTTCTTGTTTTTCATCTTGTTGCCACCTGTACTCGTAATATGTAAATGCAGTAATGTCCAAATATTTTGAGACTACTAAGTGTATTTGACACTTTTAATCAATCCGACATATCTCATACAATTACACTTTTTGTTCGACATCTTGAGTCATTTCAAATAGTTATGGCAATATATGAGCTGTTCAATTAAAATATTTCGACAGGCTTTTTCTCAACATGTTTCTGTTTCCAGCACATTTGAGGATAATCCGGGCTTTACTGATATTTATCTAATAACTATCACTACCATATCATCACAGTGCTTACGTTTGTTTTCATTTTGCTTTTTTTGGGTGTTTAATTTTTCATGTTGAAATTTGAACGATTTTCTTAGTATAATAATAAGAAAAAATTTGGAGAAGAATACCTAGCCATATTTTAATGCTTATTTGTTGCTATCAACTAAGTATTTTATTCCCATAATTTTTTACTTAACATTAGGTAAATTCGTAATAAACAACCTAATTTTTATTAGTGTATACCTAAATTTTAAACTATAGGTGCTAAATCTTAATATAATCCGGGCTATACGAATATTTTAATTGCTCGAATCCAGATGTAACGTATTTAATGTCGCGCATACCTCGTCCACTTTTTGGCGTCATAATAACAATTTTAATGGTGTCAGTGACGTTAATAAAATTTAATTTTGAATTGTACACCGGTGAATTCCATTGCGCTAGTCATAACTACAAATATTTTATTAAAACGTTTATATTAAATAAAACCTGTACAGATTATTTATTTAATACGATTGCCACATTTATAGATGAACATTCGTGGTGTTGGCATATCGTTACTTTCCATTAAAACCGAGCATATTTCAGTTTTGAAATATTTTTGTAGGTACGCATGTTATGCGTAAAGTCCAAATGTCTGCGTTCTTCACACACCGGAAAATTAACTATGACATTTCGGGGATGTTTTAACTTCTCACGGGATATTTTCGGAGTAAAGGTGATAAAAACGGTGGCTTGAACGGGCGACAAAATTAATTTATTGCCCCAAACCTCACCGTAACCTAAACATATAACACGTGCGGACGTTCTTTGATTAATTTATTTTTAATTACCGACATGCGTTATTTAGGTCACAAACAATAGATTATTCATAAAAGAAAGAAAATACAGTAAAAATATTCCTGAAAAATACTTCCATTACTGTTTGTTTATCTTATCGCAAGCAATTAAAATCACAGTAGGTCGGTTCAGGCGACTCCATTTTACGTACAAGGATTTTGTTGTAATTATTTTCGAATCATTTGGAAATCACTGAGAACTCGTTCAAATAGTCGGAGATGGAAATGAAGCGGCGTATGAAAAGAGTAATAAGAAGCATCTGGTTTCAATAAAGCAGCGGTGAAATCCACTACACGGAAATAAGTATAGCAATATATAACGCTTATTTTTCCTAGTGAAATTAGTGGAAAATACGTTTTTTTTTTGAAAGGTGTCCTTAAAATTCAAATTAACCTAGGGAAAATAATTAAAAATCGGGTTAAACTAGAGAAAGTGAAACATAATAAGTCTTAAATTGCGTAATACAAATTTTAATTAAAACTTCAAAGATGTCATTTATAAAAAAAAAACACTCGTACTCAGTTACCAGGCGCCCAGTATGCGTAAGATGATTTAAGATAACTTAATGAAAAAAATTACGTTTAAAGGGGTTACTTTATAATCTCCTCCTTTATCCCCTTAGTAGAGTGATTCAAGGTCCTGTATCTAAAGTCTATTCTGCAATTTGTCATTGCTGCTTCACTGCCCTGATTTCGATGGAGTCGAATACCTTCTCGTAGGAAATGAAAGCCAGATGTAATGGCAGATTGCATTGATCGTTGGTGAGCCTATTCGTAAAAATTTTTAAAATTGTGAAAAGAGAGTTATAGAGTCTATAGTTGTCTAGATTCGCTGGATCTCCCTTCTTGTATATCAGGATAGTATTTGCGTCATACCATTCTTTCGGTATGGTTGCTTCGTATATGCATTTGATAAATAAGAGTTCTAGATACTGTATGGTTTTGCCTCTTTCGTTGAGTAGTTTTGATAAAATGTCGCCTTTCCCTATTGCCTTGTTTCTTTTGGTTTCCCCTATTTTGTCCACTTTATCCCGAGTTATATCCGTCATTTTTTTTAGAATTTTGGTTTTTCATTTCTCTAGATACATTTTCAGGCGTATCTCGTGAAGGTTTTTTGTTCTAGATTCAAGGATATAATTTCCAGAAGTAGTTCTTTACTGTCTACTTCATCATATTTTTATCCGTTTCTTCAACTCCTTGCTCGTAATTTTTTTTACCGATTTTAATATCATGTATACGCAGTTTCTCTTTTTCTTTATTATTTTTCCTATATTTTCCTCTTACTGTTTTTCATAATTTCTTTGGTCTGTCTTCAGATTATCTTATTCAGTTCCACGAATTCAACAGTATTTCTTTTATTCCTATAGTTGTCTTCGTTTCTGTAACTTGCTCTGCGATTTTTGGCTGATGATTTTCTATTTACTTTTCGCATTTGTGGGAACCTCCCTACTGGTCTTCAGAATATGGGTGGTAATAGTTCTAGTACCTCAATGATTTTTAGTTTATTTGTATTATAATAACCTCTCGTCGCCGTCGGCGGTAAGACTTTGACAAAAGGTTATTATTTTATTGTAACTGAAGTTCGTATCACGTTTTTTATTTTCATAACATGTTTCGGTTTTTCGCTAAGTGCCATCTATGGCTCACATACTGTCGATAGTGATGCCAGCTCAGGCTTGGTGGCAGAACAATATATTGACTTACTTTCATTCGAATTTTAGTACCATTAGTCGTTGTAGCAGTCCCTATGTACGAGTGCGCCATTATCGCTCATGTCTGTGACGTCTATTTGTAGTCAAAAAAACGGGATACCTTTGTAAGTCGACTGTATTTCTCTATAGTATCCAAGATTCAAACCACTCTTTCCAGATAAGTTAATATTAAGAGACACATATTTCAAAAGCAGACTTTGTTTATCATGATCGTTTTAATTTTTAGGTTTCTAAATACATTATTTGTTTCATTTAGAACGAAATTTAAATGGAAAAATCATTCTTCAAATGCTAGGTAAGGGGATTAAACAATATTGACAGTAACAGTTTTAAAAGTATACAACTTTATGGAAAATGAGGGATCGTTTAATTTTTAAATCGTAAAATCCACATTCGAAGACAGATTGCCTGATGTCCTATAAAGGTTGCGTCTAATGGTGCCTTGAAGGTTTCTTTGAAAATATCTTTAGGTGGTATTGACCATAGTTGTAACTTTACTAGGTTTTACCCAGGGCCACTGCACTAACACTAGTTTAAAACTTAAATTGTGTAAACAAGGGTAATTGTGCTATTGGTACCTTTGGTGACTTTTGGGGTCAAAAATGGAGAAAGCAGTACAATCTATTATTATCCCGTCACTTGTGAGGGTGGTGAATAGGAATCCTGGGTTCACTGAAATCCCGGTATTCCCGTTCAATCCCTATAGCCAAAAATACCCCACTTTCCGCGCTTTCACCATACAGGGGCAGATTAACAGATTTCGTTGTCCTCTCCATTTTAAAGGTTTTACGTTATATGTATCGTTAAATAACGGTAGTACATCATTATTCGATTTTTAAAATATTACAAAATTAACATTTATTACAAAATGTAGAAAGTAACTTTTCACGAGTTTTTTGCAAAAAATGTACACATGGAAGTCACTGTTTGTTCAATAGTACAAAACATCCGGAGGAATTTTTGCAAAAAGGCGTTATTGTTTGATAATATTTTTGATTCCTGTACCTCTTTAATTATGAATCATCATTTAGATATATACATTCAATCAAGAGGATTTTAAGTCCTTTTCTAGTAACTAATAAATGGTTAAAAATATTGAAACTGTAGGTTTTACTTCGGAGATGAAACTAAAGAGAAATTTAAGATTTAGTTTTGATAAAAAAATGGTTGTTGAAGAAATTTATTGGTAATGTATTTGGCCAAAACTTTTCATGGAATTTTATACCTATGATAAAGCTGTTTTATCATAAGTTTTCAGTTAACATTAGCAATTAATATTAACATTATATTTACATACCTTGGAAAATTTTTTTTACCATAATTCTGAACGCCATCATTTCGCAATTAATACCACATTTTGTAATAATCAAAAATTTCGAAACGCGTAGTGATTCTCCTACACGACCAACTGTAAGAGATACCTGCATGTCTTCGTACCGTAATTACCAGGGTATAAACGTAACATCAATTTCATGTTACAAGTGAAATTTTGCACGCGCTACGCATTTGAGAGCATCACAGCCCCCAGGTCGGGAGCCTAAGTGCCATTTTGCTCCTCTAGTTTGACGTAATTAGAGTTCTAATCAGTGGCGTAGCTGTAACTAATAACGAAATCTTTGATCGAAGTGCTCATTTTCCTTCGAAATCCATTAGCATATAAAGCGTAGTGACTTTAAAACAAAAGCTTTAAGGATGATTCATGCCTGAGATTTAAGTAAACGTTCAGTTGAGTCGATATTGAGATATACGAGGGATCTCCATTGAAACTTTATATTTTCTTTCACTCACCCAATGAATCAATCCTAGGAGTAAAACAATCTTATTTCGATAAATAACAAAGGACGAAAAGTAATTTCAACGCAACAAATATAGTTTATAACTGTTCAAAAGTCTACATGTTTTAACGGTTCTTAAAATAAAGTTGTACACCTCCTTCGACAAAAGCTAAAAGAATTGAAGTGTTTCTTAAGTACTTTAATACTCAAATATAGAATTGAACTTCTTGTAATTAAAAAAAATGTTTCGTTATAATATGCGTAATTTATTTTAACCCATAATAAAATAATACTTGTATTAAAATTTGAAAAGTTTATTTAAGGAAAAATATTTATCTGATGGTGCGTTCCTTATTTTTCATCTTGGATAAATTATTTAAGTAATCACAACCCCCTAAAGAATAAAATATGAGGAAAATGTGGACTTATTTGAAGCCCTACGTCGCAAATTTATTTATTATTTAAGGGCTACGATTAATAACAAATGAGGATTCTACAAATATGACAGCTACGACTCCTGTTCTTTTTGCGGAACAATCATCTGGTTGAAAATAAAGTTTAATTAGGTCTCATAACTACTTCTACCAGAATAGGTAGTAGTGAAAGTTTTGAAACATTACTACACATATATGATGAATATAATATAGATATGTGTTCATATTTGTTTTAAAATCAATATTGCGGTGCAATAAATATTTCCATAAGTCTTCTACTAGCAAACTAAAGTCTAACTAGCGTGCTCTGCTTCCAGTTCCAAATAAAATAAGTGTTTATCAAAACTTTTTTCTGTAGAATGTAACCTTATGTTTCGAGAATTTTTCAACTGATGTCTACCCGCATCCACATCAATTAGCATAGCATAGCAGTCATTTTCATCGTATCAAATCTTTCACGTCACTTGTCTAATCCAGTGCGTTTAATGTTTCTTATTTATTCTCCAACACTTCACTGAAATGTGCACTGCGGGATATTTTTCGTTAAATAGTTCAAAAGCAAGAGGGTATTATACTTTTGTGGTGTCGAAACATTACATCAAATAAATTCGACGTCAAAAGGCAACACTCAAAAATATTATTTAACGCTTCAGTGGTTACGTTGAAAATGACTGTCTTGTTTCACGCTGTATATCGTTTGTGTAAGGTAAAGTTATATCTAGTTGGATGGACTGCAAATTCAAGCTAAAATGTGTTTTAAAAGTTCATAAAGTTGGAGAATATATTAGATGTAATAACTTTTTTGGATGTGCATCATATTACATGTATAACTTTTTTTGTATGAAAATTTAGGAATTGTTTTGTTATAAAATGTAATAATTGTGAGTCTTAGTATAACGCTTCCCACGCTATGAAATTTCACGCAATGCCACTTATATTGAGATCTGCATTGTGAGCTGTGAGACTGACTAATAATGGTCGATGTCGATTAGTTATGTTTAATTCTTCTAGAATTGCTACGTTGGTCTGATGTTTAGTCCATCGCATTCTGAGCATATTTCTATAGATCCACATTTTAAATGCATCCATTATTTTTGGTTTGCGAATTTCAGCGTTCATATTTCTGAAGCATATGTGGCGATGGGGGAGAAAAAGGCGTTTAATAATTTCGATTTGCTATTCCTTGATACGGTATCTATACAGATTTTTGTGTGTTTAGTGGTGGACTTCCGAATTATAGTTATATCCTTCAACCACTTCAAAGTCTATTGGTCTCTTATATTTAGTGAAGTCACATTGACGACCATGAGATTTGTTTTGTTTTTATTGAGCAGTAGCCCATACCTCCTACTGACCAACACCAATTTTTCCACAATAGTCAAAAGTTCTTCTTCGCTGATGGAGGTGAACATTAAAGTGTCGTCTTCGTTAATTAAATGATGTAAATTTCAAACGTGAACTAAACACACCCGTATAACTTTAGTTTCATAATGCTAACAGAGTGAAGTTAGTTGCGATGTAAATTTATCACAAAATAATTAGAAGGTGTATCAGCAATTCCAGAATCCCAAATGTGCTATCGATGTAAACCGAGAGTGAGATTTTCTTAGAGAAATTTTTTCTTGAATTCAGTTTCTGCTTATTATGGGACGATTTCTGAGATGTGGTGTTTTCATTTATAAGTAACTAAATTTTTAGGTGAATTTCAGTGGAATAAGTATTTTTGCTCAATGCCTTTAAAATAAATACATCCTGTGAAAAACTAGATGCAACATTTAGCCATTGTTGAAAAGATACCTAGTTGTTGGCTTCTCAAGAGTGTTTTTTTCAAAGTAATATTTGTAAATTTTCCACATACAGTCAAAATGCCACATTTTTCATTATTTAAACATAAAGGAGAAAACATTCCCTTATTGGTATTTAAAATCCTGATGAATAAAAAACTACTGCAAGATTGACAATCATTTACTTTGCTTAGCTAAAAACACCGTACACATAATTTTGAAATCTTGACTCTACCTACTAATTAAGTGCAATTTCTTATGAATACTGACCACTTCGATATAAAATGAATAAAAGACAACTAACTATATTTAGTGATACCCACTGTATACTTTATATACAAGAAGTTACCCCAAAAATTGAGTTATTATTGTTTCCTATCTCTCTTCTGAACTAATTAAGTTATCAAGATGAGTTTTATTTTATTAGTAACACCAACTTGAGGGTATTACTTTCGTCGATCCAGAGTGAGTCTGAAGAACTCCCGCTCTTGACACTTCTGACAAGCCACACTCATCTGGCCCAATTCCAATCTCTTCGAGTGGCTGAAACTAATTTTTTTTTCAGAAGGCGCCTGCCAATCATACGTATCTCCTCTTCATAAAATTTATTTTCGATCTGTCGACTATGTACGTTTCAGCTTTGGCGTTAAAAGCTTTAACCTACATTAATCTCATATTGATTTTACAGGCACCGTACAGTGCGACGATACATACCGCACATACGTACATACCGAAGATGGATCGGTTTTTTAATTAAGTGTAAATCCATCACTTCCTAATATGGAACGCGGACAGTTGGATGTGTTTGTGTTCGGCATGGCGGCTTTTTCCAGTGAAATCTCGTCCGTTATCGGTGGCGAGGATGACGCGCAAAAATTTGACACAAGCGGTTAATAAATTATAAAAGCAGATATGGTATATGCATTGATTTTTCGTTTTTTTCATATCAATTTTCACACTTTTCGACATTGAAAACGGTAAAAGTGGGATTACGTATAAAATGGATTAAAAAATAAGTAGCTAGTAACTTCCCTAGGATTCACGAAGCAATGGAGTATGAGATGGTAGGATACCATTGCGAAACGGCGTTGCCGTTGAAAGTTCGAAATATAATACCTATCTTGTTTACTTACTGCCAGTGGTGGAAGTTCAAATAGTTTCTGCTTTGTCTTCATTTGTGTATAATATACCAGACCCATCCTCCACTAGGAATGGTGAAGACACCTGTCTTATCCTTGCTTAGATCTTGACAAAGTGTGTATAAACCATCTCTAGATACAATCGTCCTTTTTTTTACGGCGAAGTATATTATTTTTTAATGCCAATCAAAGCATAAAACTCAGTCCACTGTAATATATTTTACGAAATGTTTCACCTGCCACAATAACCCCATTTGTACTTTGACAACTCACAAACAATTTTTCTCTCCGTTATTAAATAAATTGTACTCACAAAAATCACCAGAATTACAATGTTTTAGACCTACAATTTCGTTATCAGATCTGTTATTACTTTTTTAAACGTCGTTTCATATATATTAATATGTAATTCCAACACTAACCACGATCACGATCCCGACATGCTTATTTTAATCCACTGCTACACTGTATAGTACTAATAGTACTATTAGTTCTATTAGTACAATTAGTGCTATACTCAAAGTAGCCTGCCATAGCAGGTATATAGGTACCTACCTTGTCACAACTAATACTATTTTCTCCCTAATTTTTAAAATTACAACTTAATTCTTAGTTGATTAGTTATGCGCATGGAGATCAGATACATAGGAAACTTTAGGTATGTTTGAAAAATATTCATACGCATTCGGTTGTATATTTTTAAAAATCCAGATTTTATTTTTCTTTTATGTGGCTATGTTCCTCGTGCAAAAATAAACTCATCATCCATAGAATATCAAGCCCCCTTTTTAATCTTTAGGGGCGAAATAGCGATGTTCGTTTAGTAGGCATCTACGTGATAGTAGGAAAGCATCCCCATAATTTTAACATTTTGTGGAGAGGTTTGGGCTTGGCGCTAATGAATAAGTGAGTCAGTCAATCAGTCGATTTCACATGTACTCCTACAATGTACGAACGTTCTGAAACAAGCATAATTCATTTTTTGTACTACGACTTTTATCTAAAAGACGTGTCTTAGATTTATGCTTAATTTTCTATTTATTAGTTTAGTTAATTTGTTTTGAAGTTTAATAATTTCAATTTGTATGTACATTCTGCGAAATTTAAGTTTTGGTCAACATGAAGTCAGTTGAAATGGATTATCAAGCGATAAAAAGTTTCAGAAAGAACCTAGTATTTGGGAAAACCCAAATGATCCTGTAACCGTACCAGTTGGGGTGGTTTTTTGACCAGTGTAAGGCGAGTAATTGTCAAGTCACCCCCCATCTTTACTAATGCGACGGTCTTCGAGCGACGAAGAATACATTTAATGTATCAGTCTTGAATCTACTTCTGCCTTGTAGATATTCACTTTGTAATTATATTTCACTTTAGTAAATTAATATCACCTAATTTCACGACCTTTTTATCAAAAAAAAAAGCAACAACTAGGTAACTTCGTCTAAAAAATAGTTATATAAATGGTTTATTTCACTATTTTCTTCACTTACAAAAGTAGGCATTGCCAATGAATCAATTTTGGGATAAGTTGTTAGATTTAAGGTACCAATAGTAATATCCAAATGATGTAAAAATCAATCTTTAATTTTGGAAAAATACCAATAGGTATGAATCACGCGCAAATTTTCTGGTAACGGTTTCTTTTCCAATAATTTACCGACTGCAGAGGCAATGTCAACAATCAGAAACATATGATCCATTCCTTAAACGCTCTTTTCTGTTGTAAAAGTTGGTCCTTTGATTAAAACTTATAAAATATTTGACACAAACATATTTTATTAGCGAAAATAAAACTAAATTTTTAATTATTTGTGTACCTATTGTCCACATCTTACTCGACCTAAATACCACAGCAGACTTTAATATTTAATATTAATATTTCTAAATATCTTTCTGAAGTTTTTTATGCGTTGTTTGATAGAACAAATTTAGTTAAAATTAGAAATATGTACGATTTTGATGAATTTTGACTGCAATGCATTTAAAGGGAGGATGTTATTTTTTTGAATTTCTGAAATTCACTAATACATCTTGTTGGAAGTATGTAAGTATATAATTAATGCAACTGTATTGTTCTGTCTAAAAGCAATACGTAATTTGTGTAACAAATGCACACTTTAAGATAAATGGTGTCAATTTAAGAATTCCACATTTAATTAAACAGACTAAGTTTATTGTTATCCAAATGGAATTTAATTTAATTCTAAACGAGTTTTGTTGAATTTTGTTAAAACCTGCAATAAACGAAACACCTATTAGCTGTCTGGTTTTAATTTAATTAATCATCCCGAATAACGAAATATGGCTCGCTCTATACTTTTCAACAAGAAATAATGCATACAGATGAATCATGATTTATTTAATCTAATTGTTACCAGCTAATTTTACAATGTATCTTCTACTCTTTCCACAGCACATTGTTCATTTAATACAAACATATACAACTGCAATACTACAAACTCATTTTTTATTCATTGCTACAAATAGATTTTAAAACGGCACTGTTGTCGAATTTATTTTATTTTTAAGTTTGTATCATGTTTATCAAGTTTGTATCATTTGTATCAGTTTTTAAGTTAATATCACATCACATATTCGCAGAAAAAGACAGTCGCTGAAATATACTTTTAATGCCATTCTCAAGAAAATTTAAAACGTAACATATCGGACTATCCTATACGGGACGTGCGTTACACTACCCCCCTCCCTTTTCAATGTCGTCCTCGACACTCCGAGCGGATGATTTTTCGCCACGGCATATCGTGTGAGCCAAGGACCCATCTCCTGAAGTAGCCATTCGAAATCCCTCGTTGGAGAGAGTGAATAGTGTAATTCAATTATCTTTTCTTTTTCCGGGCGATATTCATCCTCGAAAATCCCGCCAGAACTTGGCCACCGAGAGCTAGTTGTCTTCTCCTATTCGGGCGATGTGCAAGTCCAGGAATCTCGCCATAATTTGTCCATCAAAAGCCAGTTGTCCTCTCCTTTTCGGTCGATTGTCACCTCCGGGAATCCGCCATAACTTATCTAAAATAAAACAAAACGCGGCAGAACGCTTGCTAAATCCATTTACAGAAGTAAATGTGAAAATTTGTGGATGTGTATTTGTGTGAGTAACTTCATTGAGCGGGCTGGGCGTTCATAAATTCATCAACTGTAAATCGACACCAAGCATGTCAATCCTCCTTCAGACAAACAAAGACTATAGGGGTGATCAATCCCAACCAACGCTCCAGGTAGAAGAGGGACCTGTTTCTGGAAATCTTCCGCTGCTCTAGCAGTTATTGAAATCCCCAGCAACTGCATGACGGCTCCAGACGCACAACCCCGTGGTCAACCATCTTGAGTCCTTGCATTAAAATGAATAGCGCTGGTCTCTCAAAACGAGTTACGAATGGGAGTGTAGCACTCAAACGTGTCATATGCCCCAGCCGCACGCAATCAACCCATTCGAGGGTTATGGTAAATTTAACCTAGGTGTAATATTTGTGTGTGTGGGGGAAGGGTTATGTGCGGTACTTAGCCGCAGGTTCTGTAGTGTTTCGAGTCACCCCTTCTCTAAAATTTGCGGAAACTTCCAAATTAGGCTACCCTTGCATTTTTGGGGCTGTTTACAGCAAGTGATATTTAAGCTCAAATAACACTTATAAGAACGGTTTATTTTTATAAAAATTTCGCACCTAAAAAATTTGAACAATTTGCAGTATTGCTTGGAGTAAATAATCCCAAGTATTTTTAAATAAATGAATGTACCATTTCCATTTCCCGCAATGTTAGTAAATGACAATTAACGGAAAACACACAAACTCAAATTAAACATTTCTATTTAGTAATAGAGCATATGAAGGAAATTATCTTAAGATGAAAGACGGTTTATTAAAATGTAATTTTAATAACAAGAATAGTTACCGACAACTTTAATATAACGCTTGGTCTTTAGCTTTGAACTGCATGATTCCTAAAACAATTTTTGATTAGAGCAAGAAACATAAATATGTTAGTAAATAAAATTTATCTTTCCTTTGTTTTTCGAAGTCTCGCTCAGCAAATTGTTATCATCTCTTTCTAAATGCCTTTAACCAGTCATTGGAGTCGGTGAATGATCAGTATTGCTAACTCCTGCCCCCACATTGCTCATGACCGGAACCCGCTGCTGCTGCCTATTGCTGCCTATATTCTGATACTATATGTACACCTATACGTGACTAAACAATTTTTTTAAAAATAAATAAATAAATCAATAATTAAATTTTTTATATAATAATAAAAATTTCTTAACTAGTATTACTTTTATTGTAATCTACCCCCGTTTAAAAATTTTTGGTTTATGAAAAAGTCATCAGTTGTCAGAAAATATGTCGTACTGAGCACGCAAGTTTGGTGCAAAATTTCGCCTTACTACGAGTCCGAGTTAATAATTTTGCAAAGAGGGTTTTTCCTTACCCTCCCAAATAACATTCGATAATCATACCCACGACATACTCTTCCACTTCTTGTCCCACTCAGCACCGTGTTTTTTATGCCTCCCTTTCACTTTCAAGATTAATTGTCGATAAATAAATCACACTTACAAACATTGCAATCATGTTTCTGTTCAGAAAGATTCTACAGTAAACGTTTACTTTTACAAGTAGGAGTTTTTAAGGAGTAAATAATTACTCCTTACGTCTCTTCAACTGAAAGTAACATCCGTCAAGTCGGATTGGATTGTTGTCGAATTGGAAGTTCACTTCAAAGCAAACAATCTGAACAAATTTTGACAAAACTTGAATATGGCAGGCGCAAAAAGTTTTTGTTTTCAATCGTCTTGTTCCTTAGTTTTCCATATTGTTTCAACAAAAATTTAATAGTAACGTTTAGCTGAATAATGAAACGTCATTACTGTCCTCAAGCCCGTAAAAATAACACAAATGATTCATGGTCAAAATTGTCACGTCATGTTCTCTTTCTCAAAGTTAAAATTATTTTCCCAATAACTAATAGTATTCTCTTTTAATAAAAAGTTCTCATTGTCAAGCGTAATATTCAATAAGAAAAATATATACCCAAATGTTCATGAGTGAGATAGTTATGCCCTATTTAGGTCTATTTGTTGGTACTTGTGTTTGACTCCTGGACTTCAACGTAGTGTACATATTCGTGCAGTAATAACAAAAATAGTTATTCAGTCTATTCAACTATTTTTTAAGAAATCTTTTTATGTTTACAAGCTTTTTTCGTTTCATTTTAATTGCTACATTCAGATTTCATTGAAATTTCATGATAACTGAAATTAATGATAACTGAAAGAAATTCACTTGTTAATTTCTCTCCTAAATATTTACTTATAATCAATTTGGTTGGAATTGATAGCAAACCATCTCATTAAACATGCAAACCGCACCTCCAAACTCGTAGCGGTGATTCAAAATGTTTTAAACAAGTTCGACGTCTTACGTCCAGACGAAAGATGTATTTATTCTGACAGTTTTAGTGTCCCAACTCTGATCCTATTGCCCGTGCCTTGATAATGGGGGTGGGATAAAGGAGAAATGGATTTGCTGCCCACAAAAATGGCGCAGCGGCGTAGAGTTTGGTGAAAGTCTCAAATATATTTGTAATGATCTTTGTATTACTAATTTATGTTATTTATAAAATATTACGCATAACTTATTGTCTCAAGGATTTCAGATGTAGAACTGGCAGTTTTTGGAAATGGCGAGATTAAAAGTTAAATTGTTTTTGTTTATTTTATAACCTCCTTGGTTTTGCTTGTTTAATTTTTTTTTGGTTTTGGGTTTTTAAATTTCTTTTGGTCTTTTTTGGTCTTTAATAATATTTGATTAGAAAATATTTTTCTCCATGACGGTATGTGGATCATGAATTGCTGTACTTGTGAAAGTACATATCTGCAACTATGTCACTCAAAACTAAAATATAATGTTTTTCACTTCATAGTTACTTGTTCAATTTTCCTGGCTCTTCTACTTTATTTATTGGAAATGTGGAAATTCATTGTGGAAATTAGGGGCGTGGGGAGACTGCATACTCTCAGGTAGAAAATTGGAAATCTAATGAGTTGGATAATAGGTCCGATAGTCATACGGGGGGATAAGGTATTTACTAGGGGTAAACTCCTTGGGCGTAAGGTAGAAATAAAGCAGAATGATATTATATTTATTTTACTTGTGGGAATTTTTAACACAATGTAATGACTTACTTATAGGTCGTCCCTTTGAACGAGATCATGAGGTACCGTTGACCGAGACCCGACTCATGACCATGATACTTATAGTGCCTTCTTAAAACGTCATTACTGTATATACGGTGCGCAGTACGTCTGCAGGCGAAAGCAATTACAGAGCAATAATCACAAAGGATTATTTTAATTTCAACATTTAGGTTCTCTAGTATCTATAAAGGCTAATGATGCATTAAAGTTTTCATTACCCTATATGTATAAAGCGGTTTACATAAATTTTCTTTTTTTATACGAAAAGTACAGCCTAATCCCGGTTAAATGTTAAGTCGCTAATGTACGTACGTTAGTGTCAATTTAGGAATTATTTTGATAGATGAATTACAACTTGCGGTTATTGAGAATAAATGATTCTCAGATTTTCTCTAAGATGCTCGTAATTATCAACAATTTCTATTTTAAGATTTTAATAAGCAAGATTCAAACACATAGGGAGTAAATAAATATTCAAACTCAAAATGTATGCATTTTTCCAGATTTAAATTTGAACTGTGAACACGGTATTACTATTGAAAGCGGCACTGTTATGTTTTATGACGTTCTAAAAGTCGAATAAGTAAAATTGTAAATTTCGTTGCTGTTAGTCTGCGATACATTCGGTGCTATGAGGCAAGTGTGGAACTAATTAGCAATATAATTTTTAATAAATAATTTGGCTTCTGACTGCGAGTAGTTACATTTTTTTAGAACATTTTTTCTAAACGCATGAAACGTTTTTCCTATTTTCCACTTTTCACTTGGAAAATTCGGAACACATTCGGAAGGCAGAAATTCAAATTGTGATTAAAACAAAAGTACTGATTTTCCTCACCTGGGTTAACCACAAATGATATGAAGACCACATATATAGTGTTTCCTGGCAATTTTGTGTAAATTCGAGTGTTGTTGGCTATAACAACGTGGCCAAATCCGACTTTTTGACATCGACCCATTGTACAACAAGCAAAGCAGTTTCCCACTGCAAACTTTTTCAAGAAGTCCAAAAACTAAAAAAAAATCCTTCGCAACCCAGTCCCAGGGGAGGTAGATACTGCATATAGGTATTATTTGACGCGATTCTTCAATGAAATGTCGTATATCTCCAGGGCCCCTCTCACCTACCTTGTGCGACACACCGATGAACCGTTTCTACGTGTAAAAACTCGACGCACGACCGCACCGGCAAAAAAGACTGAAAAGCTCCCCGGCCGCCCTCTCTTACAAAAAAGCTCGGGATATCCATTCGGTAGTCGAAAGCAGGGGCAGAGGCTGTTCCGGATCGGAGCCGAGCCTCGGATTGCTCGGATCTATCAGAGTATATTCAGTTATTCAGTCGCGTCCAGGCTGCCGAGCGATAGATACGTATAGCGTTCGCTAAAGCACGCCATGGACCGTGAAAGAGCACGTGCTCCTCGGAAAACGATGAACTTTTAGACTAAAAACCACCGTAGTCGCAGTTGGCTGCGTCATTTCGCTTCTACTAACCCTTTTTTGTTTACGCGAATCGCTCGTTTTTGTTGTCATTTCCTTTAATCGTGCGTTTTTACTAAAAATAAGCGAATCAAGGTTCAAGTCGCTTTAGTGTCCGATTAATAATCAGGTGTCGTTCTCGTTGCTTTCTTTCAAACAAATTTTCTGGCTGATAGGATGCCGTGGATCAAATCATGCTTGTGTCACCAAGAGAAGAAAAAATCTCCTACCATCAGTCCGCCCATACATTTATTGCTAAAGGTAAGCTTCACTGAATAAATTTACAGTAACTAACATTTTGCCTAATTTTAATAACAGTATATACAATAAATTAAACAATGTTGGGGCGATCACTGATTTTCTAGAGTTGCCATTCTCAAAAATTGTATCATCTATTTCTTCTTTCTGTATTACTTCTATTGGGAAATTTATTTATAATTTATACCTTAACACAACGTAAATGTTTTAATAATTTATTTTAACATTTAATGGGCCAATATTTTTGCTCTAAACCTATACGAAATTGCTTTAATAAATTTAAAAGTCCTAATTTTTTTGCCTTCCAGTTTCTTGATCTTTATTTTAATAAAGCACATTTTTTCCAAACTTTTGATAACAGTTGCAATCTTATCAATTTTGAAATAAGTACCAAATTGAAATTATAAAATAATATTAAGAGAGTAGTTTAAATTCCGATGTGCATAGAATGATGAATAAGTGGTTCTTTATGTTGAGCAAATATTCGGACGAAAACTCGCTTTTTCGACTATGTAGTTTTATACAAGATAATCACAAAACTGCGTTATTTTATCATTAACGGGCCTTATTTCGGTTAAATAAAAAAAACTAAGACATCATCATCATCACTTCAATGAAGCATGGCAAGCCAAAGACATATAATAAAAATTTTGAAATTTCTGCTTAATTTTCCCCTTTTTTGATACTCAGAAATCAAACCAATTTGTTGGATTTTTCGGTACCACGGTTGACCCAAATGAAACCTGTAACCTCTGATTTCTACACAAGGGCTAGGTGAATAGAAAACACTACGACTTGAGTAATTTTACTTCAAAGTGTGCAGTGACAATTTTAAGGGACAACGATTGGTCAATTTTAAAACATTTTTCCTTTATATACACGAAAATACATGTGGTAAGTTTTATTAAGAAGAAAGAAAAAGTTCAAGGAAATGTAGTGACTGACGTCTAAACTGTGAATTGTGAGCAACTATACTAAAAATCAGGGCCAATATTGAAAAGTGCCATCCACTATCACATAGTAGCAGATTTTTAAATGCGTTTCATTCAAGATAATATTATTCAGGTTAGAGCACGGTTTTCATTTAACATTTTTGTGTCAATTTTGAAACGATTCTAATACTATTATACAACAAAGAATTATCCTATAATTTTTTTATATAAACAAGAAGAGAATTAAAATTGAATTTAATATATGAAATTTGTGTTGAAACTAAATCAGCCTCAGAAAGTTTCTGATATTTTTCTATACTGGCGGAGTCCCTTTCAAATCAACAAATTACATTTTCATTGTCTATGTATTTGACTGCCAATAAATGGC
This sequence comes from Cryptocephalus primarius, assembly GCA_963576515.1. NCBI lineage: Eukaryota > Metazoa > Arthropoda > Insecta > Coleoptera > Chrysomelidae > Cryptocephalus > Cryptocephalus primarius. Next base: position 11,105,081 of record OY754945.1, read on the forward strand.
AGCTTCTAATCAGGTTCCCCGACGAGTAATTACTGGCTCTGGTAATAATGAAATACCAGGAAGCTTCCTTCTTTATATACTAGAATCCTCGTCGGTGCTGTGACAAAAACTTTGGTGATACGATTAATTAGTATTCATTATTGGTAATTCAGCTGTAATGCATTCCGCTACCGTATTTAAACGGTGCGTTATATATGTAGAAAAATCAAGTTGCAGTAAAATTGTTCTAAAATTGTTTCTGCGGTTGTAAACAGGTAATCAGTATCACCAGTAACCATTATCAAGATTTTTCGATAATGCAATTTTTCATGCAAAAAGAGATTTCGTTCTTTTACGCTCCCCAAATGACCTTAGCCCTGTTTTTCACCATTTAATACACACACAATTAACTTAGCAATGTACCTTTCATGTCAGTAGTTTCGTCAACTGAGATCCAACTAAATGTATTTTTGATTTTAGTCCTCACTTTTATCATCAATGTTTCATAATTTACATGCTGAATTAGACCCACTCGGTATGCTAATCGGTAAATTGCAACTGTAGTATGTTTTTAAAAGGTCGGAATGCTCGTCGGAAATGTTGCACGTCACAAGTTGCATAAATCCTTACAAAAACTTTGATAGCATTTGGTTTCTTGATGGTAGATTCAAGTAGTTTCTGTACCTACGGTCGCTAAAGTTAATCAAATTGAAATTTTTTTGTACACGTAATCTACAAATAAAATATTTACTTAATTTAACTCTGATTTCTTAGAGTCGTAGATAGAGGGTGGTTGCTCAAATAAGGTGTCAGTTTTTGCGTATTCCTCCCTTGTAAAAATTCAAAGGAAACAATTATCAAGTTTAAAAAAATAAGGTATTTTTAACTAACAAAAAAATTAACAAAGAATCTTCTTTATCGTCTTTTTGTGACTAATTCAGCCACCATTTTCAACACAGAATATGCTAAAAAGTCTGTGAACGGTTTGATACAATTTGAAATTTGTCATTTGAAAATTGTGTGAAATTTCAAAACTTCTTTCGAATTTGTGATTGTCTTTTTAAAATTTTGAGTAGGGAGAAATTCCAAAAATATAATAAATATCCATATGTATTGAGAGATCTATAAATAGGTCTATTCAATTTTATTTGAAAACCATTAGTGTGATCGATGTTACTGAACGGAATGCATATACATTTTTTTATTTGATAAATTTGAAATGATTTTTGTGTCGAAACGATCTTTTGGCATTTTCACTCAAAAATTATTCTTCAAACGTTACTCGATCACTAAACCTAAAATCAAAATTTACCTACCTAAATAATTGCGAAGCTAATAGCATTTGGGAATGTTATTGTTTCACAGAAAGCGTAATAATACTGTTGATATCGCAATAGGACTAATGGGTTTACACAATACAAATCGCAAATTACAAGTATATAGACTGTAATGGGATTAACGCCTGACCTGCTATCTTATCTAAGAACTTCCCGCTGAACAAAAAATATATTAAGATTTTTCCATTTTGTCGAATAATTTTGATAATAGAATCAAACATTTATTTCTTGCAAGAAATGTTTGAGGCAAATCTATGGTGAACTACGCTATCGAAAAATCTTGTAAATATAACATGCATATTATATGCATCATTACTAGATTTTAGGTAAACTATGATGTAACCAGTTAAAATGGAATCCTGGAATCTCTGGTTATAAGTATACCTGAAATTCTAAAAGTGCAGTCATCAATAATCACTGCTTAGGTGGTAAACTTATAGAAGCAACGGTGGTTAGAAATTTTTTGGGTTCGAGACAGGTAGGGGCAAAAAGGAGATTATACAATTAGGTTATTAGGTAGGGATAATTTTAATTACAAACTTTCTTCCGAAGCATTACCTCCCTTAACCAGAAAAAGTACCCCACTTACTTTTGTTTCTTTTTCACGTTTAACATTTGGTCAACTGCGATCTTAATAAAATTATTCATTCATGCAGATAGGTCTTAAATATTTCGAAAATAAAATGTTTTTAGATTTCACTATACTTTTTAACTTTTGCTGAAAAAGCAAAAATTACCAAACGAAACGATCTAACCTAATTCATTAATAAAAACTCTAGTTATTAACACTCTCTCAGTGATTCGATTACTTTATTTACTTATTTAACGAAACCAATTGATTTAATCTTAAAATGGTTATCGATAATTGTTCAATTGTCAAAGAGAGAGTCTTAAAGAGATCGATGTGTACTTTTACGTTGAGTCCTGGGTTTTTGTGTGTCATTTTGCTTCTTTTATATGAAATATAAAGCATTAAAGCGCAATAATGAAAAGGTAATAATATTATTGTGCTATAACAGTTATTTTTTAACCAAAAATCAAAGTACTGATCACTAATGAAGAAAAAGATTTTTTTGCCGAAATTTTATTTTTGATCATTAAAATATGATAATCTGGAGCATTGTGTATAATTACACGTTAATACCCTACACCTTTTAGTATTTCTAATTTCTGATTTTTATAAAAATATTAATGCGGTTATAATTAATTACCGTAACTTACCTAATTTAGAAATCATATGGTCTTGTAAGCGTATTAACGTCTAATTAATTGATTGCAAGATAATTCTTTATTTTTTCTAGTTCTCTGTTCATTTTAACTAAACTTTCTTCAATTGATACAGGAGTAACATCAACGTAGATAGTGATGAACTTACAATTAAATGTTATCATTTAAATGAAGAGTAAATAGTAGTGGATCAATCGCGCTGTCCTATGATACCCCAAAGTCAATTTCCATATTTTCAGATATAAAATTACTATAAAAATTTTATTTTCGGCCCAAATTATAACTACTCCATTTACTTATTCCATAATAAATATATTTTTATAAAACACTCCCGTCGTACTGTTTCAAATACTTTTTCGAGTATTTTGCAAGGGTAACCAGTATCACTTTCATTGAAATTTTTCATGTGTGCAACGAAAACCTAACCGATAGTAAAAATAAATAATAATAAATTGTGCTGCAAACGTTTCAATTAGATCTATTTATAGATCTAATTATTATTAGATCAGATTATTTATAGATCAATTAGTCTATTTATAGAATTAAAGTCAGTAGCCTTATTAGAATTTTGAATTTTAGGATTATATGTTATCGAGCTAATTTTAAGCTGTGGTGAGAAAAAGACAATAATAAAATGAAGATGTATCCACATGTAAACGCTTCATTTAAAATCGTCCCATTAATCGATTATTAAAAAAGTAGATGTATATATTGTTTAAAAGTTCACACTAGTTACATTTTGTATCACTTATATATTACTAAAAACAGCCTATATAACATATTTTATAATGTGTGGACACTTAAATAGGAAAGATTGTACCATTAACAGAAGAATCAATAACTGGGTTGTAAAACAATATTAAATCTAGTAAATGACAAATCTTGTCAATCACTAAACTTTTTTAGAGTTGTTTATTTTATAGCTTAATGGTCATTGTATCTTCTAACAAAGTTGCCAATGCAGGAATCATTTCTGAAAATTATTTCTCAAACTCAAACTCTTTATTCGTGTTAATACAAAAAACGTTTACACTCCTCATAATAGTTTGTTGATACATTTATTTATGAGATAAAACTGTAAAGGAAAACAATCATCTAAATTAAAAACAAGGTTTGTCACTAATATACATTTAAGTTTTATTTTAAAAGATTTCAATGGTATATATTTCATATCACTTGGCAAAGTATTAAAAAATTTTAATCCCCAAAACCTGGGGCGTAGGTTGGTTTCAAGTTGGATTTGTTTCTAGTATTGTACTTATGGTTGTATTCATGAGTCTGATATTGTTGGATGTTGATTTTAACACGTAACAAACATTCTTAGATTAATATACCAGGCATTGTAAACATCTTACAGATTGAAAACGCACTTTTACGCTCGACACGAAAATGTAATCCTGCTATAATTACCTTAAAATCAAGTATCTACGATGTATAAATTCGAAATACAAAATAAAATGATTTGTTAAGGATTATGGCACCTAAAAATTAGTATACGCCCAAACAAATATCCCAAGCGCTAGAAAAACCTTCTAAATTCTACTTGGAAAATAGTCCGTTTAGGAAAATCTAGAGTATTCCAAAACTTCTAAATTCTGTTTTAAGGCACTTTCGGTCGTTTGAGGTTCTAGAACCTCTGGAATTTGTATTCTAGTCTCTTTCTAACGTTTAAAGTTAACCTGAAATTGTTTGGACCGTCATCGACATTTCCTGAAGGCAGTTTTAGATGTTAATAATTCAAAAAATCCTGGACTCTTCATTCTAGAGTCTTGAATTTTACTAACGTTGAGAATTAAAACATAAACGTTTTGAAACTTCTTCATTCAACTTTAAGTCCATTCTGGCATTACAAACTTTAAAAAAAATTGCAATTTCTCTTCAACGTTCAGACTTTTCTTTTCGGACAGAAAATTCTTTTCTCTTCTATAACTACTAAGAATTTGTTTTTAACTCTGCTTTAGAAAATAATAGAATAACTTCTAATGGGTACACTGACTGAAGTTTCAAGGGAGTTGGTCAGTTAATAATGACTTATACAACTACGAAGAAAAGTCGTACGAGCGAAACAACATCAATTTGTTCCAAAGTTGCCAAATTATTTCGCCGGGCGTGTAAAGTTTTTTGGCTTTATCTGAAATGTAGTGAGTTAAACGTAAAATGACTTGATTTATCAAGATCTTATGGTAGAAAATTTAATGGAAAGTTGTCATGAGAGTAGCTGTCACATAAAATGCAGTAGAAAACATTGTATAGGAGCTCATAAAAGACCACATTTGCAGAATGAATTTCTTGTTATTTACGTATTTTTGACATAATAAAAACGTATCTCAACTTGCCTTCTAAATTTGTACTTTGTGACAATTTTACCATACTTAAATCTTCCACTTTATGGTTAATTTTAATTGTGATACTTATAGGTTATATTCAGTAGTATATTAACATTGCCTGTCATAATTAGGGCAAATGTCAATAATTCTTCTTTTGTGGTTTTATTTTATGCACGACTAAGTTATATTTCATTTTAAAATCGATAAGAAGGTGCAACGTTTTTATCTTAACAACTGTGAATTATAAAATACCCGAATTATAAGGAAAATAATAAAAATATTCCATTTCTTTTATATATAGTCATAGACACTTCGATTATTTTTCAGAATTATCAGAACAGCTATAAAATATACAAAATTACAAAAGAAAATCTAATTGAAGTACTCTTCTCATATTTGGTATTTTGAGTTCGTTGCAAATTCCTAGTTTTTGCTTTACCTCACATACTATGTTTATAAACATCATAATTTATATATAATATTATTTATACCTGAATAAGTCTGTGCTAATAGCTAGACACATGTGTAAGTTGCATAATGTAGGCATGTTCGGTTACCATCTCAAAAGATTTAATGCGGACTCGACATTACACATTTAATATTTTCTAAATAGCGTTTAAGATAAAATTTAATACAAAGCAGAATTCTGTTTGCTATTACGATCATTTTATCTATTGCGAAATCGAAACTGAATTCTACTTAAAAAATTTCAAAAGTTGTTTATTGTCGTGTTAAATAAATAAAACGGTGTTAAAGAATTAAACCTTTCTATAAATATTATTTATAATGAATGATTATAAAGATTGGACAATAATTAATAATTCATTATTAAAGCCGTTACCTATTGTATTCGCCTATTTACTTATCTATAATTTATAGTGTTATATTTCTAAAATTTCTATAATCTACATTGTACAGATTTAATTCATTCTGCGGTCTATTTGACAAATATGTATTTAGAAAATCTACCTTATTATTTATTTATTTATTATAAGTTTGAAGACTCACTAATGTTTGCTTTTACAATCTGTTTCGCCTATTTCCTTATCTATATTCTAGAGAATATTACAGTTTTGTAGTCAATGTTCTATAAAATTGATTCTACAGTCTATCGACTGTATCGGTATTTGGAAAATATGAAGGCCTCATGAATAGTAACCACCAAGAAAATCTATCTTATTTATTATAATGTTCAAGATACTCACTAATATATGTTTTTGTAATCGTTTTCGCTTATTTTGTTGTTGACAAACTATAAAATATTATTTTTCTGTAGCCTATATTTTATAGAATTAATTCATTCTGCAGTCAACTAAAGTGGTTTTTAGAAAATCTATATTTTTATGCATGTATTCTACAGAATATAATGGTTGTTTAGTCTATACTCTATCCACCATTTTCATTCACATACTTCAAACTTCTTAGAATTGCAAAAATAGTTCTTTATGAAAAATAATCTGCGTTCATGTTTATATATTTTTAATCAAAATCTCACTTAGTGATCATGATTATTTTTTTGTTAGTTTAGGTATTCGTTGTAGATTAAATTTAAAGTTAAAAATAGTTTGGAATTCACATTCCTTGACTGAATAGCTAATTTTGGGTCCCTTTTTAGAACTTATTTTTAGCGCTTTTTTTATCTCATTACACAGGAGACTATAACTTCAGTTTGAAGAACTCGAGCAGAATTAGTGTTTACTATTTATCTAAATTTGTGTCTTTTAAACCAAACTAACCTTTTCGTGCGTTTTAAACACACAATTAACAGTGCTAAACTCTCTTGCAATTTAAAAAATGTGCAAGTTTTAATGAGCGACAGATAGCAGATATGCCTATTCGTAGATTCAATTCATATAATTCAAATTCCACTTAAATAAATAAGACAGGTATATCCCTTCAGCTTCTTTCTGAAGATAATAATCTTAACATGGTCTGGTCAACAGATTTACTTACGTACGTAATTTATGTCCTACTTCTTTCAAAGCGACATAAATTATCAAGCAATTATCTAGGGTACGTTGAGGCATGGGTTCATCGGTTCGTTCATTTGAAACAAAATTATTTATACGTGAATTACCTACGAAGCCGAGCCCATACACCTTGATTCATTCAAGCTGTGCACGGTGTATGCTAAAACTTCTCTAAACTTATCGAAGTCTTCGAGAGGACCTCGTTACTAATTCATTACGCTCAACGCAATTTGTTTAAATAGACAATTTGTTTTCCTGGGGTATTTCAGCGGCGAATAGCTTCACGCACTTCTTTTTTAAAATCCAAGAGGGGGCCTTTTCACATTCGTTGTGGAAATGTTTACTTGCAGAAATATTCATGAGTTTTGTTTGTTTGTTATCTAAATTTGTTATGAAATATTTTTCTTCAAACACTTAAAACATTATTATTTGAGTTTTGTGCAATGGACGTCGATAATATCATAAAATTTGCTGCTGAGGCCGTTGTTTTCTAAATTTCTATTACATCTTTTTGTCTTGCTGGTGGCTTTTATTCTCAGTATGAGTCTATAGTTCCCCTTTCATACCCCTTTTACTCTTTCTCGATGTAAAATATAAAAATAAGTTTTGCGTTATTTATCAATTTAGTCTCGCTTTCAAAGAGAAATTGCTATTAAAATACGAACGTGGGAACACTTGATCCACTGCAGTGAACACCCTTAGGTAATTTTTTATGGCTTCTCAGCTTAAGATGGAATATACTAAACAATTTTGTTGAGGTACGTCCTCAAATACTTGTCGATAAGTGTGTTTTGTATTATATCCAAGTAAAGACACCTTGTGCACATCATTAGGTCCTCAAATAGCGCAAATAAACTCAACGGCTTGTTACGTACATATGTACTGTATTTCTATAAAATTGTTAAAAATCAAACAATCATTTTGCCTCGTTCATGCTAATTATAGCGCAGGAATTGTTAGAAAACGAGTGACTGCCTTGACATTCACCTTGAGGTTATCGTAAAAAGTTTCGTTAACAACTGACGCTTGATGCATACGTTCCATTCAAGGAAACGCGAAATTAATTGGCTGAAACTGTTGTTGTTTATTGCAATAGTTACGTTTTTACATTCTTGTTTTTCCACCTTCACAACAATATAAAAATATTAACATGGCGATGGAGTGATATATCCAAAGTGTTTTGTCGATGAATCTACATTTCATTTGGAGCACATCCAGGAGTTCTTAATTGATTTTATAATGGCAACCAGGGTATTTTTAAAGCTTTGTTTATTAATAGACTTCACAGACATCATCTGATATCTGTACAGTTAATGTACGTATGTGTGTAACTTATCTGTATTCAATGAGTTCAAGTTAAAATTCTTATTTTTATTTTTTCCGGAAGTTTAGATAATAGGGTCTTCAAGTTTTTTAATTTATAATATGCTCTCCGTGTTGGAGCGACACTACAATCTATATTTTAAAAATAATGTGACCAATATTATTTTTCTATAAGGGGATTGCCGAGACTGATAAATATAGAATTACACTTTTACTCTTACATTTTCCTTCCTTTTGGTTTTCTCGTTGACGAGTGAATTGTTTTCTCGTTATATTGTTTGAGCAAGTATTGGACTATTGGAGTATTAAGAAGCGGTAATATTGCACATTTAAAACGTGATATGGGCTTAGTAAAACGTGAACGTGGCTTAGTAGTTTGTGTTTGAATGCTGGCAGTGCTGAGTGTTGTTTTATATTTTATATCATTTTCTGCAGGTAACAACTAGAGCAAGTGACAAAATTTCAAAAGTAAATTAGCTACACCGACAAAATTGCCGTATGCACGTACATATATACGAAATGCACGTATTAACTAGACTAGAGCTAAGTTACAAACTAACTTTTAATTTAGTCACCGCATTTCTGATTTCTTTTTATATAATATTATGTTGAAATAGTGTATTACTCCCAATTTTATTTTGGGAGACGTGCGAATTGCGCAAAATGAGAAAATGACAAGTGCAACGAGAACACAAGATCCCAGAAACAGAAATCGCACAACTTCAAAAAGTGGTATAAGAAGTCAAGGAAGAATTCCTGAAATCTGATAAAAAGAAAAAAATAGATGGATGACGGATGAGATTCTGGATATGATGGAACAGAGGTGAAAGAACAAGGGAAACCCAGACGAATACAAGAAAGTACACACCACAATTACAAGAAATATAAGAGAAGTCAAAGAAAATGAAGAGCAAAAGCAATGTACTCGTGGAGAACTAGAACAATGCCGAGCAAGATATAATGATTTTAATATACACCGAAAAGTAAACGAATTGACCAGAAAATTTCGCAAGAGAAACTGTAGAAAACTTGTATGCAACAATAGAGCTCTCATAGTAACCATAGAAGAAAGAAAGTCTGGAGGAAGTACCTGGAAAATCTGTTCGGACACAAGAACAGGCCTTGAATGGGTAACATCATCCGACAGTGATGAAACAGATATTCTCACAGAAGAAATAGGAGTAGTTATCAAGAATTGAAAGAATGGAAAGCACCAGGCCTAGATTTTGTAGAAGCCAAGTTCATTAGTTATACTTAATCAAATAAAAAAAAAAAATCAAATGGATCACTGCCATACTTAACTCCGTGTATGCTCAGAATTTATAACGGTTCCTAAGAAACCCGGGGCAAAGACGTGGGGGGGGGGCTATCGAACCATAAGTCTGATGAAACACATTTTAAAACTTTTTTTAAAGGTAATCCACAAAAGAATCTTCAACTTCTGTGAAGAACAGATTTCATCAAATTTTGATTTGGCAAATTTGTTTGACTATTTGGTTTCCTAAACCAAGTCCATTTCCAGAGATGCGGCGAAGTTAAATGTAATGGTTTTGCATACCTGATAGGCTATCAGATAGCATTTGATCGTGTTAAGTATGACAATATGATGGATATTTTACAACAAACTGAAATTGTTGGCAAAGACCTTAATATAATATTTAACCTGAACTGAAACCAGTCAGCGGTATTGAGAATAGAGAGAGAACATATTGAACAGATGAAAATCCTCCGTGGAGTAAGACAGGGCTGTATTCTGTCGCCAATACTGTTCCACTTATATTCTGAACACATTTTCAAAGAAGTTATGGAGGATGTAAATAAGGGAATTTCAATAAACGGCATCAAATTCAATAACCATCGCTGTGCCGATGACACAATCGTCTTTACGGATACATAACAAGGACTGCAGAACCTCATGGACAAAATCCTCAAAACGAACAGCCAATACCGTTTAGATTTCAACAGAGACAAAACCAAGTTAATGTTGATTTACAAGGACGGTATAAGAGGAGTATCCCTCCATATTGTAGCGGTTTCTTATACAACAGATTTAGTTCTTCCGAAATTACAACAGCCTTTACACACAGAGATTTTGTACTACACCGACGTCAGTATTTACATTTCACAATTACATAAACAACTACTTGTTTTTCCCTAACAACGACCTATACGGGGCATTCGCTACACTATCCCTCCCCGTATTCAGGGTCGCCCTCGACCCTCGGACGATCTACTTCCACAGCAGTCCATATCAGCGAACTGCTACTGCTACGGGTACTGCTACAGCTACTGCTACTGCAACTGCTACTGTTCCTGCTACGGCTACGGCTACTGCTACGGTTACGGCTACTGCTACTGCTGCTACTACTGCTACTGCTACGGCTACTGCTACAGCTACTGCTACTGCAACTGCTACTGCTCCTGCTACGGCTACGGCTACTGCTACTGTTACAGCTACTGCTACCGCTGCTACTGCTATGGTTACGGCTACTACTACTGCTACTGCTGCTACTGCTACAGCTATGGCTTTTGCCACTGCTACGGCTACTGCTACTGCTAATGCTACGGTTACGGTTACTGCTACTGCTACAGCTACGGTTACTGCTACTGCTGCTACTGCTACGGCTTCTCCCCTTCTTCAGAGATTCCGCCTGATCCTTGCCAAATCCATTTGATTAACTCCATTGAGCGGGTTGGACTGCAAATCTTGTACAAAAATTCGTCAGCAGCAAATCGAAATCAAGCAGGCCAATCCTCTTTCTGACCATGAAAGACACCAGGGATGACCAATCCCATCCAATGCTCCAGGTAGAAGAGGGACCTGTCTCTTGAAATCCTCCAAGCAGGCCAATCCTACTTCTGACCATCAGAGACACCAGGGATGACCAATCCCATCCAATGCTCCAGGTAGAAGAGGGACCTGTCTCTTGAAATCCTTCGCTGCTCCTGCAGTTACTGAAATCCTCAGCAACTGCTTCATGGTTCCAGACGCACAACCCAGTGGTCAACCATCACCAATTCTTGTACTAAAGATGAACAGCGCCCGTCTCCCAATATGAGTTACAAATGTGGGTGTAGCACTCAAACGGGCCACGCGCGCCAGCCGCACGCAGTCAATCCATTCGAGTGGTATCCTAAATCTAACTTAGCTGTAAGTCCTGTGGAATCTCGAGTCGCGCCAGCCGCTCAACAACTCCATAACGCCGCACAGACTGCACTCCTCGCCTCTCCGCCGCGTGCCATCGCCATCACTTCTGTGCGCCATCTCAGGTCCACCAAAATTTTTCCGCTACTTCGGTTCACCAAATCCCGGACAGGCCCCCAAATTTGTAGCGGTTTCTTATACAACAGATTTAGTTCTTCCGAAATTACAACAGCCTTTACACACAGAGATTTTGTACTACACCGACGTCAGTATTTACATTTCACAATTACATAAACAACTACTTGTTTTTCCCTAACAACGACCTATACGGGGCATTCGCTACAATATAAATCAACAAAGAATAGAGTGTTTCCCACAATATGCGTACCTAGGCACTGTAGTCAACGAAGACTGGGACAATCCTCAAGAAATCAGGCCGTATCGTGTTGGAAAGGCCAGGAATGTGTTTAACAGCATGCAGCATTCACGAGTTGCGACCTTACCCTTGCAACAAAAGTGCGACTTCTCAGATGCTACGTGTTCTTGGTTTTTTTATATGGCGAGATAGAGTTAAAGTCGTGGACCCCAACCAAGGCCAGCATTAACAACCTCGAAACCTACGAACTTTGTCTGTACAGAAGAATTCTCAGAATACCATGGATCCACTGAGGAACGAACGAAGACGTCCCAAGGACAATAAAGAAGGATCGGAAATTTATTAATACGGGCAAGTGTAGAAAACTCCAATACCTTGGGCCAATTACGAGAAACCAGCAAAGGTAGGATCTCCTCCAACGAATCCTACAAGGAAAAGTAGGTGGGAAAACAAAATTAGATACCGTGATGATCGACAACGTTCGACGCGGACACGCACCTTAAGAAGAAGAATATTATATTGGAACACTTCAGTAACGACCAAAGGAATTAACATAGATATTTTCAAAATAACCATCGACACTAAACCTTGACCATCTAAACTTTGGGCACCTATTGGTAGACCGTAAGTCAGGCGGTTAACTAAATCTGACCAGTTTTTAATTCTTTGTCATTTCATACTGGAACGTTTTAATTTCTGGAAGTAACGACTTGCATAGACATATTCAACTGAAGGTCAGTTAAACCAATAAAACTTAATGCATCTGTTTTTAGGACTATAATGAAGGACTGTAATCAGAGTATTTCTTATCACAGCAGTCTTTGTCAAAAAATTTTGATTTTTATACTGGCACCTTTGTTTCTAGAAGTGACGACTAGAAGAGGCATTGTTTTGAAAATAAGTCAGTTAGACCAATAACAGTTAATAATGCATATATTTTGCTGAATGTAATAGAGTTATGATCTAAATATTAGTTCTTCTCATATTTTCTATACAACACTTGTCTTTCTGGAAATAACGATAAGCGAAATCGACATATCTTCAAACGTAAGTCGGCTAAATTAACAGTCAGGTGGACCATAGTTATGTTACAAACTAAATATTAACAGGGCACTTTCCAGTATTGTATAAACTTTTATAAGGGATCGGCATAAATTTCTGGAAATATAGCACATACAACTGCACATGAATGATAAAGTAAGTTATCTAGACCCATGAAACTTGTGCACCCACAACTGGGTGTGACTGTTGAGTTAGGTACTAAATTGAACTGAATCGGAGCAGTTTTGAATGTTTTATAAATTTTTGTACTTCCACGTTTTAAGTTGTGCAAGTAACCTCTAGCAAAGACTTATATTCAAAAGTAAGTTAGTTAGTTTTTTGGATTTCAATAAAATTCTAATATAAATTTTACTCAAACACTAATCGATTAGGTCATTGCAAAGTTATAAAATATATATTGAGTTATACAAAACATATTTGATTTTTTCATCAGTTTTCGTATCGACATGTTTCGATTTCTAAAAGTGATGCCTAGAAGAATTGAGATACTTTCGAGAGTAAGTTAGCTAGATCAGTGAAACTCCTTAGATGAACTGTAGTAAAAGTTGTGAACTCAGTCACGGTATTTTTGAATTTTTCGTTATTTATTATAATGACATGTTAAAATTTCTAAATGTAGATTTTCAATATGTTAACTAAACAAAAGTACTTTGCTGTACTTATTAAGAGGGTTATAAGCCAAACATTACCTGAAGTTAGCAAAACACTTTAAAAAAATTCTTTATTTATTTATTTAAAATTCTTATGTAGATGTTGAAATGGCTGCCCCTCTTCGTTGGCATATATAACTAAGTATCCCCATTCACAATATTCGAATAAAAGGTAGCTTTTCCGTTGTATTCGACATATAGCTTGCCATCTACCCACTGATAAATGGACCATCATTAATTAAATAATTGTTAAATAAAGTACATCAACACCCTTTGCTAGGTTTGTCTGCTTTGCACATTTGGAAGTGTCGAAAAGAGCGATAACAATTTTTAATTTATTCTTGTTCTATCCCGGTTTACGAGTTTTCCGTTCGCCCAAAACGCAATAAAAATTATTTCACGTTAATTAATTAACAGCTACAAAAAGTGATTTATTTCAGTCAGGCAAATCTTTTTTCAATTTACCCAATGTTCATCAACGGCTTCACAGATTGTTTTATTAACGTACCCATCACCAATACCATAATAATAGTGTATTCAATCAACTACAAACTGTTGTGTTTTGTACAGTGTAAACAGATTTTTCTGGTTAATTCCTTTTTAAATTGGTTTTTGTGTAACAATTGCGCTTGCTTCCTGACCAATTTTTATTTGCTGAATCTCTTATTTGACTTTCATTAAAACTTGTTTGTCACCCTACGTCCAAACCTATTACGGCTTTGCTTTCGTTAGTTCAATACTTGCCCTTAACCCTTCATGAATATTCAACTAGCTTCTCCTAATTTGAACTCCGTTCCAGATTCTAAGATTGGACAAGTCCCAAAAAACATTCTAATCTCTTAGCAATTAATTTTACAGCATAATTGCTCCTTCAGGTTGTAAATCCGAAGTTGGTATCCGTCTCCGGAAATATTATTCAGAATGTATTGAATGAAATTTATCTAATGACTATCAGGAGAGGAGCGTTATAATAATTTCCTAAAATAATCATTTTCATCTATTTCATTTGTCACTTGCCCAGATTTATTTGTTTTTTTCCTGATGCGACTGTTACAAGGGGGACGAACTTTTGCCGTGCTTCTTAAAGAACAGCGTTAATTGCGTAACTTTACGTTTTTAATTGGGTTATTTAAACCTCATGTACTCGCTCTGGCTTTCTTATCTGTTATTGATATATGGTGTATAATAAAGTGATATTTTTCTTGCAGAAAAATGAGCAAACCTCATCTCCTGACAATCTTTCTCGAGTCTTGGCTCAATAAATTTCACAAAGAATGTACACCATCAGAAAATCGATGCAAATCGTATGTATCATGCAGTATATCTGACGCACGAAATGGAGCTAGTTGGTAGCGGTTATATGGTATCTTGTGTATTTTTTTGGAACGATCAACCACAGATAAGTAATGATAAATAGACGGTGGACGTCTAAAACACATTTGGTAGTTGACTGGTTAAACACGTTTCAGTTGATTCATTATTTTAACACCTTGTTTTTCTTTCATCCAAAGTTTTCTCGACCAAACAATAAACTGCCAACGGCGGAAGCGAAATTAATCTAGCAACACCGTAAAACTTTTCGTAACGCTCACGATGAAGTTCTCATCCTACCGCAACATCGGCTTTATTGCTACTCACTTTTCGTTAATACGTAATTTCAAAAGAAAGTTTTAATTTCCTTGCAAACCCGGGTAGGGCAAACTTCCAACACTGCGATCCATCATTTTTTATTCAGAAACTTATCGGGGGGCGCCTTTTAGGTCGATGGAAAGGTGAGGTTGATCGGATTATGTTAACAGGGATGTTTTAAGGTTTTTCAACGTAGATTTGTTAGGGATACTCTCAGAATGAATCCTTTGCCCCAGTATTGACTTAACCTAACCTAACCTAAACTATTATTTTTGTTCCGAGATTGTTTGGTTAACTTTTTTTTGTGGTCACTATGTATACCTGGTGTTCGAAAATTTTTTCAGCCCCAAAATTTTTAAAATATTAACGTGCCCATTTCTTTTTCGTTTTGAAATGCCATAATGACTTTAGTAGTGAATCTAAAACTCTTCCATTTTAGTTTTAAATGTTATAATGCTTCAAATATGTAAAATAAAGAGTTCTGGAGTTCTAAACCAAAAAAATGCCTTGAATTCAAATCCAGAATGTTTAGCGACATTTTTAATAATTTTATTTTAATTTCATACACTACAAAGAATCTGGAACAAAAGTTTCTCGTTCTTCCAAAACGTTGAACTTCCAAAAGTACCTTACCGTCTAATCTAAAAGCTTTAAAAATGTTTCAAACTTTTACATTTTCTGAAGACCACAGAAATTATATAGATTTTCCTAAATGACCTTAAGTAGCATCAAAGTGTTCGTTTTCATTTCAAATACTGAAAGCCTAAAACATTTAAAAACAGTAGAAGTTCCTTTAATATTCTGGAAGGCTGGGATAGCTTTAAATTTAAATATAGAAGGCTTACAGAAGTTTCAGATAACTTCAAACTTTAAACGTGCGTATGCGTATGCGCAGGGCAGCGCTACGCCTGTGTCTGCGACGTTTATTCGTTGCCGGAAAAACAGAAATTGGCTATAGAGCTAGATAACTTTTTCTATAGTGCATATAAATTAATACAATTTAATGTATGTGGTTTGCATATTTATTTACATTGTATTAGAATTTAATTCCTAACATTTATTTACAACTAGAAAAATTGATATAACTTCCAAAGGTAGTAAGCTAGACTAACAAAACTCATCAGGTTGATCGACGTACGGGTATAAGCTGAATATGAACATATTTACACACTTTAATTTTTATGAATTTTCATTGTTATTTATTAAATAGACTTCATTATAAGATAAAAAGTAAGTTTTAACTCGATCTAGTGCATTGTATCCAGGACAGAGATCTTGGGCATGGGATACATTTCAGTTATATAATATAATTGAAATATATTATAAATATATTATTATTGGAAGAAGTAAAAAAATTGACATTCGAAAATAAATTAGTTTGATAAATAAAAAGAGAATGTATATGAACTTTTTCTTTAGTGAGTGCAATCTTTAAGATGTTAATGCTAATTGTAAGCCGAATCTATTTCGATTGTATTTCCGTCTGAAAACAAGCCATAAATACATGTACACGCACTAAGTAAAATGTTGCAAAAACACCGAGCCTATGTTCCTGTGCTAGCAATATATATTTATATATAATCTAGTAATCTATGTAATCTAGTATGTTTTCACGCCGTTTATCTGAAGAAATATAAAAAAAAGCTATATAGAGTTCCTAAAATTAAATTCATTTCTGGACCGTAAAACATTCCTCCCTATCGTTACCCAGGAAAATGTTTTCCGCTTCTAAGTTTGACTAGCTGTTAAATGGTCTTGACAACACGTTTCCAATTATAATGGCACTCGTATTGTTTAACTGAGTTATTCTACACTCATAAGTGTTTGAATTACAGTTGGTGCATTAACAGCAACAGTGTTTCGTTTTGCGATTAAAAAATAACTCGACCTGTCGAAAATCTTGAATTATATTTTAATTGTAGGCGTCACAAGTGTTGTGCAAGTGAAATACGATTAGATTAATCCTTAATGTAGCATGAAAAGATAGGAAACTTTCTATAGAATCTGTATACGCCGGTAATGACTGGTACTTCGTGAAAATTTGTACTTAATTAGTATTCAGGGTACTTGAGAATGTTTATTTTCTTTTACGTCAATTGTCATGCAGTTGTGGACCCTCCATTCCTGTTATTGTTATTCCTAATGTTTTTCTAACCGTACTTTTAATTCCATTTGGAGAAAAACAATTTATTACTGTACAGTAACACAAGAGACCGGGTGGGGCATAGGGAGTTATGATTCATAAATATTAATATCAACGATATGCCGGTGGGTTACCAATATAATTAATTGGAATCAAATATTTTCTAATTAAAACCCTTCACGTGTATGTTGTATTATTATCGGAATAATAAAGTTGTATACATTTTTGAACCTACTTTGGATTTGTCACTTTTAGAATTAATTCCACGGTGCATGCCGGCCCAGACTACAGTACAAAAGCATCGTGACACAGATAGTTGTGCAATTAATAACGTTTATAATAAATATGCTAATGTTATACTCAGGAAAGACTTCATTAGTTCTGTTTTACATGCAATTTAAATATCGTTGCTATCAGTTGGGTTTCGTTTCGATTTATAATAACTTGACATCTGCATTGTTCTATAGTTGCAACGGAATATTTTTTGCTTGTATTTAAATTCCAGTTCCGTATACAGAGTGAGTAATAGCAGAGAGGGTTTTAAATTGTTCCTGAACAGTGATTCGAAATCTGGGTATATAAGGCGTAAGGGTACTGGGTAAGGGTTTTTCTTCTTTCATCAGTTTTGTGGAGTTTTAATGGGCTTAATTGGGAGTTAAAATAGGAGTTTAGATATATCACATCATTAAGTAAAATAACTAATACCGTAATTAACGAACAAAATTAAAACCAGTCTTTTCAATTATCAGTCTTCCAACCATACATTTGATGGTTTAATTTAATGGTCAAGTGGTCGATAATAATTTTACAAAAACAATATCCTGAAACGTGCCATACACATTATTTTCAAGTTATCTCTATAGAAAATGTCTTAAGGAGGTCAGTTCTGGAGATATAGGTGACCAAAAATATATACTGGATACCCGCCAATTCATTTCCCAGATTTTCTGGGTGCTACATGTTTAATATTTCTGCAACTATATATACGAATACATCAATATTCCTTTATGTTTGTTCCTATATAAATATTTACAGAGCGAATACGAACAGGTAGTAATGCATTGGGGTGAATAAGGTTACAATATTGCCATCGCAAAACTTGCTACTATAACAGAAGAAAAAATTGTTATTTTCGAAAGTATTTGTCAACACAAATCATACGTTTGGAAGTTGCTTCACATCGTCCCAAATTGTCGTTTTGCTGTCGCGTCACTGTTTCTTTCACATTGTCGCCAAATGTGATCATATTTTTTACCTTCACGTTGGGGCACCATAAATTAGCTTCAACTGCCGTAATATATCTTGAGAAATTTTCTGAGAAAATTTCTTTGTCCCATGAAGCTTTTTGTAAAACACGCCTATGTAGCCATAATAATGAAATAAAATTTTACACCGGCTGCATACATGTCTGCATATGGATTACGCTTTTCATTAGTCAAATGTTTAACGGTTTTTCGCTCAGAATTGTTTTGGACTTGGAATTCGAAATGTATTTAGGGAATGTCTCAAGAAACAAGTTCTGAAACTGAGAAAAAATTCAAGAAACTGAAGTGCATTTTCACCATGTGGGTGGTTGCCACCCCTGCTGAACGGGGCTGAAATGTTTACTTAAGAAATTCCCGCCGGACTCGATAGAGGATGGTTATCTCGGTTTTTTACAAAAAACGTTAGAACTATAATTGAGCGTAATCTACTTATATTTACCTTGTTGGAGTCCCAGCAATATCTTCAAGAAGTTTCTCCGGTGCCTGAAATAAAAAAAAAACAACAAATGATACAATTTTGAAACACTTTTGAAATTTCTTTAAAATGTGTAAGGATTTTGACAATAAATCGACAATTAATCCCAAATGAAACCCAAAAGCTAAAAGTTCTGAGGAACCAAATTTCATTATACTTATAGCTCCTACTACAGCCATTTTTTGAAGCGACTGAATAGCTTATTAAGTAAGGAAATGATTGTTGAAATTCCAGTCGAGTTTTTAGGAAAAATTTTCGGAGCATGTAAATTGTGGAACACATTAGTATATATCTATATAAGTATAATTATATCCCCCTTCAGTATATACATAAATACGTCTATATAATATCTACTATGAACGAATAGCTAGAATACAGGAACGTACCGAGAAATGAAAAAATAAAAAAAAATTATTATATAAAATAAAATTATATATTATTATTTACTATAGTTTGAAGAAGTAAAATATCATATTCCACGATCCCTGGCATAAACGTATGTTTATTCTACATTTTTGTACATAGTTTCAAATTGTAAAACCCTTAAATCTATAATTTTCACCATTTTTTCATATATGATAGTTTGCACTTCCAAAAAACAAAAATCGGCCCATGTAGCTTTTGAAGCAGAGGGTAAAATAAACTTACAAATTTTTATGAAATACATATTCTCAATTCCAAGACATCTGAGGTAATATCCTATTTTACCATCATATACAATATATACCAGAACTATGTATGAAGTATGTAGCAAAATTTTTTAGTATAACTGGGTTTTCCGGAACGCATATTTAAGCTTTTCTTCTCACATTAATTCAAGCCTGAGCTATTGATTACTTTCCTGAGGGAAGTAATGAGACTACTCCAGTCGTTTTGCCACTCTCAATTTCAACTTCTTTAGACTTGTTTTATTGACTGTCATGTTGCTGACCTAGTGACTAGTGACACTCCCAAGTGACTCTATCTGGCTGGGCTTGAGTTTTTTATATAGCAGTTCCTTAAATTACGGATTACGACATAAAGGTACAATATCTCAGTTCATAAAACCAGATACAATATTTCCTTCATTTAAATGCTTCGAAAAGATTTTTTGTAAGAATGGAAATATACCTACAGACAAAGATGCTTCATTTCTTCCAGAGCCCAACTTTAATTTCAGCTTCGGTTGAATTAAGTGAGCTGAATTTCTTGGTAAAAACCGATTCTCATAGATCTCGGTACAAGACTATATAACACTGACTCATAAGTGCGTTGATAGATATGAATGTTTGGACCGTCAATATTTTTAAACTGTCTTGTTGTTCGAATCAACCGGACTGAATGGTTGTCACTTGAATTTTTGGTTTCCCTTAACATCCTGGAAGTGCTGGGTCATATAAACCATTTATGCGGTAAAACCTTGGCCTTTCCTTTGTAGCAAACGTCTCAAACTTCGATGCTTTCAAAGAATATATTATATTTACTGGGTAGTTGCATTCATGTCTGAATATTAGTTTCTTTTTGACCAATGTCGTCGCTGAGATTAGTCTCTTCATAATTTGTTTGTGTGAGAAGGGAGACATCATTTAGTTGCATTGCAAATTTATTAAAGTATGAATTTATCACCTCTGCTGAAGTTGTAGCTCTCCAACGTTAGGCATTTTAGGAGGTAAGAGCTCTTTGTGGTGTGTTTCAAAAGGAGCAGCAAAGCCAGATACTTTTTTAATTTAAGCTCCCTGCCTACCAAGTGTGTTTCACGAGAACTTCAATGTGAGGTAGTCAATAGGTTAACCTCATACGCATGAAGCCGATCTACCTACAACTCTTCTTTTGCAGTTAATATTTTCCTTACCATTGTCGTGTCTGCGTTAAATAGTGAGAAGACGGTTGTACTTTTAAGTGCACTGGGAGGGTTTAGCATAGGCGAAATTTCCGAACAGGCTGCAATGTACTGATGACGACCAACAGTCCAAGCGTTCATTTTTTTCATGAACTTTTTAATAACGCTTTCTTATAACTGCACATTAATTTCATCAATGCTGCCTCCAATTGCTTCTTTAAGCTCCAGAATGATCTGTGGATCGTCGGCATATACTTTTCCCTTTCCCGCTGGTTGCCCCTCGTGTTGAAAAAATATGTCTATCAAGCTACGACGTTCAGCTCATTCCATACAAACTTGGAGTACGGGCCAATCACTTTTCCACCCCAAAATCCGTCACCAGGGTGGCCACGAGTCACCAAGGAGTGACTCGTGGTGGATGCGCGGGAAACTGTTAAATCACTTGTGAATTTGCGGTTACCCAAATTGTTTACTTATGCAGCCATTAAGTTGAAAATGCGTCCCATTACTTTCTTCGAAAAATCACTTTGTTGATGCTCCACTATCCAATTGGCAAATGTAAGGCGCTGCGCATACTTTATCTTGCTGCAGTTCTTATGTCAGTTGGATGTTGTGAGCATGGTTATGCAGATCTTTCTTAAAAATTCGCTGTAACGAGCATCTTCAAATTATCAATTGCTGAGCTGGGCTAATTGAGATGGGAGCACTTTCATCGACAGTTGGATTACTGTCGCAATGAATCTAACCTCAACTTTTGTGAATGAATTTACAATAGTGTTGCGAAATGGTGCATTATGATGACTAAAAGGCGCACGGACTTTTCGAACTCTCCAATTTTTACCATTTTTACAGTAAATTTCCACAATTTCTCTGCATTGTTCCGTCGTGTAATTCTCCATGACTCCAATACTTCCTGGTGCCAGTTGCTAACGAGTATTAGTCTATGTTCCCCATAAAGAATGGTGTGTAATTTAAAATGGCAGGTCATTTTGAAACACCCTTTAGAAGAAATACTATATGGATATCAGAATATATGGACATGGTCGTTACAACCGCAAAAGCTGTGACCATCGACACGTGTTTCTACTCATCACCTTCAGGGTGATGACACATTTGGTGACATCAGGGTGGCAAATACACATTTGCACCTACAAAAAAATTAGGTAAGAAACAGAAACTTTCGGCAAAATTATAATATTGGTTTCCTCTCCTTTTTTGACCAGTCAATACGTCCGAAGTGCATGTTCCAAAAATGTTGAAAAGAAATTTGAATTTCCTTATAGTGAAATAGCCATTGGGCGCGCCTTTAATTGTTATTTTGGTTCACCCGCCTGTTAGAATTCATCATCATCTTTAATACCATAAACCGTATCACTTCATTTCATCAATTGCTTCATAAACTACCATTTATTGTTTACATAACGGCGTATTAAACTAAAATTTGTAATGAATCCGCAAAGGTTTAGAATCAGAAATAGTATTTCCACCATTCACGAGGCTTGCACATAAATGAATGATGATTTCTTTAAAAAGAAATGCTCATTATTCAATGCAGTGTCTGATAAAACGTCAATAAGACATATTCATATTCTTTGATATTTGTTGTTTTGGTACATATCACTTCATTTCGATACTAACTTTGAGAATGAACACACACGTCTATACTACTACAAAAAATCTCTTAATTGCTAATTCATTGCAATTTGTTACTATTTAGATTAGTATTTGAGCTCAGTTTTGTCTATCATTTATTTGTAAAATATTTTCACACAATTCGTCCGGTACAGTCTTTTGAACTACCGAATGTTCAAGGCAAGGAAAGATTATTCCGGCACCGTTCCGATGACGGCGTTTCAGGATATTCTCTTAAATATTCATAAAATATCCCAGAAGGCAAGGCCACCAACGTATCGAATATACTTCCCAATTTTTTATACTTCGCACCATAATTACAAAGCTTTTAATAAACGTAGGTTACGAGAGAGTATTCCAGATGCCGAACATGTGGCGCTCCGGGCCCTTAGGGTTGACAGCTAATAATACGTTTCTTGTGCTTTCCCATTAATTGTCGTGGGACTAAGCGAATATGTTCTAATTAAATGTGTTAATTGTAGGATCCAAATCCGGAATGAATGAGACACAAAATAGCGTTATGTTCAAATATTTCATTAAAATGGATTCTTAATTGAAAGGCGGATTGTGCTTTCAATTACTAAAACTATTTACATATACATTCATGTATTACTCGCAATTTTTGTATCAGTTTCAATAGCTAATTACAATTTTTCTCTCAAATCTACACCTTGTTCGTTCCAATTATGTAGTTCTGGAAACTTTTTAATTAAATTTCTGATGCGGAACAGTTCCGTTAATGGCACCAAAATGGGTTCTGAATTGCTTACACAAAGTTATTAAAGCGTTCCTTGTGAATTATAACTCTAAAAATAGGACATGACGGATATTATAGCGCCATTGGACTTTACGCAAATAAATGACGAAGAACTAAGGGACGAGTGGAAAATAAACAGAAGCTTCAGCGCTTTGAAATTAATGCAGCGAAATGGTATTTTTATGTCTGTCGGTGTGATTTATCTCAAATATTTACCAGAATGTTTTTGTATTTTTAATAACCTAATGGTTGAAGCAAATTACTAGGTTCACTCTTCAGGCACTTACAGCAATAGGGTCATATTTATATTTAATATGCTGGAATTCAATCACTTCAAAAAAGCTAATAAAGCGATTAAGTGTGGTATACGTATCACGATTTTTTGTATTTCGTACTATCTCTGAAGAGAATATACGTAGTTACTGTTACTAATGTCTATTGCATTTTAAAAGTAGTTTCAATGAAAGTCTTTTTTTTCGGATACATACTCGTACTATCAATGAAATGAAATGGGAAGCGGCGCAACCCTAACCCATCCAACCCAAGGCCTTGAAGTTCGGGGTTGAAATTCATTAAATTAATTCAGCATTTAACCTTGTTTCACAACAAAACTCATGAATATTGTAATGGATTAAAGACTTCTAATGAGAAAGCAACTTCTTAAAACTTAATTGTACTAAAAACAATTTTGTTTTTCAACCTTAATCTGCAGTCTTGGTGAATTAATCAGTTAATCCACCGAAAACTGAAATAAATAATAATTAATTTTAAAAACACATCATCTTACATTCGCTATCAAGCAATAAATTAAAGAATATGAAGTTTATTAATAAAAATCGGCCATGTGGGCAAATGCCTAGTGCCTGCCTTTTTTAATAACTTTCTCAAGAATTGCCTTCTTCTTAAAATAACTTTTTGGAAAAAAAAATTTGGTGCTTTCAAGTATTTTTATTACATTTTTGTAGAGTAATACACATATGAACAGTTGTCGGCACTTCCCTAAATAGGTACCTGTATGTAATGTTGAAATATGTAAAACAGATATAGTAAGTGAGTGCTAGTGGTAGCAGTGGTAGTAGTAGACGAGTGAACTAGATGTAGTGAAGGAAAAAACCCGCAGTTAATAATTTTTAAGTGCCCATGTATTCATCTTTTACCTTTTAAACCGTCTAAAGCGCACTACACATTGCAGTTTGGCCTGCAAACTTTGGTTTGGGCAGGTAATATATGTGTGTGTGTATAATAGTTGAAAACTGACATGTTGCATTTCAGTAGACTGTAATTTTATTGTTGCGCTTGATTAATCGAATGCTACTTTTGTTGCACAAAATGGATCACGAAAAAGTACATTGTGAAAAAAACTTCTTCAAAAACGGAATGAATTTTGTTGAATTATACTGGTTTCGGGGTTTGTGGAAAATTTGGACTAAAGAATATGACGAACTGAAAAAAGAATGCTTACGGAAACCATCATGCACAAGTCGTTGTTATTAATTGTTAGCATCATTCTAAAATGGATACAAGCTAATTCAGAAGTAAGTAGATCCAAAGGACAAGAATGGCTTTCCTTCGTGGGAACTGAAATTGTAATTTAGCTTAATGATGTGTAGTCATTTGGAACCTGTTTGACATCAAACCGAAAAAAATTCTCGTCTAGATTGATATGTAGATGAACTGGTTGGGAATCATCTCGAGTTTTCTGAGATTTTTGAATTACGACTTGTTAATATCAGTTTCTTAAAGATCATAGTTCTAATAAGGATTTTGTTCTTAGCGCCGTTGTCGTTTTTTTAACGAATTGTTTCAGTAACGATTACTACTTTCGTAAAAATTAATAGGCTAGATTTTTAAGAAAACTAAAAGGACATTCTACTTAGATCCAATGGAATTCATTGATGTAATTTAATGGCGAAGAAAATTTAATATTTCATGTCTAATGTTTTAAAATCAAATATGTCCTGTTTTATTCCTTTTGTTGGCTGCCATTACCTATTTAATAAATTTAAAATGTTTAAGGGATGAAATGCAAGAACAGTACAGGCTAAAATAAAATAACAACAAAATCACTAGCGTTAACATAATTGCAGCCTTCTGCAATTGGTATTAAGGGAGGAATGAGCGAAATGCCTACCATGCGTGAAACATTCTAGCACTGCGTGTGCATGTGAACTAGGGGCCTAATGCGCAAGGCAAGTAGGTAGTTGATAACGTTTTTTGTTGGATTCCTGTTAATGAAACAATACTGTTAGCGACCATGCTATTGGTTAAAAAACTTATCAAAAACTAAACTAGAAATTCACATGTACTTATTGGTACGGTTCTAGTGAAAACCAACCACAAGACCAATGCCATTTTTTTTTTAATAATAGTATGAGTTAGTTTTACGTAAATCTGTTGGAAAATTCATACACTTGGAAGTCACAAGATTTTATAGTTGGTAATGGATATTGTTTATTGTAAGGCAAAGGCAGCCCGAATATTACAGATACTTTATGAATAAATAGTTCACTTAACACGTTTCTCTCAATTTGTTAAGGAAGAGGCAGGCGTATTCAGGGTGAGGGTGAGAGTGGCAATGTAGGCTATTGCAGAAAGTGGCATGACGGGGCTTCAGAAAATATCCCATTGCAATTTTTCGTTTTGGGATCCCTAGATGCCAAAACAAGCTCTCTTTCAGGGTTGTATATATGTATTAAAATGAAATTTTTAAACATGATGATAGAGGGCCCATTTTTTAACTGTTCGAAATGAAATTAGACCAATTGTCTTGGTTAGGTTCGTTAACGAACCAAATGGGCCCGATAGAAACAAAATGAAGAACCGTCAAATTAAACAAAAATTCGTAATTCCTTTGTTTTCAATCTGGTGCAGAAATGTTATGAAACTTTTTTGTAGAGCTTAAAATGTTCTACAACTATTGTATTTAACGTTTATTTATATATAACTAAGGAAGTTATATAAGAAAAATTAAAAATTCCATATTATTTCTTTATTATAATTGTATATATCACAATAAAGAAATTATCGGTGCCATGGAGGGAAGTGGCATAGCTTGATAATCGTCGTATCAGTCTGCACAAATTTTATATTTTATGAAAAAATAATTATTATCATAATTATAAAGTTTTTGATTTGAAAAGCACGTAGCGCACGAAATAAGTTCGTCTGACTAACCATGTCATCGGGATTTTTATTATTACAGCCATTTGAAGCAACCGTTACTAAACATAAACAGGTCTTTTAAAAGCTCCGGGATTCTTTTTATAAAGATCAGAACCCTTGCTTCAGACGTGGTACTCCGATTTGAATTTGCATATTTTATGCAAGTTATGGAAGAGAAAATTTATGTTCAGGTAATATTTAAGTTATATTATAATTGCTGAGGAACCTATACACACAAAAAATCGTAAGTAGATCGTTGTCTTTGTGATTGAGCTAATCTTCACAATAAATGTACCAATTTGGATGCCGCTTGCAGTAATGTATTGAGACAAGTTTGGGCCAAACTGTGTTATTTGTTTTATTTAAATGAGTTATTAAATCAATAAGGGAAGGTAGTTTTAAAGTACGCCTCAGTGAAAATCACTGGACAAACTATTGCCTTTTGAATACACTCTTATGTGAGAAAGTCCGGTGTATAGGTATTATTATTAAGGCATAGTTTTCGAGGGCCGCCATCTACAGCCATTAAAGTTATTTCTAGTAATTTTTCTCGGTCCTACGCACCGAGTGGTAGGTAATTACGGGCAGGTGAAGCCGCGGAGAGAATTCAGTTTTAAACCTATTTAGAGAACAATGAGCCGGACAATTTTCGTGACCGGAGATCCTACGCGGAATACAGACGATCATTAAACTCGAAGCCGGGATAAACATAGAGGAGGTCATTAATTCATGCAAAAAGGAGGAAATAGAAATAGATTTGGTTTAACGTTATGTAAAGGTCACATATTGTTCAGTCGCGGTTTTCGGTTGAATTTTTTACTTTCTCATATCAGGTACTCATCGTAAGAAAGGATTATAATCGGGTCGATTTTCGGAATTTGAGATATAGGTTTTCTGAACGTTTTGAGATGAAAAATGAAAAATATCTATGTGTAACTGTAAATAACTATGTGAAACTGTAAATAGTGAAAAGCTAAATTTTTTTATTTGAGTTTGGCCCTCTGAAAACTCGATTCCATCCAATTATGGTTGAAATACTTTAGGTGTAAAGATCAAAGAGCAAACTTTATTAATGTCATTTTTGTGTCATCTCTAAAAGTGGTGAGGTTTGAACCTCTCCTGAAGGACCTTTTGACCTTGTGAATTTTGAGTTCTTCTGATTTTTGCCACAACGCTTTTACGTATTCTGATTGAAATTTACAGTTGAATTACTACATTAAATGCGTACAATTTTTATTTGAAACTTTTTTGTAAAGGTTCTCTAGGTCGCACTTTACTCTTGAGAATTTTCAATTTTTCTTAATTTCCTCCTACCCTTTTATTGATTTAATTCAAATTTCGCAACTTGACTTATCCATCTAATACCTATAACTTTCTTTTGAAAGATTTTTTTCTAAATTTTCCCAAATGGCATTTTACTCTCAAGTAAATTCTCTTGGTCTTATAAATTTATGCGAAAGCAATGCAAATGCGATGGAGATATCGCGAAATAAGGTGCACAGTAATATTCTGATTTTCCTATAGGAAGATCTTGAGCCAGGCAAGCTATTTTGCTTTTTACAAAAACTCGAAAATATCTGAATGTCAGCAAAAGGCATACGATAACATAGTTATTAGTAAACTGTGGAAAATACTCCAGGAAATAATCATATACTTACAAAACCATTAAATAACGCGGGCAAACTGCATTATCGCTAGTCTAAGTTGTGGAGTATTAGTTCATGAAATACAGATACATAGCAATTGAAACGGATATCAATTGAATTGGTTCCTCATATAATACTGGTTACAGGGTATGTTCAGATATCTGAATAATCTGTCTGAGAAGGCATTTAATAACGCTGTTGCAACGTACATTCCAGACATTTCAGTTCTTGTAATTGTTTTGTATCTTTGGCCCTAACAATTCCCTTGTATATAAGTTGTGATTGTGAATCTATCTACATCTCTTTAGTTGCTGTTATCCGTAATATCCGTTATATGGAGTGTTCCTTACAGATTGGGCTTACTAAAGGGCCTTACTGGAACAAGCTAAAAAATAAAACCAAAAATGAAGTGCCTAAGAAATAAAACGGGACTAAACGAGGACCAGGTGAACCCATGTATACGATTTTAACACACTGTGTCTTTTTAATGAAAATCAATATCTTACAATTTATCTAAGACAAGTGCATAAGTCAGCAGTAGTTCCCATGAAAGTAATTAGGTTTTATCATCATTCAGTAACGCTTTTAGTATGCAGGTGTGAACGACTTCTCTGTAATGGTCTGTTCAATATCCTCTAAGGTCGCTCTCGTGCTTTATTACTACCAATCGACCTACCATTTGATAAGAGTCGGTGATTTTTCAACAGATATTACCTGGACCTTTCATCGGCCACAAATGATACTTTATGGAAACCGATTTATCACCTCGGACCCAACATCCACTCCTTTCGCACATGTGAAGGGAAACTCCCTGAAATATCGAACCGTGATTAATAATTGGTTGGTTTTCTTTATGAAATTGAACTTCTTACGAATTTGAACGGTTTTTTTGCAGTACGTGCACGGTTCATTTTAAGTTGGTAATCGTTCCGAATTATTCGGAAATTACAGCGCAAAACAGCCGCTAAACTACATTCATTGGGCCGCCTAGTAATTGCGTTGGGTCACGCCGAAATTACCCTTGTAAAGTAGTACTTTCGTGGGAAGAGGATATAATTTATTAACAACGTATATGTTGAGGTAGTGCTAAAACGAAGTCGAGAGCTTTCCCAAATATTTGTGTTGTTGGAAACTTGATTCAATTTACTTCTCCCCCGATACTCCTTTCTTGGTTTCTAATGTAATTAACTAAACATCGAAAAGGCGGTAGAAATTGTAGGTTTTTATTTTACGTAATGTTTATATGAAGTGATTCTGAATAAATCATTATTGAAATTGTTTATCGATAAGGAGGTAAGTTATATATGGTAAGTAATATATATGTATAATTGTAATTATAAGGCATCTAAAATCATTTATGGTTTATTCTCCTTTTGCCTCTTCAAAGTGGCCATGTAAAATTTTGTAATAAAAATAAACTAACGCTATATACCTGTTTAGTCAAATAATACAGAAAAGAAATGAAAATGTTGATATGAGGTATTGTAAATTCTTAATGGAACACACTTTTTGGCCTCCAATTCCCAGTTAACTAATAGCGTATTACTGTGTCACAAAAAATTCAACTAAAGAATTGTAATGCACTTCATTACATTTAAGAGAATTTTTTAACTTTTACCACGGCGAGACGACTACTGCATCTACAATCAAACTTCTGAAGTCTGAGGAGTTTTAAAAGCGTTCCATTAAGATAATTTAAGAAGAAAATGTATCGGAAAACTTTTCAAAGTCTTTTCATAGGAAAACAAACAGGATTACTAAGACAGTTTTGTTCGTAATAACTTGTGAAAAAAATGGTAAAAAGTTATATCAAAAACTATACTCTTTTGTATAATACAAAATGATTTCAATATTAAGTACGCAATCCAAATATCGGCAGTCACTTCCTACTCTTTGATATCACTTTCATTGGCGCCAATATGCCATATATCTACTGTGGGTAAAGAACTATGAATAGTGCAGTCGAATTACTCCTAAAAGCAGTCAGTTTATAAATTAATTCCTAACAGGATGAGGTGAGTTCCAAAGGACAGAAACAGTGATAACTGATAACTAATGCAGAAAAAATTCATAGTTTACCGCGTAAATCCTTTTTTCATCAAAAAAATTTTATACAAAAGCTATCTGTACGAAATATAAAACGCAAATGACCAATGTTTTCGGTTTTTTTTCGTGAAAAATAAAATAATTTACAGAATTTGATAGGATTATATTTTTTTTAAATTCCAAATAAGAACTGTTCTTTATATCAAAAACTTAAATATTTCTTGTAAAGTTCACCATTTTCATGAAAAATTCATTTTTTAAAGTAAATCAGGAAGTTTCTTTGTTGTAGAGGCTAAATCATGATTAGTTTTTTCATAAAGATTTCAACTTTCATTTAAAAACATTAAAATATACTACTTTAACATTGTTGATATTGCAACACACAGAAAATTCGAAATTGTTCATAAAATGTAATATTGTTAATAAATAAAAATGTCTCAACAAAATTCGCCGTCATTATTTAGTTTTTTAACGAAATTTGAATAAATCTTTGAAATACTTAAATCCATAATGTCTTACCGGGAGTTTGTACTTTAGACCATTTTTGTTCAGTTTCAAGGGCAAGTTCTTATGTTGGTAATTTCCTATAATCCGTCATCGTCAAGGAGATTTTTGCAGTATTGTAGTCTAATGTTGGGCTATGTTTATTGCGTATGAGAAAGGAACGGCAGAGTTCCTATGCCTACTTCCGTGCCTGGTAATAACAGTGTAGGTGCTGGAAAGCCTTTACGGAGGTAAACATCTTGTCCCAATTCGATGCATCATTTTCTCTGTATTGCCATAGGTGCCATACTTCGTATTTGGAGCGCTGGAATTGCACATGACTTTATCTGTCATGACATCTTGAATAGAGCTCATTCAGTAGAATCTATCCTCTGGGCCACAGTCCTTTGTTGTGCTTGGGCAAACGACACTATTCTACACAATTAATTTCAAATATCGACTGAGGATTTATGCTAGTCGATATAAATCAAATGAGGTACTTTAAGAACGTATTCCATTGTGTTTACCATAACTGGTTGAAATTATATGACACAATATAATGAAATCATTTCTGCCTAAGATTTCCGTTTAAATGAACGAAATACTAGAGAACCTTTAAATTCACGATTATTTTCCGTTACACTCCCATCATTTTACTTGCGTAATTTATGAACGTTGATAAAGTCACAGTTGTTAAAACCCTATCTCCTAATGATACCTCGAAATCCTTTACAATAGCGCACACGTACTGGCCCAGAGTTCCTTTCTTGTATTCAAATTAGAAACGACAAACAAGGCTTTATTGTTGATTCAAACAAAGTAAAAGTCCAAAACACACGGACGCATCGTTTCGGTGCGGGGTTTTAGCTGTTAATTTATTGAAGCGTCATGTCAGTTTTAGAGGTGCCAGTTTGTTCAGGAATCCATAATGTTTGAGGTAACATTGGAATGATAGGTTCATTTGTGCTGCCAAGTCAGCGCTTAGGTGGGGCTGAAGTTAAAATTGATAAATAGCAATAAAGCAAAATCAATATCTAAAATATAAGTTCTTCTATATGCGTGTAACGATATCAATTGCTACAGGAGAGATAAACAAATGCCTAAGTAAAATCGTAAATGGTTCAAGTAATTCTAATTATAAATCAGTTTGATATTGATTAATATATTCAAATTCTATTAAGGTTTCCTTTACATTTATCCAATAAGTAATGATGAACAAATCCAAACACTGTTGTGAATTAAGCTACTAATTGCTCACAGCATACACCATTTCCGTCATTCTGCCCCACGTATCACTATCACAATGTAGTAATTTATTGACAAGCGTTTCCAAAGGCTTCAATTTCTGGAATTATCTGCTGGAATTATGAAAATTTATGAGACCGGCGTTTTCCACGTTATACAGTCGCAAATTGGGATTACTCGGATCGCTTCCCTCGAATAATGGAACGTTTTTACATTTAGAAGCAATACTCCCGGCCCGATAATTGGTCGCGTTTAGTATGGCGGTGACGTCTCGTCATTTCCGAGACACTGTAAAACTTTCAGGTCCTTTATTGTTGATAGAGAGCGTTCAACGTCTTAACGTGTAACCCTATTAAAAGTTTCGGGAATAAGGAGATAAAATACGAAGTTTTGATGGCACCCAAATAAATGGCGTCCCGAAATATGTCTCATATCTCACTTAGTTAGAAAGGTGACGCTCCACTCGCTACAGGGATATAAATTACGTCGATGAAATATAAAACTACGAGTTGACTTCTATTGAAATATTTCGTATTAAATTTAATCCTGGGAAACACAAAAACGATTTTTAATGCCTACCTAGTCATTATTACTCTTCATATTAGAATACGTATTATACCTTCACTGTGATAATTTAGTGGGTCACTCGAGAAGATATTTCTGACAGTGTTATTCTGTACCGTTCTTTATGGATTAATTACCTAAAACTAATTTTGAATTTAATTCACTTACACCCACTAATTCTCACATTTAATTCACCTTAAATTAATTTATGTGCGATTGCGTGCTTCGTAATCCACAGTCTATTCACCTCTCTGACTGGTCCTAATCATGTCTCTCGTATGTGTAGTGTTGTACTTCGCGAACTTTCGATGATTCGCCAAGGGCATAAGATACCTCTGAACGCTTCGAGAGGCTTTGAAGAAGACCTGAAGAGACCAGAGCTTCGATGTGTTTCGAGTTCTAGGGTATTTTTCTAGTGAACACACGATTGCACTCGAGACATTTCCAATAGAAAATCCTAAATGTCCAGAAAGCAATAGGCACTATTTTAACCAAGTAATTAATAGGGGATATTTAAAATGACTGTAATGATTAGTTTAATTAAGAATACTCATAATGTACCCTTGCGCACCGGAGTTGCGCCGCTGTCCTTGGATGCTGGATTTTTTTATTTCTATTCCTGAGTGGGTAACCTAAGTACCGCGGGGGAGGGGGTATTGTAATTATTGGATTCACAGCTGATCCTGGTCCAATTTACGATCTTATTTACAACTCGTTTTTAAAAAACGCAATTATAAAAAATACAACAATATATATTACTTATGTGTATTTCCAATAATAGTCACTTAAGAATTGAGGTCCTTTATTTGCGTATTTTACAGTAGCCCACGTAGAAGGCACCTTATTTTATAATATTTTACAGTATGTTTCTGGGAAAAAATGAGTCTTTCTGTGACGAAATTAAACCGATTTAACCATATTTACTTTAACGAATTACACACTCTGGAAAACATCCAATCCGGTACAATTTTTCTTGTATAATTGAAAAATCTTTTGGACAAGGATTTACAATACTGGTATTTGATCTACATTGCTTAAGAGAGACGTACTGTCGAAATTTACACAAAAATAAAAAACGGGTCCATCTTTATGGACAACCTACCTCGTTATTTTTCGCTATTTTCGTAATTTTTTTTTCTCCCGTTGATATAATTTTTAAATTCCTTGGTAAAATAAACAAAATTGAATTTTATTAAATTTTTTGTTTTAATATACACTGAAATTAATTCTCAAAAGTGATGATACTAAGGTATCTGGTGGTAACGCCACTGATATCACTATGGTATCCATGGAAACTAATTCGTAAGTTAAAACAAAAATGTATTTCTTTTTTTATTACTTTTCATATATAGTTATGAACAAAGTTGTCTTTCAATAAATATCGGAACTGATAAAATTCAGCAGTTTGCCGGAAAATTTGAATTATTTTACAAATTATATATATATATATATATATATATATATATATATATATATATATATACTAATTAATATACAGCTATTATCACTACATCCAGGAGTTCACTGCCACCGAACGTAGTTATTTGCGTTATATTTAAAATAACAGTGGCAATAGGATTAGTCAAGGACCTTTAACTAAGAACATTTCTATAGAGAAAAATTTTGTACCTGCAATTTCTTTTACAAAATATTAATTTACAGAGATCTCCCAGCTTTACTCCTTACCTAGTTTGTGTTTCCTGTTGGTAGAATTCTTATTATTTATTTTGTTATTTTTATTACTTTTTGAGACAACTTTTTTGAGGTTAAAAGTTTTGTTATTTAATTCTTTATGTTTGTTTGAAAGAATTTATATTAATTTTAATTTTCTATGGACCTCCATTCCCATTACCTACTGTCCTACTCTCCATTACGAGAAAACTGATTCATTATTAAATAAGTTATAGGTAATAATGGAACATATTTCCCTTTGTAGTCTTATCCTGGTTATTGCTGAATAGTGTCGCTTGTAACTGTTCCAAGCATTCCATAATTTCTATTTAGATTTCTCAACTTAACTTCTTGCAAAATAGATGAATACCTCTAGTTATGATAGTCGAAATAATTTTAGCCTCACCATAACAAAACTTCGGTGACGAGCCGTCAACGATAGTTGTAGATTTTATTTTCGTATGTCCTTGTAACTCGATACCTAAATAATGGATTAGAAAGGAAAAAAGGCGCTAAACACATTAGTTAACGAAATTACGTTAAAAACATAAATGATTAGTTGATATTCTAATTATGAAATTGTTCTGCTTCAAAGGCCTTCATTTTCCGAATACGATCCGTGTGAGGGGGATATTCTTGACCTGTAAATGCCTTTTACCCACATTTTCCATGCGATAATCTTCTGGTTTATTGCAATCCGCAACGGGGATGCTCTAAAGACAAAATAATAAACGCAGTATATTTTTATTTCATTCTGGTCGGTGTTTTAGTTATTAAAATTTTATCTGCTTAAAATACTTTAAATTAGTTTGAATATCCAGCTTATCCGCGAATAACTTAGCCAGATAGTCGAATATCTTCAATTCGTTCGATTATCCCGAAAATTTGATTTCTGAGTCTCTGGATTGGAAATTCCAGATACAACTATATCCATATGAACAGTACAAGATTATTTTATGTGATATTTATCTGCACGTGTCGCAATATTGCTTTTTTCTATCTCGTATTTGTTATAATTTTAAATTTTATTGTGAGTATTTCTTTAGTTGTTTCTGCAGCAACGCAGCGCGTTATACTAGCCGCCACTACTGCTTGAATCGCTTAATAATATCAAACATTACGCTAATAACCAACATTTACATTATAATATAGAGCAATTTATGGTTTTCCCGATATACCGTCATCTTCCATAAGTGTATCCATGTTTAGTAAATCAATAGATACATAGCCAGAGTATTTTCAGGTAAACAGCTTTTTACGCCAAATGTTAAATTTGTCCCGAACACTACTTATATGGACCATAATTTACGCCACTGTGATCACTTCTATTCTACCTCTTAAATACAAAGTGTTTCACGACACCAATGTAAAGTTAAATTTTTGGAAGAAAATTCGATCGATAAATATGTTACTTCATTTATATCTAATTGATGAAAATTTGGTATCCTGAATATACATGATGTATTAATAACTTAGTAACTTATTATGAAACTTATGGTAAGTGAACCATAATATACACCTCTAACAATATACGTATTATATTCATATAACATATAGTTTCATATAAATAAGAATAAAACAGTTAATTTTGTCACTTTCCAGATAAGTTGCGAACTTTTGTACATTAATATCACCAGTTAATTGTGCAAAAGTTCTGGAGTTGTAACGCATTTTTCAGAAATTTGTTCCTCTTTAAAAACGCTGTTGAATTTAGATGATATGATGCTCTTTCTATATGAGATATTCGAATCTTAATTTTTGCCTTCATTGATTATTCTATTTTGCCTTTTGAATATAAAACGGTTTTGCGGTATCATTTTAAACTTTTAAGCTTTGAGCTTATTAACTAGACTGTTAAAGGCAGTAATTATACTTTTAGGTTGGTTAAATTCTAATGGAGTAGGGTTTGAAAACATTAAGTCAAGAACTAACCTAGTTAAGAATCTAGAATTTACCAGCGTACACATTTCTAATTACTTGTGCTACAGACTTCTGCCATGAATAAACAATGGCGATCCATGCATTCATTACTCTGTATACAACTTGGAAGGTTTCATCAAGAGGAAGCTAATTGTGCATTCAGTTTTGCAACAAACACATTCGTAAGTTTATTTATTCACAATCTGTTTCAATTTGTTTTTCTTTTTTGTTTCAGGTACGTGTTGTGGGAACTATTTGGGTAAGCAGTGTATAATTCATACTTCTGAGTTTGGCTATATTAAGAAATAGGTGCCGTGAAGATTACAAAAGTCTTAATTTAAATGCCATGTCTACACACAGCCCACATGGAATTTGAGTAGACTTTTCTGAAAGCCTATACTATGTAATTTTGAGAGCTTAATTATACAATTCGTAACTCAACCTTAGAAGGAAAAGTTAATAGAGCTTTAAATTATTTAAGTGTAATGCTTGCAGGTAAATGATTTAAGACATTTCTCAATGAGGATTTTATTGTATTTTAATGAAGTTTGATAACAGGGGTAAATTTATTTCATTTAGTGAGTTAATTAAAGGGAAAAGGCTTGAGATCTAGAAATATATAACATAAAGATATCTGTTTGCATCAAACGCTCAAGGGACAGATATTAAAAAAAGGTATAAAACGAGTATTTTGGCAAAATGTACCGAAAATTTAAATGCTTTCTTTAAGGAAGTTTGCAATATGTCAACCTATTAACAAAATGTAGTGAATTGCAACAACATATTTATAAAATTACAGTGCGGCAGTTGCTAAAATTCTTTTGTTTTCTTAGATGGTACATTTGTACTTAACATTTGGAGAGGTATTAAAGTTTGATAACAAGGGTAAATTTATATCATTTAGTGAGTTAATTAAAGCGAAAATGCCCGAGATCTGGAAATGTATAACATAAAGATGTCGGTTTGCATCAAACGCTGAAGGGACAGATATTAAAAAAGGTATAAAACGAGTATTTTGGCAAAATGTACCGAAAATTTAAATGCTTCCTTTAAAGAAGTTTGCAATATTTCAACTTGCTAACAAAATGTAGTGAATTGCAACAACATATTTATAAAATTACAGTGCGGCAGTTGCTAAAATTCTTTTGTTTTCTTGGTACATTTGTACTTCACATCTGGAGAGGTAATAAAGTTTGATAACAGGGGTAAATTTATTTCATTTAGTGAGTTAATTAAAGCGAAAATGCCTGAGATCTGGAAATGTATAACATAAGGATGTCGGTTTGCATCAAACGCTGAAGGGACAGATATTAAAAAAGGTATAAAACGAGTATTTTGGCAAAATGTACCGAAAATTTAAATGCTTCCTTTAAAGAAGTTTGCAATATTTCAACTTGTTAACAAAATGTAGTGAATTGCAACAACATATTTATAAAATTACAGTGCGGCAGTTGCTAAAATTCTTTTGTTTTCTTGGTACATTTGTACTTCACATCTGGAGAGGTAATAAAGTTTGATAACAGGGGTAAATTTATTTCATTTAGTGAGTTAATTAAAGCGAAAATGCCTGAGATCTGGAAATGTATAACATAAGGATGTCGGTTTGCATTAAACGCTGAAGGGACAGATATTAAAAAAGGTATAAAACGAGTATTTTGGCAAAATATACCGAAAATTTAAATGCTTCCTTTAAAGAAGTTTGCAATATTTCAACTTGTTAACAAAATGTAGTGAATTGCAACAACATATTTAGAAAATTACAGTGCGGCAGTTGCTAAAATTCCTTTGTTTTCTTAGTTGGTTCATTTGTAAGCTTCACATCTGGAGAGGTAGCCACGTAGTGTTGACATGCAACTATGTTTTCCAATCAATTTTTCAACACATTATGATTTACTGCCTAAAAAACTCACAGAAAACGTCTTCCCGTGCCTCAAACCATCCAGGGTCTTCTAATTACTCGCGAACATATTGCGAACATCTTGAGATGACATAATCCTTGTGATCATTAGTGCGGACGCATACGCATAATTTACACAAATAATGAGGACGAATCTTATTGATAAATGGCCCTTTCGGCTCAAATCCCTGTTCCGTCACGTTTCGCTTCTTTTCAAAGGAAGCGGGAACGTGTCAGGTCTAATGGTTCAGTTCGACGTCATTTCCTTTTTGCTAATACCTTATCCCGTTCCTAATACACCTACGTAGTAACTGTTAAATGTTCTGTAGATGGCGGAGTCGCAGAAAGAGAAATGGCGGAGAGCACTTTAGTTGAAAAATGAACGAAAGTATCAATATGACTAATGGTAGAATAATGTTTCAGCGGAATTTAAAAATTACATGTTTTTTGTTTAAAAAATTTCGTCTAGGAAGTAATTGCTAGTTTCATGAAGAGTTGTTTAAGAGCATTCTAACACTTATAAATTATATCTTAGGTATATAAATTTGTGTTGTTGTCGTACTCAAGGATTGCACTAATTGCGATAATTGCTGTAATTTCAAACAGTTACCTCACGTAGTAAAAATATGGTATATCTCTATATATAATTTGTATCTACTTTTTCGTCATACAATCTTATCATTTTTCAACTGCACTACCTATTTCAGTTCGTCAAAATTGACACCCCACATTTTAAGTTAAGGATTATACAGTGCGCGCATAAAGTATTCAGTAGAATTTAGTGCAGCGTTGTTAAATATTTTTAAGAAAATCGCTATAACGACACTGAAGAGACCATACATTCTTTGACATTATAATCGGTGTGACATAACAAGTTTTATGTTTTTAGAGTGCTAAGAAAATATATGAGGCAACAGGTGAAAATCTCGAGTCAAACTGTCACGATCGTGGTAAGTTCGACTCCCACTGAATATTATTTGGGTGTTGTGTACACCCCGAGAAGTGTATAAATGTATCCAAAATCTCATTCCCATTCAGGCTGGTAACCAGACAGGATAATAGCCGACATCCTGTGGGATGGCGAGACTAAGATACATACCTTCTGAGTCGGTAGGGCACGGAGACACCTGGGGGTGAAGCCTTACGGGGATACAACCGTGTCTTAGGACTGTCCTCCGGGACCCAAGTTAATATTCCATCCAGTTAAGTCCCAGTAGACGAAATGGAGATGTAAAAATATTGGAAGCAAGAAAAAAAAATGTAGTTAAATTTTAATGAATTTTCAAATAATAGAATGTAAATCATATACACCTAGTATGCGGTCGTCGTCTTCTCTATTGTCATTATTTAGGGTCCTAAATTTATCTACGCTATCTATTGTGTATTAGGTTGAATCGTAATTAATTGGTTGTCCATTGTTTCATAATAATTAACATCAGTATTAGGGAGATTATCATTGATTTCAGAATTTTTATTACAGTAAATTAGATCCGACCGTTAAATATCTTCGGAATCATTTAAAAGTACGTGCTTACGATTGGCTAATTGTGCATCACCCACCATTTTTGAAACTGTAAATTGTAACTGAACCTTTTTATTCTAAAAGAGAACCTACTTACGCCATGTTAACTGTACATCAGTTACTTTTTATTTTGGATATTACGATTTGAATCTTTTAAAAATAAACGATAATGAAGTTTTTCGGTCATTTTAAGCGATTTTTTATTAGTGATTACTTGAGAAATAACCTTAAGGTAACCAGATAATCTTAATAAGACGTCTAACGTTATTTCTGCCGTTATATCTGATATCGGTGTTGTTATTTGTTGTAAGAGGTTTTGACTGTAATTAGTTTTAGATTAATGGCGTCATTGTATTTTTTATATAGAATTTATATAGAAAAAAATTGTACATCATTAAAAAATTTGAAATATTACATCAGAAAAATTTTGTTGAATAATTGTTTGAAAGTGGGCTGACTCATTTTTATTAATTTATTTAAAAAATTATTAATTAGTTATTTAAACGAACATACATCTATTTAAAAGTTTCTGTAAATCTTTGTGAAGAACGTAATCAGGTACATTTTGCATTTCGTTTCTGATAGGAGTTTCTAGCGAGCGGTTTAAATTTTGACCATTTACTATAAGAACTTTTAGGTTTTTTAAGTCTGAATATTGGTTTTTTTTTTCGTTTTTTATAAAGATGTTTTGTTAATAACCATACATTTACTTTTTAAATTTCTCCTTCGTAACATTTCAAAATATTCATTAATCATCTAGATAATTTAATAATATATCAATATAAAGGATGAAATTGGTAGTTTTCATTTAAAAAATGACGTCACTTATTGCCCTTTTATGGCAAAAAATGTAATTATAAAAAATAATGTCTACCTGTCCAAGCGAGTTCCTTAGAAACATTTAATAATGCTGCAATAAATTATTTTTTCTACTTAATGGGCGCACTGTATACCATATGTATATGTTTATTAGAGTAGGTAAGTTTTTACAAGTCATTTCTCATCGTATGTAAAATAAGGCTAAGGTCGATACAATTGTATTCAACAGACAAAAACAGAAAAAAATATGTACATATTATGTTTATCTAATATGCTATTATTTAATGTAATCTTAAAGAATTGAAATTAAATACAAATGCCGCGAAGAATGTTTTACAATTATATTTACGTTCGAATGTCAAATTGCAGGCACATATTTGGAAAGCACCGCTTTTGAAAATGAAAATCGATATATCTGTCATTAATTTAATAATGGCCAATACTTTGGATTATTAATTAATTAACTTAATAAAATGTATTTTCCCTTTTGGTCTCTTACACTGGTTTTGTTTGAATTAGTATTACAGTTTTCAATTCAAGCCAACTCGGGTTTTTTGGTAATTTGATGGAATATTTTCGAATAAATATATATTGGGATGAATTTTATAACAATAAGAATTAAATTTCGAATGAGACGATTGACGCAAAGTAGTAATTTTTTAAAAACGTGTTTTACTCAACTTAATCGAAAATAATGGATTCTCCTATCCCTTGGTATCATTAATTGAAACAATTTA
Source organism: Cryptocephalus primarius (assembly GCA_963576515.1). Taxonomy (NCBI): domain Eukaryota; kingdom Metazoa; phylum Arthropoda; class Insecta; order Coleoptera; family Chrysomelidae; genus Cryptocephalus; species Cryptocephalus primarius. The sequence continues at coordinate 11,145,909 of OY754945.1, forward strand.
TATTAAAGGCTTCTCTAACATATGAAGAATTTCAAAAGAGAACATCAAATTAAAATTTTAGATATTGTCCCATTATTGAATTTTTATTTTTATGAGTTCTGCGTCTAAATCTAAAGTTTGCGTTTTCTTCAATCAAACCTGCGTTCAGGGAGAATGAGAACTTACAATATTCACCTGAAAACAACACTTTAATTCGAACATTGTACATTGCTTTCTCAAAATTTGTTACTATTTCCTTAGGAGAGAGTGTGTATTTCACCGAATTTCAGTTACTATATTAGTTACTTATAATTATATTACATTATTAAATGCCTGGATTCCCACAAAAAATTTGAAAATGAAAGTTCTGTAATTTTCAGTCTATTGACGATATTTACAGTTCTTTTCATCATTGAAGTTTTTTGCTTTTAAAATTGCTTTTAAAATTTAAAGTTTCTCATTGCTTACATTAAGCTGCTTTTTCTAAATTTTGGCGCGAAATTAAAATTTTTAGCAAGGTTTCAAATTTTCAAACTGCTATGTAACTAGAATAAAAATATCAGAAACGAGGAAAACAATTTAAGTTATGTATTTATATGCAGTTAATCGAGATAAGTTTTTTCAGATTTTTTGTCTTGTGGAACATAATTGAAATCTCTTAAAAACCCATTTTTGCCTACTTTTGGGTACTTTGCTTCGCTTAACCCCAACAAAAGATTTCATTGTTGTTGTCTGAATTTGTTTCTTATTTTATAGTGCTACTTCATATTCTCACAGAAGAGTTGGAACTGTAAAATATCATTAACTATTTGTTTTTCCGATTTTTTTATGGTGGTGGACCATGGTAAGAAACGTCAAACCCCGCACTTTTAATCATTTTTGGGTGTTTTCCCTCTAGGTACCCTAAGAGAAGGTTCAGGTTTTTTCTTAGCATTATGATAGAATGTTACACCATGTTTTACGAAACAGCTGGATGTGTAAAAGGCATCAAAAATTACATTTTTAGGAATTTTTTGCCGTTTTTCTAAATGAAAATATGTTTTGTGATCACGGGGAAATCTTTTTGATTATACTTCACTACATACAGGAATCTCGTACTCATACTCAATCTTACACTATATTATAAGCAGCTGTGATAGTATTTCGACAGAAATAATAAAGGATAGTTTTCAAATAATTGGTAATAGATATCTAAATTTTATTAGCACTGCTTTAATAGAAGGTTGCCTTCGCGATCGATGAAAAATGTCACACAAGTGCATAATCTGAAAGCACAGGAGACTATTACGGGAAGGGATACTTGGCCTCCCGCTCTGGGGGTTTTTTTGGATGTTGTTTACACTTTCAAGTTGTGTTTATTTTGTGAGGATTTATTTGCATTATTGCTATATTTTGAGAAAAATGAATTCTTTTATGAATTAATTTTGAACTGGAGCGTCTAGTGTGATCTGCTTACAACAGGCATATTGCTTTCTCAATATCCATAAAGGTAAAAGGTGGTAATGTTTGTACTGTTCCTAATTGCCCAAGCAGATCCGCACATAGAAACACATCGTTCTTCAGATTTCCTAAGGATCCATAAAACTGCGTTTTATAAAATAAACCGATGTAACCGACTTCGTTCGGAATTAGACCTAACCTCACCTTTTTTCCACCTCTCCTTGAGCGGCTACCGTGTTTTTATAAAGACTACTGCGTTTACTGTGCTCAGTAACTTCATTTTGTTTTCTTTTTGATAGGTGATCGTTGTCTTAGTTAATCTGTGGAGTTTATTACATAAAATCCCATGATTGGCTGTATAAAATACTTCGGCCACGTTCAGAATTGAAGCAATTACAGGTTGTGATTGACCTAGCTTTTCGTAGAAATAATCAAGAGTTCATTGTTATGTTTTGTATCAAGTATTCTGATAAAGTTCTCAAATTATCCGCTAAGTTGCTACCAAAAAATTGCTGAAGGTCACTCCAATTCATCTCAGGAAAATCAAAGGCACCGCTCCGAGTGTCGTTTCCGTAATTAGTCTTCTGTGGTGAAACGTTTCAAAAATTGTTCAGATATAAGACCTGTTTACACTGTCCCAACAGTGGAAAAATTTAGGGAAAATTTGTTAAAAGTCAGTTGATCGATTTTGTGACAACAATAAATTACTTATAAACTACGAATCTGATTTCAAAAAAGATCATTCATGTGAAACTATGATTGTACATACGTGTCACATTATACTAAAAGAATAGCACTATCCATAAATTGTAAACAAACATTCGAAACAATTAACAGGAGCTTATTAATGAATAAATGGAAAAATGTTGAATAAGAGGTAAAGTTCTCAATTGGTTTCCCTAATTTATAACTGATAGATATCAGACAGCATTATTTAGTAAAAGTGATTTGTTTAGTGAACGTAAAGTTATTTAGATTAGAGGGTAGGGCACGTCCGAAACAAAGAATTAATATCGTCTTTGAGCAACTTATATTCTCTTTAAATTTATAAACAATAGAATGTATATTCCTCGTAAAAGTTGTATAAGCAATGTATTCAATTTCAACATAATCGTTCATCGTGTGTGTCTCTATTTCCGTCCGCTTTGTGCAATGAAGTACCCACCGTATCTGAAGCATCTGAGTATAGGGTGTGCAGGAGCACTATGGGAGTAACGCGCAAATTACCCACCCAGCCACTTGTAAATATCAATCTCATATATATCTAGTGTCGACCATGCAGCGGTAAGGAGGAACGTGCCAAATACCGACCCCAACTTCTAGCAAACGCAATGGCTACCGAGCGTGCAATGGTACCAAGAGAGGGACGCGAATGGTATTGCTGTACCTACTAGTGGCAATTACCCGAAGACGTGCAGTTAGTACAAAGGGAGAGACACGCGAAGTACTATGCCTTGAGATTAAAGTCGACACTGCAATAACAGTGACTCTATCACACTCGGTTTTAATATCAAAGGCGAATTATCAATTAAATAATTAGCCAATGGACAGCAGAGGAATTAATGACTGAATGACTAACTCACAAATTGGTTATTGCTTTTAATTGCTCGTCCAATATTGTAGTCTTTTTACACTGGGAATCAATCATGTAACAAAACATAAGCTCATGTCAAAGGTAATCGAAGAATAATACGCAGACTGACCTCCTTAAGGAAGGCTACTTCTTCCCCTTTTTTGTGAAAAAAAATATTCATTCTTAAGATGTGTTTGTATATGGATCTATTTTTAGGACGGTAACTGCTTATCTTGCCGGAGACTATTTCTCAGTAATAAAAGAAATTATTGATAAAAAAATCCGTAAAGTAGAGAAAATAGGAAGACAACAAATAATCGTTAAAAAATTATTCCTGACATGTTTAAAATTCTTAACACTTCAAGTGCATTTATATTGCTGGGCAATGACCATTCTACCAGTAAAATCGTTGCCTATAAGATTATCTTGCTCGACCTTCTTTTAAGGACAGAAAAATCGGTTTCCTCTAGTAAAAATCGCGGCGCATATAGTTTTCATTTGCGAATTGCCAATCCTACGCATTATTTGGTGAGTCCGTCCTTGACCGTTCTTACACACCAGCGAATACCATTACGACTATGTGACATAATCGTTTAATTTACAACTACCGTGCATCACACTGATGGCGGAAACGGTAAAGTTAAAATACCACCTACGAAGAAGATAGAGACGTAAAGTGCTTCGTTAAAAAGTTATTATAAATAATTTTTTTATTGAATCAGTTGTAGGAGTTGAATTTGATGAATTAATATGTTTGCGTTCCAAATTGATTCAGTTTTTGTGTGTGGTTCATGACAGTCGTGCTTAATGGTTTTAGCGTTGTAGCGAATTAATTGAAACGCATATTGTATTGGCTATCAAACCGTAACTAATAAAAGGGGTATCATTCATTCGGCGAATTTGTTAATTTATTTGTTAATATAATATTTGTTGCTCATTAACATTTAAACCATTTACATTCCCGTTTCGTGCCGCTATGTACGAGTATTAGTTATAATTTCTTACCATTAAAATTTGTGGAAATATTGACTGAAACCAGAAATGTGTTACTATATTCAAATTTAGTGATTCACTCGGTGACTTCTCTCCCACGAAAAAAGAGTTAAATTAGAAAGGGTCTGATTTCTATCTTCTTTTATTCTAGTGTTTTAGCAAGAGATAGGTAATCTGATTAACCAAACTTCTGAACACATTTTTCATTAGTAATTGCTTTATCTTAGAATCTATGGCACACTTAACCGTATTACAGGAAAAACGTGCCGTTCTCAGTAAAATACTAATTTATCTACCTACTTTAGTGAATATAAATACTAGGTACTAAGTGCAATATGCAATATTAGGCATCCATAAAGTAAAACACATTTATGTTTACTTACTCGCTCTAAGGCAAAGATTCGAATTAAGAACCTGTATAAGCAAGTAAAAGGTAAACCACAAATAAGGCAAGTAGTCATGATTTCACTAGAAACTCATATTTTGGAATCAGCTTGTAAGCATTTGAGTTTTCTGGTCAAGCTAACATGTTAATTAATACGATTCCAAAGCATCGATAGAGAACGAGGGAGAGTATATTTTTGGGGGAGAAAATATAAATTTGTGGAAGTACTGGATTTGTAAATCACGATAACTAAAATCCAGTCCAAAATAGTTCCAAATCCAAAAGCGAAGATTCGTACTATCAACAGTTTTGGACTGTAATGTATTATCAAAAATCCGTAGAAATAAATATTTTACACAGAGTGCACTCCCTTTTTTATTTTCTTATACATGAGAAACACTAATCGGCTAGACTTTTGAATTTGCGTTATTAGTGTTTTTAGATGTTTTAAAGTCTCCGGTGTAAAAAAACATGTTTTTGGAAAAATGTAAATATATGTGTGTGCCTGTGGAAACAAAGTTATAGCGGATCCATACTGTACTATCCCTGGACCTCCTAATAAACTTTTTATTAAAATGGGTCGATTAATGAAGTCGTTTACTCCTGTTTGTTTCGCTTTTCACAAAATTTTCTCGTAATCCGCTCCAAAAAGTTTTTTTGCAACTTTTCCATTATTCATTACATACATATTCCATTTTCCATTACTTTCCATGAAAACTTTACATTTATATTTATTGTACTGCTGAATATTTTGATTAAATTTTCACCACATTTTGGCCTGATCTTCCCTCAATGACAGTTTACTATTGACGTCTATTGAACATTTCAGATTTTCAGAACTGATTTCCAAATTTCGATACATTATTAATTTCTCTGAAACTGCTCAAGTAAACATATTAATTATGACGTTGTATATAATAAGATAATACGTAGTTAGTATTAACAGACTTTAAAATCTGCTTATAATTGTTCTTACATAACAATAATTGTATTAGATATTAACTTTCCGAGAAAGAAGGAAGCTATTATAAATTAACTCCAAAATAGGTACAAAAAATATTATGGGGAAACGCAAAAATATGCAAAAATGGTGACGAAAAAACGGGTTATATATTTTATAATGGATAAATTATCGTATACTTTTTACCAATAATAATAACAATTTAACTTATTTAAAAATACACTTGAGGTGTTCACCGCGTTTTGCAACTCATTTATGACGTCATAATAAAAACTATTTCACTTTTAATTGATATTAGCTCCGAGCTAGAAAGACCACTCATAAAATTTAAGAACTTGAGCTACTGATTTTCGAACACAATTAAAATTAATAATAGTAGTTTGGGCAATATTGTCACGAGCCGGGAGTCTTTACTCTGTGTCATGGCCGCGTGAGGTAAGGGGTTGGTAACTTCGGGGGTAGAGCTTGCTGTTAATGAGACAGGTTTAAAACAAAAAAGGCGAAAAGGCTTTACTTCTCGCAAGGGGCGGAGGACCTATAAGTCTGGGCAATAAACAAAATATATAAAATAAAAGAAGAAAATGAGGCACAGGGAATCCGAAGGGCTGGAGCATGAGAGGCGAGGGAGGTGACTTACAAAATCGACTGTCGTCCGGACCTTCTGACTTCCATAAAGCCTGAGGTGACAGAGGGCATCTTGGTATGGCGGATGGTAGGTTCTTCTTCGGACGTTCGGCTCTTCTTTGGACCCTTCGACGTCGGACCACAGGCTCAGGCCGGGTACTCTTTCTACTTCACTCTTCTTCGATCGGTCGTCCGGCCGGTCCCTTAAGGAATGGCCCCCTTCCGGCCGCCCCCCCCTGGACAGCACTTGTCCTAGTCTACACGTCTGGACCCAAATGTTCCTCTCTACTACTTTCCTCTCTACATTTATATTCAACGTTCTTTTGCGATCTTTACTCTTGTTGTTGTAATGCGTGTCGTTTTCATAAGCACTCTCGCTTTCGTTGTTAGAAGTGCAACACGTATCGCATTGCCCCCGACCGTGGTCTAATTAATTGTTTTTTGTTTATGGTCGTCGAAGTCTCGTGTTCGTGGCAATATCATGTACAGAAAGAGCTGTTTAGTTGGAATCATTTTTAAATTCTCTAAAGCGTTTCGTAATTTTATTTCTTTTTGTCCCAAAACGCAATATTTTGGACACTTGACAAATATTTGCAGTACAGTACACACACCTAACACCACACCAACTAATGACAATTATAAAAATTGGCGAAACACATTGATTTTTATTTCGAGGGAGAATCATTTTGCACATATATTCAGCCCTGTCGCTTCAACCCTTTAGCCAGGGTGAGTTCCACCTAAAATTTCAATAAGGAAGAGAGGCCAAGTGATACCTCACTTTAAAGTTTATTAAATTCTGAATTCAATGTTTGTTTTTTTTTCAATTTGGTTAAGTAATTTTTGAGCAAATGAACCAAAGGTATTCCTTAGATAAAAAAATGAAGTGATACTTTAGATGTCGATGTTAATTTTTTAATTTTGGTATTGATTTTTTATGCTTTAGTTGTTTTTAATCGTATCTTATTTAAAAAGAGTATTACGAAAATTTGAAATAAAACAATGACCATTGTCAAATAATTAACCAATTTATTTGAAAAGAGGCTATTACAATAAAAATTCAAAATGGTTTCTGTTATTTTCAAGTCGATGATAAAGCCTTTTGTTAAATTCCTCTCAGACTTTCGCAAACGTTACTTTGGATATCCTACGACATCCTTGAGTAATCCTATTTTTTGGTTCTTCTACCAATCCACTGATTTTGATAGTGCTCATCCAAGTATTGTCTTACGGGTAGTACGTAGTGGGGAGGTGCTCCATCTTGTTCAAAATAGAGCAACTCTTCTGTTAAACAATGATTTCCATCTTTCCATCCATAAATCTTTTTGATTTTCTAATTCTTGAATTTTTAGTGGTTTATTGTTGTATCTAACATATCGGCATATATTTGACCAGTCAAATTTCCATCTATGAATAACGGACCAATTATGGAATTTCCCAAAATACCCGCTCATGCATTCACCTTTTCAGTGTACTGAGTATGACCTTCTCTGAAAATGTTACGATTTTCGTCATACCAGTACCGACAGTTCTGTCATTTACACGTCCATTATGATAGAAAATGGATTTATCAGAGAAACAAATGATTTTGGGATTCTAGGCTCGGCAATAATTCCGGCAGTCATTAATTCACAAAATTCCATTCGTCCATCTGGATTATCATCTCCATGTTCCTGGAGAATTTTCATCTTATAGCGATGGATTTTGTGGAGTTTCAGAACCTTTCTTAAAGACTCACTCGATAGGCCAGTCTCTGTGGCTGCTTGATGAGTTGACAAAACAGGAATAGTAACGATTTGTCCGAGAACTTCTGTTCGAGCAGCTTCGATAACAACGATTTTTGGAGCCATGATAAAAATTGTTTTAACTCGTTCTGCTATATTGTAAACCATCTTAAGGCGAATTAATACGAAATTGGAAATGATTTTTGAAAGAGTAACTGAATATAGAACCGAATCACACTTGGAACTGTATCGATCTCAAAACCATTATTTTCAATTTTTACTTTTTTACATAAAAGTAAAACGATTAGAAACAATCAAAGCATACAAAAAATCAATACCGAAATAAGAAATTAACTTAGAAATCTAAATTATCAGTTTACTTTTCTTATCTAAAGAATATCTTTTTGTCATTTTCTCGATAATTTCTGAACCAAATTTTAATAACAAAAAAACCGTCGAATTCAGATTTTAATAAGCTTTATAATGAGGTTTAACTTGACCGCTCTTCCCTATTTCAATTTTAGGGGTGGAACTCACCCTGGCTAAAGTGTTGAAGCGACAGGGTTGCAAATATACACAATATGGTTCCCCCTCGAAATAAAATTCGGCGGGTTTCGCTAATTAGTTCTAAATTTAATCCGAAGGAAAATTTTTAAATTGTTTCGCGGTATACAGACCAGCATTGACCTGCACTACTATGTACCTACTAGTATGTTTGTAGGGAACAGTACACACCTATACCATATCATCTATACGCAACTGTACAGATCAGTAGAGTAGAGTAGAGTAGAGATTACATACGTGTAAGGGTCAATTATTCAAATATGTGGTCTCATTTCATGAGCTCTTTTGAGTCACATCTCAAGCGAAATTAATTTGTCAAATTGCTATTGTATAGAGTGGTACAGTAATTTGACGTCCCAAGTCTAGCAAAATAAACGTAATCAAATTTAACGAAGATCACTGGAATCCATTACCCATTTTTCTGGACAAACTGTGAGATATTTCGATTCGAACACTTGTACCCCCCACCCTTTTCCGTTTAACGAACAGAGTCGAGTTTTTCAAAATAATGGTTACGTTGTTTTGAAATTTAATAATTAGACACTTACCGAATTCTCTCGACTCGTCACCACATAACACTCGCAATAATCTCCCTCAGCTATCCACACCATATAATTATGGCATGTAATAGTATCAGACATAGACATAAATGTGCTTGCTGCTTACTGTTCACGTCCGTTTCGGTGTTGTTGTTTCCAACTTCCCTACATCGTTTACCACAGCTTGGTTATACCACCACTCTGATGAAGCAAACAAGCAGAAACACGTGTCGCTAGTTATAGCTTGCACTTCTGACGTCTATGTCGGGAAATTTTCCGAAATTTGTAAACACGATTAAGGATTTATTTTTTATCTGATCCAGATAAACTTTAGTGCAGAGGTAGTTTGGGTAATGCCTCAGTTATGTTGTTTAACGCGCCAAATTGACCTAGTAAAAACGAAGTGGCGGCTTGTCAAATTAAATAAAAGTTCCTAAACCTTTTGTTTTCGATCTGATACATATGTTATAAAGCTTTTTTATAGACCTTAAAACGTTTTGTATTTAACATTTTTTATGTAACTTCTGAAAAAGTTATTTGCAGAAAATAAAATAAATCCATATTATTTCTATATTATATTATATATACAGCATAACTAAAAAGCTACAGGTGCCATTAGATCAAACTACATAACTTGGTTAACGTCATATTAAGACTCACAACTTTTATATTCTAAGACAAAATCACTTCATGTTCATAATTATAAAATTTTTATTGTGGCACGTAACGCAAGAAATAGGCCTTTCCGGCTCGCCGTGCCATCGGAATATTTTTTCACTGCCTTCCAGTTCAATTCAATATTTATGGAATGGCGTTTTCCTGGTAATATGTGGAAGCAGCTTCCCATACAACTTTCAACAAATCAAAATTTTCGAAAACAGATAGTTTAAGGTTTTCAATAGGGGTTCTTTAAAGTTATTGTATTTTTCCAAAATTTCCGTTTCCAAAATAAATGAAAATGACTTCTGTTTCTGTAAACTAATAGTCCAGTAAATGAAGGAGGAAAAAAAGGCAAAGTTCTTCAATATTAGCTGATTTTTTTATACCGCCAGTAATAAGAGATAATTACAAATCATTTAAAATGAGCCAACGTCTACAACAATAAAGTGCCCGGAGGGGCCTGAAAATGACCCCCAAAGCCTGGAAAATGGGGTTTTCGGCCAATATCTCCTAAAATATGACAACCAGAAACTTTTTGTTCAAACAAAAGATGAAGATCCGTTCATTCTCTACAAAAATGGTCCTTATCATTTTTTTCGGAAAATTGATCGTTCCCGAGATAAACAAGTCCAAGCGCACCCAGAATTTTGAGCTCTCGAGCTGGGTATCAGAGAGCACGCTGCGGGAATTTACGCATGCCCGGGCGGACAAATTGTCCAATAACTTGGTTAAAAATGCACATTTTCTCATGATTCAAAGTCCATGTGAAAGATAAAATCTGCCCCTACCATCCCCTGTCACTTGAGCCGCGTGGTCTAGCAGACGATACGAGCGCCACAAGCAGGGAACGCACGGCGGACGACGGCAAGAATTAAAATGATGAAATTCCCTCTTACTTTTAAGTAGTACTTTTACTTTACTAATAAATAGTATGACTTTATATACATGAATCGAAAGGTCAGAACGTAATCGTTACTTTTGTCAAGGTAGAAAAATACCCAAAATAAAGGACAAAAAGAAAACAACCACGAAATGAAAAAGTGTGTTTTTTCTGGGATCGTGCATTTTTTGAATTTTCTGGAAAATCCCTGATTTTTTGAAAAAAAGTAATAGCACAGCCGAAAACTAGACAATCTCACCTTTGAAAAGACATGCCTTGAAGGGCCATTTTATTAAAGTATAAATTAGTAATGACTCATTGTAGGCAAATTTTTCAAGAGTCAAAAAACAGTCAAAAATTGGAAATTTTTGACCAAACTTTTTTATTGCAACGCAAAAAAATGAGTTCCTGCAATTTTCTGGGATGACTATGGACACATCCATGATCAATGTTCGGGAAAATCCGAAGCAAATCAGGGTACTAGAAGAAAAGTACGAGCAAATTGCGGGCGAGGTCAAAATTGCGCCGGAGCAGAAAGTTTGACCCGTTTTTTCAATATGGCCAAAGAGTCAAATCGTGGCTCAAGTGACAGGGGATGATAGGGGCAGATTTTATCTTTCACATGAACTTTGAATCATGAGAAAATGTGCATTTTTACCCAAGTTATTGGACAATTTGTCCGCCCGGGCATGCGTAAATTCCCGCAGCGTGCTCTCTGATACCCAGCTCGAGAGCTCAAAATTCTGGGTGCGCTTGGACTTGTTTATCTCGGGAACGATCAATTTTCCGAAAAAAATGATAAGGACCATTTTTGTAGAGAATGAACGGATCTTCATCTTTTGTTTGAACAAAAAGTCTCTGGTTGTCATATTTTAGGAGATATTGGCCGAAAACCCCATTTTCCAGGCTTTGGGGGTCATTTTCAGGCCCCTCCGGTAACTCTATTCTTGTAGACTTTGGCTCATCTTAAATGGTTTGTAATTATCTCTTATTCCTGGCGGTATGAAGAAATCAACTAATATTGATGAAATTTTGCCCTTTATTTACTGGGATATAATCAAAACAGATGTTGGCCATTTTCTCTTTCGAATTCCTGGATATAGGATTAAGAAGGGTAAGGGTTAGCAGGGTTCTCACATTGGACTTATTTAATTAAGTTTCTTGGTTCTCTTCCATTTTGTTTTTTAAAAATCAAGAATACCCGAGCTTCTCTTTGTTTAAAAAATTTTTTTTTCCTTTTTTTTAACCCAACTTTAGCTAACCAAATTAATTCCCTCTTCTGAATAACTACGCGGAGCGCTCTCCCCTCATAAAGGGTAAATAATGAACCTCACTTGACAGATTTACGCTTTCCTTATAAAATTCAGCGGCACTACACCAAAGAGAAAAATAAAAATTCAAGAGGTCCTCTTTTATGAAAACTAACCGCCTTTTAAATTATTCCGAGCACAGGGGTCTTCCCTCGGCAGGTCTGCGGATCTCTCAAATAGAGTTTTCGCCCTACATAACAACTTTTATTATAAGTCTCTTGTCGTCAGCATTCGTATGAGCTTTTTAAGTAACGCAGGTACGCATCCAGGGAGCGCAAAACCAATATCCTCGATTTAATCCTATATTGAATTTTGTAGGATCAATGCTAGCCAGAAATGTGAACAGTAAACGCCATTAGTAAGGAATGCCGCGCTCTAATGACTCAGATGCATCTAGTGGTGAGAATGTGCGAGTAAATAATTTCTTGAGAGAAATTCAGTCTGTATACATACCTGTTTACAAAGGCAGCGCACACAAGTTAAAGTTTGTGTAACGGATTGGACAAACACTACCTACCGTTCAAGGCAGTGGAAGCAATATTGGTTGTGGTGGCTCGATTTTCGCTTGAATGTAGATGCTGTTTCCTTCTTTTTCAGTTTCAGCTGCAAGATTGTATAATTTACATATAAATGTTACATAACCTTTTGTAATTTGTGACTAGACACTGTAATTGTTTACGTTTCTCGATAGAACACTTATGATAAAAGAAAACAAAAATTTTGAAGATTCTGATTTAGATTTTTTCCCCTTTAAAAACATTAGTGGAATCGAATTAAACCGTAATCCGTCAGTAAGGGCACATGCCAAGATAAACCGCGACGGAACAAAGGCAATCGTAAAAACAAGAAAACTAATCCAATTTGTAAAGAGTTTTTGCGATGTCCGCCTCGGGAAAACTACGGCTGGAAAGGATGCAAACAATTCCCGTAAAATAAACATTTAGCGTTTCCCATTTTAAAAGTTCTCGATTTTGTTACGAAAAAATTTCCTTTCTTTACAATGTTGATCAACGTCACGCGAGATTTATGTGGCGCAGTAAAACGTTCAAGAATTCAAGTCGGTCATACTTTGCGCAAACAGTTACACATAAGAGAATTTAGGTGAAGATGATTTATCGAGTTATGTGTGATAAGCGTGAACCCAGAGTTAGTTGGATTGCTACCTAAATTACATTGAGTCTTTATTCGGATTTTTAGGTGTGGGAATCAAATAAGCTATATACCTATGCTTATAAAAAGATGATTGTATCATTTGCACTTTTTTTAATATTGCTATTAAGTGTAACAGAAGTAATTTATTTGTTTTCTCACTGAGCTTTTTACTTGGTTATAAATTAAACAATTCTGGAAAAAATTGGAAACCAATTATTCTTAGTCACGCCATGGTCAATTCGAAATATTAATTTAAAAATATTCCACATATGAGGCCTCGTGTTATTTTAAACCTACCATTTCTTTAATTGTTCTCAATTCAGGTAAGTACAGTATAGTTTCACTAAGGCACTAAGCAAAAATCAGGGGTGTGCCGAATTACTGGAATATTCGAATGACTGTATTGTATAAGAAACTTTTTGGTAAATGGAGTATTATGTGTGTACATATGTTAGTACAGATAAAAATTCACATAAAGTACTAGTACTATAAGTATGTACATATTTATATTCTTACATGGTTGTTGTTGTTGTGTCTGACACACTTATCTAATTTACTTTAAAATATTTCCATAAGACATGTTAATTTTTGCACTTGGACTAGTTCTTGATTAAAGACTTTTTCTTGCAAGTGTCCAGGCACTGAAACTTTCTTCTCAGACACGCCGTTTTCTTGAACCCTTGTTATGCTGGTATTAAAACAATCCGATGCACTACCTAGTTTTATGTTAGCTGTAGTAACTGGTGGTTAGGTTATTTCCATGAAGCTTTCTTCTTGTAAGACCTGTTCACTTATTCTTTTATCTGTCATGATTTGGTAGTTTTCCTTTTTCCTTTTTGGTAGAAGTCCTTTTTCAGAAAAACCTTGCAACCAAGCAATTCTGCATCCAATTCTGCTGTTTCTTTTAAATCGTGTGTTATAGGTTTTTCCACGAAGATTGGATTAAGTTAGTAAAACTGTGTTTCATTCGTAGATGATGGAGAAAATATCCTTTAAGTTCAATTTTTTAAGTCGCTACTTCATATTGCTACTGTGGAAAATGATGTGGAGGATCAACTTGTACAACGATTTTGCATATCATTGTGATCTATCGACTGCAGAAAAGGTGTGCAAGTTGGTAGTAGTGCCATAGTTTGCATCTTCTCATCATTCGATTTAAGTTCTTGGTGTGGACGACCTGGAGCATTGTCCGATAAATGTGAAGCTTTTACAGACAAGTTGGATCCCTTCATGACCTACCTATGGTACCACTGGTGAACCTTGTGACCCAGTTTTACCGTTGATTCTTGTAGCAGGTTGGGAGACAAACATTTTGACAGTTTTGAATTTTTTTGGTGAAAATTTTGGGTTTATCAATAACCCACAAGTCATTGTTGGTTTGTTGAGTTTGTGACTTACGGTGGTCATTTGGATATGGTGTAAAGTGACTCTTTATTCTTTTTACCTGCACTTATATGTTTGAGAAGATACAAATATTTTATTGGGCAACATATTCCAGTATAGACCGCTTTCGTTTTCATTTTTTATGGGTCCAGAAAAAGACCCAGTTGCTTTATATTTTCTTGGAAAAATTGAAAACGGCAAATTTGTCGCTTATACTTTTTTGTCTCGGAATGGATAAAATTCGTTTACCAAATCTCTTTTTAAATTATCCGCCTAACCAGAAACTGGACTGATAGGTGTAATGAAGTGCCGGATTATTGAGATTATACTGTATATGCTATAATTATGTACTATAGTCTTAGAAACAAACTTGAACAACAGTAAAGCGTGTTATTAAAAATAAGCGGATATAAGTAGATCGTTAATGCGGACAGTATTCAATTTGTCTATGCCCGGATTATTTTTGTAATACAAAATGTTATTTCTCATAATGATGTACACTCTCTGAATTAAAAAGTTGACGATGTGAGATTATCGGTGATCCCCCTCCCCCTTCAAATGATATTTAGAGAAATTTTCGCCCGTCATTTTAAGCTCAGGTAATTAATGGACGCCCCATCACTGATGCATTTCTGTAATTATTATTACATCAAGCAACAAATGTCTGTTGTTATTATCCTCCTTTCTTGTACCACCATTTCCAAAATCTGTGTACTGCGCTTTGATTTCGCTCGCCAAAAATGATTAGACTTTCGATTTGGCGAATGGTGCTAGAAAATCAAAGATTCAAAAACTTCAAAAGATTCAAAGATTTTTCATTGCCAGTTTAAGACATAAAGTTATTTATTATAATGGACACTTGATCATCCGTTACTTATATGCCATGATGGTCTTTTCGAATTGATTTGGTGAAGGGGAAGTAGGTGATATATTTCTGAACATATTGGAAATTTGGCTCATATGGAAACAGTCATAATAATATGTACTGAGTTCCATATCCAAAAACAGTTTCATCCCTCTAACCTCTGTCTACAAGCATGTCTCTCGCGTTGTTGTACTTTTAAAAGTTCTTGTTTGCTGTAGTTAAATTTTTTAAATCGTTAATAGTTTTTTGTGAGTCATTAACAACGCTGATTTTAATCTCATTTTTCTTCTTCAACTTTTGCAAAGTTGTCACCAGCCAAATTGTTAACCCAACATGACTTGCTAATTCGTATAAAAAACTAAACGTTATGTTTACTTCTGTAGTCATTGCCTATTTTCAGAAATTAATATACGTTGTACAAACATCTACTCTTTTATTTATCACTTCAGCAAATAAATTGTGTCAGTTTAATGCCTGCAATCATATATTTAACGTCCCACGTCTCTTGTATCCATTAAATGGCATTAGACCGCCAAGAGTGTTATTGAGGGAATAAGACAATGCAAATATTTAAAGAAGGGGGTCGCAGGAAATGTCATGGTTATCATATTTTGCCAGTGTTTATGTATTACTAACAAGAAAATTGCCAAATGACCGCCATTACCCTTTTAAGCTAAAGTTCATTTGAATATACTATGTACAAGTTTATTGCACCTACAGTAACACAACTGCGGATATAGAAAAGGTAGTTTGTTGCACAACTAAATGTTTATTGTTGACAAATTTATGGTAAATTCATTAAATGAAATTTGAAGTTGCTATTACCGTAGGCTTGGGAGTCATACGAGAAATACTTCAGAGCAGAAATAGATATTTTATCCTAAGGGAACTGTGTCGAAACATACTTCTGTTTCTATGCAATTAAGTTGATGTAAATCGAAACCATTGGTGTTTGTGTATACTTGTGTTAAAAAGTCATAGCTTGACATGTACCATAACTTGAATAATCAAGAAAATACAATTTTGCATTAGAAAATAAAACATGCATACATTCAAAAAAGAACAGAATCTGCATCGGGCCAGACGGTTGAAGTGAAACTTCGTTGGGTATAAGCCGCACACAAACAGCACATATGTACCTACTGTATACGGCATCGATAGTCGTTTCTTATTTGGTCGTACTTTGAGTCTTGTCATTGGACATTACCAAATCTAATTTTTCTTTCAGAAAATCTATCAATGGTACTGCCTTCTGATCGGAAAAATCAATGTTGAAATCTCCGCTCATTACCATTGGGATTTCATGAAAATTTTCATCGAGCAGTGCTGAACCGTCCCTTGTATAAATTAACAAATTTTGATGTACAAACTTTATAATCTCATTTACACTTTTACCAGGAGAGATGTATAGAGCTACAATTAGAAATTCTGCCCAAGTTTCCGGAATGCATTTACTTATACAAATTTCACCAATAGCAGACTGTGCTGCAACAAGAGATTCTGATCCCCTTGAATGCACATCCATATGAGAAGTCACTGTATTTGTATGGTCACTTTCATTGTGATAAATTGCTACTCCCCCCGCAGCAACATTTTGTCGTTTATATTTTACTATGCAATGAAAATTCGGAATATGGATTTTTCGCCCTATACCTTCTGTTGTACTCTGCTTTCTTCCTTTTCCTCTCTATCATCTCTTTATCAATGGCCATTTCTACCGTTTCTTCCTCACAATCATTGTTCTCAAACTCTGAATTTGTATCATGTGTCAATAAATTTGAGTCTAGTTGATCCATGATAGTAGATTTCTACAAAAAGAAAAAAAAACATGTATTCTCAAAAATATAGTAAAAATTGAAGAATTCTGGAAAATCAATGTTCTCTCTAACCTGTATTACGAAACAAAATCTTTGATTTATTTCCTGTAAAATCCTGCAGCGTTTGTCCCACGAAATGTTGTTTTTTCTTGCGAGTTATATATCGGCCAAGAAGAATGTCGTGACTCGCTGCGAAAAAGATTGTTTACATTTTAGATCATCTTGAATGTCAAAAAATTTCACCACCTCAAATATGACACTTTTACGCTCAGGCATTCATGATTATTAAAAGAGCGGTCTCACTTTATTTAAGCGTTACGCGGATTTTCGAATCCCACCTCACCCAAAATATCCAACGTCCGCTAAAAAGTTTCACTTCAAAAACTATCTCAAAGCTTCCTCTCAGTATCAACTTGAAAGAAACGGGACGCCGCAGAAACTTGCGAAAATCTTGGCTTATGAAAATCCCACAACAAACAGATAAACTCTGTGGCGTAAATCGAATGCAAGTTTGGTATAAGGAAACCAATCTGGGACAGTGTTGAAATCCTTCACACTGCTAATCACCGTGCCCCGTTTAGGGTAACGTAATACCCTAGTTAAACAAATATTTTAGCTATATAATTTGAATGACCGTTAACTGGGAGTAAGCCTCGTCAAGGCGACGTAATAAATACGGATAGGTAATATTCGCTGCTAGGAGTGCCGATCCTCGATTCACATTTCAATTGAAATTCTTCGAATCACGTTTATGCATAATTATTGGAATAAAGTGCACTTCAATTAATTAAGGCGCAGGAGTCAGGCATTTAATTAATATGGTCCGTTAAAATGTTACTTATTAATGTCTAGAAAAAATAATTAGATATTTTCTAATTAAAGAAATTTCAAAATTGATTATATCTGTAATAATCACGTATGTAGTTACATTTATTATTTTCAGTAAATTGAAACGGTTGTTCATCATTCAAAGTCCTCCTCTTACTATTTAAATCGTCTACTTATGTTTTAAATAAATCCGATGGAATTTTGCTGTTAAGCGTGAATCCCCGTGCGAACTGTATTAAAAAAGTAACGAACACTCAGCCATTTTAGAGGAAAACCACCAGCCTCCAGCTATATTAAGATACTTTTTCTCATCCACGAGTTTTCCAATATTTTGTGGCAACCGATGTTTCTCACGAGGTCCTTTCTTTGCTTAGATACGTTTTTATATTTTTATTTCGGAGAGCGAGAAATATAAGGGTTTTATAGTGATAGGAGCATAATATTGGAAAAAAAATTCGAGGACGTAAAGGCATAAGTCCCGAAATTGATTAAATAAAGGCATTATTGTATTCTTTCTTTTTACTGCATTTAGATATTCAGTAATACAAGTATATGGTTATATAGAATTAATAAAAACGATATAATTTGAAGTGCTAACTAAAGCTCAGTCGGTCTAATATACAATATAATTTGAAATTTTGCAAATTTTCATTACAACTATGGAGACATTTTAAATATTGGACAAGCATCTACTGACAATCTACAGTATATGAACGAGAGAAGCAAAAAAACGGTTCTATTATTATATTGGAAGACTACTGCTTTTTGATTGTAATTATCTGATTGTATGAAAGTCTAATTCGTTTTTAGACTTTCAGTTGTGCAGATACTCAAACAGCAATGGAATCATATCATGATTATCATGTATTGAACAGCTGAAACTTTTTAAAATAATTAAGTGGGATAAAAGTCCAAGAAAAGACTTTACTCGTTTAGTGTCATTTCAGATGTTTAGTAAGTTAGAAACTTTAAAGCAATTCATGCATTAGACAAGTGTAATGTTCAGTAATATTATATATGTTATAGTGTCACTTAAAGAAAATTCGAATTTTCATTTATAATTTCTCTATTTCTTCGGTGCACCCTAGTGAATATTTTAAGTAATTTGTAATTCCTTTCAGTTATAGCAACACTTAAATTGTTATAATTATGTTTTTAACACAAGACTTTTGCAAATATGAACATAAGGCCATAATGAAGTCTAGATTGGTCAATTCTTATTTCTTTGAGAATTTATGTTTCAGTATTTGTCATATTTTAAATTTTTAAATAAGATAATTTAGTACAGTGCAACAATGGCTCAAAGTATATATGCTAAGTTAGTTGGTCGAATAAAGTATTCTTAAAATAAAGTATTCTTAAATAAAGTATTATTCTTTATTTCAGATAATTTTAGTTATAGTTTTATATTACAACCAAAATAAATTGGTGTTATTGTAAATACTATACCTGCATAATAACTATTACACTTTAAATGTACTTACCATAGGTGAAAGCTGTATATGAACTTTTTATTTTTAACTTCAAGTCATTGGGTTAAGTGATTAGATGTGAACACAGCCTAACACAGATCACATCGTTGTGAGGTTAGTCACAAGTTAGTAAATTTAGTGGTTGTGCAAAATCTATTATTTATAATTTACACAAGTTTTTAGATTAATTCAGTACAAATGGGCTTTTTCCAATAGACACGACAAATGTCGGAGGATCTAAATTTCTTCTAAACCTAGGTTTCTATCTGGGTTTCTAAAACCTGGGAGCCCTGTCGAAGCCTGACAGAATTTTGGAAGCTTTCCCGCTTTCAAAGTAACCTGAAAAAAGATTGATGTGCGGGTAACACTCTAGTCGTTTTCAGATAGGATTATAAACCTGACAATTTTTACCACACCTAAAAGTCTTCATTTTCATTTTGTCCAGCCGGTTCAACTGCAATTCAAGTTCTATTAAGCCATTGGGTAACCTTTTGGGATTTTAATATTCTGAAATACCTGAAACAATTATAACAACTTTGAAACGTACATTGGCACATTCGAGACAACCTAAAATACAATAATTTAAAGAAAACGTGCAGAGTTTATATCTGAAGGGTATGACATCTATTTTTACAACGTTTTATAATGTTTTTGAAGGTGTAGAACGTGAATTCTGGGTTCGTTAAAGTTCTGGAGCCCGCCTTCTACCCTCATTGCCATAAACTTTCCTCTTTACACTTATAGGTTATATGCGTGCAAGCACTTATTATAACAGGATTTTATCGAGAAAAATTGTAGGAAAAATTGGAGAGAGAGGTTTGTACTTATCCAATTACCAATATGCAGAGGGGTGCAACAACTCATTAAGGGGTTAAGCTCATGTTACTAGAGTACAAGCATGTTGAAACTGGGATTACAAAAGTTGGTAACGTACGGAATTAATTGCCAGGGTATCGGTAGAGACAAGGGTTAAACCATTATTGTGCAGAAGTATTTTAGAGGAAAGCCGGGGGTGTTTAGACCAAATTATTAGATGAAGGTTATCATTTATGTTAGAAAATACCCCTAAATTTTCACAACACGTCAAGTTCAAGGCTTCTATTTTCTCTTCTAACCATAGTCTTCCAACTTTATTATTATTTTATTCCAACTTATTTTACCCGATTAAACGCTTAAATATCCAATAGATATTAATTTGCGAAACGTGTAAAACTGCTACCATTTTTAATTTTAGGCGATTTTTAAAATTCTAATAACTAAATTGCAGTATTAAAAAATGTAATGATGTTTTAAAAAATCTAAATTTCTTTCTCTCTTATCAAAATAATGTCGAAAGAATGATCAAAATTTAACTACAGGATTTCGAGTAATGGTTTACTAAACATTACTACTCTGTTCAAAACGCGTAAAGAAATATTACTTACAACTATCGTTACCTCTAATTATTGCATGTCTTTCGATACAATACATAGTTTTCCCGTATCGCCGAGAAAAATTATTCCAGCCATTATTTAAAAGCAATCGGAATTCGCGATTGGGATTTCGAAGAATCCTTTGGTCTGGTGAACACAATGCATAATAGTGGGTACGCTAGTTAATCTCTTTGATTTGCAACCTAACGTACAACAATCTGAATAGGAAATAGGGGAAATCTAGTTGTACTCGTTGTTTGCTAAACGCAAAATTATGTTCTAGTGACCTGTGTAGAATTCCGCGGTTTTGATTTACTGGCCGTAAATCAGTGATACGTTAGGAAAGAGATTATTAACCGTGATAAAAAATTAATAAGTGTAGTAATGGATTTGTGTTGTGTACCAAACGATGTATCTTTGTAATGTCTGTGAGAAAAGAGAATAAATAAAAAAATACAAGCGTCGTTTATGCGTAAAATCGGGGTAAACTGCCCTTTGTGTCCTTTACTACAATTTAAATTCATAAAACCTCTAAAAATGGAACGGTGATAACTCCATATACTTAACTATACTTTAATAGCCGTCTTCTAATTTCTAAATCAGTTAGCAGAAAATATTTATTAACTGTCGTTAAAATTAATATACATACAACAACAATACACTACAATATGTACAACTGTATTGTATACAATACAACATATACAAAAACTCGAAAAGTGTAGCCAAGGTAAGAAGCACCTTATCGAAGCCATTCTTGCATTCGAAAGGTCTAAGACAAGGATGTAGCCTATCTCCAACCCTATTTAAAATATACATCCAAGAAGCTCTGAGTAATTGGAGAGCCAAAACTGCAAGAATGGGGATTAAGATGGAAGATGCATACCTAACAACTCTATTTTTCGCGGACGACCAAGTTGTTATAGCTGCAGACGAGGACGATGCAGATTATATGCTGAGAAAGTTGGATGACGAATATGCTAAATGGGGTTTACATATGAATATGTCAAAAACAGAATACCTGACGGTAGGAAGCAATGATGGAGACCCCGACCTGCAAATAAATAGGATTAGACGGTGTAGACAGTACAAATACCTAGGAAGCATAATTTCGGAAGATGGAACAACAAAAGAAGATATAAAAAATAGAGAGCAACAAGGAAAAAGAGCTACACGAATTCTAAACTCATTACTGTGGTCTGATAAAATTAACCTTAACACCAAATTGACAATCTACAGAGTTATAGTGGAGCCTATTTTAACATATGGATGCGAATGTTGGCAACTTACCGAGAGACAAGAGAAAACAATCGAGGCAGTAGAAATGGACTACCTGAGAAGATCTTGCAGAATATCCAGAATAGAACACATTCGAAATGAAAATATACGACGAAGAACAGGTCGAGTATATACAACTGCGGAGAGAATACAAACGACCCAGCTGTTCTGGTACGGACACGTTATGAGGATGGAACAGGACAGATGGCCAAAAAAAGCAGTAATGTATCAACCGCAGAATAGAAGAAGACGAGGAAGACCTTCAAGGTCCTGGAAAGATGGGATAGAAGAGAAAGATAGGGCTATCCAGGAAAACGAGTGGACAGACAGAAGAGTATGGCGTACGAAATGCGGGATGCGGCAAAGGAAGCTGTAGGACCCCCGCTATGTAGTAGTAGTAAAATTAATATTTGTAATAGGTTTGTTTATGCACAAACGGTATATTGTAACAACTGTCCGAAAAAAAAAATTTTTACTAGCGTCCTTTATCCGTAAAAATCGCCATAAACTGACCTTTGTATCCATTTTGATTTAAATTCATAAAACCTCCAAAAACGGAACGGTGATAACTCCATGTACGATGGCCAGGGACATTACTATGACTGTAATATATTCAAAAAAGTAGATTTTGATACCTTTAACCGAGAGTTAAGGGGCGTCTTCTAAATTCTGAATCAGATAGCGGTACCACGAAGAGAGTCAGCTGTCGGCATTTACTGCCTTTTAGAGAGAGAAAGAGAAAGAGATAGAAAGGGAAAGAGAAAGAGATACTACGTATATACAATGAGGTACCGGCTTTCCTTTTAAGGACACAAGTCACAGAGGGTACGCTATGAATGAACGAGAGACGTGTTTACGCTGCACAGGAGGTATTTATTTCTTGAATGAGGAATTTAGTACAGAACGTCCATAGGAAGGCAACCTGCTTTGAAAAATGATGTTAATGGAGAGAGAGCTGGGTTTTCGAGTTTTATTCGTAACAGGAAAATTCGCATCTCATGGTTAAGGAATGTTTAATTTTTATCACACTGAATTTATCCACAAATTAAATCATATATATGACCTTAATCAAATCTACTCTGTATGCATATTGTTAGGATTGTTGTGACTGACACATAACAACCATAATAATCAGGTTATCTGTCACGTCTCATGTTATAATTATTAAAAATTCAACAGAAGGGAGGAACAAGGCATGAACAAAAATTCGTTACCATCTGAAAATGAACTATTGACTCTACAGGTTTCGAGCAGGTAGTGCGGAAGATTCAGTGCTCACTAAATGATGGTAGGTCTCTTTAATTGACAGGTAGAGATTGTTACAGATAACAATCATGGTGTTAACAGATTTCAATTCAACTGATATGAAGGTAGAGTTTAAATAGTGCAGCCTTCGACATTTAAATTGTTATTGTTTCTTTACTAAAGATTGACTGTAAATTTGGCACTGGTTACCAACACCTAATTAGATGTAGTTGAAGCAAAGGCGTAACTCATACTAACCTATTTACATCTATTTACACAAAAGATATGCATTAGAAGGGATCACAACCCCTCGTTCTAATGTGTCTTCTACACGCTTTCAAATGTTGGTCTCCAGAATTCTAATGGTGTGAGAGGGGTTGGTAGTAATTTTCTGTATGGTGATTCACCCCTCTAACCACGTATTCTTTGAAAGATGGGAAAACTGACGAATACCTGACGCCACCTTACGGTTGATTTCTGAAGGCCACCACTTGCCGCGGATTTTTCCAGCTGCAGTCATTAGTTTATAATATTTTTATAATTGTAAATACGATAAGAATATTTAACAGAGATTTAGAATTGTACAACAATAAGGGCACAGAAATATACTCAAAGTAAACGAGGAACTTAGATTTCAGGATATAACCAATTGACACGAATACCGGGAAGCCTTTTTAACGATAATTCGACTGTTAAAAGTGAAAGGATTGGGGTACATCTTCGACACACTATCAGTTTGACCTTATGCAGGTGTAGGAGTGCAATGTTAATTCCTAAACGATTTCCATAGTAACAGCAGCAAAAGAATACAACAACGAATAGGACCAGCACAGGCAAGAAACCGCATTCAAAATCACAGGCGCCCAAGGTATTATCTACATAACATTATAAACACAACAGAAACAAAAATACGAAACAGACACGACGGAGAATATTTGCCACACGTTATAAATGCTGTATAAGTTCTTACAATAAGGAATTCAACAAATACAAATACAATAATTTAATAGAAAAACAAAATAAACAAGGACTACGCCATTCAAAGACAGTTACTAATTTATCGAAACACTTATTGGGATCTTGAACGCATTAACTATTGCTTTCTATCTCTGTTGGTCTTGTGCTTCTATTTTCCAAAGTTTAATACCTGTTTTCCTGAGGTATGACGTAACTACTCCTAGCGTCCTACTGGTTGTTTGCCAACCGGGCATTTTCAAAAAGCGATGCTTGTCAGGCGCTGATCTTCGCTCCTTATCACATGTCCTGCTCATCTAAATCTATTAGCTTTTTGTCTAGTGAGGTTCTCATTCCCAAATAGGGTCACGGAAAGTCATGACTGTCGACGTCTCCATTCTTGCGTTTTAGCATTTTTACAAGCACCATAAATGGCGCGTGGAACCTTACGCCAGCAGTTTATTTATTTTTCTTTGGTTAAGCGTCCATGTATAACTTCCACATGTTCACACCGGGCGGATTATGGATTTTGTATATGCGGACCTTTCTATTTCTGGATGCAAGTTAAGATTTTATTCAGTGTTGAGTGGAGTCGAAGGTCCTGTTTGCTGCAATTATTCTTTTTCTATATCTTTCTCAAACAAATTGTCTTGAGTGATAACCGCTCACAGATATTTGAATTCTTTTACAACTTCAAAATTGTGGTCTTTAATATGGACGTTCTGCATGACCCTGTTTCTATTGCTTATTGATGCTGTCGTGTAATTCGTCTTGTCCTCACGGATTTTAGGCCCATTTATCAACACATATCTCATTGACTAAGGTATCGACATTATCAGCGAATGCCAGAACAAACTTCGATCCGTGTGCTAAAATTATTGTGATTAAGTCTGGTTCCAGTTTTCCCATTGAATGTTTTAGGGCTATATTGAATAACAAGCGGAATAGCAGGTCTCCTGGTCTTAACCCAGCGTTTGTACTAACTGTTTCTGAGATATGACTTCTGACCTGTACAGGTGTATAAGAGTAGTTCACGCACATCTTTGTCATTGCCACTTGCTTTTTGCGAATCCCCATTTCGATCATTGCTGACCATAGCGCTTTTCGGTTAATTGAATCAAACGACATGGAAAAATTTACAAAGACCTGGTGTATGTCTTGGTCAAACTCCCAGTGCTTCTTGAATAGCTGTTTAATGGTAAATATGGTGTCAACTGTTGATCTACCAGCTCTAAAACAACATTGGTTAGCTTCCATAATTTCTTCTGACCTTGATGATAATATTTTTAATAGCAGAGTAATTATTTTATACCCAGCGTTTACAAAAGATATACCTCTACGATTTGCACATGGTTCCTTATCTCCTGTTTTATATATTGGAATAACCAGGCTCCCCATCCACTCAGGCGGTATGTTCTCTTGATCCCGTATCCTTTTTATAACTTATTGGTATATTTTCATGTACAGTTCATGCCCGTCCTTCTTTATTAATTCCGTTTCATACCACCACAACCTAGATATTTTCCATTGTTGAGCTTTCCGTTTTTATTGCTTCCTTGACTTCTTCGAGTGTTACTATATCGATTTTTAGTTCTACCATGTTTGATGTTCCGTCAATTTTCATTTTCTTCGTTTCATGCATTGAGCAGTTTTTCAGAATTTTCTTTCTATATTCCGGATCACCTTGATCCGGAGTCCAACGTCTTGAATTTACACTGTTGGTTTCTTATTTTGCTTATCTGTGGTAGTTCATCTACGCGGTTTTCTTTATAGTATTTGTAAGATTGTTGTAATTTTATATTGAACGATATTACTTTAATTGTGATCATCCATAACAATAATTTTTATGAAGTCGTACAGAATAAACCCTAATGAATGTGTGATGCATACTGATATAAAAATACTTATGCAATAGAGATTTTTATAGATAATGAATAAAGTTCTATTAAGGAGTTTTACTAAAGTCCCAAATTCTTCAATGGGGTTTTGGTTTTCAATCAATTTCATTACAGAATCAACCCAAACTTTATGTCCATTTATATTTAACAACTAACAATTTTTGTTTCAAATGCTGAGTGATTCAATTGAGTTATGCGGCTTTAAATCGACGGATTCGATCCTCCAAAGTCAATTGTCCGCTCTCTTCCCTACTACAAAAAACTCTCGTTAAAAACCCAATAAGCTTCCCACTTATATACCAATTATTGCCGTCATCAATAAGCGCTTTTGAATTCTCATTCGGGCCTAAACACTGTCATAATTTACTGCTTTTGCGGGAACTCCGACAGTGTGAAATCGTTTCGCCCCATGAATGGCGTTCATCGGCTCGGAAGAAACCAATAAATAATATCCTAAATCTGACTCGTTCAGGCGTTCACGGCAAATTGCCCGACTATCCAATGCCGAGCGATCATGACCTCTTCCTCCTTGAGAGGGTGCGAGCTTGCTCGCATAAATTACATATATTGATGATTCCGCTTGACTTAACTGGAAGATTTCATTAAATACTGGATATGGGTAATGTAAGTCTGCAGTAAATTAGAGAGCGAAGCGTCCAGCGATCACGAGCCGCTGCCCGTAACGGCCAAGTGGGTGGATAAAACGTCAGTTTCTAAAATGCTAGAAGGAATTTTTTTGGCGATGATTTTATTTTATCTTACCTAAAAAGTTGTCTATATATGAAATATCTAAAAAGTATCTGCGGATGATTTGTATATGAAGAGCGAAAATATTTTGTTATCGTGTATGTGAATTATTGCTCAGTCTGTGTTTTTCGCTTTCTTGGCGGTCAATAGTATTTTTCCCAGTAAAATTTCCACATATACATTCTTTCTAAAGACACAATGCTTAAGTCACTAACTCTAAGTGAATTCGGGCTCTCCGTAGTAAACAGTCATAAGTAAAAATCTGACGAACTAAATTCACTACGTATTCGTTCATTTCAGTATTTCAGTACTACCTTCTGATGTACAGACTATTTTCAATTCGAAATTGACACGTGCTCGAAAAGTGCGTTCGGCTGATGTTTTAAATAGATCTCATGGCATAGTGACCCAAAATGTCTGAAAATGAAATGATAAAATAATTAAAAAGCATAAAATTTTACTCGGTTTCATACAGGATGGGAGGACGTCTTCAGGTCATTGCTGAATAATTCCCACATTGCACTGCTACACAAATCACTGCATCAAGGTACTAAAGTTACGTTTACATAACAATGAAGTGTCAAATAATAAACTGAATATACGAAGGCTGATAAAAACCTTACTGTTGGTTTTCTAGACAACACCAAAACGACAAGACTAATGTGCCCTTTGCCCTTAACTCATTTTTTAACACTCATAACGAGTTTTCAGAACACCAAGACCAAATATGAAGTTTCAGCTCTTCACCGAAAACCATGTTTTGGCACTAGAGGTCCTCAAACGTCCAAAATTGCCCATTTCTCAGAATTTTGATTGTTAACCCTATTGCAATACTTTCTTGTTATGAATATATCTTCTGTAAAGAATAATGTAGGGGAGTCGACGATGTTGGGAAGATATCTACAAATTGCCACACCACCGAGCTCCGTTCAAAGTAGCTTTGTGGCTTCCGATTGCCCTATTATAATTTTTCCAGTATAACATATGAGGTGGTGATGAAAATTACGTGCATGGCAAGGCTAACTTTTATTGCATTTGTAATTCTAAGCGAGAACTGCAGCAGTTAAAACATGGTGAAAATCCCGTTATCGTCACAAAATTATTTTTCACTATTACTAAATTGAAACTGCAATTTAGTTCAAGTTTCGCGGTCAGGTCATATTACTCGTTTCACGCTGGGATTCTGCATTTTGGTCATGGGTTAGTAAAGAATCCTTCACTCTAGGCTCTAGGTTAGATTAGAATAGATTATATGGCATAATTATTCCGGTGCTCTTCATTTCCTCAACGTTTCCCTCGGCCTTTTTTTCCTTGTGACAACTATCTAGTTTGTTGACGGGTAATCCTCGCCCCTCGGGTTTCGATTTTGTGTTTCAGTACATTTCTTTTGCCCGCTCTTCATTTCCCATAAAGCATATTGTTTGCTTTTTTGATGTCCCAGAAAAATTGCAAGAGTTGCTGTTATCAGTTGCTGGAATTTGGTGTCTCTGGAGTCAGGATTTAAAATTATTTTATGTGTTCCCTATATTACTGGGGAAACGGTTTCTGCCTTCGTTCCCTTTCTCGTGGTTACCGAGTAATTAGTTCGTAGATGAAACCAAAAAAAATCTCAAAATGTCTGTTGTCCGGTATTACAATTCCTAGCCATTGATCTTCCCCGTCATCATGGTTCTATGGTTCCGGAATGGCAAGGCAACCATGGAGCTGCAGCGTCTTAAGGTATGGCCACTTGTCTATGGCTTCCTCATCTTACGGCGAAGGAATTCTAACTGTATGCAACGATTTATAGGTTATCAGCTGCTGCAATGTGGTCGAGACTTGTTTCTTAAAGCCTGAGCAAATCCTTTGAATGTGATCAGCCTCGTCACAGTTCTTGCACTATAATGATATCTTCCTCTTCGGCAGGCTACTTCTCCTCTTCACCAGTACGTTATATATAATTGTAGGTACTATCCATCTGAATCAGAATTATGGGCCCATATTTATGGGTCCTTAACACGCCCATAATTTCTTCATGCTGCTGTATCACTGTCAAACCCTAAGGTTTGCCGACGACTTCAAGGTTTCTGGTAGCGCTAGGCGACCTCTCTATTAATAAAAATCTGAACTACAAAGCTTTCAGTAAGGCTCTCTTGAAGTTGTAAAATATACGATTCGGATTACCACGTAGGTTATAATTGTAGTAGGTTATAGCAGGTGGTAAATATGCTTGGCGATATCCTGTTTTTGCTCTTTACTAAACATTCTCCTCCTCTTTACCCTTTGTGAGCATTCCCTGTGTGAAAAGTCGTAAATGCTACGGTTCTTTCCTTTTGTTACTCAGCTAGGAGCTTTAGTGGCAACCTCAAATTGGATAAGATAATTCTGTCAGGTGGTTATAAATTACCTTATCCTCCGCTCTTTTTCCGAGTCAGATAGATGTGGCCTCTTACAGATTGCCGCTTCCAGTTCTTTTACCCGAGTATTCAGTTCATCAATTTCGTTGGCGATCTTTTCTCAAGTGAATAGGCCATAAACTGTTTGTTGACTAAATGTTCAGAAACATCAAAAAACCTCTACATCGCGTTCTTCTTCAATATGATAAATTTTTATATGTACCTCTGACGATCCTTAAATAGTGAGAAAATTTTTATGGTCTATTTTTCAGAAAGTTGGTTTCTTTTTTAAAGTTTTTCTTGTGCTTATCGTTTCTAGTAACAAAGATACACGTAAATATACCGTTAACTGTTACAAAAGTAAAGAGAATCCATGTTTCCAGAATCCAGAAGAGAATCCATGACCATCCAGAATGTTTGGTATATTTAGAAAATAAAATTAAATGATAATGATGTTGGTGCCTTAAACATCTTAGTTATTAATATATACATAATTAATAACAATTATATTATTATCTATATATATATATATATATATATATATATATAATTTAAATTTAAAGCAGTAAATCTGCTAGGTACACCAAAGGTGCTCGGAGGTCAACATAAACCTTCAATCTTTTTTCCACCGCTTCAGAAAATACAATTTGAGATCGTCGCATTTTCTGAACCGCCTGAAAGTCCAAACTATAATCGTGCCATGTTTATAGCTTCTTGCTGTTATAGTAACTATTCCATAAATCTCTTTTCTACTAATTTCCACTCCATCGGTATACTAAGTTCAGAGTCTGTAGACTTTATGAGTTACTTGGAAGGAGGAGGCGTAAGCTATAACTATGCAGAGTTTAAAATTTTTAACTACTCGAGAAGTAAATCAGGATAAAATTAATGAAAATAAATTTCATTGCTATCTTTCATCCCTTCTGGAGGGAAAATTGGGAGCTATAGTATTTTTTTTGAATCTTTACGAGGCCTAAGTTTTAAGCGAGCCAAGTTTAAAGTTTAACTATTTCACCACTGTTCTTTACGCCTTTGAAGTGGAAATTCGCTGATAAAGAATTTTCATGAACCAACTTGGAACCTCACGCTGTAAGCGTGTCAAGATTAAAGGTACTATTTATTCGAGAAAAACTCTTTTTCTGTCCCCTTAGTAATGTAAATTCGTTAATTCTGGATTTTTATTTTGGGGTGTAAGTTAAAACCGTACTGGGTTTATGGTTTCTAATTTTTTGGCACGTACGTCAGAATAAAAATCACAAAAAGTAAATTTTATCCTTATTTTTACCCCCTCATAAAGAAAAATTGGAGGTTTGGAGGTGTGCCATGTTTGAACTTCACAGGTAGTCGGTAAATACCTTAGCATGGCCGTGAAACAACATAATATTAGGCATTTGTCATTCGGATGTCTTGGGGAGGGAGTTATTCTAGAGGATTATCACTTAAAAACAGCCATTTTGGTTTTGACAATTTTTCAAGAACTGTAATAGGCTATACATTTTTAAGCCAGTTTCATTTTTTTCAATTTATACACAAAAAAATAGAAAGAATTTTTTTGTATACATTTTCGGAGAAGTGGTGGTCACAGAAGTGACCCTCTTTCTATCCAGGCTTAATTCCAGTATCGTTTTCCATCCCACATAATTTGTTTATGATATTCTCTGACCTTTTTATCAACAAGTAATTAAAAATTTATTTTTATCTTTGTTATTAAGTGTTAAGTGGTTCTCATGAAGTGTTTTAAAGATTTTAAATAAACTAAAACTTAATAAGTAATGGACTGTTTTCTGTTTGCTACACATTTTCTTTAACAAATATTTTTCTTGTTGTTATAGTATGTATATATCTGCAATATTTTGACGTGGCGATTTTGCTTGTATTTATCTATGTAGTAATTTTTTTAAAAAGTCGTGTATTGTTACACCCATTTTCTTTCCTATTTATTAGGATATACGTGTGAAAAACATTACCATACTTATTTAACTTTGTCAAATACTATAGAAGTAACAAAAGAACTCGAAATGCTTATGAAGGAATGCATTTATGTGTATCTACGTATGAACGAGCTTCACTGGAATACTGCATCTCTAACCGATCTGACCCATTGTCGTGAACTTTCAGGGCATATATTTTCAAGTATACTGTGGTAGTAGTTGTAGGCGTCGCTCGACTTCAACTCTCGATAATAGCCTTTATCAAAAGCTATTTTCATCCTACGGCGACGACGACGACACAGTATATTGTCGGGTAAACATTTACATATCAGAATATCTGTAGAAGCCGATGAAAACTTCTTGGAGCTTCTTAGCATTGGATCTTCTTTTAATTTTATCCTGAAATAGAAAACAGGAAAATAGAATGACCGAAATAGAGCACAACTAATATTGTCGAAATGTGTCACAATTTCTCATTTTTTCTTTCCTCTCTAGATGAGATTTAATAAAATCGCAAGTCGTTTTAATGTCAGGTTTATATATATGACAGTTTTACTTTATTGGGATTGAGAGTAAAGGAAGCAGTAGATGTCAACATTGTCAAAATTATTCAGCATATGCCGATAATCGAGTCTAACGAATGTTGAGGTTGTTTGTTCGGAAGTTGGAAAATGAGTTGTTTTTTTTTTTAAATTAATACACATCAGACTTTAGTAATTGTAAGAGAAAATAAAAAGGTACCATGATACTCGACTCAGTCGAGTATCAAAATCTTTTTCTATCTATATCTACCTTTTTCTTATTTCCTCTACAATTACTAAAGTTTAATAGTTTTCATGTTTGTGGCCTTTAGGTGAGAACCATAGATTAACTCTTGTAAATGCCCGTCGAGGTATAATGCCAGGGGAGTAGATGTTTAGGGTTAATCGATATTTGTGGAAAATACACATGTGATCTCCCACGATTAAGCGACAAAAGTCTGGCAATTCGGTATCACTTTTACGATGGTAGGATATCACACAAAACGGTACATGAGTTGTGTTGAGAAGAAACAGCAATAAATTATCGATAGAAGCTGAAGAGGAATCATCCTAATTGCAAGACTGACCTGTTTTACCGACGACATAGTTATTTCCCAAATGACCGGCTGCAGATGAAATGAATACTTTGGGAATTAGGTGAAATTTGCCTACAGTAGGTAGACGTAAAAAAATAAAATAAAAAGAAATTAACGTTTTATTGTTCCTAAACCAAAAAATTTTGTGAACAAAACCCAAATGAAAGCCCAAAATAGAGGCATATGTAAAAATGAACTAGAGAAACAACTCATACATCAACAATACATAAAAAATCAGGAAGATCATATCATCATCATTCAGGAAGATCATCATCATTGCAAAATTTAGAAGGGATGATGGCGGAACTGATGCAAGGCGGGAAGAGGTTGTAGATTTTAATTGCATTGTAAATAATGGAGCCGTTAAGGCGTTGAGAGCTAATAATGGCAAACGGAGTATAGGGTTCATATTGTAATAATATAAAGATATTTGGTCGTAACAAGATCTTTTCTTTAAACTAATATGAACATAACACCTGACAGTAATACCTAAAAATGTGTGTGACATTCAGGAGTGATGTTTTACTGATCGACTACCTAACTGAATTTTTATGATCTACGTCTCTTTTATGTCCACCGTCTCATACGCTCGTAACATATGATTCGTAGCGTAATTTTTAGTATTAGTTTTTAACATGAAGAATTCATATTTATTCTTTTCAACTTCGGATGCCTTTCAATGGCTGAGAAGGTAAAACGCAATCACTCATAACAATTCGAGATACAAACGAAATTAAAGTTACTTGAAGTATCGAAAACGTTTAGGTACTCTTCTATACACCGAATAAGTCATTGGATTAAGTAGTTGATGTCTTCTATCTTCCTATTATTCTGCTAATTCGTATAACCGCCCTCGCAGCCTTATGACATATTGCAAATTATTCTTACACTATCCATCAAAATTCAACATGGCGACCGTGACGATCGCGTCTTTCATGTACAACAATACCGTCTACATTACACCACAGAGTTTAAGAAGCAACTACCTGCCTGCCTCTCCTAATATTTATCCAGTAACTCCCTGAGCTATCAAACGCGAAAGTCAGACGTCATCCCACTTCTCATCTTATTAAGTAAATTGACTGTGCTTTGTATCCTTTTTGTCGAATCAATCACGGGAACGACAGGTATTGTGTTTCGCACAATTTCGACGAATAATTGACGTTAGCCGGAATTAACGACGCCAGCGGGCAGATCGAGATTGAATCATGCCTTACAGACAAGCATGGGAAGGGAAAACAGAACGATTCGTCTTCGAGTAAGAGGGCTAAATTCGTACTTTTCAATAGTTTTTAAAATTGAACAGAACAATTTGAAGCTTTCATAATAAATATTTGCAAGATATCATGTATGTATGGTGTATTTGGTTATTCGTTTCCTATTGTCTGTTGTGTGCTCCGATTTTCTGATTCTTGGTGTGACACGGTATTCTTTGAAACTGAAAGAACCCTAGTGCTGACAAAAGTGGTTCCTGGAATATTTGCTCTTACCAAAATACTGTTAGTTTCCATTGACATCGCAAATATTTGGAAAAATATTCGACCCATACCTATACAAACAACACACGGAGTTCAGTATCAAAATTTGTTAATAAAATCCTTCAATCCGGGATGTTTTTGATTTTGGGAAAGTCACGAATCTGGTACGGTTTGAAATATTTTGGTGGTAAACGATCTGAATCGATAATGGACTTCTGAAGGTAAACTTTTTAAAAAAAGAAATGAGTTCCTTAAACACAAATTTTATAAAAAAATACCTTTTTTTAACAAAATCCTAGCATTATTAGACTGAAAAAAAGAAGAAGAAAATTTACCCCTCCTCACTTGATCGATTTTTAAGACGGTGTGCCTACCTGCCTCACTGCAAACAATTCTAGTGGATTCTAGATAAAAGTATTGCGCCCTGAGAAATAACTTTTTTAAAGAAACTTCTAATTATCACTTCTGCAACACTTGAACATAACTTAAAATCAAATCTAGTGTCACATATTTCTTATCATTTTGTTATTATGTCAGTCGGTAAGCTGGAAAAGATCTATCTCAAATTTCTATGCCGTTTTAACTAAAGGTTATTTTTCAGATTGCGATCCCCTGAAATAATCGTGCGTAGACACGGTGTTTCTACCACCCCCCCCCCCCCCCATTGTGTCGGAGTTATCACAACTCGCTTCAAATTATCTTCAGCTATGAGATTACAATTATCGTCCCTTGGAGACAACTCTGAGAAAGCTGCACAGCACTCTGGGTCAACGTTCCATAGCATCGTAACGCTTCAGAGGACCAAAATTTGCACACTGGATCTTCATTTATAATAGCATCGGATTTTGAACCAGAACTCTCCTATCCATTATACCTATTTATAAAAATATGATACTTATATTGCGGTATTGATTCATATCATACTTCATATATGTATATGAATGTTTGAAGCTGTAAAATCCTAAGTTGGCTTAAAAAAGGTTGAACAACATAATTCAAAACTGTACCAGGTTGAAAACCTTTCAAGTGCATCATGTTATATGATCATGTTGTGAACTATACAAATTTCATCATTTTATATTAGATAATCTTGAAGTTACAGATAATTAAAGGAATATATGTGATTCATTGTTTAAATAACATACAACTTTGTACCCGAAAATATGTTGTTTGGGCTGAAGTGGGACACAAAACATGCTAATTAGAAGTAAGTGTTCTTCCTGATCTGAGGACCCAATTCAAAATGTTAACAATTTGGAAAAACTGTTTTCTTTAATTTTTTTATTCATATAAAATTTTTTGAACTCATAGGTGTAGTAACATTGTGTCATTTTCATAAGTTAATATCGATAAGGATAAGTCCCAATCCATGACATATTACTGACTTCGGAAAAATACCGTAAATGCAAGGAAATTTTTTCAGCCTTCGATTTCAGATTTTCCATAAACTTTTTTTTTTCGATTTATTACAGTTTTTCTTATCGAAATACGTTATAAAAACAATGGGATTCCTAAAGGATCTCCCCACCCAGGAGCGCGCGTGCAGCAATTTCCCGGAAGCGCACAGTGCACTAAGGTATTATCATTTGTTTCAAAACGAAGTTCTAGAGGAACAAGACCTGCAGGGATGAGTCAAGTATTATTCTATAGCGGGGTAGAACGTGCGTAGGAAAAAGAATGAAAATTTGCCTTGAAATGATCATTTCGTATTGACTCCAAAGCAAACCCCAGAAAACTTGAAAAACAAATTTTTATCATTGAAACATGTACGTAAACTGTTACGTAACTGCTAAAAGAAGAGTGTATATATTTTCAGCGGTGATATTTGTATATATGTGTTTCTTCCACCGTAACATCCTAACCTAAAGTAAATAAAATGGAACTCTACCGATTCTGATGTACAAGGTTTCTCTTGATTACTTAGGTTATCAGATATTTCGAAAACTATACAACATCGGATGTTTCCTTCGGGTGTGACGGGAAGTGCATATAACTTGTGAACGGTTCTACCGATTTCGATGTACAATAACTCATTAGATTTCTTGACTCATCAGAAGTATCATGGTATCTTATGTGAACAAAATACTTTCCAATTCTTTAGAACGAAGCAACTTATGTTTCATTAGTAACAATAGAGTTTTTTCATCTTTTAAAACTGCTTGCTTTTATTACTGTACTTTATATTTACCATTCAATACCAGACATACAACTAAAGTTACCGGTAAATTTTTAAATCTTCAGTTATTCCAAGGATTTCACCTACAATAAAGTTTGGTAGTTCGAGTTTTGTTCGAGATTTCCATGCTTTTTTCATAGTCAATTGCTCATTTCCATATGTCTTTATTATTTTTCCTCAATTGGCATTCTTCTCACTTTTGGAATGACATCTCGGTGACCTCTGCAGGTCTTTACGTTCGTCGGGAATTTTATTTTAAAACAAATTATTGTACCTTAGTGCACTGTGCGCCGCCAAGAGTGGCGCGAAGACTTTTTGAAAAAAAATTCCACAGTTCGAAAATATATTTCATTATATCTTTTGTCTGAGAGAAATTGACGAAAAAGCGTTTACTCCAGCAAAAATTTTAATTGCGTGCCCAGACCAATGGGGTCATTTCCGGGAATAATTATCATATTTGTTTTCTTATCTGAGCCTAGACAACACATCCTTAAAATTTCAGGGCAGTCCCAGACCCCAGATACAAAGATTATTGGTTATTTAAAGAATGAATCATATCTACACCGAGTATCTCAATATTACGTGCCAAAGTTTTGTAATAGATTTAGAGGTTAATTAATGATAATTTAACCACTTATGTTTATACAGGTTTGTTTACTGTTTTAGAGATATAGTGGTTTGGAAACCAGGATTTTTTTATATTACTCCCAAATCTTTTAATATTTATTTTTCAAATTTTACAAAGGATGATTGCTTATTTATAGCCTTCATGTGAGTTATAGAAAGTTTTCTTAAAATTATCATACAACTTTTTGATAGTGTACAAAACTTTGATAGAAAACAATTGATCATATACAAATTCGCACAGGCAAAGAACTCGCCCAATACGTTACTACTGGGCTACGGCCGCTAAACATCGCCTCAGTTGCAGAACCTGAAGTCATAATTGTGTTGAAAAGTGTTCGTTTTGAGTGACTATAGAATGACGTATCAATTTTTTAATGCCAAAATAGTTGATGATATTTTTTGAAAAATAATGGTAATGGTCTGGACAGCAAGAATATACGACGAACGTCTTCCACGTAGAATTCACCCAGATAGAATTCGTTTTTGGGAATTGAAAGTAGATTCCGATCAGGGAGAAGATTTAAACCTCCAAGTAGGTGCAGCCAGCAGTGAACCCCAGAAATGTTAAAACACTTTATTTATACAATTAAATGTTACATCCTGCATCCTTATTAGTTTACAAAATTAAGATAACAGGGATTATTTGCCTAAAGCAAGATATTATAATTGCATGTTGGAAAAATTGCAGAAGGCCCAAATTTAAATAAAAATATTTTATCTAGTGTTGAAACGCAATTTACAAGAAATTGACTCATTTGGGCACTACTGTGCAGATGAAAGCCAGACTTGAGAACAACTAAGGATTTCTAAATTAGTCTTTCTATCAGTCTATGGGCATGAATAATTTGCAATAATTAGTAATTATTGTAGTAATTAGTAATAATTTAGTGATTTTCTTTATTTACTTAAATTTTTAGGCGATCGCAGTATTTACCTTATCCTTATTCTTGGCAGTATGCGTGGTGTAAAGAAAGCAAACAATCAGAAGATAATTCGTTCAGTTCAAATGAAATTATTAATATTCGTTCAGAAGTGGAAACCATTTAAAATTAAACCGAATGGCCAGTGAAGTTAAATTGAAATTGTATAAAACGTTAACAAAATATGGTGGATTTTCCGAACTAAAATCTATTGATAAATGCCTTAATCACATCCTGTCATGGAATTATTAATTCATATCTCACGCTTCTTTCTTTTTGTGTCCCATTGTTTTTAGAATGTGTTAACTGTACTGAATTATACGACACTTCGCGTCAACAGTTACGTCAAAATTATTCTACAAAATTCTGGGAAGAGCTGGTCAAGATGAAATTTTTCAGCTATATGACTGACCTAACTATTATTCTTCTGATTTGGTTTACAACAGGCGAAACCCCAAAACTGTATCCACTTAATAAGTATTTAAGATTTACAAATGACTCAACCAGGAGAAACTAACAGGGCATTGACTCATTTGGACTTCATTATAATATGCCACATTCTTCACATGACAATAACGCAAAATCAATAGACCCTCTGTGGATCGTAAAATGCTAGTGTAATGATGTCACTAATTCAAATTCAAATTTTAATGAAATTTCTAGACCTCTGAAGTATTTCTTTAAATAGTATCAGTAGATATAAGAAACACAGTAAAAGCAACATTAAAATTCGTCATGGTGATTCAAAAGCTCATTACCAAATTGTAGGTATTAAACAGCTTTTAACAAATAAGTGCTCATATAGAGAAACCAATTAAACCGTAAATATTTTAACGCCGCTAAGCATTTCACAAGGAAATATATGGAATACCTCGTGAACAGCAACAAAGATAATATGCCGCATGAATAATATATGAACAAGAATTTCGTCACTTTATCGTTTTCTTCTTCGTCTTCATCTTCCGTTTTTCCTAATGCGTTTTCACTTACTAGTTCCTTAACCTCCAACCATCGACTAGTCTTGGTGTTTCTTCAGGAAACTTGAATGAGACCAGATCACTTATTATTATGTCGGAACCGAACTTTAACAACGTGGTGGGCGGGTTGCAACATACCGACTGTCTTGTCTGATCAATTTTAATGTGCATCGATGTAGCTCTCGAACAAAATTAAATTTAATAGCTCGATTCGCTGCTTGAAATTGTAAATGTGTCGCGTGTAGTATTGTCGTAGATTCTCGTTAGGCTCTAGGATTTACGATTTTACGAGAATTTGCCTTGAGGCGGAACTCGATTACTGCTTTATGGTCCTTCGCGCTATCTTTTGGGTTCGATGCGCGGAATACTTGATCGGATTAATGCAATCACACAAAAAAAACTTTGTTGTTGCTAGAAAAATTGAGAATTTTCGAAATTTGGGCGTTAAACAACATCAATTAAGGTGTGTATGTGGCTTAAGAGATTTGCCCCTATAACTCGCTCTAATTAAATAAAGATATTAATTGGAGAAATCAGAAATAGGAGTGATTGTGATAATGCTAAGTGCATGGTTTGATGAGAGGAACAATCAATTTAGATTATTCTCTGACTAAGAAATTAGTAGTGCGGTGGCTATAAGACCAGGGATGGAAAGATTAGAAGAAACGAAGGTAAGCTGTTAAAGGACATATATTTGGACATTTGAAATTTTGGACAAAGTTATAGTTATTTATTATTAGTTATACCTATACGTTCAATGATTTCGCAAAAACTAAGTAGTTGGCGAAGATGGAGTAGTTGTTATAACAGCAACATTGTTTTAATGTAATCTTAAGCCGTTTTCACAAAAAGTTCTCAATTTAGCCTCCACTTTTTCTATTTCTATTCTATTGTATTCTATTCTATTGTATTTCTATACCAGCGATAGTAAGTTGTACATACAAACGTGAACCACCTGAGCAGAGTTGAGCCTTATGAGGCATATAAGGTCAAGGCTCAAGTTTGTTTTTCAATGGTAACTGTTATCTTGAAAATCCAAGATTCTGCACTACATAACTATGAGAAGTAAGTATATAGTCTGACCTTTATTAGTTTGACGAGAGAAGTTGTCTATTGGTTGTTCAGGTTAGTATGAATTCTATAAATTGTAATTCATCAAAATTGTGTATTTAGGGTTCCATTTTTGCATCGTAATAAATTAAAATTCGAAATATGTCAATGGACGAAGTACATAGGTATGTTAGCCACTTAATTACTGATATGAAAAAATTACTTCAATACTTTTTAAAGCTAAAAATTAATTTTTAAAATTGTAAATTTTCAACGTGAAAATTAAGTAAGAAAAAGTGTTTGTTATTACTATTTTTATTTCAGTATTACCGAATGATCCGCGAAGTTTTAGAAATTGTCCAGAACATGCCTTTTGGCTTCTTCTTCTTCTTCTTCTTCGGGTGCCTTCTCCATTCAACGAAGATCGGAAACAATTTTGACTAATGCGTCTCTGTCTTGGGCTGTCCTTAGCAAAGTGTTTGCTAAGCTTGTCCGAGCCAGTCCAACCCCTGATGTTATTTAGCCACGAGCACTGTCTACGTCCAGGTCCTCGTTTTTTTTTCGATTTTGACATCCACAATCAGTTGCAAGAATCCGTATTTTTCCTGTCCCTTGATATGGCACAAATAAGCAGTATTCCGCCTTTGTATTGTCTCGAGGATTGTGCAGTCTTTGTTCATTCTTCGTAAGATTTCATCATTAGTCAGCTACATATTTTATTTACACCTGCAATCCTTTATTGTTAAAAACAGGTTTATTTTCCTGGTTGAGTACGTTGGTATTAGTTTGGTGATTTCGGTCTCCTTCGACTTCCTTGATTTCTTTATGCAGATTGTATAAGTCGTGTTTTTGATACATCTCCTTCACCTGATGACATCTTTCCTACATCCACGTTTCCTTGACTTCTCTGACTTTCCTTCTAATAAGTTTTTGGGTTATTTTGTATTCAACGGCTTTTACTTGATTAAAACTCCGTCTCTGTTCCATCAATGTCAGTATTTCCTGCGTCATCCACTTCTTGTGTTGTTTGGTTTAATTTTTCCTTATTAACGGCTGCTGCACAAGTAGAACAGCATCCTTGAATTGTTTCCAAGTGCCTTCGATAGTGTGTGAGTTTTTGGCGTGGTTGGGGTCTTCGTTCCTTCGTAGAGTTTTGCTGAGCTCTTCATTAAATTTATCAGTGATGCCCTGTCGAACGGGTGCACACTTTAACCGTGCCGTGTTTAGTACGCTGGATATTATTTTTTTCTAAGTTTTATTAAGTCGAATCCGGAATCGTGCCACCACGGGGCTACGGTCTTGCGCGGCGTCTGCTTCTGGATACTCCTTCACACTGAATACACCATTTTTGTACCTTTTTTGGGAATAATAAATAGTCGCTTTGGTTTCTAACTCGATATTCGGGAGTGTCTTGTGGAGACCTTCACGAGTAGAAACGTCTTGCAGGTAACTTGGACCATGTGTTAAAAGCTATTAATTTTTTTCCTAACAGAACTGTACAAGGGTGTCGCCCCTCTCGTTCCGGGTTCTCAGACCATACTTCCCCACCGTATCCCCGCTTCTTCCTTTTTCCACCTTGGCATTGAAATCCCCAGAGGATAAGTGTGACTTTGCCTGTATTGGTATAGGATATTAGTTGTTTTACGAATATTTCTGGTTTCTTGACTGTTGGGGCATATGCTTCAATTATGTTTAAGTTTTTTGGTGCTGCCCTTAGAGAGTGGTATGATGTTGTTGACTGAGCTACTGGTCGTTGAGTCCATTATGATACCCTCTCCATTAGTGGCGGTGGGCGCCTTCGGCTTCGGGGTAAATCAATACGTAATCGCTCCCTTTGACTTTTCCCTGACCAGGCCATCTTGTCTTGCTTATTTCCATAATGTTCACTCCAAGGTTTTTCATTTCCTGCTCTATGTTGTGCAGTTTTCCCGGCATATCCATGCTGTTGACATTCCAAGTGCCGATGCTTATTGTTTGCTTTGCGTTTATTTTTACGACGTTGATGCTTTTACTCGTGGGGATTCTTCGCATCCCTTGACCATCTAAGGTCTGCCACGGACTAGGGGCCATTTGATTAGGTTGTGTTGCCATAATTGTTTGTCTTGAGATATCCTTGTGGATGTTTAATATAACGGTTTTTCGTTGCCTGATACATCTTTATGCCGTTGACCATTAAACTGGTTCTTCCGCCATTGGCACAATTTCTTGATCCCGGGACAAAGAGGTACCTCTTCATTTGCCAGCTCCTCCACTTGAAGCAATAGGCTAGCGGTGGGGACTGCTTATATCGGCAATCGTTCGGTCATCAGAGCCTAGTTAGTCAATCTAGCAGGGAGCACCAGATGGCTGTGCCATCATACGGGAAGGTGATGTTTACATTTGGGTTGGCATGTTTGGTTAATTACTACCCCTTACTCCCCCAGAACATCTCACTTTTGTTTAAATGTGATAAAAGCTATTTTTATAAACAACATTAAAGCATTTGCAATTATTTTTACTACTTGTTTGTTACTCTATAAATATCTATGACAAATTTTTTAATCATGTATAATAATATACTATTATGGCTATTATAAAAGGCAATTAGTATTTTTTATATTAGCCTGTAGTATGTTATGTCTGTAATTTTTATAAAAAAATATATATTTCTTTCTAATTGAGACTTGTCCGACGATTACAATCGGATGATTCCTCGTGTTCAAATGATTTACCTTGTCTTTATGGTTTTGGTTTTAACAAATGGAAAAGTCTGTATAGACGTTCATTGAAATTAAGTCACGTAAAGCATAGTGCTCAAAGATATGATTTGCTGCTAGAAAATGTTTTCAAATATGATGAAATACCAAAAAATAATTATTTCAAAGAACGCCAGCCGATTTATTTACTTATTTATTTCTTATGGCACATGACAAGCGGAACTTATACTTTCACAATTAGGAAAAATATATAAATACAAAATACCATGTGTATATCAAAGTTCACGTAGATTGCTCCAGCATTATATATTTAAAGTCGGATTGTTCATATAGGCTGTTGCCTCACTTGAACATGCATTAAGGGGCTCCACCCCCGTCAATGTTTTAAATAACTACATCTACCCTGATCCTAAATGTACTCAGAGCGCTCCATGGCTTCCGAGGTAAATCAGATCCCTCTATTCTATTAGCTGGATTTTGTGCGAGGTTCTTATGTGGAGCATTAGTCCAGATTCTCTGCCATTCACCGTCCATGTTGAACTGACTATTAGATAAACTTCACTTCGGGTCCAGAGTGTGCTACGCGTGTGTCACTATATTCTGACTTGTCTATTGGATTACTTTTTCGTGTCTCGTTTTGGTTTCGCCGTAAATTATTTACGGTTCTCTACTCCTTTCTGGACTTAGATCCCCCTTATCACTGAACATACTTGAGAGCATTTTCTATTCCACTCTTCTCTTTAGAGGGCCCTTGTTATCAAACACATTTTTATAAAGGACATTAGTTAAAAAATACATTTGGACTGGGAATATAGAGCGTTTATATTCCCAAGCAGTACTCGATATTTCAATTTTTACAAAATCTCAGGCCGTCCTAAAGTTATTTCTGCTAGGAG
Source organism: Cryptocephalus primarius (assembly GCA_963576515.1). NCBI lineage: Eukaryota > Metazoa > Arthropoda > Insecta > Coleoptera > Chrysomelidae > Cryptocephalus > Cryptocephalus primarius. Next base: position 11,188,832 of record OY754945.1, read on the forward strand.
CCACTTCAGTAGCTCAAGTATCAGTAGTATCAATTTTATTTACCCTCACTTATTGTTCAATAGGTATAAATAAAATCCTTCTTCTTTTCGCTTTTGTAGTGGTCTCTTAAACAGTTTTAAGTGGCATGGTGTATTAAAATTTTCTTACATGTCTATTGGTACAAACGTAATATATTTCTGTTTGAAACTATAGACTTTTTCAAACCTTCCGTTTAAAAACGTGAATATTTTCCTTCAAACGTTACAATAATTAAAGTTCCATAAGAAGTTTCTGGAAAAAATGCCCAGGTTACGAAGTCAAGTGACCTAATACTTTTTACAATTTAATAGCCGCCGCTCTCTAATTTTGAAGTCAGCCAGTAAAACAACTTAAACACAAAATTGCAATGAACGGGGCATAACGAGGCCATTCGTCTTTACTCGAGGCTAGAAACAAATTAGGATAGAAGTAGTCAGTCTATGTAATTGACACGAGTTACAAAATTATCTAAAATAAAGAGTTTTTCTTAGGCCATTTCTAATTATTTATAGAGGGTTTGTTAATCAATGATATCCAGGATACATACTCTTGGTGGAGATTTCAAAAATTAAAGGCCATAAGGTTTAAAAATGAAAATATTTTGAATATTATTCTTACCGTTAACTATTTATCGTATGTTTATTGAACCTTTCAATAATTGCGAATCGGGTTGTTAAATTTATTCCAATATGACTAATTATTTTCACAAATTAAGTAATATAATTAGTGCAAGTTACATTTTCTAATTTATTAATATATTTCCTTTGAAATCATACCGCATATAATTAGAATAATCAGGTGCACATGTATACAAGGCAACGCATGCATATGCATTATCGACATACAAGTATACTAAAAAAAATACAACGAAGCACTAAAGCAACTCCATTAAATATGATCCTCTCTTACCAATCGGTGTCCGGGCCTTGTATTCACTAAACCTCTTTTAATTGAGTGTTAATTACGTATGCATTTATTACCTTCGACGTTGTGTTAATCCCACAGGCAAGCTATAGATAACTCCCAGTATTTGTAATTATGTACACGCAGTTAAGAGATAAGTGGTACGTGCACAGAAAGCTTGTTACATCAAAAGCTGTAAAAAAACCTTTCATGACGTTTATCTGATAAAGCTCCTAGAAGGTGGACGTTATTGAGTGAATGAAAAACCGAGGGAGTCGCCAGGTTAATCCAATAGGAAGTTTTGATATTAAAAATGATTTAATTAAAGATTAAAGTTGACGTGATACTTTAATCTTTCCTTCTTTATCCTTGTATTATGAGCGTAATAGAAATTAAAGGAGCCGGTCTGGAAGGACGAGCTGGGTTTAAAAGACTTTTTTATGTTCATTAGGTACGAATAAAAATCAAGAGATTCGCAACGTTCGTTAAACAGTTTTTTATCCTAAAAAAGTAGGGATACGCAGTTGACAAAGATAAAAATAACCACAAATAGAATATATGTTTTTCACCAAAAAAACTGAAATTACAAAATTTTAGAAATCTTAATGGATTTAACATTTTTTATTCTTTTTCTTTGTGTCCCGGAAACGAAAAAATTAACGATTATCTTTTATTAAGATTTTGGTTACATTTTTCAGTTGCTGTTACAGGACGACTCAATATTTTGATGAAAAATATAAATTGTAATCCCCTAAAGTTAGAAAAATATTACTGAGCGTGTGTACTTCACTAGACTCAAAGGTACATTGATCTAAATGTTAGGGTTTATTATACACAACGCAGCACAGCACTAATCTTCACTACATTTATTATAAGTACCGACAACATTCCTAGATTCTACATATATTTCCATCTTTGAACGTGTCATAAAATCTGTCTTTATTTGATGTTATTTTGCCATCACTTTATATTACATAAACCCTTCGTCTTCCTTTTCTTATCCCATCGGCCTAGACTTCTCAATCATTTACCATGTATCAACTAAAGTCACTAGTTAAACAGAGTACTGCAATTCATTAGTCCCATGCGTTGGAGAACGAGATGGAAATATTTTATCTTCAAAATGGCGTTTTATTTGCGAATTTTGGAAATAATTCACCGAATGGACCGAATGATAATGAAGCGATATTATAAAACACGATGTGGTAGGACATATTCAACATTCGTTAAGGACTTGTTTCTTTGGGTTTGTCGATTTTGCCTAAGATCAGATCATCAGATTATATCATTTATCAGATACAATAACATTAATTATATGTTCAGTTCCTATCTTTCAATAAGCATATAAGAAAACATTACCTAAACCAGATATTTAATCCCTCAAAAATGGGATTTGACTTTGTCATATATTATTTTGTTTTTTTATTATTACATAATTTAATATACAAGTTTCATAAGATTTTTTTTGAGAGTGGTATCTTTAAGTAAATATCTACAGGGGTTTTCCTTTAAGTGAAAATTTCTGCAAGTGTTTTCGGAAAGTGAGGGGTCGCATAAATTCATCCAAGAGGAATGGGATTGTCGAATAAATTTCTACAACCTTTTTGGGGAGTTTATGTAGCGAGATGTTTGATATTTCTTACCAATCCTTATCAGGATTTTTAGAGAGTGGTGTTACTGAATAAATTCCTGCAGAAAGTGAAAAATAGAATGGTTGAATAAGTTCCTGCAAGGTTTTTATGAGTTGAGTCGTTGAATAAATTCTTACTAGGGGGTTTTAGGTTTAGGATGATTTAATGAATTCCTACAAGAGGTTTTATGGGAGTAAAAGATGTATGTAGATTCCTACAAGGTTTTTTTAAAGAACAGAGTGATAAATAAATTCCTAGATGGTTTTTTCCGAACTATGATGGTTAAGTAAAATCCTACAATTGTTTTTTGAAAGTGGGATGACTACCCAAATTTCAACAAAGGTTTTTCAGAGATACGACAGTTGGATGGTTCCTACCACATCCCTTTTTGGAAATAAAATGAATGAAAAATTTCTATAACGGTTTTCTGGAGAGTGTGATGATACAACAGTGTTACCTCTTGTTAGTTTTGTAGTTTGTCTCTTTTTTCTTTATGTACATATTTGTATTGCTACGGTATGTGCAATTGTTTATCATCGTTTATTGATTTTTATCATCATAGATAGATTTTCATGTTTTTATTTGTATTTGGGATTATAAGTAATTTAAATAAACTTACCATCTCCTTGCATTTTTAAAGTCTATAATTTTTAAAGTTGTAAAATGACGATCGACGCAAGACAGAAATTGTGAAGTAGTGGCAATATGGCAGTTGTCCAACAATTTAATTTATGTAACTACTTAGGCTCAAAGAAGTGTTTAAAATATTTAAGAATAAATTTACATTCTAAGTGAGTATAGAAGTTGAAATTAAATCATGTTTGTTAATATGTGGTCATATGCAGCCTATTAAATATAAGTCATTGCGTTAAAAACTTGATAAGTACATTGCTATCCATCAATGCTTTTGGGTAATTGCGTATTATCACAAAGAGAAGTATACTCTATGCTCTAGATATATCTTTAATATCAGCAGAAGACTGTCTTGCAAATATCTGTTCATCGAAAATGAGGGATTAACATTCCTATGTATTCATTTTATAAAGTTTTACTCTTAATAAAACGAAACGAATGTATATTCAAAAAAAAGTACAGAATACCATACATACTCAACATGGAGGAAAAACAACTTTTCACTACAAAAACATACATGCAAAATTGTAAAAAAACCTTATGGTTTATAGATCTAAGATTATTTAGAGGGATTCCTAGCCCAACTGCAGCTTTAAATTTTTAGATATTCAAACAAAAGTGAAAAAAAATATTAGTAATAAAATCGTACTGTTCTATTAAAAAGTTTTAAATGATAATCTTCTGTTAGTTTATGTACTGCATTATATTTCTTTTTATTGTGTAGATTTTGTTAGGTTAGGTTAGGTGGTAATTGATACTGAACTTTTTATTAGTTCATATACTGAACTTTTTTTTGGTTATATATTAATTAATCAAATGTTACTCGATGTGAGCCCAATTTTTAATACTTGACCACACTTACTTCTTAAACTTTTACATTAAAATTATATCTACTGCTAATTTTAGAGACAAATTAAATTGACCAAAATCTTGCCTCAAGTGTTGTATTTTAACTCTAACGCAGTTTAACGTTAGCCTGGACTCAAAGGCAACACTCTGCTCGGCTTATTTGACTTTAAAATCACATCGAATCCGCCGCCGTCCGCTCCTTAACGAGACATTGCCCATTTGCGAGTACTCCCATCGGACAGGCAAAGGAAACAGGAGTCCTTGTTAATTGATAGTCGGAGTCCACGACGTCCGTCGAGGAATAATTGAGTTTCCTTAACTAGTGGCTGAAATTACGAGTGATTTAAAGTCGAAACCGCAGAAAGTAATGAAATTCTTCCTTGAGCTAAAACCAGGCAATTGAGATTGAGAGATGGACGTGGAACCGGGAGAGACGATCGAAGGAATAGGGATAATGTACTGACACTTGGATTTAGTTAGTAGCACTGGCTTATTTTTTAATTAATTTAAAGAGAGAAACGATGCAATGGGTTTTTTGGATGATTTTTAAATTATTTTATATATAAAAAATGCCGAATACATAAATGACATCTATGAAAGGTTTTTGCCACAATATAACGAAATACCTAGAAATTAAATAAGAAACGACTAATTTAAATGATGATTGTTGAGGATTTTCTGGGATATTTTGCCTATGTAATGTCCCTTGCGGCAGTCTAACAGTAGTCGGCTAATGTATTTGCTCGCCACCTTTCCAGATATTATTTTCTTTGCCTGAAATACCTCTATGGATGCGTTCGTCATGTTCATCCCTGAAGTCCTTAAATTTTTCCGGAGAAAATCCAAATGGGAGTGGAGAAAATTGAGGCGTATTTAAACCTAAATTTTTGTAAACCATTAACAGCTGATTGATAACAACATTATAGTGGTCAGTTCTTGTTTCCTCGGGAATTTCAACATGATTTTAAGCGCCTCTTTTCAAAATGTGTAATTTCCTTTATAATTGTCACTTCGTAAGGATTCTCATATCATAGGATCGTTTTCTACAGAATTCATCATTAGATGAATTGGTTCAATGAGTTAAGAGCCTACAACTCATTAATGAATTAATGAACTAAAGCTATATTTCTCGTGTAATGGTAATCAGGACAAAATATCAAAATTGTGTCTAACTAGTCTGTAAAACAAGTAACCTAGTTACAACTTTATAATATTAGCATAACTCTAATATTGAACCGTTTTTAAAGCTTTAAATCATTTAAGCTTCATAAGGTTTACCAATATTGGCGTAATAAGTAAAATTAGTATCTGTAGCTCTTTAATAGTAGTATTGTCACTATAATCATAAAATGTTGCATTACATGCCTATTAAAAAAACATGGGTGATCAAGCAAATCTGCTAATAAATTTGGATTTTCCTAATATAAATGCATAGAAATCAGTAAACATATTAGCTGGCTCAAAATATCGTGGTATATTGAATACCCATGAAAGAAATATAACGTTTAAAATAACCAAACTACTTTTTAACTTTTTGACTTCCGGTCTAATCTACACATCTGTATGCATAATTAAATAGACGAGACAATTTTCCTTCACGTAAAACATTCGTTTTCATAAATTTCGTATTCATATTTACGTAGCTCCGGAATATTAAAAACTGGCGTCTTTTAATACGAAACGGCCTTTCCATGGCAAACGGGGTTGTTGATATATCGGCCACTTTGTGCCGTATTCATTCTGAGCGGAAGGCACTTCAAGTTTCCTAAAAGGGAGATAACGCAAGTGTCCTCGTATAATCACGTCGATTGCTCGAAGGGCTATAGTCCATTTCGTATGTAAATATTTTTGGACCGAGTGGGATGTCTTCATTTTTTGTAAATAATTTTTTGTTTGAAACCATACTAATTTCCTAAGTCCGACATAGGGAAATTTTTTAAATGTAATAATTTTTGCACGTAATTTTTCCAACTTTCAATTATATTTTAACAGACTCGTCGTCCGATGGATTTGTTGCCGTTTTACTATAACTACGAACTGAGTGAGAAAAATGGCTGTGAAATGGATGTGTTGCAAAATGATACTGGCTTTGTGTAAAACGGTTCCCCGGCATAATACATTACCTGTTTCGCTAAATTTCCAACTTAATTATGTGTTGACGCTGACAAATGTGTCGCGTTTGTAATACAAGATCATCACAGAAATTTAATCAACTCAGAGCCGGTATCACCAACTTCAGTTAACACTACAAACTGAAGCGTTTTGTAGTTCAGTAGGTTCGTTTAGTGAACAATATCCGAATGGGCAACGGTGATTGTTCTTGGTGATTTAAGAAAAATACGCCCAATTTATGCTTGAAATAAAATGCTACAATAGTTCAGGATATGCATTTAAAAAGTTGTACATTACAGAAAATGGTATTGTTTTTATATTACAAATTAAATTAAACCCACTGATGGACACCTTCGTCTAATAACGAAAACAATTAAACATTGAAATGTTTTCTAAACATCCCTGTTATAATGGTTTTTATTTGCATGCATAATGTGTATAAATAAGAAAGATCGATCTGACATCAGCTGAAGTACTTGAAACATTTTTAACATTTTTAGTCGTTGTTTCACAACCTTTTTCTAATTTTGTACTTTCTAAAAATGACAAGTTATATTACTTTAACCTAGTTACTGTGTTATAATTAAAAGTCCAGGTGCTCCTAATAAGTGAACACTGCTGTTTATGAAGGTTATTTTATAGTAATTCCTTAGTTCGCAAGTGAGAATAGGAACTGTGGTTTGTCAAATCAACTGAATTTTGGTTTTCTTCGGAATTGATTTATTGGCCCATATAATCTCATAATGAAATAAAACCGGACGGCGATTTGGCTTACACTTGAATGTTTGTTTACATAACGGTTTATGAATTGTGACTTTATAGTTTGCATTAAATACAATTGTAAAGACTGTTCAGTTTATAAATAACATTGTACAAATATTGTAGAATCTCATCATTTATTTGATTCCGACCGCAGGCCAAGTAAACCCAGGTCAATGTGCAAGAGAGAAAGCAAGTTGCATGTGCGCCCTATGCCATTTCTGTCTAGCATAAAGATATATGCAACCCTTAAAATTGGCAACAAGGTACATCAATCCTGAAGTTTTGTAAAACTATTACGAGATGGCGCACTGCTCAATAGAGTTTAAAGCAATTAAATTTAATTTCATATTTTTTCTAAGATTCTGCGAAAATTTGTACAAAACTTATGCTCTTTTAACAGTTTATAGTAAACTCTAGAACTGGCCTTTTGCAGATTTTCAAATTAATGTTTTAAAAAAAATAAAATAAATAAAGTTTAAAAACCGCTGTTTCTTCACTTTTCAATTGATTACTAAAACTTTCTCGAGACCAAAATTAAAATTTTGAAAAACGGCAGTTCTAGCTAATTACTTCTACAAACCGTAACAACAGAAATCAACTTAATAGAACGTTTACTTTTGCCAAAAATATCGAATAACTTTACATGGCAAATCCCTATACTCGATTTGCCGATACTACCCCCTTAAGGAAAGAAAGCAAACGCGACCTACTGCGCAAGCGCCGATAAAGGGATCTCTTAAGATTTCGACTATGCAACGAAAATATTAGTTACAGGGTACCCTTAAGTGTTAATATCCCCTTGGGGTTGACTGTGCATTCGAGGCTAAGTGTTCAATCAGCACGCAGATCTAGCCGACAATAATAACGCTTGAGGACAATATTAAGTTTGGTCTACATTTCATCATTAAACTAGTCCCTGATTAGCAAAAGAAATTATGGTACATAGAAACTGATTACTTAATTACTGCTCTTCTTACGAATTAGGTCAGTACACTTTTGTGGCAAGGTTTTAGTTCGTTAAAATACATAGAAATGTGGTATTGATTACACGTCTTGTCCGTCCTCGGCACTTGTACTGAAATGTGCCATAGAGAAGAACATCATATCTTTATTTGACATTTTTAATTCAATATTTAATTCATTAAGTCTTAATTGGGGAAACTGATATGTTCTTTTGCGACAGTAGTAATTCCAGTGTGTCAAAATAAAGTGAAAGTGATGTTTTCATTTACAAATATAAGCAACTAGTTTATACGCTTGTCATCCAAGTATATTCATTAGAAATTAAAATAATGGAATATTTGATCAACACAAAAGTCAGTAATGTCATTTCACACATATGTAATATGTTTTCAATTTTTATTGTATTTCTTACGTTAACTCTAAACTTCCTTACGTTACGTATCATGACGTGCGATTATCTAAAATATTCTATTTATTTAATACGCTGCTTTTCGTATCTACATAGTAATGATGCTATATATCACAACATTTTAGGGTAATGTGGAAATTTAAATTATTTAATTTCTAAAATGAATTTCTTTTTCTACTTCTTTTCCTGAATTTATAGATATTAAATATTTGCTTTTAAGCCTTCTTACATATGTATTATAAAAAATAAAATATTAATAAGATGTATTTTTTAATATGTACATATTTAATGAAAACAACAAGTTCTGCCGTTAAGATTTTATAACAATGAATTGAGTTAGATATTCGTTTTCAAAAGCTACTACAATTCTGTTGCCTCAAATTCATGCAAATTGGATTCGTGGCATAACTCCTATACATCCAATTTAGTATTTTATTTGTCAAATACAAATCTATACTAGACTTATCAATATAATTATTATTTATATGTGAAATGGCACTTTCATTAGTGAATGATCTGAATGTAGGCGTGACAATTTAATCATTAACACGTCTTTCCGTTTGATGAAATACCTACTAGCATATTCTATAGAAGAACTTTAGCGGGCTACCTACCACAACTAAGCCTCTTTAACATTTTTCCTCTTTCTCTCGACGGCTTCGCATAATTACAAACCAATGCGGTCCGCTCTCGGCTGCCGCATGATCGATGATAATTTTCCATGTGTTTCTATTTAAACACTCGAACCGTAGGAAGTATGCAGAAATGGCTTTATTTAACGCGCAAATAACATATTCTTTATGCGTGCCCGTAGGCCGTACTAGTTCGTTTGTTTGAACGGCTCTTTGATCGAGGCCTCATATATGCAGAGGAGATTCGATTCATGCGATTCATGTCTGGAATTTATTGCTTGCTGGCGGAATGGATGAAGATCCTGCTTTCATTTCCATATTCCCTTTTGGAAACGTAACTGTATCAACATTTTTTTACAGAAAAAAATTGTCAGATATTGAGAAATATGGGATTAACTTCCGACATGACGCATATATCAAGTTTTATTTCAGTGACACAATCTTCGGTACATAATGTGACATATTTTTCGTCTTCGAGAGAGGAGATAAATTACCTCCATTGGGTTAGGTATTTGTATAAATCCTTAACAGGTAAAGGGGAGACATCAGTGTTGTCTTACTGGTTTTTAAAGAAACTGAAGAATCCAACTTCCTTCATGGTTGTAATTTAGCAAACGTTTGAAATAGGTATATAATAAAGTTAAACTTATATTCCTTTTACAATGTTTCGCATTTTTAATGATTTTTCTCAATAACAGACCGTCGTCTAGAAAATTATCAAGTTTGATACAATTTGCCGTTAGTGCCTTATTTAATTTGAAAAAATCGATCGTGGTAATATATCTTCTAACTAACTAATTAATGTAACGAATTTTGAACGTTGGAATAGTAACTTTTAGCTTCTAGGCTAAGGTAAATTCATTCCAGTAATTATGTGAGCGGTATATTACGCATATCTACGATATAAAACACGATAAAATCGTGAAATATACAAAATAAAGTGGAATGCCATAAATATATTGGCTCAGAAAAATGACCAATATGGATAGTGTAATATATTAGCAAATGTAATCCGCAAACAAATTCTGATGATTTTAGGCGTCATTAAGTGTTTTTTTTTATTTAATGATTTTTCAGTTGTTTCCCCCCGATAGCTTGTGCTGTATTTCCCCTTTCAAGGCTTTTAGTTTCTCTGTAGCATTCTGAACAGTGATAAATAAATCCCCGTTTCTTATTTTCTTGTTCCGAACTTCCAGTTGGATCTACCACCTGTCTCACAGTCTTTAGCGTCTTAGCGTAGTTCATATTCGGCATTTTCACGAGTAAGCCATCTTATATATCTAGTAGATTATCTCCGTTAATCTCCTTACTGTTTAGGAGTTGCCTTCTTCTTCGCCTCCCCCTCTGCAGAATGTTATCTCGGTGATGGTGTCAGCGAAAAGAAATTCAATTATTCTCACGAGAGTTACTCCATTTATCCCGTCTGCGTCGAGTATGGGTAACTTAGTTAAGTTAATCCTGCGCATATGATCTTTGACGGTTTTCATTACCTGCAGCATATATCCATCTGTGTCCTCCTGTTTTGCCCCACCATCCGAGGTAATCGCGTAATGAATTCCCTTAGACTTATCATCGATTATTCCATTTTCAGCTGAAAATCCCAATGCAATGAATCGTCGTGGCCACCTCACCTTTTTTCCTCCTGTTTCTTGAGATCTACATTATCCCCAAATCTGTCAGTAACCTTCGCTACATATTGTCACGAACACGAGACTTCGACGACTACAAACAAAAAACAATGAATTAGTCCACGGTCGAGGGCAACGCGGTACGTGTTACAGTTCTAACAACGAAAGCGAGAGTGCTTACGAAAACAACACGCATTGCAACTACAAGCGAAAAGATCGCCAAACAGGGTCGAATATAAATAGAAGGAAGAAAGTAGTGGAGAGGACCAGTTGGTTCCAGACGTGTAGACTAGGACAAGTGCTGTCCAGGGGGGCCACCCGGAAGAGGGCCATTCCTTAAGGGACCGGCCGAAGGGCCGGTCGAAGAGGGAGTAGAAAGAGTACCCGGCCTGAGACTGATCCGTCGTCGGAGGGTCCAGAGAACAGCCGAACGTCCGAAGAAGAACCTACCATCCGCCCTACCAAGATGCCCTCCGCCACCTCATGTGTTATGGAAGTCAGAAGGTCCGGACGCCAGTCGATCTTGTAAGTCACCTCTCTCGCCTCTTATCCCTTGGGATTCGCTGTGCCTCATTTTCTTGTTTTATCTCATTTTCTTTTACTTGTTGCCCTGACTTTTAGATTCTCCGTCCTTTTCGAGAAATAAAGCCTTTTCTCCCTTTTTGTTTTAAACCTGCCTCTTCAATAGCAAGTTCTACTCCCATAGCTACCAACCCCCTTACCTCACGCGGCCGTGACACAGGGAGAAGACGTCCCGGCTCGTGACAATATTTATGGGAGGAGTCAAAGTTACGGTTGCAAGGCAGGATGATTGTCTGTTCTGTAGCCGCCTCCAAGATATTTTACCGGTGTCCTTGTATTTTCGGAAATATTCCATCTCGCTAGTCCCCTTCGGTAACCATTTTGAACGACTCGCAACTTCTTGAGTAAGTTCCCGCCTTCGGGCTCTTCCATATACTACATCCTATTACGGAGTTTTCGAGTTTCTTCTTCAAGCGCACATTTTTTATTCTCCTTGGTTCCCTGCTTGTTTTCTAGGGGATTTTCCTTAATCAAAATGCCCCAATTCTCTTACCCAGAGTGCTATGCCTGTCGATAGATTTTCGAACCCTTTCTTAATTTTATAAGTGCTTTTCACTTCGTTGCACAGCTTCTCTGTTCCCCTTGAAATCCGTGGGAGTCTTTTCTCTTTTCCATCTGGTTGCATGGCCATTTCCAGTAACAATTTTTAAGCAGCTGCTGCTTCTTCATCTTCCATTGCATCAATGCATCACTTCCAAGAGGCTTTCCTCCTGGAGGAGGACGAAATATTGTTTCACGTCGTTTAAATGGATTAAAATTTTTCGACTCCATTCCAGATCTCTCTATTCTTCCAGTTAATGCTCAAGTTAAAGGCAAGAATCGCTAGCAATCTAAACTGCACCTAGTACGACGAATAAAGACGATTATCGTTATTATTATTATTATTTCAGATTTAACTTATAACGTTTCCAAAAAAGTTCTGATTCTTTCAATGGAATATGAAGTAGATTGATGAATTTATAAAGATAAAGATAAGCAATGAACTACAATTGACTTAAAATAATCTGAAGTCTAAAATGTAACTCATGAAGTTTTTCCATGGTTTTATATGAGTTAAGACTTAGATTTAGTAAGTTATATTCCATGTAATACGTGAAAACTTTAGCTGAAGTATAACTTCTCACAATGAGTAAGCAATCTGCTCAGAACGAAACTCAACAATAAAACAACAACAAAACAAATATTTTTTTTTTGTAATCGCATTCTGTAAACCTGCGCATGAGACCAATACTATTTTGCAAAAGAAATTTCAGTTGCATATTTTCTAAGAACTAATTCGCTGTTGTGCCGTTTTATGAAGCTGAAATTCTTTATTTTTTTCCTAAGAATAATTATCATTTTAAATACATATATAAAACTATAAATGTTAACTTACAAAACTATCAAATTTTATTATTCGAAAATATAAAGTTTACTTTACTTTTAATGGGAAAGCGTTTCGAAATATCTTATTTTTCTCTCATAAAATTAGCTACATTTTAGTCTGTAGCTAACGAATGAGTCCAAAATATACTCAAATAAATAGGCAGTATTTAAGCAAATAAATTTATGTTTATGTGGATACTTGCAATTTTTTAGTACATATTGCCTGCGTATTGTGACCCCATATTGATGCATATATTTCTTTGCACATATGTCTGATTAAAAATTATGGATTTATGAAAGTCGGGAGACAACATTTTCAGGCGGATATATAATATTTATAACACTTTCACCTTTACATGATAAGAAAATAATGTTCCAAAATAGGAAATTTCTATTAAAAGTTGCAAGACGACATTACCGTTGTAGATCTCTACAATATTTGTAGAAAGTTTTTAAGCGTAAAAAAATATTCGCAAATGTGATTTATTGACTTACATGGTGTATCTTCAAAAAAAGTATTGAAAAACAAAATGGCCTTTACCTGAAAATATTTCAGATTCTACTTATTTGAATGGACACAAATTCGTTTCCATTGCGAGTTTGCGACCGAAAATTTGTCTTAAATATAGTTTTCACCTGGGAAATTGAAAAAGCTCTCAACAGTTCAAATTTCTTTCGGAAAAAATTGAATAAGAGGACAAAAAGTGGTTTATTAATTACTTTAAATAGCGTCTTAGTTACTTAAGTTAAGTAGTTAGTTACTTTAATATTTTAAAGAAAAAAGGTCTAGTTTTTAATTTATGATTCCACAGATACAAATGCGGTGGAAAATATTTCTTTGCGTGTTCATGGTTTTAATGGAAACTGCTTAATTCTTTAAATTATTTTTGTCTAACACAGTGTTTCCAAAATATAAAAACAATTTTTGCTGTTGCTCTGCGCTTGCTTAATATTTCCCAAAAAATACAACTTTAAAGTTATGTACAGAATATGTGTTTATTCAACAGCCATATTCCTTAATTTTTCAAAATTCCACATCGACTTTAATGAAAAAAAGCTACATCGATATTTTAACTCCTTGCGGAAATAATTTATTCTATGCTCCATATTGCGGCACTAACCTCAAAACACACCAAAAAGGCATTACACTCATATATTTGTCTAAAAATTCTCTTCGTAATTAACTTCCCAATTTTTCGTTGTGCCTCTTGCAAATGTCTGTTCGTCTGTTCAAATTACACCTAATTCCAAAATCACACATTCGCCGGGACGTGTGAAACGGGACATCTCGAATTAGTCGCCCAACCCCGGTCCAACCCTCGTGTGTCATCAGGAGTTTTTTTTTCAGGGGAGCTGATGGCACCGCGTTGTTGTAGCTGTGAGTATCCCCATGAAAGAAAATTGATATTCACTCGAGCTCGATCCTGTTCCGCCTAAGCACACTGTGCAACTTCAGCCTGACAGGCTGAATATTTGATGGAGCTTGTCACTGTTTATTAGACTACATGGATATGCACAGCTCGCGTGCCAGTGAGATGGTTTATTGATTATGTCGCGAATGACGCTGTGAGATGTTTTATATAAGTTATGTTCATATCCCTGTTTATAGCTTAAAAATGTGGAAGAAATCTCTGTTAAGGCGATACATTGTCGCAATAGGATGAACACCCACGAACGACTACATTTTATAACCTTCACACAATTCTGATTGTCGTTGAATTATTATTTTCGAATTCTATATGCGTTTTTAATTCCGTTATATTTTAATACTGCCGTTGAAATAACGTTCCTTGCTATTCAAGTTTGCTAGCTCAAATTGATCGTAGTAATTTTTACTTGTAATGTAATATTCAGATTATTTAAGATAACAGTATATGTTTTAACCATGTTTTTAATGAAACAGTTATAATTTAAGGGCGGTTACACCTAGATACAACACATGCAATTGCTAAATTTAGGTAACGCAGGAATTAATTTTAAGTTAATATAATAACAAAGTTACATTTTAAATTATTATAGGATATACAAATAAGTTTCCGCCGTTTTCAAGGGGTGGCTCCACTGACAAGATTACTTTGAAATCATCAGATGTAAGATGCCATATAGAAAGTTTAAACACATGGCAACAACATAACCTTAAAATACTATTATCTTTGTATTGGTAGTTTACATTTTTTTTTGTTCGAAAATGTCGAGTTTTGTACCAAATAAGCGTCATTTGCGGGAAGTTTGGATTTATCTATTTCATTTAGAGAAATCTGCTGCTGAGGCGCATCGTCCTCTTGTAGAAGTAGACGGTGATGCTACTTTAAGTGAAAGAAGTTGTCGTGAATGCTTTCAAAAGTTTAAAAGCGGCAAGTTTGACGTGGAAGATAAAGAACGCGAAGGAAGGCCAGTCAAGTTCGAAGACGCTGAGATGCATTATTGGACCAAGACTCCTGCCAAACTGAAGAGCACATCGCAGAAAGCTTGGGTGTGACTCAGCAGGCGATTTTACACCGTCTCAAGACCATTGGTATGGTACAAAAACAAGGAAATTGGGTTTCGCATGAATTGAAACTCAGAGACGTCGAGCGCCGTCTTTTCACGTGCGAGTAACTTCTCCAAAGACAATGTCGAAAGAGTTTTTTGCATCGAATAGTGACGGGGGATGAAAAGTGGATCCACTACGACAACCCAAAGCGTATGAATCGTGGGGTAAGCCCGGCCATGTACCAACTTCAACGGCGAAACCGAATGCTTATGGCAAGAAGTTAATGTTGTGCATTTGGTGGGATCAGCTCGGAGTAATCTATTACGAACTACTCCAGCCTAAGAAAACTATCACTGAAGAACGTTATCAATAGCAACTGTTGAAATTCAGCAGAGAATTGAAGCTTAAACGCCCCGAATATGCCAAAAGACATGACAAAGTGATTGTTCAGCAAGACAACGCTCGGCAACATGTTGCAAAAGTCGTCAAGGATACTTTGGAAGGTTTAGAATGGGATGTCTTACCCCACTAGCCGTATTCACCAGACGTTGCTCCTTCGGACTACCACCTATTCCGATCGATGGCACACGCTCTGGAAAAGAAACACTTTACTTCTTACGAAGAAGCCAAAAATTGGGTCGATTCATGGGTAGTCTCAAAAGATGAAGAGTTTTTTCGACGTGGCATCCGAATGCTGCCAGAAAGATGGCAAAAAGTAGGAGCTAATGACGGACAATATTTTGAATAAAATTTAACGTACATTTTTTCTATAATCAATTGATAACTTTTTATAAAAAAACGGCAGAAACTATGTCGCTATTAATGCTGCTATGATGCTATGTCGTAATTAATGTTTAGAGTTTAAAGCGTGGATGATTATAAAAACTAATTTAAAAAAAATCGATGATAGAGTTGATCATAGAGCTAATTTTGCTTAATTGTTTGAATCAAATTTTAATAGTTCGGGATTGTATTATAAACACAGATAATTTAAGTTCATTCTAAGGATTTGATGAAACAACATTAGATAGAAGTCTATTATTTCATTTTTTATTACGTTGACAACACTAGTCTGTTTATAAATAACGGAGATAGGGGAGGGGACATAATGGAAAAATTTTAATTTTTATTATTTACAGAAAATAGTAACTTTATTATTTATTTTAAAAGTCACAGAAGAACATTCACCTTCGGCAATTTGAAAACGATTTGAAGGTACTCATCTTTTGTGTGATCTCCGCATAGAAACATAGAGTAATTCTGCATCTTCTTCCTCTTCTATCAGATAGAAGAATCTTTGAAATTCATGTTTTCATAATCTTCGCTTGTAAAATCTTTTTTACATCTTTAGAGTTTGTTTAATTTGTTTTCGATTTTTCTGACGTGTTAAAACAACCTTGCCATTTGAATTGGATGGCACTTGGCCGTTGTGGCAATGTAATCAATGCTAAACTGGTCAGAAGTGTTTCAAAATTTGTATATCTAACAGATCTTCACTCTATACTGTCAGGATTATAGCTGTTGATTAAGAGTTTATTAAATCAAAAATCATCTGGATCAAATTCACACTGGTTTAAATTTTGACAACTTTGGTTGTTGGTATGTTTGTTTAGAGTTTATCATGTGGCGTCCCTGGCAATTCTTTGAAGAAGGTGTCTCTACATTTCTACTACTAGAAATAATAAAGGAAAGATACAACATCTATCATTGGATGCCAAATGAAACATAAAGAAGGTATATTATTTCAACCACGTCATCAATCACGCCAACAAAATATCATCGTCTTGACAAAATCTTTATCGTTAACAGTAAGAGATATTGTAAATCTTGTGATAGCAACAGCGAAACAGAACTAAATGTTTAATTTCTCTATATACCTTTATTTTTAAATAGCACTTCGAATTTAAAAAGGCAATACTTTTGGCACGTTGAAATGAGAACTGCGTTCTTAGTTCTGATTAAAAATTGTGGGAGAATAGGGACAGTCATATACTTAAATTTATTTAGTGATAAGCTGTCCAGGCACTGAAACATTTCCCTTGATCGACAGAGACAGAAACGACGTTTGTATATTGGGCTGAACTTCAGCTACCTCTTGTCCGATTACAAGTAACGGGATCACGTGGCAACTAAATCAACCTTTTTGAGGTTATAGGTTGTATTTAAAGTTAAGACAACTTAATATTGTCACGAGCCGGGGCGTCTTTCCCTGAGTCACGGCTGCGTGAGGTAAGGGGTTGGTAGCTACGGGGGTAGAGCTTGCTATTGACGAAAACAGGTTAAAACAAAACAAAGAAATAGGCTTTATTCTCCACAAACGGGGAATCTAAAAATGGGTCAGGTCGACACAAAAAAAAAACGAACAAATAAATCACAATAAGAAAGATGGGGGGCACAGCGAATCCCAAAAGGCTGGAGCGTGAGAGGTAAGGAAGGTAACTTACAGGGCTGCCGGTCGTTCGGACTTTCGGGGTTCCATAACGGAGGGCCTCTTGACAGGGTAGTTGGAAGGCTCTTTTTCGGGCGTCCGGCTGGGGTTCTAGAGGCTTCGACGATCCACCACAGTCTTCGCTCGGGGCTCTTTCTACTGTCCTTTTCGA
The DNA here is from genome assembly GCA_963576515.1 of Cryptocephalus primarius. Classification (NCBI taxonomy): domain Eukaryota; kingdom Metazoa; phylum Arthropoda; class Insecta; order Coleoptera; family Chrysomelidae; genus Cryptocephalus; species Cryptocephalus primarius. The sequence goes on from OY754945.1 coordinate 11,206,393, forward strand.
CCGGCCATCCGGCTGGTCCCTTCAGGGACGGCCCTCTTCCGGGCGGCCCCTTGGACAGCACTTGTCCAAGTTCGTACGTCGGGACCTCACTGGTCCTCTCTACTAACTTCCTCGTTCTATTTATGTTCGGTTTTTGTTTTGCTTATACTTTTGTTTTGTTAAACACTCTCGGTTTCTTTTGTCGTACTTCACACGAACTGACCGTGGCCTCCGGCCGTGTCCTAAATCTTTGTTTTTTATTTGTGGTCGTCGAAGTCTCGTGTTCGTGACAATATTTTACGAACACAGACTTTTCCACATGTTCAATGATGGAGACAAATTTCTAGAAGGTTGAATATTGTCGGTAAAGATGTATCTGGTGATCTTTGGTGATTGTCTATATACGTGTTAATATGGGTCCTGTGCGAAATATTGACAATGACGAAACCTACCACAAAATCTCTAAATTAAGTAATGAGGAAGATTTATTAGGCGTGACAACCGCTTTATTATTCGTTTGTACACCAACATAGTCGGCATATATTTGGTTTTTGAAATTTCACTCAGGTCTTATGAATATAAAAATTTAAATTTAAATTTAAGGAACACAAGCTGGTTATTACAACGTTATAAACATTTACTGTAAACCTTACATTCAAACAACAAAAATAAACGTAATACAATTGACGAACACGAGAAACAAACGAAAGTCGCAGTAGTTAACCCGCCTACTTTGTTGTTTAAAAACAAAACTAAAACCCTAAAATCAGCATTGAAATGAAATAAGGTTCATCATATTGGACGTATGGTTTGTAATGCAGCAAATACACCAGATTCGGTCGTAATAAGTACAGTTAACTGCTCGTATCTTGGGCATTCATCTTGATAAACGGTGATACAATTGGAGTACAAATCACAGTGTAGTGTTTCCCCGACTGAATTACAAACTAATTTGGTGGTAAATTCATCTCGCACTTGCAGGAACAGGCATTACCACGATGATAATTTTATTAATAGCGCTAACATTCATTAGCAATGATACAACGACTGAGAGCTGTTTATGTTTCCGCTATTTAAATAAATTTAATTTGATAATATCTATCATATTCTGCCTAAATTTTGATAGGAGTCGCAAAATGGTATTCATACTAATTACTTACTTTATATTACTTATTAAATAAAATACACCAAAAATCTCAATTTTGAAGGATTTACATTGAAAATGGTGACGTTCTATTAGGATTGGAGTTCTAACATTGTACGACAAAAATTCGAAACCACAACTCTCCGAAGATGTAAGCATAATGGTGATGGTTTAATATTTACAAAAGAAAAATCATAAAATAGCTTTAATCGTTCAGATTTTAATTATAAACATTAACTAAAAATGCTCTTTAGTCAAAACCTAATCAATGTAGTCAAATAGTCACAATTGAACTAGTTTAAATAGCTACCAGATTTTACCGTACTTGAAAATGCGTTATTTGGTAGTATTGTATAATATTAACATTTTTCTTAGCGCTAGTCTGTGTTGTCCCCTTATATTAGTTTGCCATTAAGTCACTTTTATTCATTTAGTATTAATTAAATAACATTAATTATTATTAAAAATAATAGCAAACAATCATATTTATTCAAATTAATTTTAATTTAGTTCATCCGTCCACCAAGCAGCGTTCAGCGACACTGCGACTTACTCTAACTCTTCGTTTCCAGAACTTCTAAACTTGTTTCACTAATTACTCATTAGCGAGTTTTAATTAAGTAGTTAGAGAAGTTAATTGGCATAAAATTTAACGTTGACGACGGACGAATTTACCGTTATGTGAAACTTTAAATTGAATGCCGGTATATATCGGAAAACGTCGCGATGGTTTTGGAGATCTCAGATATCGAATCGATAATTAGATGATTAAAATCACAATTTCTAATTAGTTCGTGTTGATAGCTACGGTGGATTTATATGCCGGGCAAGATGGTGAAGGGCGAGGTTGGTTACGTCTAGAAGTAAGAAAAACAAACCCTCTAAAATTGATGAAGTTGATGAATCCTGTGGTGACGAAAACGTTTACCATGTGCCAATGCCATGCCAAGATTTATAAGAATATACTTAATACAGGACTGAATGACTTTTTTAACAAACACCAAAAATCAATCCGTGCCTTAGGTTATAAACCCTTTATATGAGTGTATGAGTATAATGCACAATGTTTGGTATAGGCATTCGACACTGTAAACCAGGAAACATACAGTAACATTGAAATATTGGAATGAGAGGAACTACACTAAGTCTATTTTAAAGTAATCTAACTGATCGATTACAATATATCAACATTAATGATTTCAAAAGTAAGGCGGCATTAATAGCTGTCGTGGCACAGGAGGCCTTTGATGTTTTTAATATACATCAATGATGTCCTCTACATTTTTCCCAAGGACAATTTTATATACGCATATGACATCTGTTACTGTACTGTGCTGTTGGTATGCATGTTTTGAGAACATTATAGCTGATATCAGTGTGACTTGCAATCCATAGAAAAATCTATGTACACCAACCAATTATTACGACATATTACACGAAAATATCAGTATTAAAGTTCAAGGTGCTGAACTCACCAGGGCGAGTAAATGCAAATATCTGGGTGTACTGTTGAATGAACATATGAAGTCCAGATATAACTCATTTCGCCATATGCCCCAGGTATTTACTAGCCGTTTTTGCCAAACTAAAGTTGTAACACCAAAATTCTTCCTCATATCATGCTATGGTCGGTTTAATAATATTAGGGTTATTTTGGGTATACACTAACTCCTTAGTATCATTGGAAAAAGTCCAATGGTTGCTTGTAAAAATTAGAAATCAACAGATGTAAGGAATCACCAGCCTTAAGGCCACTGTTGTATATGGCGAATCCTACCTTGTTACCAGGTATACTAGTTAATTACCATTCGTTTTCAGTAACCTGACGTCTAACACCAAAATTATTGCCGACATTGTACTATGGCCTGTTTAATATTATTAGGGTTATTTGGGTTATTACTCCACATACACTGACACCATAGAACCCCTAAAAAAATCTAACGGAGACTTGTAAAAACCATATTTAAGACCAGTGGACAACAGACAAGCGCTATATAGCGAATATGGTTGTAGCGAATTCCTACTGGTGAAGGCGAACGGATTATAACATAGCATAATTATACGATTAGAAACGTACTATAGATGATAATCTGACAATTAATATAACAGTTCCAGTAAATTTGGCCAAATGATATATTTATCAAATCTACTTACTTTTAAATTCTAAAAAGTATTGAATGTTTCAGAAAAAAAAAATGTTTCTCAAAACACGTCATTGTTCCTTTGGATTTGAATTCCCTACCCAAATCTATTTTTCTTCCCGTATTGCATAGAGTTATGAAGTGACTCATCACGCCGTACTAGAGAAATAGCACTAGTATGCTTCTGAATACTCACTACATAAAAATCAAAGCGAAATTGAAATTTAAATTGCACTCGCAACGTTAAAATGAGCGACTTTGACTCTCTCCTTACGTTAACGTAATTACAAAATTACACTGCTTTTTATTTGAAAAAATCCAGCTACCTACATGTTTCTTTTTTTGCCTTAAATTCCGTTCCAGAGCCCTCGTTGTATTCAAATATAAAACGGTTTTTTCAGTTAATCTACTCGGTTGAATCCCATTTGATATGCGCTCTAATTTAAAAGGATTTACCTTGAGATTTTAGAATTGCTGCAAAGAGGATTTCAAACTCGAAATAGATTATCTGGAGTAGGTACAAAATACTCGAGGCACAACAGTTTTATTTGTATTCAGATCAGCTAATGTAAAAAGCTTAGAAGATTTAAAATAAATTAAGCTTCCGTACCTTTTCAGGACTTTAAATTACATTTTATTTTATTTCTTATAAAAGGGCCCAAAAATTGAACAGGAAAAGGAGCGCAATTTGCCTCATCACTATTAATAAACTAGGTGTATCCCTTTTATTCCCAATTGAGCGAAGGAAACTTTCTTTGTGTTCCGAAACAAATAGTTATTTAACCATCCGTTTTAATTACACCTTATTCTCTCGTACCTTGGATCGATACATTCGAGCCCCCCTTTTTCAATTAACGAAATACAGCACGTATTTTCTGTAAAAAGGGAGTGGCTGTGATTCACTACACTTTTCACCCTTAAACGTCAGGAAAGCGCCCTAAAAATTAACTTGCATTCATGAAAAAAGGCAAGTTAAACCCAACCCCTCGGTTAACATCTGTTATTCATTTAGATAACAGGAAACTCTATTATTGTTATTTGTTAAGTAAAGACTGCTGGTACAACCGGTATTGTGGTATAGTATTCATAAAATGAAGGCTTTCCGTAAAGCTGAGCTAATGTTGTGGACGGTTCAAGCGGCAAATTAATTCTATAACAAAGAATAAGTCTGTAAATATTTTAGACGTCGATGAATCTTACTGATTTTATTATATAAGTACAACTCCATATAAAGTACAGTTTAAATAATATTAACAATGGTGATTAGTGAACTTAATAAGGGGAAAAATACAACGTTCCACTACTTCGTACTACATCCCCTTCAAGAGTTAAGCCGCGAAGCGCTCTAGATCCAATATTTTTCATGTTTCACTCACCGTCGAATACGATAGGCAATATGTTTCCATTTAAATGTATGTTGTTTGTTTTTGTCGGTACCTTAATTCTGATATGGATGATTTCTTGTAGTCACTTTGGTCTTAGTCTTCCCTGTTCCTTTCTTCCTTTTGTAAAACACTGAGTGTGTCAATGGTTCGTTTTCCGCCCACCAGATTTGTTCTAATTTTTAATTTCCTGGTACAGTCTTGGACACAATATCTTCCTCTAGTCCTAGTTATATTTTTAGATCTATCTATCTATCTATCTATCTATCTATCTATTCAAAGATGAATCATCCTAGTATGTAGTATATTTGTATAAATTATATATTCACCCTCTAATATTTAATTGGTCCATACAACTCTCATAATTTTTCTGTTGTGAATCTTCTAAAGTCTAATTCATCTTTTGCAATATAGTCATTGTTTCAGTTACTTTGAATACTATTTAAGTATCTACCAGGTCTTTGAACCGTAATTTTGGATTAACATGTTAGGATTTTATTATTAATTATGTAATTAGATGCTTGCTCCGCAGGCTTTGTTTACTGCTACTATTTCTAATGCGCTCTCTCTCTCTCTCTCTCTCTCTCTCTCTCTCTCTCTCTGCCATCATGGGAATCATCACTTTTGCTTCCTTATGCTCCAAATTTTATTTAATATTTCATTCATAGATTAATGTTTTCAATGCTTTTGAAGTTAATTTCCAATTTAGTGTTAACTCATCGATTAATAACCGCCCTCACAATCTCGATCATTATTCTCCTTGTCTCAGTAATTATGGCAGCATCAATATCATATGCAACAATACACTAGTCCACACAAAATATTATCATGATGTGTAATACAATTCATGGAGTACTAAGACTGTGAAGATGAATTCCAAGCCACAATCTTGTTGATAACCACTGAATAAAATAATTAATAATGATACGGCTTTAATCCCCCCTATGATTAATTTGTCTCATTTAGACAAACTGAGTATGGGTAACTCCTTCTCTAATTGCATCGTGGTGCAAGAAAGTAAACCATTAGATTTTTCGCGTGCTGATTTTACTTTATTTTCTAATTTTAATGTAATTCCCAACCATGAACAAATTTAGTTAAGCCTCTAAAAATACAACCTAATAAATCGTAATAATACCGACCAACCGAACCAAATCTTACCTAGATATTATACAAATACCGCCGAACAGATACAGGCATGTTCATGGTATACTAGTATTTAATTCCTTTCTGGGGTGAAAACATTTCCAGATACACATTTTCGTGTGATTATTGTCAACCACTTGAACCATCGTTTTCTTTGAAGGATTGTTGTTTCATCTTTCTTAAAAATTCATAATATTTAAATTTACAACATGTTTCAAATCTAGGTACCTGTTTTTTACGAGCAACAGTTTAAATCCATAATTAACATTTTATTACCTCAATAAAAGATTATTTAAAGGTCAGTAAATGATTCCTGTGAAACATATACCTGCAGGCTATGTTCACAAATGAGATGAAATAAATTAAATTTTGTAGAATTCCTCAGGTATGAGGAAATGTAACAACAGTTTTCCTCCCGAGTAAATTTTGTTTACAAAATAAAAATTTATCTATAGCAAACAAGTCACAACCCCATTAATACAATCGCATATAATACTCCCCATCTGTTAGTCTGGTAAATGTCAAGGGTAATATTCATGTACGCTGGTCAATTCCAAAATCCAATCATAAATATTACTTCTAGCGATATTACATGTCATTAGATAGGCCCTTTGCTTTAAGCAAGTCGACGAGGAAGTTACCGACCAAAATTAAATCCGTTCCTACTACCAGCGTTTGCTTTCTTTCATGAGCGACTTGGAATTTCTGCAAGTCAAACATCAAAACTGTTAGATGATGTTTCATAAATCATTAGTGACTTATTGCACTATGAACGCACTTTCTTTACATTTTACTCATTAGCCCATTATAACGAGGGTGGGCAATTGTAACGTGTTTGCTACTGACGTGAATACAACAATATTACCAAAATGCTTTACGATTTCCACCGCTGCGAATTGGAGGAATTTTTGAGTGTGCCCCATAAAATTTAAATGGGCTGTAATTTTGTAAAAAAATATAGCTGGCGTTACCTTGAAGCGTTGGGACTTTAACGCATAAAATGCGAATTACAACTTTGGGATTTATATTTACTTCTAAAGTACGCTTCCGGCGACGTGGCGTTTGGTGCGATCCCCCTTGACCCACTCTGTGTATAAAAAACGCATTTTCTTAAATTAATAACTCGAAGAAAAAAATTAAAACACCCCAGTTGTTTATAGTACAGGTACCAGTTAACAATGTGGAGTTAACGGTACAATCGATGTACCATGTTAAAATGTTCACAGTTTATTTTTATGATCTTATGTAAGGCGTAATTTGCTGAATGTAAATTAATATTGGATAAATTAAATGTTGGATTACTTTTAAAATTGATGGCGACGACATGAAAATTACCTTTCGATATAACTCAGACATTAAAGTTCGAATAAATTGACAAATGAAGGAAGCTTCACTGTATACACGTAGAGTAGCCTTTATTTATAACTCCATCCATCACGCATAGAAATGCAGTGTCCACTACAGACCCCTTTGGAACAATACCATATGTTTTCTATTTCGATGAGACACAAAAAGCTCCCTTCGTCTCACCTGTCAATACTACCGATATATTTATAAAGAAAGGCAATTAATCATATAGACCGGATAAAATCCCCTTTCCCGAATACCTACAGCCCATCTTCGAGTACCATTGACCGTTTCATCGGGTCCGTTCGCGAACAATGCCCCTCATTAAACCCTCACAAAACCTCCTTTTGTGAATTTGAACTTTTTGTCCGCGCCACGCACACGCGTGTGTAAGAATGCGCCTCGGACAGATTAAGATCTCAGAGGAGAACTCCTCTTTCGCCACATAACGAGCTCTTCGGGAAGGTCATGGCTGCGCAACACAATGCAGGGGACCCTCTTTCTCTCGGAATGCCGGAGGTACCGAATTTACGTTAAAGGATAAGAAACACAACTTCGAGGCGCGAGGAAACATAAAAAATTAATCCTCTATTGTTGCGGAGTCCTATCTCGTTGTGATTTATGTTTGCATTAAGAAGGCGGTTCCGCGCAATATTTATCTCGGGAACTTTGGTGCCGGTGACGGTTTTTCCCCGGTGTCATAGACCAATTCTCTTGTTCGTAGCTTTCGAGTCGAGGGAAATGCCACGTGACGATGAATAAAAAATTTCATACTTATAGTCCTAATGCAATGGGTTAAATGTTTAATCAAGTAGTCCAGCAAGATGCCTGTAAAATTGAAGGAGTGGGAAACAAAACCATAAATATTTTTAAAGTTTAGTAATTGTTAAGGGAAATAAAAAGGGAAGTATTATAATACTTGACTAAGAGTCAAACCCAGATCCTCCTGATTTCGCGTCAGTTGCATTACCAAGTTTAGTAGTTGTTAGGAGTAGTTGTTTAGGGTTAAACTATATTTGTGCATAACTATTTTTGTTTACTTCAATTGATCCTCTATTCAATCAACTTTAACTTGGAAAGACATACTAGACCAAAACATCAAATAACACACCAATATTGCTCCTATATTAATACATGTTCGCCCATTATAGCCTTTAGATATTGCATCAATAAAAACTGTGAATGTGGTGCAATATTGATCCAGCTTGGAGCATAGGTTTTCCACTAATATTGATATAAAATATGCTAGTATTGGTCAAATAATAGATAATATTATTCATCAGGTACAATATTTAAAGGTGAGTTTATGTTCAGCTAACAGCTAACAGTGACCAGTTAGATTTAACAACTAAGAAAATAAAATCACCTTACGCCTACGTATTTGCAAGCCATTTTGCACAAACTAACGTTAAACGTTAAGATGAAAATTGCTTCCAAATTTACCTCCTTAATTGTTACGCAATAGTTTCTAGGTGTTAGTTGCATAGCGGAGTATGAACCATCTTTTACTTCATAGCGTCTTTATCTGTGTAACAGTTAAATACTAATTGTTATCCGTTACTTGTTAGTTGAGCACCAAAAACTAAGCTTAACCCGAAATTGAATAGCAGTTGTATTGTCGACAATTACAATTACATTAAAAATAATTTTATTTCATTAATTATGTGTCAATAAAATAACTACACTTCTAATTTATTTATTTAATCACTTACAGTTAGTGCTACACATTAATATTATCTTATTGATTATCCTTATTACTAATTAATCGTATACTAATTTCTTTATGCATATGGTTTGTCGCCGTAGATTTGATGCCGTCGTTGAAATTGTTGATGTCGCTTGAGATCACTGATGGACTTTTGGTGTCGCTGCTTCTAGGTTTTACTTGTAGTCTTCTGTTTCTGGAACCTTCCCGATTCTAAATCCAGATGGCACGACATCGTGAACTTGCTTGAAGGTTCGGTTCGTTTCAATTCACATCTAAAAAGGTTCTGCTTCATTCAGGAGACGTAAGACGGCGCTATATTTCTAACCGAATTACCTGGTTATTAATTAATCATTAAGTCGAAACTTAATCCAAACGCTATTTTTCCATACTCTTAGAAAGTGAAATTTAAGAATATCGGAATTTTAAGAATTATCTGGTACCCCAATCTATAGGTTCTTCAGAATCTATAGATCGTACTAAATTTTCAGTTGTGTGTTATATGAAAACTATTATATGGTGTTCCCACAGTCAGTTTGCAACGATAAAGAGCCACGAGCACCTGGGATAAAAGACGCCGACTCCATAGCCTTGCTGTTTAAAATTTTTTTTAGCCAAGTTACTAAATATTTAGAAAAACCATGTACTCCCTTAATGGATAAAATGATATGAAAATGAGTTTGTTACGTTAATTTGAAATTTTCAAATCAACTCTTGTCGACCAAGAATATACGTGATTTCACTGTTGAACGTTAATTTTGTAGTAAACATACGGTGAAAAATTATTATATAATTCGTGGTTATTTGAATTTTATTTTTTACTCTTTTCTACCCCAAAATAGAATTTTATTATTTGTAATTTAAAAGAAAAGAGACGCCAATTTTGTATTCTATGACAGTTAATAAAACATTTTTTATTTTCTTTCCTCGGGGTGCTAGCGAGTTTCAAAAAATAGGCTGACTTTAGTGTCAATATTGGTTGTTCATGAGAACTCATCGTCACAAATACGAACGTGGAGGTATGAGTACCATTTACTAGGATATGAATAGGGACAGAAATGATGGGAGTTGGATTAGGTTCATAAATAGACAGGAAATTGAAATGACCCCAAGGAGAACGTACTTACTTCATTTGAATCTGAATTGTCTAAGAAGAAATCGATGTTTATATTGACAATCCGCGAATTAACGGGAGGTGTAACATGATATCCTTCCTCTGATTCGCATCGTTACAGTTATTAAAAATTCTCCAACTTTCTGTCTGTAGCAAAACCCTCGCCCAATAAATTCTGGAAAATATATACCGATGCCTTTGATATGATGATGCTGGCAAATGATACTCATGCCGTGTACTGATAAGCACCTAATGTTTCCATATTAAACGAACTGAAAATCAAACGGCGTATTCCATAAATATTCCGTAGAATTATCCTGTAACATTTTGGACATTAATTAAAAGATTTATTGACAGAAACAAAATACCGCAAATCATGAAGAAATAAAGCAATCACGGAACATAAGTTCCTATCCGTGGAAGGAAGTGGTTGTAACCGGTTTCGGTACCCTTTGTCTTGTTGACAATAGATTTAGGGCGGCTCCATTACCTTCACCATTTCATACTTTTGTCTTGTACTTTTTTGTGCCTCTTTTTTTTTATTAGAAAGCTGTTAACTCGAGAAATACCACGCGTGGATCGCAACCTCGAATTTCGATATCGGAGCTATCGGCGTGATTTATCATCGCCTGTCAGTTATACAATTCACTTTATCTTCGGAGCTTTCTTATAATTGTTTCAAACTCGAAGTAGATTCCTTACACATTCCGTTCGTGAGATGCCGCATTGACAAAAACCATAAACAAGAATCTCGAACAATACCGTGTCAATGATCATCAAGAAGTCCGCGTGAATGGAAGTGACAGTTATGTCGAAAGACTCTCACCGAGTCACGATTACATCTTCGGCCCTTATTTTTATCATCTCGTCCGCATAATGAGGCAGGCTTTTACGGCGGCTGAACTGTGAACTGTGACATTTTCTTTACGATTTTGCAGTTTTACCATTCGAGTTTTATCGTTTATGGGCAAACTGTGTTAGAGATCTGCCCGAAGGATCACGTTCTTTATTCCAGTTTGTATTTCGCATTATAATCGCTATAAAATTGCATTTGTTAGCGCCGCAGTACATTGGGAAGTTATTTTTAAGAAAATTTTCCTTGTCCGGTGTTTTTCATTATTGCTTACGCAAAAACGATTGCAGGGAGTGTGTAACGCCCGCTCGGGTGTGTAGGGGGGTTGGTCTCTGATTTAACCACAATCGTCCACCAATCCCACTCTCTCACCTGGTCGGTCGTTCTTTAAAGGGCTATCAGATAGCGCTGCCACCAGTTTGGAATATTTAAATTACTTGTTTTGCCGCTCCAAATTACCGCAAAACTTTAACCGAGATCAACAAAGCGCTCGAAGTAGCAAACTGGGTTGAGTCCCAGTTTCCCCAAAGACACAGGCCGCAGGGCTTCGCAAATCCCTGCCCTAAAAATCAGGTGGGATTCGTTTGTGGGAATGAATACACAAGAACAATTTAAAATTGAAACAAACTATATTTTCAAAAAAAATTAAAATGAACAGATGGGAGAAGGCGGATAATAAACACAAACAAACGAAAATCAATATCACAAAACGGACAACTGTGGTGAAGCCACCGGACGCTGTCTCTAAATCCCTCGTACGTACGTCTCGCTTCCGTTTCGACAGAGCCAAGTTTATCTTTACAACACAAAAAAAATAAGAAACTGTACCCTCTAACTTTCTTTACGTTAGCAAAAGGTTCAACAGAGATTTTATGTAAGCCTGTCAGCCGCTTTTTGATCGTGTCGCCACGTTAGGGTCGACCACGATCACCTTGAAAAAATCTATCCCTGGACCTTTCCCTAACATGAAGTCCCTGGGGACTCTCTTGTGTGACTCAGCTACTTCGGCGACCTTTCGTCCTTCTCGTTCGGTCCGACCGCTGTTTCCTCCCCGGGAACTCCCAAGGCCCTATTTCCCGATACTCAAAACTCGAACGCGAAAAACCGTCCACACTTGGGCTCGATGCTAGTAACTCCCCTTGAGTAACCCACTCGACATAAGTCTCACGCCACTTCCCTGTAGACAATTGAACCTTTTGCTACCTCGGTAAACATGACCGATAAATCGAACTTTTGCTGACTTATCTGCGGATATCTTAAGAATTCTGTCTGGTCACATGCATTGCTTTTATCTATATGACGTGGAAAAATATTTTACGTAATTTGTATTTCAAACAATTTAATATGTTCGCCTACAGTGTTTAATTTCTTCTAAGAATAATTTACAATTAGTTCAATGCGTTTATAATCCTTTGGCTGCACCTCCTTCCCCACTCTTATTAAGTATTCCGACCAACCTTTTTACTCACTCATTTCACCGTTTCGCTGAATCTTAAGTACACGAAAGAGGAAGTGAAACTCTCGTCCGATAAATCAGAGCAAATACTACTAAAGAAGGATTTCTCTCCTATTTTTCTGAAGCTTTTAGTCATTCCCTATCGTTTCACAAAAGTTTTGCAGAATCTTTTGAAATATTCATGTTCGATGAAGTAAAGTAATTTCTAATAGTTGAAACGTTAAATCGTTTATTTAAGGTGAATTTAGGCGCTCTCTGATATTTTAGCATTAATGTATGTTCTGATTCACACATCGTCACTAATTGTAGCTGCTCTTAATTTATGTAGGCAGATTCAATCAGGGGTGATTTCAACCAAGCTTTATTAGATTTTCTTTTAAAAGTGAGATTGGCTGTCTTTTTCCAAATAAACTTTCCATATTTTCTCCAAGGATCATCACAGACAGTTGTTGAATATTGTATCGATCGATCGTCGTATGTGACAGTTATCGTGCTCCCTGTGCACAGATCAATTGTGGAACTGCATAATGGCATGTCGAATCTAAATTTTCCTAATTTCCATTCCAAATGAGAAATTTAGTCATCGTGGGTGTGTCGCACACATCGGCCGCGATCCGACCTCATATAGCACTGCGAGATGAGTAAGCGATATGTGCTTCAATAACCCAGAATGACGAGGCACCAATCGAAAATGCTGGTGGTAAAATTAAGCAATTATGACGGGAACTAATACGACAATTGATTGTCTGATCGACCATTGTTATTTGCCAAAAGGAACAGATTAAATGGTACAATGACGTGACATTTATACCGGTAATTGTGACTTGATACTAATGATCTTGATAAACGAGCCGAAAGAGGATCTCGGTGGGTCAAGAAAACCATCAATTTTAATGTTGACCCAGCTCCCGGCGTCCTTCGAGGCTTAAGTTGCTTGGGACCGGGTGGGTATTAGTTGTGGGTGGTCAAAGGGGTGCGGACGATACTAATTCAGAAGGGGATGTTTCAGCATTACGTAGCCGGATGATGATAATAAGTTATAGTAATTCCTCGTGACGTTGCGTCGACCTAGAAATCTACAGTGCGTGGAGTAAGGACTAGCCCCCGAGACGATCTCTCTGAAGCAAATGCCGCTAAGACATTAATCTTACCCTAGCTCACACATCGTATCATTTGAATAGGGTTGTGACACTAAAAATGCAGTCACGTTTCATCAGCTTTGATTAGTGATTGCATAATGTAACCATGTGTAAACCTGACTATGGGAACAAGATGAGACTTCAGGCCTAAGAGAAAAATCTGAATACATGTTCATATCACATGAGTCTATCGTTTTATTGGTGTGGGTCGTTTAACTGAAAGATATTTTAATTGTGATTCGATGTCCTTTATTAACATAGGAGATTTACGTTTAATTATTTTGCTGCCTGAACTGTTTTACGATGCAGCAAACGATTAGTTCGATTTCAATTTTCAGTCTTTTCTAACACTGTGATTGTGACTTGAATAACCATTATATACATATATGTAGTTATGATTTGATTTTATCTCTATTTGATTGTTACTATACACCGTTTATACCTTATTTACTTATAATTTGTGTCTGTAATTGTGCCAAACGCTAAATAAATAAATAAATCTTCAGATTGTATCTTCCTCAAAATAAGTATTTAAAACTAAAAAGTGGTATTGAATGACAATTGCGTAAATATATCTAAATATCTATTATCATCTATCTATCATCTAAAAACAATATTTCATCAGGTTAAAACAAAAATCGCTTAATAATTTGCGGAAATAAAAAGAATTTGGGAAAAATCTTATTTTTCTTTCATTTTAATAAGTTTTTCTTGCAACTTCATCCACATTTGTGCTGAAATTGGGATTTAGTTATTAATTGGCGATTAATTTTTAATTTAATTTTAAATTGGTTATTAGCACTTCACGGTGTTCGAAACAAATATATATATATATATATATATATATATATATATTTATGGAAAATATGTATATATATATATATATATATATTTTCCAGTCTCTTGTTCAATTTTCATGAACTGGTACACGTTAAAAACTATTTGTCGTCTTTGACCATGGACGACTCGATTATTGTTGGGTTCCCTACAAAATAATAGAGTGAATAAATGTATTCAATAGCTTAGTAGGGTCATGTAGTTATGAACTTACATTCTGAATCACAACAGAAATACTGGAGTCTTGAAAAAGACTGGTGATGACAATATTTCAGGGATAATAGTACTAACGACAATAACAACAAACCACCAGTAAAACGCAAACAGAACAAATAGACGAAATAACCACACAGGCATCAAAAAAAATATAACCAATATACCACAGAACTACGTAAGTGAAAACTCACAGTGCACAGAAAGAGAGAGACTTGTTTACATTATTATTTTTAGGTCAGGTTCATACATGAAAAGTCACAGTGATGAATCAAAACAAAAAATTATGTTTTCAGTTCAGTTACTACTTTTAAACATGTCTCAGTGTCTGTCTTTGCGCATCGTGACGTTACGCGCCACGAGATCCTGAAAGACGTCTACCAACCTTCATTCTTTCCGTAACCTTCATAATTTAAACATATCTTTTCTTTTTTTTCACATCAGCTTGGCAAAGTTTTTCCTATAACTTTATTGGAGAATTCGGGGAAACAACTACTTCGAGGGCAACTACCCTTACCGACATTGAATTACACCGCTTATTCTCTCTTTAAACCGTAGGTAGGGGCGTTGAAGTGTAAATCCAAAGATTATGGGTTGAGATTTCACCAGGGGTTGTCAGTTTTTTGGAGTTGGGGTGTGCATTTTAACCTTGACAAAAGTTTTTTCATCCATGTCATCATCTTGAGAAAAGTTGTTTTGTAGAAAGTTTTTTTCCTTGAGCGTTAATACAAGAAATGGTTAGGACATCGCGAGAAGATGGAACAGGTATACCAGTGTTTCTGTATCCAGTGAAGGCTGTAACTCCTTGGAAGTGGATGAATCTGGGCTAGTAAATCTATTAAAAATACTTACAATTGGAGTGCCACTTCCCCATTTGGTTTTCTGGAGTTAGTGATGTCTAATTTGATGTGCTCAGTGCTATTTTCCCTAACTGCGATAGTACATTCTTTCTTATTTTGGGATGTTAAGACTGTCCTCTGCCAAAAGGTCCTCTACTCTAAACACATTCCAATCAGAATAACTTTTATCAAAATTCAGAAATTCCAATTACCGTTGAAGTGATCCTCGAATGTGAAAATGTCGTGCTAACTCGTAGAGTTATTTGATTTCGCATTTCCTGCCAGATATAGTCTTCATCGTTAACTACAATGTCACATCCTTTATACCTGGGGTGTTCCTGACAACATGTTATTGTAGATATTTGCTTTTCTGCTTTTATTTTAACGGTGCTCCAAACTTCGATCAACGTGTAGACTTTGAAAAACACTCTTTCTGAAGAAAAAAACTAGGGATGCCAGTGCATTTCATTGTTATACCTGCCCAATCTAGCTTACCTTTTTTACGTTTTTACCTTTTTTGTACAGGCATGTAGAAATATTGCTGACAACTTACCATACATGTTGGCGTATAATTAAAATTTTTATTTACATTTAAATTTTACTGTCAAAAAGTACTCAGGTAACTGCATTGCCCGAGTTCACAATTCCTGGAACTACAGGTTCCATTGTGCTGCTCTCTGGAGTGACCACTGATGATATTTGTTTAGAATTATACAAATATTTTCATATCCATAAAGATTCACTGTAACAAATTTTTAAGACAATCGATGCGTGATTATGAATCTGTATAGGTTTGTTTACAAATCTCGATGGATTGGTGGATTTATGAGAAACTATTCGTTTTTAGTCCATTTTAAAATCGTGTTTTTTTTTAAATGTCTATTTATACAATTATTTTTTTAAGTTTTAGGTCAGCACGTTTACTAATTTTAAAAAAAAAACTTGTGGCAATAAATGCTATAAGCAGCTAGCGCGAGCCACACTGCATAAAATTTAATGGTTTTATAATGGTGCTGGTTGTCATTATTCCTTGAAGTGATTAATATTCCGGTTACGTAAATACTCGCAGCCTCTGTACTCGATTATTGAAATCATTCGATTACTCCTAACACTAGTACTTAAATACCGTTTCTTTACCATCTCTTTTATCAAATATAAAAAACATAGGAGTATCCATCTGTTTTTCTTAAAAAAAAATAAGATTCACGTACTTTAAATCGATTAATGCAAAGAATGGAAGTGTAAAATCATCTAGTAGTTATTACTCGATCAGAGTTATTTTCTACCCAGCAGTTACTGACAACCGCCACAGTCATGAAGATATTCATATGAGAATCGATCTGATAGAGATTAAATCTACATCAGATAAAGTACCGGTTATATTATAGTGTGTGATCGGTAAGATTCATTTCGATTTAAAAAAGAAAATAGCTACATACTCACGCTATCTCCTACAGCGAAGCGTAAGAGAAGAGATGGCTGGGAAAGGATAGAACTTTTGAAAAGTTAGATAGGAGTTTCGCCTTTTGTTACATCTTGCTCCATTAGAAAAATCAATAAACTAATTTTTGATTAAAAAAATCGAATTTAAAGTTTTAATACAAGCCGCTGAAAATATTGTTGCATTAAGAAAGTTTTTGGGGAGAGTTTGCAATCATGAGATATAACAACGCAAGAACTGATCTACTAAAATGAGACCACTGTTCATTACCTTTTGATGTGAGCTGGTGTTTATCACTTTGGGTCATCACCTATAAAATGCATGTATTTTAGTACAAAACCCAGTTATCTTTTAATTCCTGTAACTAATTGCCTATAAGTAGCTTTATTATGTAAAAAAAGACGTGACGTAGAATTGCGAACTGAAAGTTTATGCTGAGCCTCGCATTCGGTAAGCTCCCACATTCCGCAAAAGCAATATGTTTGTAATATATACGATAAACGGACACATATCATTTAAAGAAATGGACAGTTATCAACGCGAGTAATGATAAATGCCAGTGTTGGCATTCGGTGTGTGCCTACTTCTCCTTTGGAGTGGTCGGACCCACCGCGTGGAGTAAACGATCTCCGTTTCTTCTCCTCATCCTCCTCCCCGTTTTCTTCTCGTCGTTCCTTCCTTTCTTCTTCGCCCTCACATTGGTCGTGTGTTTTGACAGGCCGACTCGACTTTTAAATGAGGACACTAGGATTTTCAAAGCGCTCTAAGGTGTCAGATGGATTGTCTTCGGTACGGATGAGAGGTGGTTTAATTGAGAGAAATTGAATATGAACGTTTTAAGTATACAAAACGGTCTGCGTGCGGTCGAGCGGCTAATTGAAAAACAACAAACACCTGAAGGCAAGAATTTGTTGCTAGTTGAACTCTTCAGGATTTCGATCCTGTCAACAATTTCAAGGGAAGGAAACGTAGTGTGAGGCCTGAGTTAGTTTGGTTAACGTGATTTAAGTGGGGGCAGGAGCATTACATCCAAAATAACCAAATTTTAAGCAAAATTGAAAGAAAATTTAGATTGGGAGAAATGGCCCAAGTATTTTTTTGAATTCGTTTTTGAATCTGTAATAATCAGCGTTGAACATTCAAAAATGTTCTTCAAAAATACTGCCTTAGCGTTTTTATGAATTCGTTTCAAATAGTTTCATTTTAACTTTAAATGTCAAACCGGATCTAATATAAAAATTTCTGATTCTTTTAGAACATTTAACCACTAAAGTGTCTTATTATAATAGCTTTAAAAAATTTCCAATTTTTTCCATTCTCCAAGACGTACCACGCCTAGAGGAAAAATGCTCTAAAAATTTAATTTAGGAGATTTACAGTAGTTCCGAACAAATTCACCTTAATTTTAGCCTAAGGAAAGCTAAAATGAAGATTTCAGAATTTATTCTAGAACTAAAAAAAAACCCGAAAATACCTTAAAGTTAAATCTAGTAGTTTTATGCCAGCTTCCAAGTTTCACTCTGCTAAGAACACATTAAAAAAGTTAGATTTTTTATAATTTCATACACAGTAAAGTCTGGATCATACTAAAGAAAAACTCTCGACGTTCCTTTAGAAATTTGAAACACCAGAATGGGTCTGAAATTGAATCTGGGAACTTGTAATAGCCTTGTGTTACCATGACAGTAGTAACACGGGACTATTTCAACTACTCTTATTTTTGAAGAAATAATTGCAGAATATTTGCAACACATGTCTAGAGAAAAACGAAACAACAAAAGGTTTGTTACGCTCGCTGCTTAAGCAGATCGATTGTTAGACTGGTAACAAATGAAAAAATATATATATATATATATATATATATATATATATATATATATATATATATATCATTTATTACTACTTCAAAATTACAAAGTTATATGACATAAGAGACCGGTATTTTAATAAACAGCAAAGAAAAATGGAAATATGGCTTTATCCTGAAGAAGATAATGTACTTTTTTTCATCATTCACTAAGTTAGGAAATACAAGTACGTATTCCTCAAATGCTTTTTTCCCACATTTTATGAATTCACGTACATTTACTTTTTTTTTGTTTCTGAAAATTTTCATCCAAAACAATGGTGAGTTCTTTACCTGCTCGAAGATTCGAATATTCACAACTGACAATAAGTTTCACAAATTCTTCCGGCGATGCGGACAACTTCATAAAATAACGTGCGCTGTCCTATGCTGTTATATGTGCGCATATCGAAGAAAGTTAATTTTTAGTGGCGCAGCATCGCAACAATCGACCTATGTTCGAAAATTTTACTTGCCCCCAGGTGAAATAAAGACATCTCTGAAATCTAGATATTTTATGACCAATGGAATTCATAAGACAACGTCAGAATAAAGTACTAAAAAATCATTTCAGTCTTTATGAATGCTCTATTAGTTCAAAAAATTTAGTTCACAAGAAATATTTATCTGATTTATATGTTACCTACATTATTTTCTTCAACATTCATGGATTTGAACCAAAATAATTAAAATTTCAATGCAGGCTAAGAAACAACTATTCTCTTGAGGTACTGATTGTCATCTGAAAATTGTAGAGTTAATAAATTTTTAAACTACCACGAATATAGCAAAAGGTGATTTTTTTCTGGATTACGTCTTATTTGAACAAATTGTTATTAATTCTTTTTTATTTGGACTCATCATATTTAATACTAGCTTTCTGAATGATGCTTCCTATGTTTTAAATTAATGATATATTTTCTTTTATTTTAGGTAAGTTTTACTACCATACTACCGTCATTAGAAGTCATTTAAGAAAATTCGTTCCATGCCAGGTGAGTCTTATTGGAACTTCTCGCTTCTTAGTATGACGAAAATGAATTTTGTCGTTATAAATAAAAGTTGGAAATTCACACAATTACAAATATTTGGTAGTTTTGGCTGATTTTTGGAAATAAATTCGTTATCATATAAAAACGGAACCTTTGTGGTACATACTCAAAAAAATTCACTTTTATAAGCTAGTCGGATAATGTTTCAAACCATTTCGGAAATCCGTAATGGTTGCTTTTATATATATCAAAGTGTTGTATCAAAATTGTTGACGGAGTCTAAGACTAACATCATTTTCAAAGACACAATAGTTCTAGCTAGGGAAAATAACAATTTTAAAAGAAATTTCATTGTAATGACATACTTCCAACGAGAGGATAAACCTATCAAAAAACGTAGCGACATTCAGAACCTGAATTCAGCGTATTATGCTTACATCCTACAATTAATGAGATGTTATTTAATAGGTCCACTAACATAAAATAAGTAAGACAAATGCGAATCACTTAATGTCGTTTTTAGCTGGAAGAAGGTCGATAGCAATATAACAAAAATCAACATCTCCCTGTTACATATCACCATGACAGATATTTCATCGAAACTATATAATTTGGTCAATCTTCAAAAACACTTCAATCAACGATCGACCATCAACCAGTTTAAACACAAATTAATTCTTCAGTAAACTTGATGATTTTGTTATTCTTAAGGTTAACCTCAATTACGGTAAAGTTTTTTCTTTATGAATTTTCATAATCAATGCTAATCCTTCCATTTTAGAGTGACAGAAGATGACTTTGGATAAAATCAAAAGCTTTCACAAGTAAAAAAAGTTTTCTTCCCTTCCCAAAGGCTGTAACCCCAGTAGATGGACCTAATCCCCGTCAACCAATAGTTTGATATTCAACTACTCAGCCACAACTTCCCTTCTCTCATATATATATATATATATATATATATATATATATATATATATATATATATATATATATATATATATATATATATATATAAAACACGATTTGAATTAGAGCCGAGAATATTCTTACCAATCTGAAGCTACTAACTTCCTGTAATATGCCAGCCAATTTTTATACTCGATATGAATCTACGGCTGAGCCTATTAAATGAGTCATGTAAATGAAGTTTTCAATAGCTATTCTAACAAATTTAACGTAACATTGTTTGAGACTTTCACGGAACATGCAATGTGCGTTTCTCGCAATGTCGGCTAGCTCATGAGTTCGATATTTATAAAGCGTCACCTTGTTTTGTGGCAAAACAAGGAAACCCTCCGGTCTTGAGGACGATTCGCCGAGCACTAGTCACCTTCAAGGCCGGTGGAGTCGATCAAACTGGTATGGAAAATAAACAGACATGTATTAACGATTAAAACCAAATAGAAAGTTTTCTCAAACTCATAACTTGAACGCTCAGAACACACGATCGCTCGAGTTAACAAAACAACACAAAGTCCGCGATACCTACAACTAATAAAAGAAGAAATGGGAATCATAATATACGTGACCTGAAGGGTCCAACCAATTGCCTGAAGGCCTTAACCTAGAACACGTGATTTTACGCTTCTTCGATATCTTAATTCCCACGGCGAGCGAAGAGCCGAGCCTCGTCCACTATGTGCGGTGACGAAGGAACTAATTAACATCAATAGTGGCCCACACGACAATGGCCCCATTCAAAACAGTGGTCAGTACGACCGTGGCCTCGTCCAAAACCGTAGTCTGTACGGCCGTAGCCTCGTCCAAAACCCACTATGTAGATGTTCGTGAATGGTTCAAGTGACGCTCGCTCGCTCGCCCTTCTCGTAGTCTGGTACGTCCTTCTGTAGGTACGTAGGAAGTTCGGAGGTGGCGGCAATAAACTCCGAAAAGTAACTCGTGAAGATCCACACACCGTCTCTATTATTTCCTCGAAACCTATATCCGCCTCGATAAAATCACCTTACCATAACTGTTTCGGAGAAGATAACGAGAACGACCGTTGTGACCCAAACGAGAGGGAAAAAGCGTGACAATTCTACATTACGTCTTATGACTAGAAAGGAATGGCAAAATCATGACGGCAATGCTCGGAACCATGTAACGTTCTTCCAAATTTGAAGAGGATGTACAATATCGCAAAGGACATGAGATGTTTGCGTTACAAACAGACACTTATAATTCTAAAACCCCACTAATAGATTTGAAACGAATTTGGGATTACTTATCCATAACGCTGACAACACTTGTACAATGGAACTAGCCTAAAGACTACGATTGTGTGTTCTGTGCATCCGATCTATGCTATACAAGTAAGATGTGAGATAGATCGATCAGGTTTATAGATCTGGTAGGGTCGCTATTGCTCGTTAGGTGACAGTTTAAATAATCCGTTTTAAACGTAACAAAACAAAAGTTTACTATTGCAATATCATGCCATTAATGTCCCCTTCATAAGGGAAGTAGAGTATGTTTTTTTCAATTATTTTTGTTTTCAACTGACACCAATTTTTTTAAATCTATGTTTACTAAAACCTAGATATGTTTAGCTTTAGTCGATTTCGTGTATTATAAGTGTGAATAATATTTAATGAGTATAATTTTATATCAAATTTTAGGTGAGTGGCCGTTACAACAACAGAAACATACAATATAGTATTGGTTTTTAGGCAGTTTACACTATTTTAATACTTTGTTGGTGGGGTAAAACAAATTAACATAAACCCTTAATACAGAAGCGGTATTGTGGTAAATCTTCTTCTTCGTTCATCAAGTCAGTCTACTATTTTTTTTTTTTTGATCTGCTGATATTCGTTCAACAGGTGATTGATATCCACGATCAGTAATCCAATTAATTTGTCTGTACTTAAGGATAGTGCATGACGGCGGTTTTAGCATAACAAACATTCTCAGACTCAAACAGATCTCAAATGCAGGGTCTAATTCAAAACAATAAAATATTTGGAGGGTCCCAATAGGGGAAAGAATTTAATCCCCTATAATATTACGTCTTAGTTGGACGAAAAGGCGCTGGCCATAAGATTAAAGTAATTAATCATGTATGTTAATACTCTCTTTATTTCCCAGCATATTTGGCATTCTTTTATTCTTCATTATTATAGAATTACAGGTGCTTGTATTTCATTCTAGATTTACTAAAAGATGTTACGATCATCCAAACATTTTTATTTTATTTTGTAGATCCTTTAGTTTATAACCACATATATTGTACTTTTATGTTTTATAGCAATGAGATGTAATTTTGTAACCTGAACCTCACGCTATTATACCATAGGTAGCTTGGCGATGAAATGGCCCAAAATAAATTACTAAGCCAATTTTTTTAGATTTTTTTTAAATTTGCAAAAATGGACAAGAGGTATATAGTTTTCGAGATTTTTTGAATGTGCACATCCCGTTTTATTTGAGTTTCAAAGGTAATACCTAGGTACTCTCCATCCACTGAGATTTGAACGTTAAAAAAATACCGGCCATGTCAAATATACCGAGCACATTTAAAATTGGATTTTAACGCTGTACCAGAGCAAATTATTTATTTGCCATTGTTCATGCAACGGGCACTCGTACATATCCGCATAATTTACAGATAATTATACCAAATGGGAATTGCATATTTGTATAAAGTGTTTGAGTGGGTTCACTGTGGTCCTAAATTTAAGATCCCAGAAAGGCGGAACATTCTTGCTTACTTTCTCTTTTTCTCTTCTTTGTCGGGTTAGTTGTACATTGCTGTCTCATGGAGAAGGTCTAGTATGTTCTGATGTTTCAACAGTAGTTGCCATATTTTCTGTTATTTTGGAATTATTTTTGAATACCTTACTGACGTAATTCATAATCACAATAATAACGTTGAGGGGGACAAATGGTACTTTAGGAACAAATGAGGTTTGTTCAATATTTATCGAAAGTTTATGAGCTTTCAGCCAGCTGTCCATAGTGGCCAAATAACCATTTATTACTTTTTTGGTATCGTCCTAGTTATCTGCAGAGAGTAGGATTATAGATTCATCTGCAAAGCAGTTTACCTTCTTTGGGTAGGTTGTTATGTAAGTCATTGACATATGCCAGAACAAAACAGTGGCCCCAATATTGCACCTTGCGGTATACCATTATTAATAATTTTCATCGTACTCACTTAACTGCTAAATTTACTATGCTATTGATTTTTAACTGTAAAATAACTTTTAATGAACATAATGAGTATCCGTTCCCTTAATATTGCTTATTATCAGCAGTCATCAAATTTCATGATTCATTAGTAGTAATATATAATCAGTTGCATCAGTGGAATAATCCTGCATTACATACGAGATATGCAAAAAAAACGTGATTTTTGGTGTTACTCTTTTTGTTTTTTTCCTTTACATCTTTCACCTTATCTCCTTCAAGATATTACCCTCGACTATACCCTAGACCTTCCATTCGAATTTTCCACTGTTCAAAACAGTGTCTTGAGTCATTTTCTGAAGGTATGTTAATAATTTCCGTCGCTTTTTTTACATAGCTTTCCTTCTCATTCGGGAACATAAAAAAATCATTCCGAGCTAAGTCTAGTGAGTGCGGGGGAAGTTCCAACAAAGGGTTCTCGTGCTTGGTCAAATATGATTTGACAATCAGTGCAGTGTGGGCTGAGGCGTTGTCTTGGTGTTTCTTATGTTGATATGTTCATGTAATTTTTGTCGAATTGATTCTTTGTCGATTCCAATCGTCTCGGCAACAGCACGGATACTCAAAAAGCGATCTTGACGTATGAGATTGCCTATTTTATTGAAATTGAAGGACGTCCTGGGCGTGGTTTTTCTTCGATATCTTCTCGTCCTTCTTTGAAACGTTTAGGCCGCCCAAAACCCATGTACGTGACAAACTTTCATACTCATACCCTTGTTTTGAGAGAGAATAGAGAATGTGGCGAATTTATCCAGTTTCGCTAAAAATTTCACGTTGATACGTTCAGTTCAAACGCCTACCATTTTTCCCGTCAACGGCAGATACACGGTTCAACACGAACAAAGTTTGCCCAGGCCCCTATGCTCAGAAGATCCAACTGAGCAAGCTAATGTCGTCCAACCGGCTGGACTTTGGAGTTTATTGTGTTTTGTTTTCTAGCCACACGTCGCATTCATCTTTAAAAAATGTTTCCAAAATTCTAGGCCAGAGAAATATAACGGTAATTAAATAGAAGTCTTTCATTCCTTGTTTTATGTATAGGTTTAATTTCCGCAGTTTTAAAACTATGAGAATATCCTGCCTCGAAGTATTTGTTAAAAATGTAATCAAGAACGTTCATCTATGTTCACCCTATTTTATTTTTTAGTTTCTTGATTAGATCACCAATTTTATACTGATCAGTAGGTTTTAAAGAAATAAAGCAATATTTATTAGCATATTTTTAAAAAAGTTATGCATGATGTTATGATGTGTTTAATGTATTTTTTTACTCAATTTGGCACCAGTTTCTACGGAAGAAATCATCAAATCCATCAGCTAATTTCCGTGGTGGTTGTTAATATTATTTTGCCTTCCCCATTTTAAATAATTAATTCTTACATGATATATTTTATGGCATAGGTAGAATTGGATATTACAGGTATATCTTGCTTTGTGTAGTTGTAACGTTACTTGATTCCAATAATTTTATGTTCAGTTAATTTTGTATTCTATAATTTACACTATTTTATATCATAATAACCTCATTTATTTATTTATTTATTTATTCATTTATTCAGTATACGCTTCACCTGAAAATACCCAAAAGATTTTCATAATGTGTGCTTTTTCACCCAACTAACACTTAGGATTAACGATGTTTAAATATAATTTTAAGTGTGGGAGAAAAAATTCGCCCAACTCTGTATTGCCACAATATTGTCATTGGCCCATTTAGCCTCTAGCCACAGATATACATTACAACATGAAATTACATATAATCGCAACAATTTAATTCGTTAGAATTATATGTCACAGTTAATCTAAATATGACAAATAATTGACGAATTATTTAACTGTCGAATATTTCCAAAAAATTTTTTTTTTTTAGATCTACTATATATCCCTCAGTGATTTTGAATTTCAATATCCACGTCAGCTTCCGTAATAGACGTAAAGTCAAACCTGTACTTTCAAATTCAATTAATTTTATGATTTTCACCTCCCGCAGCTTGTACGTGTTGCCTCACATCCGAATACCCAACTTATACTTCTGGGCCGTAATTCACTTTGAAATTCAGCTCCCGACGTGACGCGTCCATTTTTACAAGAGCACCGCATACATACCCAATAACATTAGCACACAAAAGCTGTTCGTTACGGGACAAATTTTAACAACACACAACTTGATGCCAATTATGTCGAAAACAAATTGTGAAACCCTACCCTGAAAAACGTTGTGTTGACCTCATTTGGTTCCAATTCGTCATGAAAATAAACTGCCATTTGTCGTAGCGGGGCAGTTTAACAATTCGGGTGTTTTTATTCTGAACTATAATAATGTTTGTGCAAGAAGTCAGGATTTTTCGAACTTGTATTTGAAATATAACTGTGAAATATTTATTTTTTGATTTCGTTAATTACATTCGTAATTGATATTCTTCTGGGCTATATTTGGGTATCTGGCCCTGGACATTACCGTACCAAACAAGTCTTCTTTTTCCAGTTTCTTGACAGTTGCTTTCTTATGTCGGTATTATAATAATAATAATAAAAGGATTTTCTTCAGGATAACATTCCCTGTAAGTCGGAGTCTGGTCGAAACTATTCTACTCAACCCATTACACAGTACTTAAATATGCTCAAAATACGTGGATATGATCAATCAATAAGCCATAAAGTGGGCTCTAACTTGTTTTTTAAAACTACTTAAGGACAGACGTTTCAAACTATCGTCTAGTGCATTGTATATTACAGTAGCATTATATACAAAAGATCTACGAAACAGCGATATATTTCAAACTGGAGTTTGTAAACGGTACTGATATCGAAAATTTATGTCGTTCTTTTTACGACGAAATTTAAGTTTTAAAAAAGATAAAATGGAGGTTCACTTAAAAGAATTTTGTGTGCAACCACTGTAGTTCCCGAATTTTTTTAGTTACATGATCGTACTTTCTCAATTTGAAAATAAATCGACAGCATGCATTATGCATTTTTTGTATTCTATTTTTTATAATATCATCCAAGTATGAGCAATAAGTGACATAGCAACACTGTATATGTGAAAGTACTAAGGATTCGCATAATTTTTTCTCATCTTAAAGTTCAGCAAATGTCTACTTGCAAATAGTCGTTTAAGGTGCAAGTAGCATCGCTTCGAGGTGTTATTGACATGCTCCCTAAAGCGGAGATTACTGTGCAATGTCAGACCCAAGTTTTTTACCGCGCTAGTCGGAATTACGGGATTGTTGTCTATTTTAAAGGTAACATTCGACAGTAACTCCGAGCGGTGCCTGTTTGGGCACAATAATATTGCAGAAGATTTGGATGGATTAAGACGCAGATTGTTCCGTTTGGAATAGTTTAGGATTTCATGGAGATCAGAATCAGTTTCTAGGACAGCCTTACATGTATCACTTATATTGAAATTTCTATATATTTGGATATCGTCAGCATAAGTTGTTAATGACGAGTGTTTGATGTTATGATGAATGTCTGATGTGTATATAACGAATAGAATAAGGCCTAGAATTGATCCCTGAGGGACCCCAGATGTTACAGGGCATATAGCAGATGACTTATCTGCAATCTGGACTACCTGGCCACGATCTGGCTTCATGATCAACGGTATCAAACGCTTTTGAGAAATCAAGTAACACCTGTAGCTTTGCCCTTATCATAGTCACGAACTATGTCATCACAGACTTTTATAAGTGCTGTAGTGGTACTGTAACCACTTCTAAAGCCTGATTAATAGTCCGGTAGAATATGATTTTCAGAAAGATAATATAACACCTGGCTATACACTATCTTTTCTAGGATTTTGGAAATAGAAGGTATTAAGGGAACAGATCGAAGGTCTGAATAATTTTTTGGTTCCTTGATTTTGGGAATTGGTTTTATTACCGCTGTTCTCCATGCATTTTTCAAATGCAAATGCAGAAAAATAGCATTTTTCTGAACAACAATTGATTAAATGTCTTAAAGGCAATAATATATTTGGTAAGCAGTATTTGAGCATAGTAACTGTAATGCCATCTATCCCTAGTCCACATGTTTTTAAGGCCATGATTATATCCATCACCGTATCCATCACCGTTTGCTCATCCACAAGTTTAAATTCAAAATTTGTTTGGCTTTTGTACCTTAATGACTTAAATCAATCGACAGTCTGGGGGCATGAATTTGAAGGAGTAAACACAGATGAGAAATATTTATTAATGCCGTTTACCTTTTTAAGATTATTAGGAATACTAATTCTGTTCCTGCCCGATATGCCCATGGAATGAATTGCTTTTCATACTTCCTTGTTACCTGAATTAGTAAGATGATGATTTAAGTACGCCCGTTTCTCTACTCTGACTGCATTGACGCAGCTGACTGCTGACTGCGTTTCTCAGTTTGCGATAGTAGACCAGATCATCTACTTTCCTCATTCGTCTATAAATTCGAAGAGCTTTATCACGTTCTTTTATGAAAGAAATGAGACTGGATGTTAGCCAAGGTGCATATGGTTTAGTAATTCTCGCTTTAATCCTAGGTGCATGCTCATCAAAAAGAACAGTGATTTGAGTATCTAAAAAATCTGCTTTATCTTCCAAGTTATTAATGTAATAAATCTTATCCCAGTTTATCTGATTTAGATCAAACAAAAAATTTCCTTTTACAAAACGGTTAGTCTCTATAGATTTTGACCATGGTTATTTTCTGTGGGAAAGCGACTTTAAAAACGCAGTACACGGCACTATGGTCTGAAATGTCGTCTGCAGGCTGCACCCTAACCTCACTTACTAATTTGGCGAGACTATCGCTATTTATAATGATATCTATGCAGGTTGCACCACTAGAAGTTACTCTTGTAGGCTCCTGAATGTGAGAACTGCAGTTATACGCAGCAATACAATTTAATACCGACTGATCACTCAGTAAGTCGATGTTAATATCACCCAATAAACAGATATATTCATATTGGGGGATTATGATATGTTCCTGTTTCGAAATCCTACATCCACTTCGCAGAAAGTCCATTTCGACGGAATTAATTTTTCATTTCTCTCCTTTGCTCATATCCCAGGTTTTGGAACCATATAACAATACACTTTATACCATTGTTGCAGTCGCATTTTAAACCTGAATAGTTTTTGTTAAATTTCTTTTATATTTTGGGTTTTTGTTTGTCGGTCGAGAGAGAAACGAGGACCAGAAAGAATCACTCTCCGAACGCTGGCCGGCACACACGCTGAAAAGTTTGTATTTGTGCGTGATATAACAACTAGACTTTTGTGTATCGCTTTAGACTATTCATATCTTAAACCAAACCAACGCCATCAAGATACCAATATCGGCAAGACGCAAGGTAAGCGATCAGGGTTTTTTCGTTTACCTTTTAAATTGGGCCGACATCCCCACATTGTTTTACAAGATTAGAAGAATTTTAATTTTTCGCGACTTGTGTGCAATAATTATATTGTCATAGATTCTAGTCTTTCTTCTACTTTACAAATTTTTAAACCAAAAAAGGGAATTTGGTGTTCGTCTTACCTGTCTCGCTTGTTCTATATATTATACTGTTAATTTTCATTTTGGAATTGCCCTTGGATGATATTAGGCTTCCCAGATATTTGTATTCCTTTCATTTTGTAACAACTTGACCCTATAATATATATATATATATATATATATATATATATATATATATATATATATATATATATATATCCATAAAATAACAAAGTAGGAACCACCTCGGAATTAAATACCCAAAAAGCTTAAAGCTGTATATATACTTTCACATATATATTAAATCACTTATTATGGACAATTTGTCTTTCACCATATTTCAAATTCATTTCAGTGAAGCTTTCATGAATGCTTTAATAATTTTGCTTCACACGGCGGAGGCATTGTACCCAAATTAGTGTATAACATTCGACCGTGGAGTGTCCTATACAATTTGTGTTCACTCCTCCTCAGTTTTCTCCGCAATGTTCGTACGTACGTATGTATAGAAGTGCGGATATAACATAACAAACCCTGTCGGGTCTGAGAATAAATAGAATTAGGGAGGCTCCTTTTGCGTTCTAGGACGCGAAGTTTCGGTGTGAAATGTAGCACGAAAATTAGTTTAGGAAAGCACCAACTTACTCGGCAATGATCCGATGGGGCCGGTATCTAATCTCGTTGAAAAGCAAATATGATGAAGTTCGGGCATTCGGGTGTATTGTATTAGGATTTCGCAGCAGAATTCAGTACATTACTTTCATTCTGCTTGGCCCAGAATCAACCCCCAGTTTGTCCAGATGTATTGTTTCAGAAAACAAATGTGGATGGTAATAGGAAAACGAGACTAATATAATTTTTAATCTACAAAGATAAAATAGGGCAAACGTGCAGCGTGGTGAAAGCAAACGTCTTGGGAATATCGTATTTAATTTATATGTACTGCAAAAAACTTAGCCACGTTTAAAACAGATTGTAATGTGTTTTTCTCTGCATTATTTTTTCTCTCTTTTGTATCCTTATACCCAACTCACACGTTAAGCATTAAAATATTTTTATTCATAACACCTCATATATGAAAAAATAATTTTAGAAAATTTTGTTACTTTAGGGGTCTTTGTAATATTTAATTATTCGTTCAAGTGGAGATGAAGGTGTTGATAAAACTAAAAATTTGAAAAGACAATTTGTACACGCGTGTTTTCCACTGATTTATTAATTTAATTTTCTACATACATCTAACACACACCAAGTTATTCGATAGTTACTGAGAGAGTATTATTTCTCTAGACCGCATGCTCTTTTAATGGATTTATTGTGATGAAATTCGATACGATCACATGTACCAGTAAAGCTAAATCTAAATTAATATCTTGTTGCCAGCATGTATCCACAAATAATCCCTTGTTGCGTCCAACATTATCTCGCTTGTCAATCACAGCTGAAACCTTTTGAAAATATGTTGCACAACGTAATTCTTCAGTCTGTTATTTTTATTTTCAAAATACATCAATACCAGCTGTTTGCGTGAAAGTTCCGTAGTAAAACTCGAGATACAAATTTTGCATATGCGATTTTACTAGAATGAAAAAAGTATTCTTAAATACATAACCCCTATTAAGTTTACGGGAAAGCCTACCGAATCTCTCCTGCTGAATTATTCATCGTGGGTAAATAAACCTTGACTTAATCAATGCCGCAAAAGCAGGTGTTCGCGTGGTATCTCCCTTGTTAAATTTATGTTCTGCCTCATTTATTTGGCCAGTGCGAATGTTGAATGAAATTATTCTTCGGGCGCAGATTAAGTTTTTTCCGCGAGACCCGTTCCTTACGAAAGGAACGTGCCGAGAAAATTAATTTTCGATATAACGTAACGTGTGGAGATTTATGTCGTTTTTTTTTTTAATAATCTGCTGTGATTAAACGCGGGAGAACTGAAATTATGGACGCTTGCGTATTTTCAAATAATTACACTTGAGGGTAGTTAGTACATCGTAATTAATTATTATTTTCATGAAATTGGAGGCAGTGTTATAGGATTTGATTTAGTCTGATTTAATAGCGTAGTTAAATTGCAGGGATTGTATGCGAAACCAATCAGTGAAAATGTTCATTTTTATACGAATGTTTCGCAAAAGTTGCAAATCCTACAAAACATTTCACGCCGTCATATTTTATTGTTTTTCTGGAGAATACATGTGCTTGATTACCCAAAACGGTAATTGAAACATACAACTAAATTACACACCAAAATTGTCAGCAATCTATTAATTCCTTCTTCAGACAACATAAATTAGTGTGTATCAAAAACTTAACATACTACACTACCAAATGTTTTTGAAAAACCTTTCAGTTTCTAGATTTCTCTTATTTATTATTTTACTTTTATTCAATTTGCAGTCTTTACTGTTTTCTCCTGTTTTACTGTCTCTTAATTTTGTTACATCCCTGTTGAACTTTGAGTGTCAAAATTTCATTTCTGACACTTAATTTATTCCTAACTGCTCCGTGGTACTAACTAATTGATTACCATGTCATTTAAGAGATGATTAACTAACGGGGATAATTCGTTCCCTCAGCTGAAGCAGCAAAGCAAGCTACACTTGATACCACTGACAATCCTACAACTTCCGGTGTTTCTATGTATATTTCTGCTTAAAAAAATTTTAAGAACAGAATCTTTTACTTCCGGAGAGGAATATTATCCCGAAAGAAAATCGAAAAGAAGGCACAAAAGGCTTTAAATATAAATGAAAAATTGCAAAGAAGTACAAGATGAGTGTATATTGTGTGAAGAATTTGAATGTGACAGTGGTTTTATTGTTGCATGTGTCATGTGGCTTATATATCATTTTTATCATTTTTATAAAGTTCTTGTAAAATAAACAAGTAATCCGCTTTAAAATAACTTGGACCCTGTACAATCCGACTAGTTCATTCTGCCAGAAAAACCTAGAAAACCACCCTCAACACTTTGTTTTTGATTTTAAATCATTTTCTGAATAAATATGCATATTTAGTGCCAAAATCGCTTTTCTACGAACTGCCAATTTCCATGGTGTCCAGATTTTCCGTTAAAATTTCCATGTTCGTTTTATGTGCAGCATCTGTTCTAACTGAATAAGCGTTATTGTGTGATTGTGACTATTCCAATTGTACAATTGTGACGATTGGATTGTGGTTGGTGAAATATGGAACGAAATGTTTGAGTGTTATTTTATTAACATATTTTGCTAACACAGCTTCTATTTTCACTTGAATATGAATTCACTCTTGTGTTGATAGTTTTTATACACTTTATATATATATATATATATATACTTTATACTTACTTTACTTTATACTTTATACTTTGATATACTTTATATGAAAGATTTTTTTTCGAAAGTCATAACTTCTTAATTTTTTTTCGAATGGGTGTACTTTCCTCAAAAAAGGCGTGTGGTACTCCTGGAATGACCAATGAGAAGAGAAACTAGCTTTCTTAAGGGCCGTTCTGAATATATATATATATATATATATATATATATATATATATATAGAGAGAGAGAGAGAGAGAGAGAGAGAGAGAGAGAGAGAGAGAGAGAGAGAGAGAGAGGGAGAGAGAGAGAAAGAGAGGGAGAGAGAGAAAGAGAGAGAGAGAGAGAGAGGGGGAGAGAGAGAAAGAGAGAGAGAGAGAGAGAGAGAGAGAGAGAGAGAGAGAGAGAGAAAGAGAGAAAGAGAGAAAGAGAGAGAAATAGAAAGAGAGAGAGAATAAATTATGATGATGCCTGCTGCGCCAGGCAGTATACATGGCATGGTCTTTTTTTTTTAGATAAACAATACAGTCTTGGATATATTTACAAAAGTATTTTATTTATGTACAGTAGTAAACTTAAGAAATATTCAAAAATTTATACAAATGATTTCGTAAATTTATCAAAACTTCAAGTTTTTATCCTATTTCATTACATTTTGCAGAACAAACAATTGGTTTATAGTAATGTATCGAAAAAACTACGTCCATTATTGTACCGTATTTTGTCGTTGACTCAGCTGGGTCATTGTCCTTGTTGATTTATATAAATTATACAGTTTGTCTGTAAGTAGTTGTGATTATTCTTTTGAAAAGTCAACATTAAAATCACCAGACAAAATAAGCGAAAGTTTATATGAGAAGAGCGCCGTGTCCTTGGTTTGTGTCGTCTCACATAAGGAAAAGAGAGGGGAAGAAGAGAGGGAGAGAAAGAGAGAGAGAGAGAACATTTTCCGTGTATCTCAGAGTCTGCGTAATCTCACATACGAAAAAGAGGGAGAAAGAAGAAAGAGAGAGAGAACACGTATATTAAATTCACGCCAGCTCATCTAGTGATGTCCTTTTATTGAATTAATCCTCAGGGCGTCCGATAAAAACGCTAGCTTCCAAAAAACCTGTACTGATTTATTTCAAACTGCACGACTTAAATCAGTTATTTACTTTTACCAACAACCCCATCACCAAAATCACATTAAATGTAGATAAGTGTAATCAATAATAATATTGTACCTAAAAGGAATAATATTTATTTTAGTTCATTTACCTTGTAAACAGCTAAGTATGTTATATACGTATATATGTATAGCATACCTCGCCAATGTTTTCTAATAAATTTTTTGGTATTCCTGTAATCTTTGTCATTCTGTAATTATCAATTTTTAATATATAAGCCAGTGAAAAAAGTCATCAATGCATATTCTTTTATCTCCACAATAACTTTTAGTTAATTGGCAATACTACTCCTACAGCCTTTAGAATGAACTTCGACTAGATTAAGACTCGCCCTAATTCTTTCCTATTTCCTCGAGTACCAGCATCATTATCACCTAACTAATTTCATCGATATAAAATTCCGGCCTCGCTTCGGGTTAATTTCGAAATTTATGACGCCACAATAACAAGGCGTTGGCATTTATTAATTAACAACATTAAGAAGCTATTCTCGCTATCGAGAATTTTCCCGCATCGCCTGTAACCTCAATTACGTCGATTACGTGTCGAGCGGGATAACAAAGAGAATGGTTCTATCCTAGCGGGGGCAATAAGAGAAGTTTATTTAGAACTACCATGGAAAGTTACTTATGGTTGATTTAATCCCAAGTGTAGAGTTTGCGAAAAAGGATATACTTTTATTTTTTAGAAGGGTGGGTTTCACGACTGGCAGTAAATATACTAGGAAGTAATGTATCGTGCTTATAACGAGAGTGATTTTAGTTTTCTAATAAGTTCATTTAAATCATTTATATAATAATTCAGCCGCTGAAAACATGCTCCAGATTCAACTCCTTACAAGAATTTAAAACTATAGATAATTTCTGTTTTTTGATAAGCAACGTTTTATTTAAAAGCTTTGTTTGGATTATTAAATTCGAAAATCAGATAACTGAGCAGCGATCGCTCGCTTAACTACGTCACGAATATTTTTGGTATTTCTCCCAAGGGTCCGTCGTCGAGATCTATCTTTTCTAATCGTATTAAAAAGATACACGGTTTAAAATATAGAACCATTTTTCTTTTTTATGTTATTCGTTGACAGATAACTCACTATGAAGTATTGGCCTGATGGTCAGTAAGATTTACAAATGAATTTGATACTTTCCGAGGCATTTGTTTTCATGGAGAACTTTCAGTAATTTCGAGTAGCTTTAATAATCCATTTAAAGTAGGTTTTCCGGAATCTGGGTGGGTGGGTGGTTTAAATATGCATCGAATGTCACTGCAGCCGCCTACTGAATTTTCATTTGACGATAATCGGGATTTCATGGCTTTATCGTTCTGATCGTTATGCGAAACATTAGGATTAATGGCTTCTTCTTTTAGCTCTTGTAGGGAGTAAGGATGAAGTTGATCAAAGCGAAATCGTACAATTTGTTGCGAAGTTTAGCTTAACATTGCTTTACACATTTGGACCTGGTACAGGAGTTAGCAAAAGTACATGACAAGCAAGACTAAAATAAGAAATGATAGGCATGTATGACTAGATATATGTGAAATTTTGTTTAAAGACAGAGTAGGTTGAAAAAGTCATACAAAACTTCGTATGTACACGTTTCATAGAGTTTAACGTGTGTTCATATTTTCAACGGGCACAGTAACTTTGGCTTCAAACTTTTCATTTACAAATTCAATCAAGTAATTTCCCAACGTAACCTCGATTAATGATTAGACACTATGGTATCAAAAGTGATCTGTACTAATTGATCTAATTCAAAATAATAAAAAAATAAAATCAAGAAATTAAATTTAAAGTTACATTAATTTTGAATTTTGTCAAATAGAGTTAGTAAATTTGGAAGGAACAACAAACTCCGTGTTCCAAATAGTCAGATTTACTACAAGAATTGTAGCAACCTGATCAGTTTTTGTTTTCTCATTTAACTTTGAAACTAGCGAAAATTAGTATATAATCCAAATTAGTCTACATTAGGGATAACTTTACCTTAAAAACTAATAAATGAGATATACACCTCATCTCTAGATAGCATCTATCAAAATGGCGCGGAACATGAGCACATGAGCTCTTCTTTACACTTTGATTTACTGTATAAAGTTTTAACAACCTTGCTGCTACCCATAGAGGCTGATATATACAATACTAAGCAAACAGGAGAAGTTCGTAAGTGTGTTGTAATTTACATTGTACGACAGGGGGATTTTGGCAGAACAATCGGTTTAATACGTGTTACTAAGTAATCAAAATTTGATGTGAAGGAGAGGAGTGCTGCAGGGATGAAAACCTTGAAAAGTCAAGGGTGTAAATTTGATAAATTGGTGTAGATTAGAAGCTATTTGGGAAAGGAAATACATATTGTGCATCTTAAATATATAATAATTATGTGATTTATATTTATGTATAATACTAATAATAGTAATAATATACAATAATAAATGAATAACATATAAATATATGATATATGAGTAATACAAAAAATCTAATAATGTATCATTATAATTGAAGATTTGTATAGAAGTTAAATAAGTCAAGTAAAGTTTAACACCTTTGAATTGAAATTACAATTATTGTCCATCTTTTTTTGAGGGCGTAGCATACGCCCTTGAAGCTTCCAGGGCATGGAGCCCTTTGGATCCCCTCATATGTGGGGGATACTATGACTTATCATTTAGCCAGCTGGCCTCGTCTCCTCTCTCGCCGTGGCTGTCAGATTATTTCACTCTTGTGCTCTCGTTTTTTAAATTTCGTAGTACCTTCGTACTACTATTTGTTGATTATCATCCGTTGGCCCTTTTGCCCATTTTGTTACTTTTTCTCATGATTGAGGCGATTAGCGAATTATTTTGAGGAATTCGAAAATAGTCTTCTTAAAAATTCTTTATTTGTAAACCTTTTAGGTATTACCTCTTAGTATCCCGGAATCGGGTGTCAAGTTATTGAGTCTGTGATACGTGTCGTTGGTCTTCTTTATTCATTTGGTGTAGTGACCAAAACACCAGCGTCCGGTGAGAAATTGGGTAGTCCAGAAATCCGTTTTCCTGTGGGGACATTCTACATGCTCCTCCAGATTCGGTATCAGTACTTTGTCCAGCCGGCCACCTCCGTCTTTTTTCTCTGCCACAATTTGATCGTCTTACTTTGGGCCATCCTTTTTGAATTCCGCCAGTT
Source organism: Cryptocephalus primarius (assembly GCA_963576515.1). NCBI lineage: Eukaryota > Metazoa > Arthropoda > Insecta > Coleoptera > Chrysomelidae > Cryptocephalus > Cryptocephalus primarius. Next base: position 11,243,273 of record OY754945.1, read on the forward strand.
GTTCGTCATGAACATTCTGGAAGAACGTAGCAGCTCAATTGTAGGCATTCCCGTAACAACCAATGTATAAACTTGGATGCTCCTCGACAACATCTCCCTCTGCACGATCTTTGGTACCTCATTGTGTTTTGGGCTTTCATCGCCTCTTGTCACACCGGGGTGTCATAGGAGAGAATGTCTACTATATCTCCCAGGGCTTCCCTCTTTAATTCTAACGATTCGTCTAATTTTAGCATAAGTTTTTGAGTCAGTGCTCTTCTTCTGCCTTCGACGCCACGTCGCTCATACGTAGGCCGAATGTTAATACTCCAAATATCCTGAGACACTGCGGCGCGCTCCCAGGATTGTTTCTTTGCCCGTTGACGTCGAAGGTAACAGGACCTCCTCCTCTAGGTCCTTTTCGGATGGTGGTTTCCGTTTTTCCTACAGATAGCTCAAGGCGATGACCACGCTTCAACGTTTCTTAAGGCCATTTCCACATTGTCCCTAGGTTCTTCCGTACTACATGCCTGAACTTCAAGTGCCACATCATCGGCATACGCGGTCGCTCTAACACCTTCTAGTACCCGATTCGGAAAACCTCATCATACAGAGTTTTTCAGTGACATGAGCCTAGCAATGATATGGGGATCCACCAAGAGGGTCCTCCTCCTAATGTATATATATATATATATATATATATATGTCGTTGCTTAGGATGTTAATTATATATGGTGGTATACGGTGCCCGATTATTTTTTTAGCAGCGGCCGGGACGTAGTGTTGAATGCGCTTTTAACATCGAAGACCACCAGGCAGCACCAGGCCGTTTTGTAGTCTTTCACAGAGCATAGTGCTTTTACGAACTGTATTACGATGAGATGACTTTCAATGTAGAAAGCGTGCTCTCTAGTATGCCTTTAAAATATGCCCCGATGACTTCCCCGAAAATGTCCACTAGGCATAACGTCCTGTACGAAAAGGATATTCCTCCGGCTTATCCCCCCTCCTTAAGAGTACTACCATCGCGACCTTCACATTGTCTGAGAATTTTTGCTAACTCAGTACTTTAGGCGTTTAACCTATGGGTTGGTAATGCCTTGTATATCGACTTTGCGGCTTCCGGAGAAGAACTGACCATATTTTACTCCACTCCTGAAGCCATGAATAATGTCATCTTATTAGTCATAGGCCTCTAACGCCCAATTATTAACGTCGTGGCTGTAAATCATAAAAGAGTATGCAACTAAAGTCTGGTTCGTTAAACTTCTTCAACTAGACATACTTGATCTTTGAACCCTGTGAACTCTACTTTGTGACGAATCCCTAAACACAATAGATCTTGAACTTCCCTAACCCCCAAAGCTTGGTTTTCCAAGTTTTTAAATGGTGAACCTCAATAGCCTCAATTTCATTTTGCCTCATTTAAATTTCACTTCTGTCAGTTTTCTTTTGAAAGTATAATTCCTTTTGCAGTACGTCGTAGAACCTGTCTCAGGCATTGAACTATAACTCTCCAATTAAACATTTAAGCAAATTGCGAACTGTATTAAATATTGAGAAGGCAGGTTATCGACCACTTAAAAATTTGTATAACGACGGTAAATTCGTATTTATTGAGTAGGACCTGAATGGTGTTACGAATGTTGATGAATTCTAAATTTTGTATTGCTAGCAGGCCTCCCTCAAACATAGCTTTCATTGATATAATTATCATTTTTATCAATTTCCGTCGACCAAAGATATTGAAATAATTTCTGACCTCAATTTCTTTTGAATGTGGTTGTTATCAGGCTAGTATTTCACAATTTTATTTTCAGTGAGTTGGGCCTTAGTCAAGGTCCGTATTATTAATACAATCTTAAAAGAATTCGGAGATTTAGGGCATGAAGGAGCCAAAAGTTTTACGACCATGTTCTAATTTTCATGGTAAAGAAAATAAGGAGGAACTCCAAACAAGTTGTTGCTGTTCATTGTGGTAATCTCACAAATAGTGCTATAGCTTTGACAATGATATGGTGGACATCTGACAATAGCTGCAAGTGATTGGTTTAAATGTGTTATCCATTGTTTGTGATCAAGGTGCAACAAATTTTGTTTTCCAATTTGTTGCTAGAAGTCAATAATATGCGGAATTTTTGTCGTACCTCGCTTACTGAAAAATACGCGCAATTGCTTGTTGCTCAACATCATCCAATTTGATCAAAACAGGAATATAAAATTTCAACATATCTTAACTGGCGACTCTGGCACCGTACGTCCCGCTGATAAAGCACCCAATTATGAAGTAGCTGTCTTTGGCGCCATCGAACTTTCTGTAAATGGTACATAGAAGAAGCATTTTAGATGTGAAGCCAAAGGAAGTATACTTAGCATGGGCGTATAAATAAAATACTTAGAAGTTTAGAGTAGATGAGTGCTAGTTAGTTTACTCAGAATATTGTAAGGCAGGTGAAGATAACTTTTCATTATTATTAACAGAAAGGGACATACAAGCAATTACCAGATTTGATGCAAAATGATTTAATTTTTATACATTTCATTGGTAAATAAAAGGTAAGGGCGACTGCCGCGTAGCTGATTCAGTCAGCTGCAGCTTCTATTGACGCGTTTGCCGTCTAGCCTAATTAAATAAAGTAGCATCGTGAAATCCTAAATGAATTGTTCATTTTGTCCGTTAGGTCGTAAAAATTGTGTTAAATGTGTTTTGACAGAAGATTTTTCTTACATTCAATTTTGGATCAACATCTTTCACGTCAATTTTCAGTTAAGAATGACTTTTATAATATCCTTAGCAATACAGGCGCAGCAGTTAACAACACCGATCATTCACTGAGAATAATGAGTGGCTTAAGCATATGTGTAAAGATGATGGCACTTTTCTAGGCGAGACTCCGAAATTAGGGAAGATGAATTTAATCCCATACGGTATTTGCAATTTTTGCTCTAACAATAAATTTATTTTAGGAGTCATGCAACCCACAATTAAAGAAGCGCGTTGTAACTAGACTTGTCCATAACTGCTCCTTCTATTAAAATTACATTTTAGCAAAAAAACTCTCCGATGTTGAGATAATTTCATTTCTATTCCCTATCACTAATAGAAATGGTTTGCTTGATTTTTTTTGTTTTCTCCGTTATTTGTCATTTTCTAACAATGCGTAAAATGAAGATAGCATTTATTGTCTTACCTAAAAACACTTTGCACCGAGCACTGTTTAAGTTTTCTTAAATTTAAAGAATCTCTTGGGAAATAACGTTCCCTTAACTGCTCCTTAATTTAAGTACGTTTTTTGGAATTTTTTGGATTTTTGGAAAGAACTTTTTCATTACCTTGAAATCTCTTATGATGTAAAATAACACTTATACTTTCTAAGAGATTTAAAATCACATAAGTGCGTACATTGTTTCCTTAAAGTGTCTCGGGTTACATGATGCACTCATTAGAAGGGACGTTTGGAAACAATATCTACAAAAAACATAATGGTATTAGGTGGAATGACTACCTTTGATAAATTACTTGCTCATTTGCTACAGTTACTAATGTAATAAGACTTGTTAAATTTAGTTCATTCACTTAGCATACTATTGAAAATTTTAGATTCTTTGCGAACAGGACAACAAGATTTATGTATCTTGGGTAAATCGTAAAATTTCGGTATGATGGGGTTCAAGCATGGATGAGAGAAATTATTGAAACTTGTTCATTCTATAAAGTTCAAATTCGATAAATGTCTTGAAACACTCTTCTCTATCAACATCTCTATGAATGGCTGATTATTATTTAGATAAAAAATATTTTATTGTTTAAAAATCAGTTAAATTTGTCGAAATAGTCTATTCTGCCTAAAGTAACTACGGTGTTGCCTTTATCAGTTTTGAAAGTAATTACATGATCTGATATAATTATATTCATTAGATATCTAATGACATTAACGGGGGGTTCTCAAACTTGACGGGTATTCTATTAAAGTGTTAATGATATAAGATGACAATTGAGAGAAATTACTGAACTCTAAAGATAAAATAATAAGATCAGACACTACTAATAATTTTTTTATTATAGAATGATAGATGTGTGAAAGGGGAAATGGACAAGGGGTTTATGGTTAATATTTCTTTTGCTGAAAGTACGAAGAGGCTTCTTTACAATAAGTGAACTGTTAAGTGCTAACTTTAACCAAAACCTCTTTTGCTACTTCAAAACTTTTGTAGCCGTCCTAGAATAAAAGCTGGATTTGAAAGACAGAGTGGGATACAATTATGCATTAATGCAAGAACCAGATCCTCAAAATCTTTTGTTTCCTGTTCACTTTCTGGTCCTGCACCTTGTAGTGGTAGTTGCGGGCCTTGGTTCTATAATTCTGATATATTTCACAAAATCTGTTGCCTTTAAATTTATGTGGTGTTTGCAATGACATTAATTCTTTGAATTTAAAAAAGTTAGATGTACATTTGTAAAAAAAATCTTCTTCCACTTGCACACGAAATATGTCCCAATTTCTTCGGTGGAAGTTGAACAAAAGTAACTTTACATAAGCAGTCGTTTCGATTATTTGTTTTAACTGTGATTTATAACTTTCATTATTTTTCCTTGCCCATGGTTCACTTCTTTATCATTGATTTTGCCTTGATTGATCGCCTACTTAAATGGCATTCATCCAATTCGTTTTATATAATCATTATATCAAAATAGCCAATAGTGGAAACCATACTAATATTGCTACAATTATTTTTGGCGTAATTTATCACTGGGAGGTTCTTTGTAAAAGTAGAGTGTCCATAGAGCAAAGGTATCAAGAGAGATGTGATACCTTTAAAACTTCGATAAACTTCTTGAACCAAACAAATAAATTCATACATAATGTTACGTTCTTGGGTGCTTAAATTATTAATAACACTAACTAAGACTAATTAATCGTAATTTCTTTAACTAACACTAACACTATGCGGACTTATTCTAATTCATGTAAACGTAAATTTATTTTCGGGCGTGTTTGTTCTTACGACTTTTTATATTCTAATGGTGTCGCTTCCAGAAGACTCTCGAGCTATTAAATTATTTCTTGGAACCCGCCGTCGCCGGTTTGTCTGCAGAACAATCGAGAACATTCCATTGCTTTCGATGGCCGATTACACGAGGAAAATTCGTCATAATAATATGTTCAATTCATCCGTTACAGAATTACCTATCTAAAAATTCGTATTAAATTCATTTGGTCTGTTTCATAAAGGAGTTATTGCTTATTCTTCTATTAATAAATTTAAATTATTACAGAGAATGGTTTAGAAATTGACCTATCAGGTGAGACCATTTTTGAAACTGTGACACATAGAAAAATATATTTATTAATGTGATAGTTTTTAGATTACTAAATGTATTACAGATTTTTACCTAATCGACCTAGAGAAAAAATGCGTAGATACAAAAATTCGCAAAGATGAATGTAGATGACGCAGATCGTAGGCGTAAACTCTGAGTATCCAGAGTTCTATCCCCCGTGTCGGTCCCCTAAAATGCAAAGATTTTCACGCATTCGAGTATACTTAAATTGGGGCATTATATTCGATATTTGCAGAAAAAGGGTATCCCATGGTCTGATTGCTTGATTTGATAATTTCGCCAAATAGTTGAATACAAAATATTGAAGATCTTTTCCTGTTAATCGAATGATATAAAGTGTACAATAATGTATAAAAATGTAGAAGACAAAACACCCAACAATAACATCTAAAGTAATATGTATATATCTACAGGTTGATCTCTTCCTTATTAGAAATCAAACCTTAATATGTGCAGCCAAAATTTAACGTTGAACAACCATAACTCAACAATGGATCATATAAACGCCTATGGCACTAAATCCGTACCACCCAAAAGTTATAATATTAATTCTCTGATAGTTCTGAATTATTTAAAACCTATAATATTATGAGCTCTTTCACCTTTAAATATTCACCCCGAAACTGAACCCCCTTGACTTTTAAATATCCTACCATTGAACCTAAATCTAATGGAACGACCCCAACCACCACAAAAAACACAAAAGATTCATCCCACCCTTATTTCAATATTTTGCCAATAAAAAAATTGTTGGCATGTTAAGGTGGAGTGTGCAATTATTGCATAAAAAAATATCAGCGATTTGACAGTTGTTATTGCATTGTCACCTGAGACTTCTATTGCCTAATGGTCTGATACCCTTGTTCTTTTCCATTCCAGTGTCAGAAGCTTCAAAGGAATTTCTCATAACCCTCGAAAAAAATTTTTTAATGAAATATACCCGAGCATTTCTATTTGGGTTAGTAATTCTCTCACATTCTCCCAGTTATTATTTCCCGTCGGCGGCCGTTCCCTTTTCTCGTCTTCTTAATTCAATAAATAACCGAACCGACACGTTGGCATCCTTTTATCTCCCGGTCGGGGTCACGGGTTACGTAACGGTTCACCCTTTGAAGGGGGATGGGGAAGGGGCTGTGAGTGAATCTGCTTCTATCTTCGGTTGTTCGTCGGTTGATTTGTGGCGCCGCAGTTTTTGCGCCACTCGTTGCAGAAACCTGGAATAATGACCTACTTCTCATATATACCATTGAAAAATCCAGTTGTCTGCAAACGAACGCTTCGCCATATTTGTCGTTACCCCTTTGGGTATCGCCATATTCGAAACATTGTGTGTGTCTAAGAATTCAGTTCATAATACGAGCGGAATAGGTTCAATGTTATAAAATTTAAAGAGGTACTTACATGAAAAATGTTACACCTCAGGTATAATTCTTATAGGTAGTAAATGACATCTATAAATTATATTGTTTTCACTTACTGTGTTATAAATAATTAAAATCGAACGTTTTTTCACTTCTGAACTTTTCGAGATTTTACTAAACACCATGAAAATTTAGGGGTCTTCAATTTCTTGCAAACTTGCGGGATTTGTAAGAAGCTTTCTCTAGTTTTTGGGACCTGAAAATTCTTAGAAATTTCGGTAACTTTGGGACATTCATGACAACCTGAGATAATTAGTAACGCACCTGTAAAGATTTGTGTCGGTCCTAGGCGGAGTTACAATTCTGAGACGGTTTACTTTAAACCGAAAAGTGTTCAAGTTGATTTAATGAAGTTAAGGCCTAAAGCCTGTTTGGTAAAACAGGGAGAGAAGTGGAGCAACCTCAATTTCTAATAATAATTCCAGACATATATAGCCTACATCAATTTTCAAAATTTGATAAACCTCATATTACAGCGACTTCAAGAACTATTGGATATTGAAGGTAAATTTAGGATACCTATTGCTGTATAAGCAGTAGCCGCTACATACACTTACACGTGGAGTGCAATTCGTCTATACGAAGGGATCATTAGAATTTATGAATCTATGAAGAAAATGGCGAAAATTGTATTAATTCGCCAAAGGTTCGAAAATTCTACATGTTGTGTTGCAGTGGCGTACTCCTGATTGTCTGAATTTTCGCTAACGCACTTGTACAATTTTTTCAAAAGAATTGTTTATCGATGACTCAACGAAATGAAATAAATTTAATTTACTTAATTTAATTTGTATTCAAACTTTTTGCTAAAAAATGTAAAAATCGACTAGACCAGACTAGAGGCAATCCGATTATTTCCCGATGGTAATAAAATTTGCCATGCCTGGTGACACAAGGCTTACCGTCCTTTGCACCGGCAGCTTTATCGTCTTCTTGTGACGATATAATGGGTAATACACGACTCGTGTCACTACGTGCAAAACATTCCTGTGCACAATTACATCGGTTATTACAATGATATAAGTATTGACATTGTTTGGTGACGACTCGCCTCGCTGAGTATTGTTGGTTGCCTCACTGCAATAGTCTCGGCACGTTACGCATTATGCCTACTGTGAGGTAGCCTGTCATTGTCAGAAATAGCATACTGTTCCTAGAAAGAAGAAAAGAGTGTAGCGAGTAGTAAAGTAGAGTAATTAAAGTGTTAAAGGCCCGAGTTGTACTTTGAATAAAACCAGCCCATTCTACCTAAACTGTAAGCGTAAAATTGGCGACGAGATCCAGGCGCGGATCCAACCATCTCAAGAGTCACGGTGAACAGGCATCATGTGTTCTTGAGCTTAATACGAAGCTTCAAAAAGTAATAACAATTTCCGTAACGATATTGTCGGTTTAAAAAATGTCTACTGATGGAGATTTTTGTGAAATTCCGTTAAATTTTAAGATATTTTTGATAACAATGGTAATAAATACCCTCTAAGCTATTATTGATCCAAGTATGATTAAATAGTATCCAAGAATAGTAAAGAAAACATTGTTGGGGAACGGGGGCTCTATTTTCATAATTCTCTTAAAAAATATCATTTTAATTTCATATCAGTAGCTATTGGTAAAAGATTGTCTACATGACAAAATGTTGGTGAAATATACAATATTTTCATTCCTCACACTTCCAGAGAATTCATTTAACACTTCACTCGATTTCTAACAACATTCTGACTTGATTCGCACATCCATAACTCACATAAAATACGTCATATTCCAAATTCATGTTCCAGATGAAGAGGAAACGGTATTTTGAACATATTCCAGGCCGGGAAAAATTACTTCATTACTTTGTATTTCTAACAAATACCGGGCCGGGGGTAAACGCTTCGTTACATTTTAATCAGATGTTTTCACTATTCCTTGGGTCGGCTGTTTATAGTATACTAATACACGAATAAAAACAAAACCTAAAATAATTCAATGTCCGCCACGTCACGAAGTCAGCAAAGTACTATTTGACGGCAGCGCATTTTACGCAATGATATCACGGTGATTTGTATCCCATAGCTTCGCGAATCCTAATATAGCGTTTAGTGGTGGTTTTCCTCATATGAATACTGAATGTGCAGTAGTCTTCTTCAGCCAGACCGTTAGATTTCCAGGTTTTCAATTACTCGTAAGTCTTTACAGACGTATTTGATCACTACAAAGTCTCAAAAATCATGAAGGTTTATTTAGGGGAAAAAGTATTGTTGAGTTTTTTCAATTATTTGGACGAAAACGCGAAGCCAGAAAAATCTTAAATTTTTCAAACATTTTAATCCTCAAAATTTAATCCTTTTTGGTCCTGAAAACTTTATTGGTGGCACAGCCCTGAAACCTAAAAATTCGCCTTTTTAAAGCATCCTACGTCGGTTTTTGTAACTTTAACTTAAAATAGCCGTGACTGGAAATCTTTTAAAATTCAGGTACGTGGGAGAAAAGGGTTATAAGCTCGGATATGAAATCATTATAGATGAAGGGTGCCGTACACTCTAAAGTACATAGATTTGCGATAACATATTAATACTATATTTTGTAGGCGTTACAACGTACCTAAAACTTTAAAGAATTTTGGTCATATTTGATTTAAATTAATACAGCTCTTTGTAGATGAGGACACATAGTCGTGCCCAAAATGATTTGTAAAAGCGATTCTTTGAGTTGATACACATATAAAGTGTTTTTATGGCAGTATTCTATGAGTGGAAAAAAATACAAAATGAAATATCCATGGGCAGGTGGCGTAAAATGGTTGAAAATTTCAAAACGTTTTCCTGGTTAGGTTTTGTATCAGGTAAATGTAAAATAAAACCATGCATATTCCTTATCTATAAATACACATAATTTTTTTAAGGCGTATGGGTCTGGATGAAGGGGCCTGCTTGTATACCATTTTGACCAAAGTAACTATTACCAAAGAGCTTTCCATTAGCTTAGCTTTCCATTATCTGCTTCCTGTTTTTCCTACGTTTAATAACATTTTCGCGGTTTTTACGGATTTTGGTAGTGTCCGTCTATGGACACCTCTGTCAATTATAATCAATTGAGTCATTGGTATTCACCAATTTAATCAGATTATATAGGGGGTGTACCCTTTTAACCCTATAGGCAGTTGAAGGTCAGGAAATTAACAGGGAAGTCCGTTGTTCAGTTTTCGGATAGAACGTTATTTATATTAGAAAAATATCGGTTCTAAAACAATATTTACATTACGTTGAACAAGAAATTTAAACAAGCGTACATATTATGGAAGTAAGCAAATGTAAAATCATAGTCGACCAAGTCATAAAAGGAAAGAAAACTTATTCTACTTCTTCACAGAAGGGAACTAGCGGAACAGAAGAATTAGCTATCTACCTAAAGTAGTGAAGCGGTGAACAAATTTAAACAAACCAAAATATTATAAATTAAAAACTTACCAAAAAATTACAGTAATTAAATATAATAATATGTATGTACAGGTTACACTCAGTGCCATAGCTTGGGACGGATTTCGAAACGATCCATAGATACGGAGGTTGGAGATTCCACGAATTCGGTGCAGTCGGAGAATGCACGGTCTGTAACCACGGAAATCGGGAAATTCGGTGTTTATTCGGCGTCACTCGGTTAATCTCATTCCCACGATTAGAGTGCAGTCGGGAAATGCGCGATCTGAAACCGCAATGGCCTGAAAATTCCCGAATCTACGAGCACACTCGAAATTTGTTTATCGAACTCCTGCGGATAAGGTGCGGTCGGATAATGAGCAATCGCAAACTGCGAAGGTTGGAAAATTCGCGGATTTGTCGGGTGGCGGATATTCGTAAAAAGGCCAGTGTTGAATTGAAGCTATTCACAGCGGGTGTCCCGAAAGATTACGGCTGCAAGAGGACAGAACCACCCCAATCGCTATGTCTTCAAAGTGTATAGCCATCTATTTTAAACAAAATTAATTCTTCCTTAAAAATTCAATTTATGCATCTCTTGATTTCAGTTAAATTATAGCGGCTTCATCAGGATCTTCCCTTTAATTTGAGGTGCGCTACATCTGTAGGAATGGCCTGATTACTGCGATTTCGAGTTGAGCTTACTTTACATAAGCAGGATGCATGAGGGGAGGGTACACAGTTCCTAGTATCAAATAATTTATCGCATTAACGGAATAAGAAAATTGTGATTAGAATGATTCCTCTTTTCTCCGGAACAAAATTGTTTATATATGGATTATTAATTTCATTCATAAATGATATCAAATTTTATGATAAAAATGCATGCTCAAATTTAGATGTACAGTTACAGATTCCCTAAAGTCATCCAAACCAAGTAAATTCAACATTAACTTGTGATTTATTTTTCTTTGAAAAGCACACATTTCCCTTATATTGTCCGTTATATTATAGTATGATTGTTTTATGTTTGTTAGGATTAAGTATTGTATATGTAAAGACTTCGTTAATTAAATTCACAATAAAAGTCATAAAGGGTGATGAAACGAATATTAAAACTTGTGTAGTAATATCGAGACGCTAAAATGAATATTCTAGAACAATTTAATTGAATTGTTCTACAATCCATGTACAATTATACATGAAGTGCTTCCATTTCTAGTCTCATATAAACATTTGATACTCCAAAAAATTTTTTTCAATTTGTTATTTTTAGTCATTTAATTGATCATCACCATATCGTTTACTAGTAACGTAAGTACACACATTATATCAACCTGGAGTTCGTACTCTTTCGGTATGAATAAATGCTCCTATGTAGGCATCAAAATAAAACCAATGATATTATAATCTTGAGGTCTTCGTTGAGAAATTTACTGATTTCTCAACTAATGACAAAGTAAAAATGATAACAGCGACCTAAAGTATTAAAAATCTGAGAGGAGTGTCGTTTAATTCCTTGTATAGGATTGCTTTACGCATAGAAGAAAACGACAGCGTTTACATTTCTGTAAAGATGGAAATGAAGGAAGTTTCGAAAATATAATGAAGTTTTTCGTGTAAATTTCAAATGAATACAGTAAATGTATTCATTTCCTCGAGAATTTATGTACCTTTATTTAAGAAAACAGGAAGCAGCATATCCCTAAAAAAATGAATAAAACAAGGTGGAGCTGGTGCCTTTTGATGAATCGATGAGGTCTTTTAATTTTATTGTAATACAGTTACGAGACATTTCTGCCAAACTCATATCATTGAATTTTATTGAAACTATACAAAGCATTAAAAGTTCGTTTAAAAATTACCGAAATCCTTATACATTTTTTAAAGTCCTCTAAATTACAAACAACATAAGGGATCATACACCAATATAAGTTTAGCTTACATAATTGTAATAGCTCCATGTACACGAAATAGGATCCCAGGCCAAAGAATTTTAACATTTTCAATAAAATAAATTCAAATATAATTAATAATAATATCGCTTCGATCCCATTTTCGACCCTGTTGTAATTCCAATTGTATTGCTAAACCATCAAAGTGTTAAAAATAAATATTTTCCACCACTTCAAAATAAGGTCTTAACGGCGATACTGTAATAGCGCAGAGCTTGTTGTACGAGAAATTGCTTCTCTAGTTCCTCTTCTCTCTTCTTTCAAACATCCAAACAATTAGATAAAGGATATATTCGAATAGAGAAACGTATTCCATAGACTCATTTGAAATTCAACCAGTCTCGATTCCTGTGGCTTTTCGAGGGCTATTGTAAAAAAACCAGAATGTTCGATAAGAGCAAAAGAATGGAAATATCAGCGATGTGAAACTCACGGCTAATGTATGGAAGCTTATTGGGTGATTTATTTGACAGGGAAAACGTGTGGAAGATCGTAAAGTCAATATAATAAAACTAAAACGATATGGACATTGCAGTTGAAGTGGTCATAAATCCTATGATAATATTGTAACGTTTCTACGTACAAACAGATTTAGTTCTTCCGAAATTACAACAGCCTTTACACACAGAGATTTTGTACTACACTGACATCAGTATTTACATTTCACAATTACATAAACAACTACTTGTTTTTCCCTAACAACGACCTATACGGGGCATTCGCTACACTATCCCTCCCCGTCTTCAGGGTCGCCCTCGACCCTCGGACGATCTACTTCCACAGCAGTCCATATCAGCGAACTGCTACTGCTAGGGGTACTGCTACAGCTACTGCTACTGCAACTGCTACTGTTCCTGCTACGGCTACGGCTACTGCTACGGTTACGGCTACTGCTACTGCTGCTACTACTGCTACTGCTACGGCTACTGCTACAGCTACTGCTACTGCAACTACTACTGCTACTGCTACGGCTACTGCTACAGCTACTGCTACTGCAACTGCTACTGCTCCTGCTACGGCTACGGCTACCGCTACTATTACGGCTACTGCTACTGCTGCTACTGCTATGGTTACGGCTACTACTACTGCTACTGCTGCTACTGCTACAGCTATGGCTTTTGCCACTGCTACGGCTACTGCTACTGCTAATGCTACGGTTGCGGTTACTGCTACTGCTACAGCTACGGCTACTGCTACAGCTACGGCTACTGCTACTGCTGCTACTGCTGCTACTGCTACGGCTTCTCCCCTTCTTCAGAGATTCCGCCTGATCCTTGCCAAATCCATTTGATTAACTCCATTGAGCGGGTTAGACTGCAAATCTTGTACAAAAATTAATCAGCAGCAAATCGAAATCAAGCAGGCCAATCCTCTTTCTGACCATGAAAGACACCAGGGATGACCAATCCCATCCAATGCTCCAGGTAGAAGAGGGACCTGTCTCTTGAAATCCTCCAAGCAGGCCAATCCTACTTCTGACCATCAGAGACACCAGGGATGACCAATCCCATCCAATGCTCCAGGTAGAAGAGGGACCTGTCTCTTGAAATCCTTCGCTACTCCTGCAGTTACTGAAATCCCCAGCAACTGCTTCATGGCTCCAGACACACAACCCAGTGGTCAACCATCACCAATTCTTGTACTAAAGATGAACAGCGCCCGTCTCCCAATATGAGTTACAAATGTGGGTGTAGCACTCAAACGGGCCACGCGCGCCAGCCGCACGCAGTCAATCCATTCGAGTGTTATCCTAAATCTAACTTAGCTGTAAGTCCTGTGGAATCTCGAGTCGCGCCAGCCGCTCAACAACTCCATAACGCCGCACAGACTGCACTCCTCCGCGTGCCATCGCCATCACTTCTGTACGCCATCTCAGGTCCACCAAAATTTTTCCGCTACTTCGGTTCACCAAATCCCGGACAGGCCCCCAAATTTGTAACGTTTCTACGTACAAACAGATTTAGTTCTTCCGAAATTACAACAGCCTTTACACACAGAGATTTTGTACTACACTGACATCAGTATTTACATTTCACAATTACATAAACAACTACTTGTTTTTCCCTAACAACGACCTATACGGGGCATTCGCTACAATATTGTGGAAGAAAAAATGTAGGTATTTGAACGTGTGGTGGTGGGAAATGAAACTTTTTCATGGGGGTGTTATCGTAAGAGCACCAGATTTCCTTCGTTACTTTATACACTACAAATTCGTTTGAAATCTAATAAAAAACCGCGGGTGTAATAGGAATGCGAGACAAAATGCAACCAATAAATTCGAAACGTTCTTTACATTGAGATTTATGATGTGGAACGGATTCAAGCAGTGATTTTGCGAAAAGTTTCTGGTTAGAACCGCAGCCGAGCTAACCTCAACGAATTGCTGGAGTAAAATTGTTTTATTTTCGAAATGAAACTAGAAATGATTGCTTTTATTTGCGCCTCAGCGACTTCGTCGTATCACGGTTTGTTAATCATGGCACCGAGTTTCAGTCTTTGGTCAAATTAGTGTCACGTTTAACCAATCACATTAGTCACACATTTCGCTCCAAAGAAATATGGATGTGATCTTTATTTTATGATCTGAAGTTTTTTCCATATAGTAAAGTAGTCGTTCACTGTACTAATCATGGGGAAAAATGTCTTACCACAGGAGTTGTGGTTAAGGATTTTAAATGTATTTTAATTATCTTTAATTAAGGCGTGAGAAATTACTCATAAAAATTAAATGTGTTCAGGCAACAAATTCTTTTCTTATCGTAATAAACAAATAGTTTGAATTTGAAACAAATTTGAAAACAAATAGTTGATGTTAAAATTGAGTTCATTTGTGCAAAAATTAAGACTGCAGTAAAAAATGTTTTGTAATTCCCTGTACACAAACCCTCCTGATTTATTAGAGACTCTGCGTTACACGAAATCGAAAACTTGTCAATCCAAGCATTTGAAAAACGCTATGCCTCGCTTTCACGTAGTTACGAAATTCCCTTTGATTTATACCTATGGTCCTTTTAGCGACATTTTCCTTGACGACCTGCGTAACCGGGCCGAGAGTGTTTATGAAGGTCGGCGGAACCCTTTCTGGGTTAATATTATTTTATAAGTTTCTATAGGTAGGAAGGGTTAAAAAGCGGGTTTGTTGCCGAAATTGCTTGCCGATTTTATTAATTTCCGAGACTGCGTCTATATATCGAATTGGATCCTTTGATTAATTTGGGAGTTCCAGCGTTTACTGCCGGTATTGTGCATAATAAAAAAATAGGTTCTGGAGTTTTACCTACAGCAGGCCTGTGATTGCAGTTATAAATTAATAATAAATTCCGAGGAATATCACAAAGTAGTTATCTAATTTTACAAAGTAAACGGAATGTATTCACCATTTGAATTATTTTATCGCGAGTTTATATATTGTTGGGCTGGCTTAACTATAACTTCTATATCAACATTCAAGACATTCAAAATTTTAATCGAGCCATAACAATCAATAATAACAATTCGTAGTACTAGACATAATTAAAAATCACTCGTACCGAACAATTTAAGCTGTGCGTTATTACAATTACACACGTTATTACACAATTGTACCTTAATACAATCTGAGTTGCAGCACGTATTGCGACAGTTGACCCTAAATCAATAACGTTATAAAACTGTTCCATGAAGCTCCATTACGAAACAAGTTTTATTAAATCTCTTCCAAGTATCGCTTTGCAAGTAATAAAAGTCGTAATAAATATATATATACTTATGTAATATAAGAAGGTTCATATCCAGTCAGTTCACGTCGTTTAAGACCTAGAATCAAGAATCGCCCCTGAAGATGCTTACCGTAGATGTAAGCGAAACGTCTAGAAAAAATCCTACATCCACCACGGCCCAACAGCACGGACACTCTCTATTCACTGATGAGGCCGTGAAAGCCTGCACTCTAGAATTTTTGGAATTAATAACCAGAATGAACAGAAAATTTTACCCCAGTTTTACCAATACTCGATATGGCCAACCGATTCTGATTACAAATTGTATACTCAGAAGTTGTAATTTTGATTCCGAAGAGTTTGAATTCAAATTATCCCATCACTAATTATTTCTAACCATCTCCAAGGATTATTCGTTTAGTTTTTTAATTATCTGTATACGGTACACTCTGGTATTAAAATTATTTTCATAATATTAACTCTATTTCCGTATCTAATGTTATTTCAATATTTTTAACTTTTCCTCATAAATTGCTATTAGATACTATATAGATATTAGCTACTGATTCAAGCAATTTTTTTATTGATTGCCCAGTTTCGCAGTGAAAATCGTGTATAATAAAATATTACCCGATACCTAATATGTATTTTAGAACTACTTACTGGTGGCATAGACAACAAAACTTAAATAAACTTAAATTACACTTAACACACATGGATATGTTTGGATTCTAAACCGAAGTCTACATCGACGAACAAAGGAAACCTTTATTGGCTCGAGTCGTTTTCCGATCTAAACGTCGAAATCAGTGTCGATAAGTTTCTACAAGGAATTTAACTAGGTATTCCCCATTTCAATCGATTTTTTTAACACATTCCAGTCGATTTGCTTAACTTAAGCGTGGCGTATACCTTTTCGGTTTACACTCATCGATTTTTTATTCGCCTCCGTACCGACACCCATGAATCGTAATTTGCGTTTCCGTTATCGAGACTTTTATTGCGGAGCCGCCTCGCAAACATTTTCAAATTACACCGATCCTCGGATCAGTGGCATCAGAAAGAGGTCAAGGGTGACGTCCCACCCCCGGCATAGTCTCCCCCGGTTTCTCCTATAGTCTGTTGTCTCAATTGAAAGGTAACAGCTGCATTCTGTCGATCGGTTTTCGTATATTTAAATTCTTGCTTTCACGTTATTCGGAATGTATTTTTCTTTCGTCTATTTTTCGTTTTATCGAGTTTGCGGGGAAATTCATGACATTAAAGTGGCTTTTAGGACGAGGGTGGCGAGAGTAATGAGATTCCTCATATCGTTTACACTATGGAAAATGACAGTCATCAAAAATAACAATGGCGCGTGTTGATTACCTGAGAGGCAAAACCGATGTTCAAAGTGAAAAGTTAGAGGAATCTCATTCAAAAATATAAATTAACAACGATTTATATTGAATAGAACAGAAGATGTTCAATCTCGTTTACATGTATATTTAATAGTTAACAAACTAAGATATAATCCGTGTGAAGGCGAATATCCAATTAATGCATGTCAAGAGTTTTTGAAGATGGATGAAAGATGGTTCAAGGTGAAAGCATTATAATAATATTTAGCTTGCCTTTGTATTGGCTAAAAGAAATGTGCAATTTTGGTTCTTGCAGGAAGTGTACATAATACATTTCTTCGTAGCAACACTACCAGTGTACAATCAATAATAGGTGAAGCAATACCATTAATCCCAATCCTCAATCCAAACAATTTGCGAATCAATCCAGTGTTCTATTACAAACATAACATAAATGCCCTCCTTAGCCTGACCTTAGTCACTCGTCAATTTTATTATCAACAGTAATGTTCAGGATGCAAGTAAGTAAAAGAAATTTTTATTCATGCATCACATTACTAGATACCGGAAGTCAACCCAGTTTAATCACAGAGAGCATGTGCTATTGTTTAGGTTTACCATTAGTACCTACCAATTTATAGGCATAAATCTGACAATGCTGACAACGCTTACAAAGTAAATTGAACTATTTATTACAATTTTGACTACTACTAGTGAATTCTATGTTGATATTTAACCCCAATCATTTCTTCACCGACTCCCCAACCTCTCGGTTTTCTAGATATTCTTATCGGAGTGACTGTTTTGAGATCTCGTATTAGATCTCGTATTATTGGGATAGATTGCATTACACACCAATCGTGATTCAGTACCTGTAATTTTTCTAGAAATATCCCTCCTGAAGATAACAAATTAAAGCGATTCTAGGAGCAAATTAAACTAGTGAGCCAATGACAGTCTACAAAGCAGATCTTGCATGAGAGAACTATTTATGAAACAAACTGTAATACAAGAAAATTGCAAATTCTTCACGAAATTTCGATTAAACTTTCACAAAAAAAAATAGGAGATCCACTTCAATGCTTCTTGACGTTAAACAAAAATTTACATTCAATGTCAACTTTTACAATTAGCAGAAAGAGTCTATTCACTTAGGCCTTTTGACAATACTCGAAGATTCCAGCCTCGTGACGTCCAGCTAATACTTGCTTCATCTTGGTAGTTTCAAGGACACTAGTACCGGCAACTACCTGTTCCCAAACTAATTTCTACTTATTAACTCTCGTTCCCATTATGTCCCAAAACAACATTTCTCGCTTCGTTCATAGAGAATAATGTATTGCTCATTTATTGCTACCTTTTAACACAAAGAAAAAATATAGTGCTATGGCCCTTTCCAAAAACAACGCCAATTCTGTCTTAAGCCATAAGTTGCAATAGCCAGAACAATATTGTAACGAATTCTCCTCGTTTGTGCGGCCATCGAAGCCAGTCGAATATTCCGCAGACGCTCTGGCACCAGGATTCCAAGAAAACGAAACGCCGAGAAGAATCTCGAACGATCTAACGCGGCACTATCGAATATAAAAAGGCGACCGAGAGATAGAGAGGTCAGATTCGAACATCTCTTCCTGTGAACGTTACCGACGAGCGCACGTGTTCGGAAACCGACACGCTTGAAAATAAATTCAAGTAAATGAATTAGATTAAGTCCGCCTAGTGTTAGTGTAAAATAAATTAAGCTTAATTAGTGATAGTTAGTTTTAGTTATTAAATAATTAAGAACCCGAAAACGTTACAATATCTTCGAAATAGAGTAAGGTATCAGAATCATTTTTGTAACAGGTTTTATTGCAAATTAATTGCTGGCGAGCGGTATTAAGGCCCTGCTCCCCCATCTATAACTTCTTGTCTTGGACCCGCAACATATCCCTCTTTTTATCCCTTAACCGATAAGATAGTGGTGACCCCATTAAACCAATTCTAATCGGGAATATACTAATAATTATATTTAAAGACTTCTCCCGTTAAAATTGAACCGAATGTGCAGTTTGAGACTATATCATTTTCAACAGTTAATAAAAATGCTCTTATCACAAGTAGCATTATTGTATTCCATATACAAAGTATCTCACGAAGAAGTATTCTTGTATTTTTTTTCTTCGTAACATCAATGTCGATAATAAATTCTCATCTATGTAGATACATCTGTATACATATAGTTCTATATAAAGGTAAATATTATTCTTTCATTTACTGCCATAGTATTGATTGTACCCTTAAATATTAGAGTGCTATTGCATAAATATCAATGAGTGAAATATTTTATAAATGAAATTTCTCTTTTGTTGACATCTATGCTTTTAACGGTACAAGCAATATACGCTCGTACAATAATGGAGTAAAAATTTTAATTTTCCCTTATATTCGAAGTGTGAGTTTAGAGATTGAAGAAGGGAATGGTTATTTCACCAGCACGCACAAAGACCATTCGCCTTCAATTAACGTATATTAAAATTCTACGTTAATAGGATAGACTATTAGAATCAATTGTCTGTCGGCTATGCAGATTGTTTGAACAATTTCCGTACCGAAGTTATATTTTTACAAAACGCCGTCCTATACTTTATATATATTATGGAATCCAGAGATAAAATATACTCTAGTGACAATAGGATTCCCCAAGACATTGCCCTTTTTAATATTAAATTATTAAAATTACAAATCTACATTTAATATGTGCTATACTCGACCAAACTGAAATTATTACAACCACTGTGAAAAAAGTTATAGGTGAGCAATAATAACACTGTTGTGACGAAATACAGTTTCAAAATTATTATAGACACCTTTTGCATATAACTAAGCTCTTTCCAGTCCCAGTTGGTCCAGTTGAAAAATAAAGCAATAAAATGTGCTACATTTAAAGAAATATAAAAGATTGTTACTCACTTTGTCAACGAAATTTTATGACGAATTCCCAAATTTGTGCCTCCTTTGGTTCTGTAGCATTATTTGTATTGTGTATAATCTCTATATCATTCTTCTTCTTCTTTCATGTGCCCTATCCGGTCTCCCGAACTTTGGCTATCACTCTGGCTAGAGCATTTCGATCTTCTGCTAAGTGTATGAGCTCTCCTACTGAACGTATATTTGTCCGTTCCCGAATGTTCTTCAACCATGACTGTTGTCTTCTTCCAGGTCCACGGCGCCCTTCTATTTTCCCCTTCATTATAATTTGAAGTAGTTGATATTTATCTCCTCTTAGTATGTGACCCAAGTATGCGATTTTGCGGCATTTTATGGTTATGATTAATTGCCTGTCAGTTTTAGCCCTTCTGAGGACTTCTTCATTTGTTACATGGTCCGTCCAAGGTATGCGCAGCATCCTCCTGTGCAGCCACATCTCAAACGCCTCTAGTCGGTTCATTGTACTGATCTTGAGTGTCCACGTCACCATACCATACAACAGTATTGGCCATACATAACATTCAGTCATCCGTTGTCTTAATTTGAGGTTCAAATTATCATTGCAAAGTAGCGGTCTCATTTTATTGAACGCTGCGCGCGCCATTTCTATTCTGCTTTTTATTTCTATATCAGGATCCAGTGTTTCCGTTATGATGCTTCCGAGATATTTAAACTTTGTGACACGTTCTAATGGGGTACCGTCGAGGTTTAGATTGACATTATTTTGTACCGTACGACTCACTACCATGCATTTTGTTTTATTAGCGTTGATATTCAAGCCGTATATTTTTCCAACGGTGTTAATTCTGTCTAGTAATGTTTGCAGATTTTCTATTGTGTCTGATATTATTACCGTGTCATCAGCATATCTAATTGTTGTTACGGGTAGGCCATTAATTTTAATTCCGCAGTGTCCCAGTTCTTCAAGGGCTTCTTTAAATATTTGATCGGAATAGAGGTTGAAAAGCAGTGGCGAAAGTATACATCCCTGCCTTACTCCTTTTTGTATTGCAATATCGTCTGTTGTTATATTACCTACTCTTGCACTTGCTCTTTGTCCCCAATACAGATTCTGTATCAGCTGGATATCCTGTCTATCTAATCCCTTTTCTTTTAACATTACCAGAAGTTTATCATGGTGAACTCGGTCAAACGCTTTTTCATAATCCAGAAAGCATATGCACACATCCCTTCGTTGGTCTCGGCATTTCTGTAGCATCACGTTGATTCCGAACAGTGCCTCCCTTGTCCCAAACGCATTTCTGAAGCCGAACTGTGATTGATCTAGGCCTTCTTCGCATTTACTTCTTATACGGGCATGAATTATGCGCAGGAATGTTTTCAGCATGTGTGACATGAGACTTATTAATCTATAGTCGCCACATTGTTTTGGATGTCGTTTCTCAGGTAGGGTAATAAATGTAGACTTCAGCCAATCACGCGGGATGTCACCTGTTTCGTATATCTTATTAAATAACCTTGTTATTAAATCCATATTGCCTTCGTTGATTAACTTGATTGCCTCCATCGGTAATCCATCTGGTCCGCATGCCTTCCTATTTTTGGCGATTGAGATGGCGTGCATGACTTCGGATTTCAGTATTTTGGGTCCTTCTTCGTTTTCTATGTTTAACAACACCTCATCTCTTTTACTGGAGAATTGCTCAGTAATGTAATCTTCCCATGTAGTTCTTATATCGTTTTCGTCTAGTATTAGCTCGTTTCTTTGGTTTGTTAATGATATTGGGATTTGTTTTTTGTATGTTCCAGTGAGTTCTTTGATTTTTCTATACACATTAAAATCGTCGTATGCTCTAAGTAACTTATCTATTTCCTCGCAGTTCTCTTTCATCCAGTCTTCCTTTGCTATTTTAATTTCTTTCCGTATTGACTTCTGTATTTCCTTATATTTATCATTGTCATTTTTCGCAAGTCTATGTTGTTCCATTAGATTTAAGATTCTATTTGTCATCCATTTTTTCTTTTTGTTCACAGATTTAGTTGTGAGATGCTCTCTGCATGTATTATTTATTACGGTCTTAATTTTGTCCCATAAATACTCTATCCCTTCTGTTCCTGGTTCTGTAATTTGGATTTGAGCCAAGTTATTGTTAAGTTGTTCTTCCACTTTATTTTTTGTGCTATCCTCTTTGAGTTTCGTCACGTCAACATATCTTTTACCGTTGCTTTTCTTCACTCTTTTCAATCTCAGCTCGACGTTACTTACTAAAGGATTATGATCTGAGCCGACATCTGCACCAGGGTAGGCCCTCACACTCTTAACAGCATTTCGGAAACGTTTATTTATCAAAATGTAGTCTATTTGATTTCTGGTAAGATCTTCGTTACTTTCCTCGTTGTGTGGTGCTGTCCATGTGTAGAGTCTCCGATTAGGCAGTCTGAACCATGTGTTTGTAATAATCATGTCGTTGTTTTGGCAAAATTCATATAACCGATCCCCTCTCTGGTTAGATTCACCCAAACCATAATCTCCGACCAGCTCACCACGTCTGCCGTGCCCGATTTTGGCATTGAAATCCCCCAAAATAATAGTAATTTGATGGTTCTTTAATGACTGTAAAACTTGGTTAATGCTATTATAAAGCTTTTCTACTTCATCGTCATATTTTTTGTCTGATGTGGGGGCATATATTTGCAGTATATTTATGTTGATAGGATTTCCCCGTAGCTGCAATAGCATCAAGCGATCCGTGATTGGTGTAAAGTTGGTAACATACTCTCGGTATTTCTTGCTGACAGCAATTCCTACTCCGTTGGGATGATTAGGTTCATCACTACCTGAGTAGTATAATGTGTAATCTGCTTTTTTGCACATTCCGGATCCTGCCCATCTTAGTTCGCTGATGCCCATTATGTCCGTCCCAAGTCTGGTCATCTCTTGTATTAGGTTATCCAATTTTCCAGCTTGAAATAAGCTTCTCACATTCCAGGTGCCCAATCTTAGTTTGGAATTGGTTATTTTCTGGGCCTTTCTTGAAGTTATGCTCGTCTTAGTTGAACAGGGGTTTCGCTTGATAACGACCTGAGAGGCCCTGTTTTGTACGTTTCCTCTCCTGCCGGATCTTGAATTCCGAATTTCATGATCAGTAAGGTCATTACCATAGTTTATCGCCATTGTAATTTTACTAGGACTGCCTAACTAGGCCTTTAATGCAGTGGTTGTCCTCTGCCTTCTGCATCTCCATGCCGTTGAGCTATATCTTAGCTTCATCCGCCTTTAGGAAGGATTTCTCCTTCCTAGGACAAGAAGGTGCCCTTTCCCTTGTTGGCTCGTCCACCCGAAGCTGTTGGCTAACAAGGGTGGATTACTTATACCGGTAATCACTCGGTCGACAGAGCCTCGTTAGTTCTAGAAGGGTGCACCACGTGCAGGTGAGGTTGTCAGTTGGGTCGGTTTGACCCCTTACACCCCAATCTATATATCTATATCATTGCCATTATTAATTTCGTCCACGTCGAAAGGTCTCCAAAAAGCGATTTTAAAATAATAATTGCGACTCTCCTTACGCCAGTGACGACGTCGACTGACAACTGAAAATGAACACGTGCTCGGCGCTCAAATTTAATGACTGTAGTGGACCTGTCTAATTCTCGATACTAACAGGCATTTCACATATAAGCATGTATTGTAGCGACTGACAACATTTCTCCACGCCAAATGTACGGGGGGTGTAGGTTTAAACGATACGTTACATGAATATTCTGCTTTTGTATAGGGTAAAAACGTATTTTCTGAATGCGCTCGGTATAAAGTCGGTAGTTGTTTTGTTTCTTAACTGGACTAACTGGTACTGGAAGGACCTAACATTAATCTATAGTAACACAGAATTTAAAACGGTCTTGTAAAAAGTGTACAGCCAACTGCAACAATAGACGTAGACTGCAGCCATATTACGGTTCTTATAATGAGAAGGCTTGAAACAAAATTTGTTATTATTATATGGACGCTGGTGGTGATGTTTCATTTGGATGCATAATACGTAAATAACTTTAAAAA
Source organism: Cryptocephalus primarius (assembly GCA_963576515.1). Taxonomy (NCBI): domain Eukaryota; kingdom Metazoa; phylum Arthropoda; class Insecta; order Coleoptera; family Chrysomelidae; genus Cryptocephalus; species Cryptocephalus primarius. The sequence continues at coordinate 11,267,399 of OY754945.1, forward strand.
TTTGTAACTTTTTAAATGTAACTTTTCAAAAATATTTAAAAGTGCCAGTAAAGTTTTTAGTTACGGATTCTACCACTTTGAGGAGATTAAAAAATATTGACGCTTTTCGGAATATTTCTTGTTATCTTCAAGCGATTATAACAAAATATTTTAAAAAGTCAATAATTGCAGCAATATTTATCAGTTTTTGATAAATAATAAATACGATAACCCCTTTTGGGGAAGTAGTATAAAGCGTTATGCACATTTCATTCAAAAATGGTGAAAAAAGAAATTCAAAAACATAGTGCTCTTCCGATACCGGGAATCGAACCCGAGCCTCCTGGGTGAAAGCCAGGTATCCTAGCCACTAGACCATATCGGAGTATGGCTTGTTGGGCTTGTTACATTTATATAAGGGTATCGTTATATTTTGCTTATAATGTGATTAAATTATAAATAAAAAATACAGGTTTTTATTACAGGACACCGTATAATGTGCATTACGTAACGCCGTATTACCAGTAACCAAAACTAATAATTTAATTAAATGGGATTCAGAAAAACGTCACGACGCGCATCACATGTTATTCCAATCCTGTGATTTGTTCATCTTTTCTTCGTTTCGTTTCAAAAATTCACTTACGTTTCAAACACCCTTAATGTTCATTATTCCATTGTTCAAGTAATATGCTTCCGTATTATTTTCCTTCTTCTGGTTATCACGTTTTTGGATATTTCACCCGTACTGTTTCCAAGCGTGGGTAGTTAAGTAGGAAAGAAATATGTCATTAGTTAACATTCATTATTACTATATCCATTACTATATTCATTACATATAGGGTCATTAATTACCCTATAGTATTTACTTTTACGTACCGATAAAGAGCACTATTACATATGTGAAACATGACACATCATTTGTTTTTGCGAAAAACAAGAAAACAGGAAAAATGTGCGATGTGTCCATCGTATAACTTCTTCATGTGAAACATGTGCTCCATATAAGTTTGGATTCTTTGGAAATTCTTAAGAGTAAAGTGCCCTTTGGGGCGCGTTTGGAAAAAAGTATTTTAAAAAAAATGTAGCGGTTTAAGTAGTATTTCAGATGTAAATATTGGAAGAGATATGTGTAGCCCTTTTAAAAGGACTTGTGAGGAACTGAAAATTTTCAAGGGCAAAGAGCCTTCCAGAGAAGATTATTTAAAACAACTGTGGTCACAATACGAACTAAACATAGATTAACTATATAAAGTATAAAAAAGTTGGATTAATTTTCAAGTTGACAAAAAACTTATAGGAGTAAAGTACCCTTTTTTTACCCGAGAACACATTCGAGTTCTCGGAAGGACGAACCCAAATGCAAAATTTCAACTTTTCACGATTTATACTGTAAGAAAACGTTGACCACATACACCATTACAATATATACAAGTATTATACATACTTACACACAGACACATTTCCAAAACATGTTTTTCAGACTCAGGGTATTTTACAACATCCAGAAAGGCTAATATTTCAAATTTTAAATATTGACACGTAAACATACTATTTTGTTATATAAGTATCACATATGAGGATGTCAAAATGCACAAAGATCACGATTTTAACACTTTTGGTACCAGACTTGTCACTGTGCCAATATGTTTATGACATCAAAAGTCAGAGAAAAAGGGGGTTTGCTGATCTCGAAGTACTTTTTGACAGTTATTAACGTTACTGTCACAATGAGTGAAAATAAGTCATTATTCAATGATCCGTCGGCACATCTATATTTGATCGCTGTGTCGAAAGGTGGCCACGCTTGGTCGTTATATAGAGTTAAAATATCGCTCTAACGTTTTTAGTGCAAAGTAGATTCAAAATTATTCCATGGAATTTTATTGTCAGCAGAACCCTCACTTCTTGTAAAATTTACAGTCGTAGTTAATTTACAAGTGGGCGAAAAATCGATTTCTAGATTTAAGAATGAAATGACAGATGCCGACCTTGTCAAGTTAAATGAGGCTAATTTCAAAAATAGAACTGAAATCAACTAAATAATACATATTTTATAGTCATTAGTCTAGTGTTTTATGCTTTCTTAGAGCTTTAGAGCTTGTAAACTTATATTATACATGCCTCATATTAAAAAGTTATATAATGGGGTCATCGCAATTTTTTTATTATACTATTGTCGCGTTTTTAACGTTCGTTGCGGTGTGAATTAAAACACTTGATACGAAAAAGCAGTCAACTAAATTTATTGCACACACTTGATAGCTGTTATTAAACACTGTAAGACCTATTGAAAAATGTACACCCTAAACATTTATTTATGTCGCATTTATTTTACTCGACGTCGCGCCAATGTTCTCACTGCCCCTCCTAGCGGCCGCGGGTTCCTTATATATGCGGTGGACCTTCTCCGTTCCACTAGAACGTTCGGGATTCGCACTCGCTGGTCGCTTCTCGGCGGGTCGAGTCGTTTCGAGAATAGTGTAGAACTTCTCGCATATTCTCGCTGTTAAGATCGTCACACTGCCCTCTTCCTAAGCTCATTTCGTCCCGAAATGATTCCAAAGATGGTGGATGTCGATATCGGCAGAGGGTTCCCTTCTTGCAACAGGACCTCTTGTAGAAGTAGCAGTCCACGGTTCTCTCCAGAGAACGGCGTTGAGGACTGTAACAGCACACCAGAACTTGTATGCCTGTAAACCTAAAGACCACTTCCAACATGCTGCGAATCATCCTCCAATCCAAGCCATCGAGTCCGCACGCCAGCTTGGGAATCGCCAGGCTTCTCAGGTCCTCGGCCAACAACTCCACCTTTAGAGAACACAGCGCGTCCCAAACATCCTTATAGGTTGGCTTCTGATTTGATGCCTCTTTGGTGACCAGGTAGAAGATCCTCCTGCCGGTCTCTTTGTCAGTTACCTTGAGTGCTTGCCCGATTCTGGGATTAGACTGACGCAGCTCTTGAATATTCCCAAACTTCCTGCGGAAAACTTTGGCTATCCCTCCAGACATTTCCAAATCCTTAGCCACACAATGTGCCAGGGCATACTCAGCTGGAACAGTAAACAGGTCCTGCTGCACTTCACAGGTCACGCCGACCCTACTCTTTCGGCCATTAGAATGACGGGCCATGAATTCCTCGAATGTCAAATCCGACTCTGGTTGGATTTGCCGCAGCTCAGCGTCTTCGTGGTTTCCGTAATAAGGAGCCAGTCGGTTGAAGTGAATGACTCGAGCTTTACCCCGCGGCGGCTTTTGTATCCTGTAAAGGACATCGTTGATGGCTTCCAGAACTTTATATGGGCCGTCCCAGGATGTTTGAAGTTTTGGTGATAGTCCTCTTTGTCTCTTGGGATCGTAAAGCCAAACCATATCACCGGCATTGTACCTGTGATCCTTGGCATTGACATCGTACGCGTCCTTCATCCGATCACTGGCATCTTGAATGGAAATGCGAACTTGACTATGAATGGCATCCATTCTTCTTCGCAGTTCACTAACGTAGTCCTCCCCGGCGACATCAGTCCCTGGCGGGCAGCCAAACTTTAGATCGCATGGGAGACGGAGTTCTCTTCCCATAATTATCCGCGCCGGAGACTCTCCTGTGCTTTCATGCACGGCCGATCGATAAGCCAGCAGGAACAAATGAAGGAAGCTATCCCAGTCCCTTTGATGGCTAGAGACCACTTTGGCCAAATACCGATTAATGGTCCTATTCATACGCTCTACCATTCCATCTGACTGCGGGTGTAATGCAGTAGTCCTTGTTTTCTTAATTCCGAGTGTCTTACAGATGTCCTGGAACAAATTGGATTCAAAATTTCGCCCTTGGTCCGAATGTAGCTCCAAAGGCACACCAAATCGGCAGACCCATTCTTTCACCAAGGCGTCGGCAATAGTGGAAGCTTCCTGGTTCGGTAGAGCGTATGCCTCAACCCATTTGCTGAAGTAGTCCATCACGACCACAATGTACTTATTTCCTGCTTCTGATTCGGGAAACGGGCCGGCCACGTCAATAGCAATCCTCTCAAATGGGCTTCCCACGTTGTACTGGCGCATCAGAGCCTTCCGCCTTCTCTGCGGCCCATTACTGGCCGCACATACAACGCATTTCCTGCACCAGTCTCTTACGTCTGCCTTGCTATTGACCCAGTAAAATCTCTCCCTCACTTTTCCCAGGGTCTTTGTCACTCCGAGATGTCCTCCTGACACACCGGCGTGGATTTCTTCTAGCAATTCCGAAATCCGACTTTTAGGTACAACAATTTGCCTCCTTCCCTCTTTGCCGTCGTGGTCAACTATTTTCCTTCGCAAGAGTCCATCTTCTACAATTAGGGAGTTCCATTGTGCCCAATACGACTTGACGTTGGGAGAATACTTGGCAACTTCTTCCCAGGTTGGCCTTCTTTCTTCTTTCATCCAGTTTAGGATTGTCCGGATGTCGGGGTCTTCCTCTTGGTCTTTTATAAGATCTCCATTTTTCCAAGCATCGTCGACAATGGTGGTTCGTAACAAATCAGCATCTTTCTCCTCTGCCCGCTGGCAATGCTTGCAGTCCAGTGCACAGGGTCTTCTTGATAGGGCATCTGCATTTCCATGGATCCTCCCTGCTCGGTGCTCGGTGTCGAAGTCGAACTCTTGTAACCGCTCTATCCATCTTGCCACTTGTCCCTCTGGATTTTTAAACTGAAGGAGCCACTTTAAGGCTGCGTGGTCAGTTCGCAGCAGGAACTTCCTTCCGTAGAGGTACTTGTAAAAGTGCTCCATCGCTTTTACAACAGCCAGCAACTCTCGGCGGGTGACGCAGTAATTACGCTCTGGCTTGGACAGCGTCTTACTGAAGTATCCAATGACTTTTTCTTCTTGTCCATCCTGAATTTGAGACAGTACGGCTCCTATGCCCACATTGCTGGCGTCGGTGTCCAGTACAAATTTTCCTTCGGGTAGGGGATAGCTTAGGACAGGTGCCGTTGTCAGAGCATTTTTTAGGCGATCGAAAGCTTCCTGGCATTCTTGGGACCATTGGAATTTTCGTTCTCCTTCTGTCAGCCTGGTCAATGGCTTTGCGATGTTGGCAAACCCCTCCACATAGCGTCGGTAGTACGTGCATAATCCCAAGAAACTGCGTAGCTCATGCTTGTCTCTGGGAACTGGCCAATCTTTGACAGTCTGGACCTTAGCCTTGTCAACCGCCACTCCTTGACTGGAAACGACGTGTCCCAGATAATGCACCGCTCTCTGAAATAGATGACATTTCTTTGGGCTCAACTTTAGTCCAGAACCTCGTAGCCTCAAGAACACTTCTTCCAGGTTCCTCGTGTGGTCTTCAAACGATTTTCCTACTACAATAATGTCATCAAGATAGACTAAACATGTCTTCCAAGACAGTCCTCTTAAAATCGTTTCCATCAGCCGTTCGAAAGTGGCAGGAGCATTGCACAGTCCAAATGGCATCACGTTGAATTGCCATAATCCAGCACCCACCGTGAAGGCTGTCTTTTCCCGATCTTCAGGGGCCAACTCCACTTGCCAATACCCACTTTTTAAGTCCAACGTGGAAAAGATCTTCGATCCAGCTAGGGTGTCCAAGGTGTCATCAATGCGAGGGAGAGGATAGCTGTCCTTTTTGGTCACATTATTAAGCAGCCGGTAGTCAACGCAGAATCTGGTCGAGCCGTCCTTCTTCTTTACCAGTACCACCGGTGAGGACCATGGACTGCTGGATGGTTCTATGACTCCTTCCTTGACCATATTCTCAACAATTTTGTCAGCCTCCTCTTTCTTGGCCAGCGGTAGCCTTCTAGCTGTCTGCCGAATGGGACGAGCATCTTCCGTATTGATTTTATGCTGGACTATGTTGGTTCTTCCTTTCTTCCCAGTATCAAAAACATCTCGATATTTATGGACCAAATGCCTCAGCCTCCTTCTTTGGTCTGGCTTTAGACCGGTGCCTGACGACAATACCAGTTCTTCTAATTCTTTTGGAATGGTTTCCCGGCTGATTTCCACGGTCGCAACCTGTCGCAATATTGCTGAAACTCCAGAGCAATGTCCTAACCTCGTGCCCTCCTTCAATAGCACAGGATAATGATTGACGTTCATTATCCTCACAGGAATACTCTTGCCAGCACGTACAAGTGCCTTTCCGACTGCTATCCCCCGACCAACAGCCTCGTCATGCATTGCAGGTTCAAACATGACTATCTCGCCATCTGTGGTCCCGCCATCAGTGCAACCGTCCAAAACGATCTCGCTCCGCTCTGGTATTATTGTTTCCACCGGAAGTAGGACTCGAATCCTTAGATTCTTTTCACGATGTAAAACAACTTCCTCATCGTCTATCCTCAGAACTCCCTGCTTAAAGCTTAACTCGAAGCCCTTGGTGTCCATTATGTCCGTCCCGATGATCACCTCATCCTCAATCTCAGCCACTATCACAGGATGATCAAACGTGGCTTTTCCGATGGTAAACGTGACGTTTGTTTCACCATGCACTTTTGCTTTGTCTCCCGTTGCTGTACGTAGACGCCATTTTGATTGCTGAACTTTAGCTGCGGATTTTACTATGTCGGGCCTTATGATTGTCTTCGTCGCACCCGTATCCAGTAGCACAGTGCGGAGGGTTCCATCCACACACGCGTCGACGAAAACACTGTTGGCATGGTGTTGCAGTGATGAGACCTGGGCGGTATTTACTGGGGCTTGCCGGATACAGGTCGACGATCGCCCCTTCGCATCGACCTTCTTTAGTTTGGCGGGAGCGGAACTGACGCCTTCTGGGCAGCGTCTTCTTATGTGGCCTATCTTGCCACATTTCCAGCACTCCAACTTCCGATCCGGGCGGCTACGTTCCCCATTGACCTCCCTGACGATCCGCTTGACTGACTCCTCGAAGTCGTCCTCTCCTGGAATCACCTGCCGGACACGAGCTTGGACTCTGTTCGTGTTTTTGGCAGCTTCGAATTCAAGGGCCCGTGTTAGTGCATCAACTAGCTTAGGTGGATGTGCTAGTAGTAAGGCCTGCCTCATCTCCCCATCGCGGAGTCCATCCAGAAATGCTTGAACTGCCAAACGTTCCATGATCCTTTCCTGGACATCTGGATATGCCAGTCGAACCAGCCGTGCAACATCTGCTTCAAATTCCTGTAAAGACTCCCCTGACTTCTGGCACCGATTTTTTAACTGAGTGTGGTAGACGTGTTCCAGGTGTGACTGGCCATAACGCATCTCCAAGTGTTTCACCAGGTGGTCGTAGACTTCTTGCTCTTCCGGGGACATTCTTTGCAGGATGGCAGCGGCATCTCCTCTCAAGGCCAACGTAAGGGCAGTTGCCTTCTCCCTGGATGACCAACCGTTCGCTTTTGCAGCCGCTTCAAACTGACGCTGATAAACATTCCATGACGTTGAGCCATCAAATTGAGGCGGTTTGAGGCGCGTCAGCCCAACAGATCCCGGATTGGCACTAACTTCGCTCTTGTTGTCCATTGCCGAGGATTGACCGGGTAGCTCATCGAAGGTGTTGATGTTCATTGTCGTGATTTTGTTCTGAACTTCCTGAATCCTGCCTTCCATTAAAAGAATTCGCTGTTCCAGTGTAGAAGATTTTTTTAGAATTTCGTCTTGTAACTCCCTTTTTAGGTTGGCATTGTTTTCCAACATTTTCCTTTCCAACCTGACAGAATTCTCTTCCAGCTTTTCCCCAAGCTCGCTTTTTAAACTGGTAATAAGTGTGGCAGAATTTCCTAATAATTCATTTTTCAAACCTTGCAGCATTTGACCGACATCACTCGCCCCTGCGAAAACAAAGTTGTCCGGATCACCGCCTTCTTCAATTAATGCTTTACGAAGCCGCTCCTGCAAGTCCGCTTTTTTTCCCGTCGTATCGCAGTCTCTTTCCTCTAGCTCCCTTTTCAGTTCATTAACCTTTAAGTCCACTAGTTTTGTCATTTTCACACACCCAAAAGTCCGACTTATTTCAGTTTACTATTTTTTTTAAATTTTCACTAATGTCCAGTTGACTGTCGTTCAATTCACACCCCACACCTGACACCAATTGTCGCGTTTTTAACGTTCGTTGTGGTGTGAATTAAAACACTTGATACGAAAAAGCAGTCAACTAAATTTATTGCACACACTTGATAGCTGTTATTAAACACTGTAAGACCTATTGAAAAATGTACACCCTAAACATTTATTTATGTCGCATTTATTTTACTCGACGTCGCGCCAATGTTCTCACTGCCCCTCCTAGCGGCCGCGGGTTCCTTATATATGCGGTGGACCTTCTCCGTTCCACTAGAACGTTCGGGATTCGCACTCGCTGGTCGCTTCTCGGCGGGTCGAGTCGTTTCGAGAATAGTGTAGAACTTCTCGCATATTCTCGCTGTTAAGATCGTCACACTATGCTGACTAAATTATTTAAATAAATATCTTTTCCCTTTGACTTGTTAGAAAGCTAATAACGTATGTATTTATTTATTTTACCTATATTTAGTTAAGGGTAGCTTTCTTCAAAAAAGTATTCATAAAATTCAAGATCTCATTTTGTAATAATCATTGAATTAAAGTAATATATTAGGTTTTTTAAGTCAAAAGTCGCTTAAGAAAAATAATTTTTTTACTAAAAAGAACAAGATTTGTTACTCATGAAAATTTAGCCGGCGTAATTTCATATCCTCCTATATTCGGAAAATTGGCGTTGGTTATATTAAAATGCCTTTTTTCGTGTCTGAAATATTTAACAACACAGTTCATGGAGATATGTTTTAAGGGTGGTTATGAAACTCAAAAACTGAACCAAAAGTACGAAAATACTATCTGTGTTTGTATTATTGTAAATCTTCTGATAGTCCTAACACATTTCCAGAACATTTCTATTCCTTTTGTCATTTAGCGGAAATAATCTGTCTGAAATAATCCCCTTATCATTATTTCTGGTAAATAGAGCACAAATAGTGTAACTGTCATTTAAAAATTGAAGAAAAATGTACCAAAAACATTCACCTTCGAGGTTTGTGTATTTTTATTAGAATTCAAGACAAATTACCTTAGACATCGCATTAAATTCAGTGCGAATACTTAAGCTGGCCTTATGATTAACCACAGTGTATGTAGAGGTACATAAATTACTCATTAATACCAAATATAGTTTCACTTTTCCTAAATCGTGGACGATTTTGAGTTATTAGCATATGAAAACCTTGAACAAAGATCCTGTTATCTACTAAAGTGCCACATCTGCCCCTTCCATAATTGCCGATGGAAATCGCTAGAAGTCGGAACCAACGTTTTACTTCCCATCTCTATGCTAACCTATGTCGATGCTGCTCTCGTCCAATTACATTCATTATTAACATTGATAACATATTATTTACTGTACTTTTGTGTGGATTTCATATCAAGATCATTGTAGCACAATTCAGTTTTAGTGAAAAAACCCTGTGAAATCAATATTTTTGAGTTAGATTTTTGCAGCAAATGTAATAGCATGTGGAGTGTATTATACGTTTTGCATATGTCCTGCAGGTGTTAATTTAAAAATTGGTACTATTTTTTTTTTCGCAACGTCACTCTCTAAATGATTTTAACGATGCGTTTCGCTTTTTGTAATCGTAGACTTAAGTACCGTGTTAGAATTCTGAAATTTTTCCCCCTTGTTAGAATCGCTCATTAATTAAATAAAGACTTTTGTTAGCCTCGAACAAACCGGACAACTTAATGGTTTCAAATGCTTTATCTCTTTGTGTCGTTTTTCGAAGATTTATATAACTCTGCACCGTAAAATCGAGGGAAGAGAGAGAACTCATTAGGTTCCAGGGCGCCCGCCGCCGCCGCCGCCGGTCCAACGATTTCGAATTCAAATTTTCGATGAGAAGTTCGAGAAACAGTCGAAACAATGGTTTCGTTGTTTTTGTTTGATGTTTAATTTTACGAGAATATTTAATTATCTGCTTATTCCTGAGGGCGATGGACGACACAAAGGGTCTCTGCTACATCTTTTTGGATGTTGTTCTATTGTTTTTGGCCCTTGTTATTCGATGATTTCACTTTTTGATTAATATCTTTAAATTTGTCGCTTGGAGGGTGAATTCTCGTACACAATATGGCGGTCTGAGTTTAGGATTCGGTTAGCTGACAAGTTGTTAAAAGTATGGCCCTGTTTCAAACAAGTGATATACTTGTCTGTACATATTATGCAATTCCACGTTATATAATTAATTTTTGTCATCCAATGTGGGTGCTGTAACGAAAATTTATGGAGGTAGGACATTTAGATTGAGCCTTATGTCCTTTAGATTAAGACCTAAAGAACACAATTTTTTGTTACGGTGTAAAAATATTTACAATTTAGTAATTTTGAAAAAGTGAAACATAGTGACATTTCTATTTGACTCAGGTAGACAGCAAAACAAAATTAAGAATATTGATTTCCATTCTTAATTTATATTTCCTACGATACCCAAATTCAGAAAACGCCGTATATGACATGTTAGAAACATTAAACCCCAAACTAATTTGGTGTCGTCTGCCCAAAACTGCCCTGTAATATCATTATAAGGTATTTTCCTAAGACAAATCTAAACCTCTCAAATCAAATAGCTGCAGGTATTGCAGCTTTAATAGAGAGTAGCGTATGTAGTAGGATATTGGGATGCTCTTCTAATTTGTCGTGGTGATTTGTGCTTAATATCTTGATTTCGCATGGGTTCATAAAAATAGTTCAGTTATCTGCAACTTAAATTATACGTATGGAATCCTACCAATTATAATCAAAAATTACGCATTCAATGGTTTAGCTCTAAAACTTGTTAGTTTATATTTAAAGAACAGAAGACAATGTTTTTATAACGGTTTCACATCTAAAGAATACGATGACCTCAGTAATTCACCAGGGCTGTAGTCTACGTCCTCTATTATTTCTACTTTATATTAATGATAATATATCATTGATCATGGTAAATTTTTATCCGATGATGATCTAGAAATTTTTGTCCGATGACTTTCAGATCCGGTGTATTGAAAACCCACTTAATCTAAAATACAAAAATGTAAAGTTCTAAGTTACAATGGAAAAACCAGCCATTACTTAACTCGTATTCTTTACCAGGTGAAAATTTACACAGATATTACATAATTACATATCTAGGTGTAATATGTGATAACCAGTTGAGTCCCAAGAATCATATTAGTCAAATAATTTTGGAGGCAGGGCAGTTAATTAATAATTACGTGCAAACATATACATGGAAGTCATTTTAACCTCACATTTTTATAGAACTTGTTTAAGGAATGAATTCGAAACCAAAACCAACGTCCCAGAAATTGTGTTACTAAGAAATAAATCTTTGTGTAAATTACATTGTAAAGGATACACTGATAACGGAGCATGAATGAAAGCAAAACGTATTACCTATTTAATTATTTGTAGTAGGTAATTGTGTAATTCAGTATTATAAGTCGTTTAGTTCCGTATATGTAGATAAGATATAATGCACGATGTTTTAGAGGGAATAATTCAGCTCGAAATTAAATTAATATTAAATTATTTCATTGTACAATAAAATGTAAACTTAGAAAGTATTACGTAATAACTGGCGTAATTTTGTGTGTCATGAACCGATAACAATCAATTTGATCAGGCGCAGTGTTGAAGTTAAAATAATTGTGCCAGGATTTATAGTCCGACCGAACTAGCAAAATTTTGTGCAAAATGTGGACGGGACCTGTTTTTTGCAGGAGTCTGTCCTAAATAATATATACAATAAAAGTATCCATATGCGCATGCATAAAAAGTTGTGGAAAAATTGTTACTAACAAATTAAGGTGAAAAAAACCGATGTTTTTCCCGTTTTTTGGCTGTAACTTCCCAATTAATAATACAAAATAAACAGTCAAAAAGGAGTACACGCACGGTGTAAAGTTGCGCACGTTGAAGTATCAAGAGAGACAGAGCGTCACACGCTTGCGCGCCAACCCGCCGCACACTTCGCCGCTGAATTTTCGCATTCGAAGCAATACAAAAAAAAATAATAAACGACGAAATCGGCATTTAGTTATTAATGTATTTCGATAAAAATTTATATCGAAATAGTTAGAACCTGAAGCTTTCAAGTGACTTGTAAATAGTAAAATATTAATAAACAGGGATGTTACGGTAGCTTACATTTATAACTTTTTCAATTTTCAGAGTAAAAACTTTTTAAAAATGGCAAATTTATGGTCTTGGAAATACCTTTTAATCGCTTTTTTTTAGAATATAAACATATTGAAAATTGTCCGAGAAACATGAATTTATTTATAAGCGTCTAACTTGCAAATTTTAAAAGGTGCTGTAAAATAAAACATCAGTATGCGAACGTTATATAAAAACGTAAAGTTGCTCCCCATCCATGAATTATCCATGAATATAGTATACGGTAAAAATATTTTTGATATAACATCAATGCAAACATGAATGAAAATGATAAAAATTCAATATTGATATAATAAATTTCAATAAATTTAAATGATATATTAAGAGTTCAAATTTTATCAATTTTTTGTTACACAGTCGTATTGTATTATATTTCATAAAAAAAAAGATATATTTTTTTACATTTTTATTCGCAGTACTAGCCAAAGTAATAAAACGCCTTTTAATTCAGTAAGGCCTTACACGCCATAGCTACTTTTTCATACAAATTTTCATATTTCAATACAAATGAAATATTTATTGTGACTAAGTTATCGCTAGCACAATCGTTCGTCCCGTAAATGCATTTCGCTCATCCTTGAACATTTGGTGCTGTCCGAAATAAGAGCTGCAGAAAGCGTTACTGTTGTAACATAAGTGTAACTGTTTAAATAAACTATTTATAGGTTTAGTTTAGTTCATGATCTAGTTTGTTTCTCCCGAATGCAGAACTGCATTGAAACTAACAGTGTACCAAGCACTATATTGAAATTAGCGTAGAGATGAGAAGTAATGTATTGGTACCACCTAGTAACGATATTCAGCGAAAATAAACTTAAATGTGATACTTTACAATTACAATTACAATTAGGGTCCCTAGTAAAGCCTTTTATTTGTAACATACCAACAATTCTAAAAAATACTATTTTTAAATAATGACATTCTTGCAGCGAATGAACGATATGTATTGTTAGAAAAATGAAATTTTATTGATTATTTCAGTAACAAATAAAGTGAATAGTAACATTCGATGCCATGCTTCATAAAGTTCAATATTCGGAATGACAAAATCACCGGTACGGTGACCAGCTTTGTTCTAGCAAATCGAGAACCGTGTAATTCCCATCCTGTCTCTAACGGAAACGAGTAATAAATCATACGAAAATGCATCTATGTATGTTGCTCGCCTACATAATGCACGGAATCGGCGTAATTGTTTTTTGAAAGCAAGTGGCCGTGATGCAATCATAATATCACTAAACGTGAGTTAGCTCCATTGAAACGAAAACGGTGTGCTATACAAAAGGGACATTGTTTGAAACGTAGTCGTTACCGTTTGTACTGAGCAAAAGGTTGGAATTATTTATTAAAGTGTGCTGATATTATTTACGAAACTGGAAACAACTTGGAGAACTATTAACTTTCAGTAGCGAATGCGAATGCCTTATACCTAACGGCAGGCTTTTAATTTGGATATAAGTTTCGCGATTTTTGCTTCACTGGATCTAATCCAGCCATTCTGAAATTTTATATTAGATACAATTTTCATTTGTATGAGTTGCAAGAAATTTTATGTCACTGGTAAATTTACTCTAATTTTATTCGCCAACATGTACCTTCATTTAGGCGACAACCGAAAATCATTTCCGTTTTTGCATCCATTTGCGTGGAAGTGAATGCGGCTATCAATTGGTGTATTGTAAACAATATACCTCTAATAACAATTGTCAACAGGCGGAAATTTAATCGAGCGTTTATAACAGTTTTAATCTAACGTTTATAACAGATGAAAGCAATGGTGCATCATAATCCAGTTAGTTTATGTGAAGAATGAATACTCGTGGTGTAGTACATTATTTTTTTTATTATAAAGGAAAAAAAATTAATAGGTTGTAATTGTGTGTAGTGCGTTTCATACCAATTTCAATATTGTAAATATGACTTCTTGGTTTCCTATACTTGACCACAATCCTAAATACATATCTTGTAATAGTCTACATTCTTCTCTCCACTTGTCAGAGCAATACTGTCGCAATTGCAACTACTCTCTTTATTTATATAGATGATATTTATATATATATTGCCTTTATTTATATAGATGGCATTTTTTGGCACAACCTAGAAAGAATTTCGTTGATGCATTGGTTTATATTTCAAAAAATTGGCTCGCTTTTTGGCAGTACTAATCCGCTTAATAAAAAATGGTATACTTACTTTTCCAAAAATAGTTGTATAGAAATTCAGCTTTTCAGAAATATTTGTAGAGCGATTTTGTTAATTAAGTACTTTATCGTACACTACATCGATAATGTTTTCGTCAAGGGCCACAAAATTCCCCATTTATGTGTGGTTAAGTGTGAATTGTATTAATACCGAATCTCCTTGAGCATAGTCAGCAATTAACATAACTTCGAACATTTTTTTTCTCTAATGACTGTTACCTATAATCTGGTACTATTAGACATGTTAGGGAACAAAGGTTTTGCAGGAATATCACTGAACATTAATTTTCTAAATGAAATCTGTCAGATGTGAATCTAGGACGATTCAGCACATTGAGAAGTTCTGCTGGGTATAGCACTAGTAGCATTTCATCTTTGTTCGTCGTTGTGTCAATTGATAAAACACTTCTTCACCTTTAACTAGTTTTTGTAATTAATTTCATTTACTTCAGCAATAGCAATTCTTAGCGATAAAGTAGCATGCTTGTTAAAGCAGTCTATGTTTATGTCTGATGTTAGCGATATTTAGATTTTGTCGATTAGGTCTACTTATTCGTCACTATCCTACCCAATCATAAGGGTTCGTAACTTCTCCTGATGATTGAGAATATCTTTTATCTCTTATGTTGAGAGGAAGATCAGAAAATTGTCCAGCTGAAGCATCCCTCACCTTTTAACGTACTCTCATATTGTTACCTAAAAAAAGCCTTCACTTTTTCTTGACAGCCTTTGTCAATCGTCAGAATTTGAAAAACCTGCAATAACTTTAAAAATATCAAAATATTCAAAGCCACCTGAGGAATTGCTAAACAATCCGCAAAGTACGTGGGTAATGAGAATTACAGAATCTGTTTTTACACCTTAGGCAACGGTTTTTTTTAAGATTTTAGAAGCCATTTTGACTAGACAAATTAATTAATTTCTTAATAATTTAATTTCTCATAAACATGGAAAATTTCTATGAAGTTTTCTACAATTCGTAGAATCTGAGAAAACTAAAAAAAAAGAATCTGTTAGAAGTTTTGGGAATATTCAAGGTAATCTAAATGATTTGTTATTAAACCTGTAGGGTTTCTAGGAAACCTTAGATGATGACAGAAGTTTAAGAATTTGTATTTTAATTGTTCTCTAGTTTGTATTTGTAATATTTGGATCGATGAATTGATGGATATATTTCCATTAATCAGGAAATAAGTTGCAGGATCTCCATATTCCAACATTTCAATAATTTTAGAGTGTTTGATATACGTCAGAATTTGGAAAACCTGGGTTAAGCTCATTAACTCTGACAACTTTGAAATATTCAAGGGAGCCTGAGATAAACCCAAGAAACCTACAGTGCTACAGAATCTGTTTAGCAAGTTTCATCAACTGTTTCTTATTTACTTCACTGTTTAGTACCATTAAATCTTACATTATATACATACATGACATTTGTATTAGACGGTTTCAAAATCAATTTTCAGTTCCCCAAGATTTTAAAGTAGCCTTCACCTTTTCATCTAATTTGAGAAAGCCAAGAAAATGTGACAAAAATTATGAGAATCATTTATGGGAACCTGAATAAATTGTTAAGAAACCTGTAAGGATTCCCAGGGCGTCATAAGTAAAAACTTTGATATATTTGGGTAATTTCTATTAGACAACAAGACAATCGGAAAAACCTTAATTTCTATTGAACCTTGGACATTTGTTAAATAAGACTATGAGAAATTTTCGCGTCATCCCAACTTATACACTTATACTTAATACAGTATTAAGTGAGTATAACTCCTGCGATATGTGAAATTCTGCACTATCAGGTGCGATAAATGATCCCCCTCAAAATTGGAGCTTAGTTTGTTCGTTCTTTTCCTTCCTATTATTCATAAATCCAAAGATATTTCTTTCTTAAACAACATCTTTGCAATCTTATTTTATATATTGCGTTACGATAGTCGGCTAACAGATATCAAACAATTATGTCATCAGTTATTCATAGGAATAACTGCACGGATAGTTAACTCTGGATGCATAACTACTTAGTCTTATTGTCAGAAATATTATATTAGGTGCTAGCTATTCTAGAATATTCTGCTCTAAAATTCTATGGAACAACCACCTTCAGACACACCTTCAACAAAAAAAAAACTCATTTTTAAAGGTCTAATTGCTGCTTTAAGCCACTTCTGCTCCCTAGATGACAATGAGTGATGATTTCAGAATCTGCCACTCCACTAATGGAGAATAGAATATGCGTCTCCCAATTTGTAATTGAGCGCTATGTAATTGCTCAAAATGGTTACAGAACCTTATTTCATGGTCCGCAATCTGATAATGGAGCTTATTTGCTGAATTGTTCAGGAGAAGCCTTCCTGCACTGTTAAAACCAAATCAAATTCAAGTTTGATAAATTAACAATATTCATCAGAATGCCAGTTTCTTTTTTAGTTTTATTTTCATTTCGTTATATTTTGAACATTCTCGTCCGTTCCATCTTTCAAACCGTGTCCTAGCTTTAACTTCAGCGCCTCGAGGAGGGCTCGCGTTGAATATTCATGTGTAGTAGAAGACGAAAAGCTGACGGCCTTTAACATTACAAAGCTCGATAATAAAAGTGTCACTCGGATTTCATAAATCCGTTCCCTACAGAAACGCCTCCACAGAGCTCGTAAAACAATTTTACGCTGGAAGGCGTTCGTAGGAAATTGAAAGTTTTTGTTATTTTTCTCGGTCGTTTTGGATCATTTTAATTGCTGTTTTTAACGAAGGTACTTTTCAGTCTCACGTAAAATTAAATTGTTTCGATCTACTTCATTTTATTGCGGTTTTTCTAGATTGTACATAAAAATGAAATGTGCTACAGTTGTTATTTAATCAAGCGTAAATTAGATGAAATACCGTATCTGTTGTTTTGTCTTACTTTCTGCAATACGTTAAAAGCCAAGAAGTTGTATACGTAACAATTTCTCCAGCGAAGAATTCCGGATAACAATATTTTTCTGAGAATTGAAAGACGCTTGAGGGGAACTAGTAAAAATTTGAAGGTTATGCAAAAAATTCCAAAATCAATGGAGCCCAATGAAATGCTCCTATGAAATATAACGAAAGGTCAGTGCACTTTATTTTATTTTCATATTTTTAACAAAACTCATGACTATCTTGGACCTTTACTCTTCGAAGAGAAGACTGTTGCACTCCCCATAATACTTCAGCACTGTTTCATAATTTCATTAGAATGATATGCAATTCTTTTAAGACGTTCCTTACTTATATTTACCGGAGTTGCATGCACTAAGTCTTATTTAAGTGATCCCCAAGACGTTAATCCATTGGATTTATATCTGCATACTTGGCAGGCCACGCCCCTGGTACAATCTATCCAACGATTTAGTAAAATACTTTCGTACCTCTGAATAAAAATGAGCTGGTGCACTGTCGTACCTGAACCATATCTTTTTGACTGTGGCTAGGAGATGTTCCACAAATGGACCTATTAAATTCCATTTCTCGTAGCCACATTTATTCCATTTGTGAGCATAGGCCTAATTTTCTCACAACTGGCTTTGTGTTGAACCAATCTCATTCATGCTCAACCCAGCTTTCTTGTAACGTTCCATCGAGAGCTTAGTAACAGTCCATATTTCTGCCCCATATATAAGTACCAGCAACACGACTTGGTCAAATTGACGGATTCGCAAGCGCATTAATATGTTCTTTTATAATAGTAGGGGAGCCCAAGCGGGGATTTTGGGTTTTACTTAAGCGCGACAGAAAAACATAAGGAAAGAAGCCTTGCACCCTGTTATGAACCACCATCATATATGAACCCTTAATGTAAAGGGGTGCGTCTAGGGCAGCCGATCAGATTAGTAAAAAAAAAACGACCCTTGAATTAACTCGAGCTCGTCAGATTAACACAAGGTAAGTTGATTACATGCAGAAAAGTGTAGATTTCAATATTCTGACGATTTGACCATGACGTAAGAAAATAAGCGAGTCACGAGTTTGCAAAAAAAAAACGTCACCTGGAAGTATTCGAGCGCGGTTAAATTTTTTTTCATTTTGAAGGAAATCATGTAAGAATTACGGATATAATATAATCTGCCGGTTTCTTTGCGGTAAAACAGCTAAAATTATCAATAATTAGAGCTACGGCAACATGTATTACGAACGCAATACATTGCGTTCTTATGGAGAAATGCCCACTATCGAACTGCCACTAAGATGTCACCAACAGGTTTCGGGTAGAAAAATGTGGATGGCAAGTTGGAGATGACTTGGTTTGTTGGGAATCAACTACCAGAAGCATATGAAGATATTGTCATAACACCTGACATTTTAGGGGATACTCCGGATTCAGGTATGTTTTCTTTTTAATACACTACTAATATCATGAAATAAATGCAATATTGTCAAGTATCATAACCATTTCTGATTACAGATATGCAAGATGTAGATGATTAAATTAATTCGAACTCCGAACATGAGGATGATTCATCTGATGATGAAGATTAAAAAAATCCTGCTTCCTTTTACCATTAAAGTATTTTCTTATAAATGAATGGTGAAAGTTTACACATATATTTGTATATTTTTACATTTTATATATTATTTTCTGTTTGTTGTAATTCCATTGAGTAATGAAAAAAAAAATAATTATTTTTTAAACTGTCAGAACAATGGAATTCCTCTACATAATTGTCAGATTTTAGGTCAGCACAAAAGGACATCAAGCTGAAACGTCTGTATAAAAATCTGACGAGCTTGAGTATTTCAAGGTCACGATTTTTTTTTACATGATCAAAAATCGGCCATGAGTTCTGGTCGCGTCCAAATCGTCAGTCTTTTGAAAATAATACCTTTTACAGTTCACTTGAAATTCCTTTTGAATATCTGATACGCTCGAATAAATTTTTTTTTTTAATTTTCAACCCCGTCATACGGCCACCCCCACCTTGTAAGCCGGCAGATAAATATTTTTTCGTTATCAGATGCACGTAGGGCGTATACGATATTAATGTCTGACGTGCTCTAGTATTTCTATGTAACAATTTTTTTTAACATTTTTGAAAATTTGTACACACTTACCCCCGCAGTGAAAGTGCATATATCATATAAACTTTTTTTTCTTTTTAGTATCTAAGCTTCACAATTTAACAGGTTCCCGCAACGCTTGAATAAGTTCCCATATAGCCTCTTGGGCTCCCCTACTAGAAGGATTATTTATTTGTTTGTGTTTGAATTTCTTTGCCAGTGGTATTAATAAGGACATTCGCCATTTCTTGTAATCGTACGAGTCGTTGGTATAGGTGTAAATTGAGATAGTTTTGTGAAAGCGTCTCATAATCACTATGAGGCACTCTTGCTGTTATATGTAAGCTCTTCCATCTTCGCCAATTGCTTCGTTTTTCTATTCTATGGTCCTGTAAATTCGCTAAATGAGGCTGGAGAGAGGCTAGAAATGGACATCTCTGGGATCTTCGTGTAACTTTTGTCATTCAAACAAAAAGATCATTTGAATTTTAATTAATAAAATTAAAACTAATTTAATAAAAAAAATTAATTAGATTTCTTGAGGACATTTTCCATGGTTAAACACAGTCATTATATTAGATTTAAATTAGGTTTCATCTTTGAATATATGTCAATGCATCATACGAAAACCACAATTATAAAAAAAAAGGTTCTGCATCGGACCAGACGGTTGAAGTGAAACTTCATTGGATATAAGCCGCACACAAACAGGACATACATTGAAAAAAACTGTTGTTATGTTAAACATTTACATATTTTCATTATCAATTTCTTCTATAATCATTCTGTCAACATTGTATTCCAAAAAAAATACAATTGGCTTATGGTAACTGAAATAACTGACAAAGGTTCGAGATTCAAACCTTTCAAGGTACCTACTGAATGAGGCGTCGATAGTCGTTCCGTATTTGATCGTAGTTTGAGTCTTGTCATTGGACATTACCAAATCTAATTTTTCTTTCAGAAAATCTATCAGTGGTACTGCTTACTGATCGGAAAAATCAATGTTGAAATCTCCGCTCATTACCATTGGGATTTCATGAAAATTTTCATAGAGCAGTGCTGAACCGCCCCTTGTGTAAATTAACAAATTTTGATCTATAAACTTTATAATCTACAAGATAATATATTCACAATAGGCTCGGTGGGTGAGTGGATAAAGCTCTTGCTTCTCACTCGGAAGCCCCGGTTTCGATTCCTTGTACGGGAGGTTTTTTCTTAAATTAAAAATTTCTTCTCAAGCCAACACGTAGAAAATTACGCTAAAACACACGTGTTGAGGAGAACTGAGAAAAAAGCGTCTAACTTTATTTACGCGGATTTTCGATTCACACCTCACCAAAATATCCAACGTCCCCTAAAAAGTTTCACTTCAAAAATATTTTGATAATTTGATAATTGTTTGTTGCAACAATTGATTGTTGATTTCACGATTGATTGTTAATTTTCAAGCAATCAGGGGCAGTCTCCAAACATATTTATTCTTTTATTAAATAAGGCTTCGAAATGAGCCAGACGGTGTTAGGACTTGGCGATGTATTTCACTAACCTCAAAATTTTTATCAAAAACTTGATTTTTCGATAAGTCTGTCTTAACTACGTACAAATCGTAACCACAAAAGTGCCCATTTCAAATGAACTAACCCTAATAGTAAGAAATTTCTGGACGCGAAAACCTTTAGAATTTGACTTTCTACTTGTGTCACTAGATCGGTTGATCTAAATGAATTGATCTAAAGATGAATTGATCTAAAAATGTTCGATTATTAAAAGAATTAAAATTTCATTACATTTTGTTAAGCAATGAAAAAGTTGTTAAAAATTCATTTGTATCGTGTCTTTGACAATGAATTTCTCATTAAGGAAACCCTGTAGGGAAGATTTTATATGAACATATGTCATTTTTAAAGAATGCCTACATATTATAGTAGTGGGTATATAATTTCGGAAAACCAAAATCGTTTATACGTATATAATGTGTGCGCCGTATAAATGTTATTCGTGTATGTCAGATACCATCTTTTGGAGAAGATTATGATCCACTATGTATAAAGGCAATGTCTATATGGCTTGTATAACACTTTTCCAAATGCAATACCAGGATCGTTCTCTTGTTTCTACCCGATCGCTAATAAGAAACCTTCGTTCCTCTCCCAACCGTCCATCCATCAATTCCGAATCGCCTGTCTCGGACGAATAAAAATAAATAACAATTAAAGTTAAAGTTATTGAGCTTCTACGCTCCGGTGACCGTTTTGTGCCATTAAGGTCCCCGTCGATACAAAATTCCGTGGCTAATTTCATTTTCTGCGACATATGGACGATCGAATCGATGGGGCATGCCACAAGGGCAGGTATTGTGGGACACGTGTACTCCATTACATGGCTCTTTGGCGCTATGAATGGCGGTACACATCGTCAGATGCATCTCGATCGGACGGAGTAGCATATGCACGCTTCAGAGGAGGATTTAGTACGAATTAAACGTGGATCTTTTGATGTGCATGAAGTTAAAGACGATGAGAGAGGTAATTGTGAAATTCAGCCGTCGTATAAGTGCTCTACTATAAAGGAATCAAACACTACAGTTGGAGGGTAAACATTGATGGTACTTATCGCACCACTTCTGATTTTTCTACTATAGAATTGCACAGTGGGTCTGTGTGAAGCATTGTAATATATTTAAGGTATTTGAATGCAATCGAATTGTAAATGATAATAAAGCCGCTTTCAACATAAAAATGGAATTTCCAAAAAAATTGCTTTGTTCAGATATAAGCAGACGAATGTCATGTTAACATAACTTTGACACTACATACGTGAGGTCGACGCTATCTATATAAAGTAAACAGGTTTTATTCCTCAAGCTTTTTTAAGTTGATCGTTTCATGTAGTTGCGGAGTTTTTAAGAACCATAAGTTTCGTATCGCGGGTCTCGCTCAGAGCGTTTGGATCGCTGAGAAGTATCGCGCTATGATTGTTTCCTTTATATTATATTATTTATACATAGTTACAGATTTACATATGACCCCCTCTCTATCACACAAACATACGCTTCACTATCATATGCATTACACCGCATAGTACTCGCAGGTACGCGCATATTAGTAATCAATGTATACTTATTGATACGGTTTGCTGTAACACTGTAGACACATGCTCTCTTAGTAGTAATGTGAATTTTAGCTATATAATTTTCTTATTATCCCTTTTATCACTATGAGACAATATATACTTAAATAAACTTTTTTTCATTTATATTTCCTTAATATTAATAATTTTACTTATCATGTTTTTTCCACGTATTTATTCGATCCACTAGTAGTGCACTACGTTAAGGCACCTATGCTTCCCCTCTAGGGGAAAATCAATTTTAATGTTAATAAGGGTTTATGAATAACACCGCTAATGTATAGTATCAAGTATAGAACAGTCCATCACTTAATTCACAAAATATTCAATTCCTCTTGGAATAAAGTTTCAGAAAACAAAAATCTATGGTGAAAATTAGTTCACTAGGACCCATTTCACCAGTGCTATAATTTATTCCATCACTTACCATTGTTTACACGTGTAATAAGTCCCCTTATGTTTCTTTAGTGTTTGGACTTTCATTAGTGTCTATACTGTTGATGTTAATGTGGTTAATAGTTGTTAATACACAAAATCAGTTCACTATGAGGATCATGGACCCTAGAGCTGCTTGAGAAAATTCTAAAATTATTTTTCATCTTAACTGATCTTTGCAATTCAAAAGGGTTTGAAAGCGTATTAAAGTAATTAACAAATTTTCTGGGGAGTTTTAACTCCAGGTTCCTTGAGAATATCCAATTTTAACGCTATAACAGTTGCTTGGGAAAGTTCAAAATATTTTCCGGATCTTAACTGAATCCTGGTTATTATAATTTAAAACTGATTAGAGAGCGTTTTAAGAGGTGCCTTACAAATTTAGCGGAGCTATAGCTGGACATTGGAATTCGGAAGTTAAAAAATGCTTACACTACAGACTATTTCATAAAAACTAAATTAAACATTAAAAACGGCATGCAGCTTAAAATGCCTTTAGAATGTGCTTCAATAAGGTAATTATAGTTACCGCCATATTAAGAATACACGGAACAAAACAAATCCGTGAAACACATTCTAAACGCATTTTAAGCTAAAACCCATTTTAAGGTTAATATGCGTTTATTAATAAGACCATAAGCATCTGTAAAGATAGCGGCGAATTTTCACCGTCAAATTATTAACGGGGCGCTTTCGCCAAATATTGATCTTTCACCTGTAATAGAATTACTTAATATGCTATAATTGTGGAAGTATTCCTTCCTACACTTTTATTTTCGTTTTGTTTATTTTTGCATAATAACTGCTTTTTGTATAGTCTAATACTGTGCCATATTCGTGAGAATTGGGCAACTTCTAGCACCTTCACATGGTCTTGTAAATATTGGTAGAGATATTGTCAGTCTTTGTACTGTGATAAACGTACTGTGCTAACTCCTTAAATATTACGTTGCTGCGTACATTGCAAAAAAAGGATTCTTACAGTGTTCATACTAAATATCCCTTCAAATGTGAGATGTTTTGAAATTACATATTTAATCATGTCAAATTTCTGTTTGGAAGCCCTTTTCGCCTTTAATTCGGTCCTGTATCGACGTAAGGTGCATTTCGCTTTCCGACAGCTGTGTCTCCTGCGAGGCAACACAATCGCCTCGGAATACGACCTACCTTAATCGACGTTTTATTTCGTCGGCCAGGATATCGCACAGGAGGACTGCCAAGGATTAATTGCTTCATCACGATAAAACCGAAAGCACGCCAGATGATTCCGTAAATTGAATAGTATGAATGGGGGTAAGGCGAAAGGTGCTTCCTTCTAACATTTTCTATTTTGATTGATGGTTTTAAAGCTGATACACGTGACGGTGATGGTCCATTTATTTTCAATAAATTTACTTTTAAAGTGATTGTAAGTTACCGTTGTGAGCGGTTTAGTGCTTTTGTATAAATAAGGACGTACTAATTCTTATTATTAAATTACATAAATGTTCCAGTTTCAACATAAAAGGTTCAAAACTGTTTTAAGTCACCTTTCTGTTTATTATAATGAGGCGTTCTGAGGCCGTTCCAGATTTGTCCACGACTGGTAGGGTTGGACCTAGGGCGCTAGGATTTGCGTCTGAAAAATTGTTGACTGTTAAAACACCCTCAATCTACCAGTTGCTGCGAAAAGGAGTATTTCTTTTAATAAACATATTTATACAGATAAGAGGTGAAAGTTTTTAACTGAAAATTTTAAGCAACATATGGTTGTTTATTGTTTTTTAACTAAACAGTATATAAACAGTAGTATTTTAATAAATTAAATTTTATAATAAGGTCACCTTTGAGTTCTTGCACATCTATTAGTTTTTTTTTTAAATTTTAAGTAATATGTGTTTGTTTATTGCTTCTATAATTAATTGTATATTTTGTATTTGAATTTTTTTTATTAAAAAACCTTTCATTTCTGACATTGTCATTTTTTGGCATATAACTAGCGAAAAAAGTGAAAAAGTGCACTGTAGTCTTCTATGAAAACTTGCCCTTCTCTAGTCATGATTATTGATTGAAATGTCATATCTAAGTGTCGCTGTCTTATCATAGCCTCAGTTAATTCACACTTGGCACTTTTAACGAAATTACAATTATCACATGATTTATATGCCGTAGAAAGCAAATATAGTTTCCCGTTATTCAATTTAAAACGAAATTAATTGCAGGTCTCATGTAATTAATTTAAATAGGTTGAAATTGAATTTATATGTAAATTTATTTCGGCATTGCAAAGTTGTTGAAAGACCTGACAGACCATCAGTTGAATGTAAACAAAACCGCAGAATTCTGTGCAATAATGTAAATTTAATTACACTTAATTACTGTATCTGACAAAGTAATCAAAATGAAATTGATGAAGCAAAATTATGGCTTTCAACCACTTTCATTTCAATTAACATTTAAATATCTATCAAAACATTATTTAGAACAATGTCCCAACAGTCTTTCATATATATAATTAAATTTTATTTTATATATATAAAATAAAATTTAATTTAGTTTATTTTGCTTCATTCAATCGATGCGTTCTAACTATCTAAGTACCTACCATTGTAGCCAGCAAAATTAACTTAATTAATTAACAATTGACAGTACGACTAAAACTCATAATTTTTTTATTAATAATCTCTTTCCTGTATTTATGTACCCTATCCTCTAATTTATTTAGCTACTGTAAATATATATTGGCACGCTGGAAGAAGGTAGGTATTCGGAAAACCTTGCGTGGTATAAGATTAAAATTTTTAAACGCTTTTGCAGATGTTATCATTGCCTTAATCTTTAGCTACACTCGATGAAGTGGAGCAGTGATTACGCTGCGTACATGTAAGTAACGGTACGCTGGTTTTTGTTCACTTTTGTAAATATTAGGAAGGCCTATGGCGAAACAACGATGGTAATTATTGATAATAAATCTGATTACAAAGCCTCGGGAAATTGCAACAGTATAATGAAATGTAATAATTAAAACTTAACTAGTGGATCTACTTTCTATGTTAGTATGTATTTTACAGAAAGCATGCCAGAATACAATTTTTGCAGTAAAAATGGAGATAATTTAAATCTACTTCTATGTCTGCTTGAAAAAATTATAAATATTTTTTGACACATCGTATTCAGACTGACCAAACAAGACACCTTGTATGGGTGGAAATTCAATGCGAGTTTAACATCCTCAGCTTTATACCATCCACGCATCTATAAATTTAATCTTGTTGCATTTGCTTATTACATGAATTCCTATTAAAGTCACGGATTATACTGCTCTCTTGGATGTGATACTAAAAATGACACTTAATTCATTTTTAGTAGTACGTGGCAGCAGTAATTCCTGGGGAAATAATTTTTAGTTCTGTCATAAAGGGATTATTTCCGACTAGAGAAGTTGCTGATGGAATCAAATTTCAGAAGAACCAACGTTAATTTTCATGAATCGTTTTTAATTTATTTTGTTAAATGAGGTATAAACTAAGAAGTAATTTATTTATGGATAATATAGGAATATATCTGATTTTAATCAATCAATTTTCTTTAAATCAGTTCCTTTCTGTCACATTTATACTTCCATATTCATTTCCTATCTTCTTTAGCTAGTTGTTTTACCTGTTTTAGTTTAGTTGTTTTATCTTCTATCTGTGTTGAATGACTATTTGAAAAGTTCCATCGTTCATTGTGCTGCTAAAAAATTTATGCGAGGTGAGAATTCGGGAAAGACAGTTTTTCGTGAATATTTTCACTTTTGTAGAGAAAATGTTGCTCGCCAATTTTATAGCTCGGGAAATTTCCTATATGAAAGTTGGGTTTTTTCATAATAGGAACTATTTTGGAGATAATTCAGTCACACAACGTTGACACACATCAAGTAGAAGCGTTTTATTTTAATTTCAAATACAAAAATGTCTGAATAATGTCGAAAGGACTCTGAAGGTTTCATTAGAAGTTTGAAAAGCCAGAGTGACTTTAAAATGAAATCTAGAAGGTTTACAGAAGTTTCACTTCATTTAATGGTATACGTTAGAATCATCGAAAATAAAAATTCAACAGGTTTTTCTACAACTGTAAATTAACGAAAGTACTTTGAATTGGAATCTAGAAGGTTTAGACAAGTTTCAAATATGTCACTCTTCGACGACCACAGTAATAACGTCAGTTGGGCTCTAAAAGTTTTCTCGAAATAATTTCGAATAGTACAAAATGAGAATTATTCTAACGAAAATCTTTTTAGGTTCCTTTAGAGTTTTGGAAGACCAGAGTGAATTTAGAATTGAACCCTAATAGGTTTACGGTAATTTAAACTTTAAATTTTAATGTAAGAAAGTTTCCAGAAAAAATATTCCAGAGATTCCTTTGAAACCATAAATTGCCAGAACCAATTTATTAATACGATGTCTAATAAGTTAATAAGTTATATATGCCCAACCTTTAATATTTACTCTCTTGATTGTGATATATTTATTAACAACTTCTGCAACCTACATTAAACGATAAATTCTCATTAATTACTTTGGTACTCATTTGTATGTGGTGGTATATTTCTTCGTGTTTCTATTCATTTTTATGCACGTTTAACATTGTATTTGCATCTCTCATTTTGAACAAATGAGTATTATATTCCCATTGAAAATAAAATACAAGTTAATTTTAAAAAAATTGAATTTAATCAGTTAATATCAGGTGTTACTTTTAAACAAAACTACCATTTGCAATAGCCACAGACTGCTGAATAACTTAATCCAATTTTTTCGCTGTAACCTTTATAGACAACAACAAAACCTATATAAATTATGCCTCGGATTAGGTGAGCTTTTTCCTTTATAAACAAATAAAACAATGACGGTTTCTAAAAGTCAAAGGTCGATTTTTTGCTTATAAAAGAGCTGAGAAAGGGGTAAATTTGCAAAATATATAATTGACAATAACTTTTGCAAAAATTAATTTGCGAAGTTGTAATTACACAAAAAGTTGGGTCTAGTAGGGCTTAATATGCGGTTAAAATTTTACAAGGATCCGTCAAATAGTTTATATAAAATTCCATTTGATTATCCCAGAGATTTTTTTGCAATATAATTATGCATAAACTAATGAAGTTACAAAGATTTTGGGGGTATCTGGATAAAGAGAAAGAGTTGTGTTATCAAAATAATGCATAAAATAATAAAAAAATTTATTTTAACAACCAATAAAAACCCTCACAAAGACATGTATTTCTTTAACTTATAAACATTTAGAATAACTATGTTAATAATTGTTATTTTAAAATCATTTTCACATATTCGAAAAGCTGGAATTTTCACACCAATGTAATAAAAAGTTACCTTAAGTTAATTAGGGGTGAAGTTACCCTTTTTTTTGAATTCATATCTCATTTGTTTATAGTTATTAAGAAATGTAATTAGCGCCATTTTAAGGAAAAAACATTAAACTTTCAACAAAAAAATTTGAAAATGATTGGTCTTTAAAACACTGGCTACATGACCAACGTGGGGTGGTGTTTATTCTCTTCTCATTTAAATTTTGCAGCAGATGTTTTTAGACGAGTATATACGGTTCCTCACTTAAACAGTCTTACATTAGGACACACTTTCACTTCGATACAATTTCATAAAACTAGCACACTATATATACATATATGTTATATATATATATATATAAAATAGTATAATTGTTGCTTTCTTGATTCAGTAAGGTACTTTGGTATTCTTTTCGACACATTTTGCCTTTTTGCTGCAGTATGTTTTTTGGTACGTCAATGTTTTGTTCATAATTTCTTTAATTGCACAGATATGGTCCTGCGAGCTTTTCCTAATTCTCCTTTGAAAATTTCAGAGTGTTGTTTCTGGGCTTGATCTGGACTCCTTCATATTATTTGTTCACTCTTTTATAGGTATGTAGTATGGCTCCTACCTTCCATTCTATTGATAACTTCTCTTTCTTTTGTACTTTGATATATTTGTTCCAATTCCTGTTATTCTCATATTTTCGAACACATCCGAAATTATTGTGTCGTGTACAAGTGATGTATCATTTTTTTTATTTTCTATATTGCTTCATCAACTTCTATAGGGATAGAGACGATTCGCACCCAGCACCGTTTTGCCCCCAGACTGTGAAATCAACCTATATAAATGTTCTGTATAAAAAGATTCTCATTTGTCCGTTCATCTGGCAAATAATGTAAGTTACGGATGTGAAATAATATTACGTAGGTAATATTAGGCCATACAGTGTGTGATTGATTAGTGATGTCATATAGAAAAATATTTCATTACATAGAAATGAATATATTGACATTTTACAAAACACGTGGACTATTATCATTATTCCCAATAAAGTTGACATATTCCCTTCTCTGCTAGCTTAAAGATGATGAACAATATCTTCTTTCCTAGAATTTGGGAGTCTGTATAAAAGAACCTCAAATGAACACAGCACTATCGCTGTGCAACGTAAAAGGTTGACACAAGGAATCCAATGCACATGTGAGAATTTGTTTCTCAAGATATTTCAATTTACTACTTCTATTACAAGTCAACAATTACTTAACCCGTTTTGAAATATCTCAATTATTAAAAGGTGAGCGACCTAATATAAACATAAAATACCAAAGTATTTCGAGAAGGTTCAAAAATAATGTAGATACTATGGAAAGAACCGATTGTTGACTTGGAACTTTCCATATTTTAGACTTTTAAAATTCATTGTAAATAATTTTGTTATTCAATCAATAAAATGTCAATATGTATATTATCCGCTTGTAACAATTGTATGAAACATTCTTTCCATTTTGCATATTCTCTTTGTTTCTCCTGTAAGTAATTTACACTCTCACGGTACTTTCAACAGATATTTGATCATATTCTTTTTTATTTCTCATGTGTATGGTAGAACAGTTTTGATTTTGATTCCCTTTGCTACCGTTTTCTAATATTTCTCTTAGTCTTTTGGTTTGCTTCTCTCAATTATTTTGGTACTTCTATGCATTGCTCTTTGTATTTTTTACAAATAACTTTTGTCTTACTACTTAAGTATTTTTTTCTTACTGGATTCCAGCTTCTTAAATAAGCAGACTACCAAGCCTATGCCTTTTATTCTTATTGACTTGGCGACTAACTTTACTGCTACAGTGATAATACTATAGCTCAAATGATATAGGCTATATACTAAACCGCCTATTATAGACAGCATATATGTTTCAATGTATTTAAATAATTTATTTTCCTTAACAAATTTTTCATGAATATATTTTTTAAAATACTTCCACCGATTTTCTTGAATTTTTTTTCATAAGCAACGAAGCAAGTAACTCTTAAAGTATTTTACTATAATTTTGAAACACTCTGTTTAGTATGAGAGAGTTATTTTAGTTTTCACAAGTCACAGAATTTTCAAAAAACGTGATAAGAAAAAATCGATACATTTTTCCAGTCCTTCAACATCTGCCCTATCTGGGACATGCTAGCAACCATCATCGAATTACGCAATGAACAACGAAGTTTATTCTCACTGTGGGATTCTTGTCTTCTCTAACGTTCATTATTTACCTTCCTTAATTATAATGTAAGAAAGACACTATCAAAATGTTTCCATCATCACGCATCTCGAGTTAATAACCCGAGACAATCTAGGCATGTACTAAACACCAATTTTTATTCTGGTCGGTAAACACATCAAAAGGGCCTTTCATTGTGCCCAGAAAAAGCTGAAGGGGGTGTGCCTGGCCTAACGTGTTCAGACCGTAATGGTTCCAGTACCCATACGGTTCCCGCTCGGGGTGGCAGGCACAGGTAAATATACCCGAAAATAGTAAAAGACAGCGTGGAGGCCGTTAAATGTTATTGTGACGATTCTCGGAAATTTTCCTTTTCTGTGCGGTAACTTTATAGTTTCGATAATAAAAGAAAGCGCGCCTCAGATTTTAGGGACCGCGCTTAGAAAAGGTGATCGTTTGATGTGCCGGTGTTTCTGTTTTTCCCGATTACTTCGGAAGAAGAGACTATTGATGAATTGCAATTTAATGTGTTGCAATCAGAGAAAATCTTTCTTGGATGTGAATGAGGTGAGTCGAAATCTGCTTTGGATTTACACCGGAAACATAAATCTGTCTTGAAGCTTATGTGGAAATGCAACGGTGGTCGAATTGAGCTATTCACACATTATCGCTCTAAATTCGGTTGTGTGAGCATTTTATCCTCTCTTTAATTACACTCAGTTTTGTAATTGCTAAACAGTATGAGTAATTTCATGTTTTGATTGATAAATTTGTTTGATAACTACAAACTTAGACTGCACATGCGTAACTTAGCCTAAGACATTGTGGTTATATGAGTTTATTTAGTCCAGTAACCAAATAATTTGAAAAATTATATGATGGGAGCTTAATTAAAGGGATTAAGCTTAATGATTAGGAAAACTTGCCTAAAGAGTTTATTATATACATTATTTTGCTGCTTTTTATGTATCAAAAAGGTGGTAACGTCTTTTTGGATATTTAAAACTTATACTCATATAATAAGAGATATTGTAATGCTGCCAATTTTCGGATTTTGAGATAATGACTTTTTTGAACATTTTGATGTTCTCCAATTCAGAAAAACATAATTTTCGGAAAATGAATGTGTATGTAGTGGTCGACGTTTCCTCAGAAACTGTAGGTAGCGAAAATCTGCAATTTTGTGTACGGGATTAATCCCTTGAATACTCGAATACAGTCGATTTTGATTAAAATGGATTCAGAGATAAGCACATTTTACTTTTGTGATTGTTATGTTATTCTTTTTAAACGGCCCTTTTCCTTTTAAAAGGAAATAATACATTAAATCCCTGCAATTTTAATTCAAAAATGTTTTTTCCCTTTAACTCCTGAGAATTTTCAGTTCTTCCTAATTTCCTGGATAACAGCTTTAACAATTGGTTGCAGACTTCTCAGTTTGATTTAGCTTTCTAATAGCTTCTAGCTTTAAATTATTTATCATATAAAATATAGATTTATAAAAAGGATTAAAACGGTCTCTAGTTTATTATTGTCATAGTC
This sequence comes from Cryptocephalus primarius, assembly GCA_963576515.1. Classification (NCBI taxonomy): domain Eukaryota; kingdom Metazoa; phylum Arthropoda; class Insecta; order Coleoptera; family Chrysomelidae; genus Cryptocephalus; species Cryptocephalus primarius. Next base: position 11,299,422 of record OY754945.1, read on the forward strand.
AATGTTGAAATTGTATACATAGCAACGAAATTTCAAAGAATTTAGTTTTTGATTTCACCGTTTCGAAATTCTGAAATTGCTTCTGGAAATCTG